>CM050163.1:217111546-217859046 GCA_027410445.1 Discoglossus pictus | reverse complement strand
ATGGGCACCTCTGCCTTAGAAAACCAGCCGGACTTTCAGCTTCTGATTTTCTATTTCAAACTCTGCTCCTATTCTGTTTGTATTCATACACTTTGACATTTCACAGATATGAAAGAAAGTCATTGGCTAACCTTGCCAGTGAATGTACAGAAACTTAATGGGCAGAGCTTGAAGCCCACTGTCTGCCAGACTATCTTCTAAGTGTTTCTAAATTGTTCGCCTTTTTAAATATACTGTATAAAAATTAAGAGGTGGTTGGTTTATAAGGGTAATGGAAAAAGAAACACAAAATCAAAGGAAAGGACACCTGTGGGCTCTTTAGATCTAACTTACTCGGGTCCTCTCTGCTTTAACATCTTATTTTATGTGGTGTATTCATTCTCATTGATTCAGCTGATTGATGCAAAGAAAAAGAAATGCTACCTGCAAGAGGCCGTCATGGCACCATGTTAGCCAACACTGGAAAAGGATCTGACCGAGTAAACACACACACACACACACAAATTCACACATTTTGTGTGATCTTCTAGAGTAATTCTAGTTTCTCTCATCTGGGTACATTTATCCTTCGTAAGTGGCTTATCATTGTGGCAACTCTGTGCAATAATAGCACACATGCCCCCTCACAGGTGACAAATCAGACTCGAAAAAGTCTGTATGTAGCCCTGTAATTTGTGCTAGCACCGTTTCTTTACCTGCAGTTAAAGTATCATGGTTTGGTAAATCTCCTGAACACCAAATAGGGGATTAGAGGAGCAACTCTGCTATTCTGCAACACTAAAGCTTAAATGTAAAAACTGAAAGTTTTGACTTCAAATTCATGTTATTGGTAAAAAGTAATTTTTGTTTTATGTAGTGTAGTTTTGTTTTTCTGTTGTACATCCTGGAACCATAAGTGTGTGACACGGGTCTACAAGCTATTCACAAACTGGATGTGACTTTGCTGTAGTCAAAGACACTCAAATAAAATATATATATTTTCCCGTTGTGAAATTGGTTCAGAAAAGCCATGAATGTTGCCAAGGCTTTATTCGGCAAATGTCTTTCATGTGTAATGGGTAACTCTTCCCTTATCCTGGAAAATCAGACTGATAAAGCTGCCTAGTTATGGTACATAATAAAATAGCAAGCTCTTTAATTTGGGAAACTTCTGCTCAACTATTACAAATTTCCAGCTGCACAAATGAATTGTAGCATTACGTTCCTATGTAAGATTAATCCATTTCCATTGTATTTTTTATAACAAAGGATGATCTTGTTAAGAGGCTGCTTGTTTTATGGTTGGATATTACAAGCTCAGCATGCCTTTCTGGTTTTGTTAATCAGTCTGCATTGTACTAGTCATCAAATCCATGTTGACCGAGCACCGACATCCCATAATACAAATTATTGGGCCATTGTATACAACATCCTTCGTAGCAATTTTGTCCAACAAGCTTATTAAAAGTTTTAAACGGATTGACTCGTGGATGAGAGGAAGATCCACACTATCACTGCTGGTCACTTCTATGAAAAGGCAACTGATTGACTTGATATTAACATCCGATCTACCCAGTCTATGGGTATTGCCACTTTTGTATCCTTAAAATTCCAAATGCAAATATTCTAATTTTGTATATATTTGTATCAAGCAATGTATTTTGCTGTTGATAGTCTTAATATTCCCTCCTCCAGGAAGCCTTACAATCAAGCAAAAAATCGATACAGCGATGTTCTGTGCTTGGACCAGTCGAGAGTGAAGCTGGGACTTATTGGCACAGATGAGGTAAGATATTTTAAGACACTAGAACGTCACTGTCTGGATTTGTTAGACGTTAACTGATTTACCTTTATGTGTGAACACGCTTGGAGAATTTCAAGGACGACACCTATTATCACTTTATAAATAAAAAGTAGTATTGGCCGGAATAAGGTAAAATAAATATATGAAATGTGCTGGTTATAGCAGCCCCTAGGTGGTGCTAAATACCCGAATAAGTACATAAATTATTATGACTACAGTAATATATTAAAAGATTATGAATTGTTCAGCTATAAAGAATGTGAAGATATTTATGCTCGGCGTTGTATATAAATGTTAAATGCTCATTTTTATATTTTTCCATAACAATGAAGCCTGACTGGGAGACATGACCTTTTAACACAGGTATATATTCTACTTAAGTACACAAATATATCTGCAAATTACATCTTCCATGAAACAGTCTGTGGTTTGCCTATTCTTAGTGTTCTGAGAAAGTGTTGATTAAGCAAGCAATAGAGGTTATCATTAGTTCTTAAAATGCCCCCAAGGAGAGAGCGTATTTCCTGTAGTGGCTGATTGTGTTTAAATAGAAATACTTAAGTTTCCTTAGTTATTTATAACCTTCATACTGCTAACGTGCACAGTGGCTGGGTATGTTTGATTTGGGGAGTAGCTGCTATATTGTACACATGAATCATTGTACATAACGCCTTTCTGATATCTTGTAGACCACAGACTACATCAATGCCAGTTTCATGGATGGATACAAGAGAAAAAACGCGTACATTGCAGCACAAGGTAATCTATAAATTACAAATATTAGAGTAACTGCAATAACACAGCTTTAAATTTCAACAAATTAATTAGAAACTCATCAGATATGCTTAATAAATCCTGCATTATGAGGTTTGCAGCTTACCAGTGTTTTATATTAGTGAAGTCTGGTTTGAGTTTCCTTCCGGTTTGGCACCTTCATGCTTCGTGTTAAACAACCATTTCTATAATTTGGGCCAGTGTACACACTTTTCATGTTAAACCTATTCTTTAGTTCACCATTATTAACTAGTAAAAATACACATGCAAACAACGGCAAAGCTTTAGCCAGAAAATGTCATTTTAAAACAGTTTACCCAATTAATGATCGTTGCTGTGCTCCTTGTCATTGTCCAGAGTAGCTCCTTTTTATTGTAGTGTGCCTTGCCCCCAAACAACATGACTTCTCTGCAGCACATTATGTTTTTGAGCTAAGCTAATGCAATAATTGTGCATGTCTCTTGTAGATCCACGGTAGGAAATACTACAGACATGCAATTTATGGCTCATAGGCTTTCCATAGCTAATTTGGTTTCTCATTGTGGGATTTCTTTAAAGTAAAATGGTCTCAGAAGAATTTCTTTAACTAGATAAGCCGTGTGGTTTTCTAGCAATTTTTGTTTGTAAATACATTAGTTGAGACCACACTTTCCTGAAGATGAACTGCAGCTCTTCCTCTTTGGTCAACCTCTTGTATAAAGAATATTTGTATTGATATTGTGCTTCATAAAATAAAAAACTATTAACTATAATATGCAATTATTTTGCTTACTTGTAAGTTGCATACTTTTGTGGACATTTTCATACTGATGTACACTGTATTTATTTATGGTATCTTCAAACATAACTAAATAGAAATTATATACAAAGCCCACTTTTTTTTTGTGTGTCAAAACAGTGGCACAAAAATGGCTGCCTCAAAGCTGTTTCCCAGATATAAATGAACCATATAGATGTTGTTATGAAGAACTTGACTTGAAGGCATATCTAACTTTCCTGGATTATGAATGAATCTGATAGAGGAGAATCAGTAGTGTATGAAAAATACCAAAATAAACATTACCAACTCACCCTGATGTTTGCTAAATCTCTTAAGTTTACTAGCAGTTGCAACACCCCTGCATATCCAAGCTAAAATTAGCATAACATAAAATTAGCATAACATTCATAACTCTTTTTGGCCAATCACAGCCAGCCGGTGCATTTTAATACATTGAAGCAATCTGTAATAGCTGTTTTTGCAGGATTTGAAAAAGTGTGAGTTCAGATACATTTTCTATTCTGTTTTTTTTGACAAACTGCCACTTTAAATGACCACTAAAGTGTCATATTTATGGAATACTATTTTGAAGAACTTGATATGATGTGCAAAATGTTTTTACACAATTTAATAGAAATAATTAGAGCCATTAATTTGGGCCTTGAAATTTTGCTTTGACAAGCATTTGGACTTTAAATTCAAAATGCGGAAGGAACTGCCGTTTTTTTTATTTTTATATATCAGATCTGTATTGACTTGGAAAAAAAAATAATCACCCCTTGACAACAGAACTCAATAGAGTAAGGACACATAGGATAACCCTCTCACTTAAGCTATAGACGGATTAGTAGTCAAAGATGAACCTCTCCTTCATACAATAAGTGGTCTAAATAACATATTTGTTCTCTAAACGTGATTTCATATTCCTATCTTGCATAGCAGCTGCTGGTATTTTGTAACATACTTCACAAGCATGTGAAGATTATTCCAAAGCACAGTGATCCTTTAAATAGCCACTAAATAGAAGAATAAACACTAATTGGATACCTCCCTCCCTAATGTTACACTCAGACTAACAGTAACATATCTCACCTGATATCGTAGTCAAAAAATATATATAATATAATCTCTAAAATGCTTTCATGTACTTGGCTTAAACAGCTGCCTAAGTTAGTTACATGTTCCCTGTTGGTCCCGTGGTTAGGATTCAGTGCTTTCACCACTGCGACCTGGGTTTAAATCCAAGTCCGGGAACCAAGTGGTCACACCACCCTGAAGCCATGCAGAGTTGGGCCTGGTCAGTACTTGGATGGGAGAGCACCTAGGAATACCAGGAGCTGTATTATGTGGCCCACTGGAGAAGGAACTGGCAACCCACTCCAGTATCTCTGTTATGACTACCAAGTGGATCAGCATTGCCATGGGCAATGAGATGTGCCTGGTTTGTTGCAGTCCATGAGGCCACGGATAGTTGAAAACGACTGAACGACAAAAAAAAGTTAGTTACATGCTTCACCAGCATGTGAAGTGTTCCCCAACCTACAGTAGTCATTCTAAGGGACTAATGAAAACTCACTAGTCTAGTCTGCGCATGCTTAAAAGGATCTGTTTTTTCATTTGTTCTTTCCCCAAAAAATTACAAGGTTTTCCTTTTTTGCGTGTTTTCAATTTCTTTTATTCGGACTGATCTAAGCCACTTTATTTTCATATAAACCGGAATTCTCAAAACAAATTAATATTTTTTTTTTTCTTTTGTGAACGCAGGTCCTTTGCCAAAAACTTTTGATGATTTCTGGCGGATGGTGTGGGAACAGAAGGTCTTAATAATCGTAATGACAACAAGGTAAATATAATACTACTTAAATGTAACTAGATTCCTTTCCGGGTTCTGTGCCATGGCTTTTATTATATTGAACTTCTCTATACGGGTAATGTTACCAAGTGGGTTAATTTGATTTGTCTAAATAGTTTATTTTTACAAGATAAATCTGATTTAACCTTAACTTAAGGTTTTGTGTTTTAATGTAATATCCTGAGGACAAAGGATCACTAGTAAAACCTGACCCACATTGTGCACTCTATTGCAGACCCTAGCTTCCATAATTGGATACATATATATAAAACTGACAATAAAGAAAACAGTAATACAATGTTATACAGGCTAAAATGAATCGAGAATGGTCAATTGTTTTCTATATGATACCTTGAATAAAGAGCTGCACTTTTTTAGAAGGTAAAAAAAACATACACAACCCTTAAATTTTTCACTTTTATATTTAAATATTCTTTACTGAGCTTCTTCTTGCAGATTGTGTCTGTGTCATTGTAAACTAATGCACACTCCATTATCCCCAATGAATGCACTGGCAGTGTCATTTTTCCACTGTGCAGATACAATTTTTAATGTCTCCTCCCAGTGAAGAAGTAGATCACTGGAAACTAAAATGATAGATTCCACAACAGCATCATTGCATACAAAATAATAAATTAGAGGATTTTTTTATTTTTATAAAAATGTTGCCTATTTTCAAGGATAGCTATTTAAAAAAAGGCTATTTTAAATATTTTACCACTGTGATACCATTTACAGAAGGTATGAAAAGGGCGGGGGGGGGACACATTATTGCAATTTGGTTATAATCACATGAAGGAAGTGATTTAAAATTGATATAAAAGTTATTCTGTCTATAAATTAACTGTAATCTCAATCCTTTGCCATAATGACTTTATCAGCAGCAACTGAGATTAGATTGGGGTAATAAAAAAAAGAGAACTACTAGTTGAACAATTGCTTTATGGCTCAACATGAATCACTGTTTTCTTTTTTTGCGCAACCACTACTTCTTTTCGTTACTCTTGATAAAGTAATTATCTCAGAGGGTGAATATTTTGGTTAATTGATACAAAAAATAACTATCAATATTATTGAACTTTCAATTAGAATGTTTAATTATAACTAGATCTCATTTCTGCAGTAACTGGAACCTTTTCTGTGTCAACTTTAAAATAAATGTTGTTTTTATAAAAGTGAATTTCCTTAGTGAAATCCTCAATGTCAAGCTGTATGTTTTACCTCTGTTCTCTCTCCCCCGACTAGAATTAATAATCCTTGTCACAGAGTGCCGATATTCTGTCATAGTTACATGAAGTGTCTGGGTGATCTATTAAGTCATTTTAATACAAGGTGGCCCATGTAATTTAGCTCTAGTGATAGCATTTAGATTAGCACACATTAATATCTAGCTTGGAGCAAAGCAAAGAATGATGATATATCCATATTCTAAATATATAATATAAAAATATTAAAGAGGCAAAGAAAATAAAACAAGCTGTTAAATGAATAATATGATAAGTATTACAACAATGTATCAAAATCATGATAAAACCAATTTACAGTTGCTTACATACATAATCTGTTTAATTTCAAGTCCATCCTGGATTTTGATTGCCAGCTTTGTTCATTTAGCCTGCTAGTTTTGCCTAAGATTATATTTTTTCCATCTGAGTTTTGTACTAGAATTGTAATATTCATAATTCTCTGCACTTTGTGGTATTGTACTTGCCACATGTTTTGTAACTGTTCGTTTCTATAGCAGCATTAAAGCAGCCACCCTTCTCATTACATGAGGTTGGCTGCGTGAAATCCTAGTGAATCATGTTGGAATTCCTCTATATACATAGTTTACTTCTATCAAAGGTGCCAAAAATATTCTTGGATATATTTTTTTTGGGTTTTGGCATGACATACTTATAACCTTTTATAAGACACATTTAAGATCACTACCACAAATTACAGCTTTGTAAAAAAACAAAAAACAACCATAATTGGTATACATGCAAAAGTTCATGTGCAAATGTGTTTACAAAATGCATTCTCTTTTACTTAGAGTAATAGAAAGAGGTCGCATAAAATGTGGACAGTATTGGCCATTGGAGGCTGGAAGAAGTGAAGATTCTGGACACTTCATTATCCGAAACATACATATAGATCTCTTCCAAGACTTTAAACTTACCCACTTGGATCTATACAACAAACAGGTAACTTCCCAGTGGAAACTAGATAAGAACCATTTGCTTCAACAAAAGATTTAGCAGCATCTTAAAATTATTCTATTCTGAATAAAACAATGTTTCTGATAAGACCGCTTGTTTACTAAATTAGTGTTTTGGACATGGTGGTTTTGTATGTCCAGATTCACCTTCGCTATAGGGATTTACATTATCAAAGTATTTTAAACCGGCAAGTCTTATATGATATTCTTCTTAGACTTTTCTTAAACCATTCATTAGGTAATGATTCCTTGCAAATTAAGGATACCTTCTGTGGAACCTGTTAATTAGCAAGTTATACAGAAGTTTCTGTAATAAACAGCACACCTAGAAAATATTAATTATGTAAAAGTTATGGAATGTGCCTCATTTGCCACTTGAGCTGGAGCAACAAGCCAGTTGAAGAAACTGCTGCATTTCTGAATGGATGAACAGTTCAAGATCCAATCAAATTGCATATCTAAGCTGTGACCTTACATTTATTTGTATGTGTTCTTCAGCACCACCCTAGCATACAGAGAGGTCTTATATTAAGACACATGAAATAATATTCACATATTAACTCATTTAAATTGACCTCTTCATGTAAGTGGAACCTCTCCATCACCTATCAAGTGATAGAGAAATATTTCAAAAACATTTTTGTCCCTTGTATTCATACATGGTTATCCCTGAATGTGAAAGATGTTGCTCAATGGCTGATTTAGGAACCACTTGTCCTGAATTTGCTGCATTCCCTGTAATCAACACAATGTTCCATCTAGGTTTTGTTTAGTCATTAATGCTTTTTTCCCCCTTATTTTGGGAGGGGTGAGTAGAAGCATTACACCATGTAGACATCTCAATACATAACATTTCTAATGAGGTTCATATTGAGTTTACAGCTAATGCAGTATACTTATTTCCCCCACAGACCGATGAAAGCCGGAGCGTTGCCCATTACCAGTACATGAGCTGGCCGGATTTTGGTGTGCCTAAATCTGCCTCTGCCATGCTTGATTTCCGGTCCCAAGTAAAGCAGCACCAGGCAGTAGCTGTTCAAGCTTTAGGGTCAGAATGGACTGGCCATCCTGCAGGACCACCTATTGTGATTCACTGCAGTGCAGGAATTGGGAGAACAGGTAAATACATTTTTATTATTTAAACAATGAGTGTCATTTTACAAAGTTTACAATAGCTCTCCATTAATATCCAACCCCTTCTCAGCCCCATCACCTACCTCAACTGCCCTGACACTGCCTTCTCACTTTACAACTCTACTCTCTCTTCCATCCTTGATACCCTCGCCCCCATAACCACACGAAGACGATCTCGCTCTCTTCCACAACCTTGGCACACAACTCAAACACGATACATCCAGAAATGCTCCCGCACCGCTGAACGGCTCTGGAGGAAATCACGCACCTCTGCAGACTTCCTCCACTACAAATTTATGTTACGCTCCTACTCCTCTGCCCTCAACCTCGCCAAACAACACTACTTCACTTCACTAATATCAACCCTATACTCTAACCCAAAGCGTCTGTTCGCAACGTTCAAAACTCTCCTCCACCCACCACCTCCTCCCATCCCTTCCTCTCACAGCTGAAGACTTTGCCAACCATTTTATTCATAAAATCGAAAATATCCGCAATGAACTCTCATCTCACAGTGGCTCAATCACTCTACCGTCTCAACTATCCAACCTAACCCACTCTTCTCCCTCCCCCAATCCAACAGCCACTTTGAACTGCTTTGCCCCAGCTACAGAGGATGAAGTCGCTATCATCCACTCGCCTCACTACATGTCCCCAGGACCCTATTCCATCTCAGCTCATCACTCCCCTCTCTACCACACTAATCCCAGCACTCACACACATTTTCAACCTTTCCCTAACTACCGGCAAGTTTCCATCTTGTCTAAAACACGCCACAATTACACCCATCCTCAAAGTTCTCATCTGACTCTGACATTGCTTCTAACTACCGCCCTATTTCTCTACTTCCTTTGGCTTCCAAACTGCTCGAGCGGCTCGTCTATACCCGCCTTACCAGCTTTATCTCCTCTAACTCCTTTCTTGACACCTTCCAATCCGGCTTTCGGCCCCAACATTCCACTGAGACAGCTCTCACTAAAGTCACCAATGACCTGCTTACTGCCAAGTCAAAAGGTCACTTTTCTATTCTCCTTCTTCTAGATCTCTCTGCTGCCTTTGACACTGTTGACCATCCACTTCTACTCCATATCCTCTCCTCCCTCGGTATTCGAGACACTGCTCTCTCGTGGTTCTCATCATACCTACAAAATCGATCATTCAGTATCTCCTTCTCTGACACCTCTTCTTCTACCTACCCCCTGTCTGTTGGCGTACCACAAGGATCTGTACTAGGCCCGCTCCTCTTCTCCATCTACACTTCCTCACTTGGTACCCTTATAAACTCTTTTGGGCTGCAATATCATCTCTACGCAGATGACACCCAAATCTACCTCTCAGCACCAGATCTATCCCCCTCTCTTCTAACACATGTCTCCAACTGCCTCTCTAGTATATCCTCTTGGATGTCCACCCACCATCTCAAACTCAACATGTCTAAAACTGAACTCCTAATCTTCCCTCCCTCTCCCACAGCTTCAATTCCTCACATCTCTCTTACTGTCAACAATGACATCATCACCCCCTCCTCCCAAGCCCGTTGTCTTGGGGTTCTTTTGGACCCCGCCCTGTCCTTCATCCCTCACATACAATCACTAACTAAATCTTGTCTTCTCCATCTAAAAAACATCTCCAGAATTCCCCACTTTCTTACACAGGACACAACTAAAATCCTTATACACTCTCTCATCATCTCTCGACTGGACTACTGCAACTCGCTTCTTGCTGGCCTCCCCACCACCCGACTATCTCCACTTCAATCCATTATGAATGCCTCTGCTAGACTCGTCTTCCGTACACAACGTTCAGTGTCGGCATCACCTCTCTGTCAATCTCTCCACTGGCTTCCCATAGCCTCCAGAATAAAATTTAAAATCCTGACCCTTACTTTCAAAGCCCTCAACAAGTGCACTCCCCCATACCTTTCTGGTCTCATCTCCAAATACTCCCCCACACGCCCTCTTCGCTCTGCTAATGACCTTCTTCTTTCCACAACTCTTGTCACCTCTTCTCATTCTTGCCTTCAGGACTTTTCTCGTGCTGCCCCTATTCTCTGGAACTCCTTGCCTCGCTCCACCAGACTATCCTCCAACCTCAAATCATTCAAATCCTCTCTAAAAACACATCTCTTTAAAGAAGCGTATCACCTCTCACCCTAACACACTCTCAAATCTCTCTCCCTCCTTTTCCTCACACAATACCTTTAGGATGTAAGTCTGCGAGTTTCAATCCCACAAGGTGTTTTAGGGAAAGCATCATGGACACTGGATTCCAAACTCAAAGACAGGGCCCTCCTTGTTTTATTATGTGTTAATTTGTATGTATCTTTGTCTTGAACATATCTTATGTACAGCGCTACGGAATATGTTGGCGCGTTATAAATAAACGATAATAATAATAATAAAAGGCTGTATTCTTATTTTAAACTCATAATCATTTATACTTCATGGCAGCAGACATTTTGCATTTGCTTCCAACAGTATTAGAAACCTGGCATGAACTGTGGATCCAAATAAGATCTCTCTTCATTTTGCCACTCGACAATAGAAGGATAAGCCCCAATCGGATAATTCTCCCTGTCAAGCTACAACAACTAACTGTTCAACATGGAACCCCCAAGATAGCAATATTTTGTTTAAGAAACCGTTTATTCAGCTGCTAATGCAAATCATTCTGCCTTGTGTCTATATTTTATATTTTCCCTGGAATTTTGTTACATAACAAGCCAATTATTTATTTCTTCTATTTTTACAAACCTATCTACACCCCACCCTATACTTGCATTAATTAATAGACTAGATTTGGTGTGATGCACCGGGGAAACTAAATGTTACATGCACTTTTCTATTATGTACTTGCGTCAATACTTTATTTTTTCTCATGCCTCCTGTTTCTTAATAGGTACGTTTTGTACATTGGATATCTGCCTCTCCCGACTGGAGAACATTGGGACAGTGGATGTACTACAGACAGTGAAGAGAATGCGAACACAACGAGCATTCAGTATTCAAACTTGGGATCAATATTACTTTTGTTATATGGCGATTATTGAATACGCACAAAGGAAAGGTCTTCTTGACCCTGTGGAATGGTCAGACACTGACTTTGAGACTGATAGCGAGTGAATATCCCCTCTCCGTGGTACTAAGAAATGTATGCGTGGGTGCCCATGTCAATTGCCTGGTCCATTCTAAACTGATGCTAGAAGGACCTGCCACCCATTGCCTTGCAGTGCTTTGCAGGCCCCTTCAGCACTCAAGGGGTTTGAGCTATTAAAGCACTGGAAAGTGTCATAATTTATTGTAGCATGAATGCAATGGAATAACTTGCACACAGTTTTCTAGACTTGAAGTTAACTGTACTTTTTTTTCTTTGCTGTTATCCACAGAAAGAATCAAGTATGTAAATTGCCACAGACCCCCTTTGTAAAGTGTGTAGTATCTCTTGTAGATTTGTTTAGGAATTCTGTAAATTGTATTGTGTTCTTTAAAGATTACTTCAAAGTCTAACATTCAACCATTGTTACCAAGTAGTCCTTAACCTGGTTACTTTGGCACTATTGTATATTTCTGTATAGCTAACTGTTTTAAAAAGAAAAATACAAGTTTCAAGGTTGCAAGGATACGAAATTAAGATTATGCTGAATTAAAGACCATGTTAATCCATAAAATAACTGGTTAAAAAGTGTTATGCAAACTCTTACTAGTTTACCTTAATCCTTTCATCCTGGAAAGGATTAAGCAAAAGGCCTTAAGCTACATTGATTTGTATTTAATTTTTTATGGGTCATAAGGAAAGCTGAAAAGGAGTGTATGTGAAAAACTGTAATTTTTTTTCACCTGTCACTATATATAGTGCAGGGTTTTGCATACAATAAAACACTGCCTGCATTGATGTGCCTTTTTAATGTATGTGTAGCACAAAAAAGTCATAAATTATCCAAATTAAAAATGCCTGCATTTATATTCTCAGGGGCCTCTATTTTCCATTTATTTGTGAGATAGGAGTGACTTTTCCTTCCCTCCCCTTTTCCTTGTGTACTTACTACATAATTCTTTAAACTGTTTTAATTTTCTTTTTTTTTCTTTTTTTAATACTGTATTTTTTCCACTTTATTTATGTAATTGTGTAATTTGACAGTATTATTGTTTTATTTCCTATTGGTACGACTACATAACAGTGGCACCATAAAATGAATCTAGCTACTGTTTAGAAATCTATTTAATCAACATAAATGTTTATATGCTTTGGGATTGTTGCAGAAATATGCATTTATTTCCTTGCCATATTTAAACTTCTAGGACGTGTTGGTACGAGGATGGCAAGTTGATAGAAAGCTTCTAGGATGAACTTGTATTTCAGATTAAATATATCTTTAGCCTTACTTGCTTTAATGCTTTTTTCTTTCTTAAATAATGGTGTTCAAATACAGTTTTGTATTTGTAATTTAACAAATGTTCCTTTATGTACAGAAATCACTTGTACATCTTAGAAATGTTGAACTTTTGTTTTACATGTATTGTATTTCTTTTTTCATCAAAACTTATGCTTGTGTTAAATATAGTAAAGGATGAATATAAAATGGTTTACTTACTACAGGATCTCTTGTTGGATAAGTTATGACTCCTATTGCAAGGCAAGAGACAAATAGTTGTGACGTGGATATAAAATACTGCCCAAAATTCACTAAAGGGAGATGTGGCGACTAGACTTAGGGAGGATATTTTATGTATGCACCAAGATGATTTTCTTATGTCTGAACTCGCCAGCATACTAGCACCTTATTTTGTCTGTTTTGTAACCCATGCAGGCCTATTTTTTTTTTTCTTCTCTTTTTTGTGAGTGAACGTTGAGCCTAGAGTATTATTGTACTATTATAATGAGCCTAGACCAGGGGTGGGCAAGTTTGGTCCTGGAGGGCCATGCACCGGCCAGGATTTGAGGATATTCCTGCTGAGCACAGGTGAGTCAATCATATTCTGACTGACTCACCTGTGTGCAGATAGGAAATACTCAAAATTCAGGCCTTTGTGTGACCCACCAGTGTTGAACCTGCCCACCCCTGGTCTAGAGTATTGTACTATTTTAATGAGCCTAGAGTATTATGGTACTATTTTAAGTATATTAATGTATGGGTTATACAGTAGACTTTGGTAACCAGAACTCAAGCAACCAGGAAAAAAAATGAATACTGTACTTTAAATAAAATTAAAATGTTCAGGTCTCAACAAATGCCAGGAGCCAGGTTGTCATGCCACAAAATGCTTACAGGCACCTAAATGCCATCCACTGTATGTCCCTGCAATTTAATGTTACCTGGAAGCAGACAGGCAATGGAGACTGAGCCAGTGCAGTGTTGTTACATTCCCCGGCTTCAGCACCGCACCCTCAAGCCTAGCGTACCTGTGTGCAAGTGAGGAGTGAAAGCTGCTGCTGCTGCAAGAACAGCCCTCCCTGACAAATATACTTAGCAGAGCATCCGAAGTGCAGCGAATCTAGGCCTCTTTAAATAGTAGCGCTCAAGCAACCAGTAACTACATTTATCCGGCATCTACCAATCCCTGTGGGTGCCGGTTAACTCAGTCTACTGTTTATGGGTTTAATATTCCCATCTAACCTGCATATTATTTTTCTATTAAATTTAATATCCAGGGTACTCTTTGGGCAAATGTTTTCATTTTATATCAATGTTTTAAATAACTTTAATCCTCCTGAATGTAACTTTCATATAAAAATGACTAATGGATTTTACATCTTACTTGTAAGACACCCACATCATACCAGTCTCTCAGTTTCTGGTTTCTATTTTTTTTTGTTGGCTGCCGTTGTCTATGCTTGTTAGCTGCAGCATTGCAATTTGTGAAATAAGCACATTACCAGTGTCATGCTGTTAGAAGCTTAAACACTAAAGTGACAGGACGTTCACATTTACACAGCTCCTTTTTTACATTATTCTTTAGCAATGAGTCATTAATGATAAGCTCATTTAGCACCTTCTAAAACATTACGCTGTCTGATGCTGAAATGTTTTTCATTGTGCTGTGGACCTATTTGAAAACAGTCTTAAGAACATAATTAATCAGGAATCTCATAGAGTTAGTTTTTAGTTACAAAAAGTAGTTTGATGCATCTGCTGAGGGATCCATGGTACATTGGTTGAAGTTGTGTATGCGAGTGAGTGAGGGGAATGCTTTACATTTCTGGAGAGCTGTGTTTGCATTAAATGATAAAAAGGTCTCCATTTCTTGACGAGTGAAGAAGGTGTATGGTGTCAATTTCAAACATCCTATTATCAAAGGTTTACCCATCACTGCACTGATAATTATAAACACACCCCCCATCTTCAGGCTAACAGGATGTAATGTAACAAAAACAAAGTGGATTACTGTACTACTAAAGAGTCATGAAAATGTCAGATTTTTACCCAAATATGTCCATGGCTTGCACAACTGCTGCTGTAACGGGTATTACTGAAGCAGGGCAGGATAATTCTCATGGAAGGTTATAACCTATTTAGGAAACACTGGTCATGGTAGACAAGGAGGATGGATTGACTGTTAAACCAGACTTATATTTATGGTGGCACTAGTGATAATGTTAAAACTTTGTTGGTTGAGTTAAATAGAAGAGGAACAAATCCTTAAAAAAAATATTGGTAGAAGTATGCTATAAACCCTCAAAATCGGTGAAGTGAAACATTGCAATTATTGTTACAGATTAGAAATGCAGCTAAGCATGGTCAAGTTTTTAATGGGATATTTTAACTACCCTGAAATAAACTGGATAAATGAGACCAGCAATTCAGCTAAGGATAGCGTGTTCTTGAGTACACTCCGGGATCATTATCTGGCCCAGGTTATACAAGAACCTACTAGAAATGAGGCCATCTTGGATTTAGTCATCACAGATAATCACATATATAGTTGTCATAAGTGCGGGTTGTCAAAAGTTGTTGCTAACACTGCAGACCTCGCAACATTTACGGACTTACGACACAGAAATACGCGACGCGGGACTTTAAAAAAAAAAAAAAAAAACACATGATGACGTCACAAAATTACGTATTTAATTGCCGACCCGCGCGAACCTCAAAACATTCAAAACACAATAAATACACACAACAAACACATAAAAAGCTTACCCACAGCAAGAGGGGGCACCCAGGATCTCTGCAAGTGAAGTTACACCTCCATTTAAGTCCAAATTGAAGAGTTTAGACACTCGGAAATCACCTAAGCGAGAGAAAAAATGTCTGTCGCAGAAAACGTGGCTACAGGACCGTAAACACGCAAAACACCACCAAACACTTACGTATTTTCCGAAAAAGCCGGACGAGGTCCAAGAACAAGGATGCAAAATCACCAACAGCCGCGTACCACACATTAGGCGCCATTTTACAACACTAACTTATATAATGCGGAAGTACACAGCTACCCTAACGTATTTGGCTCACGCATGCACACTATTTACACTACACATTGCTCACTTACACAGCAGCTCCACAGCACTGAAAACACACATTGTATGCTGCAGCAACATCAAAACAGATTGTCAGCTCTTCAGCATAATGCTTCCTGCATTTATTACTTCAAAATATGTAAATTATATTCCTTTATTAATGTATTCTTTAGTTCATTACTGTTTTGGAGAAAACTAAAATAGTTCTCGGAGATATCTGTCCCTGGCCAAATTACCAATATACAGATAGTGTGCACACCTTAGAGAAATAATACACCAACACAGAGTTCTGGAATAAAGCTTTCTCTCGCCTACTGTTTATTGAATCAGCTGCTATATATAACATTTAACAATCAGATAACTAAGCAAATCATCAGGTTTATTCGGTAATTCACTGGTTCTGTGATGTCTGCTTTTACAGAATCTCAGTAAAGCATTGGGTAATACATTAAGGCGTCTCTAGGTGTCATCCCACAGTGGGATGAGTCTTTCTCTCATTGGTCAGAAGGTTAAGGGAAGGTGGCGTTCTCCTTCTTAGAGTCCAGGGTGTGGTGGTTATCGTCACCCTTAGCAGACCGGAAGTAGTGCTGCCGACATCTTGTATGCGGAAGTGGGAAATCCTCCATCTTAGAGTCTCCAATAATCAACATTGTTAATAAGGTTATGTAATACTGAAAAGAGAAAATGTATGAGTAGGACAAACATAAAATGCATTTTGTTGTAGATCCTGATCCATAACAGTCCCCCCTAAAATGTCATATTATGGTTTCTGCATCATCCAACCCACCCATACTAGTTCATTGTAAAGGTTAGTAACTACTGCATTTTTGATAATACAAGTTAAGAGTACATGTCTTTTAAGCTATGGTTCCTCTGGAACACTATTCTTTTGTGGATTCTATGTCCGGATGTTGTAAGCATTGCGCGTGAGTATGACATAGGTACATATCTTTGTTCGATCGGGCTTACCATGACCTAAGGTCACACCTACCCTATGTCCTATGCGGCATGGGAAAACCTAGAAGCCTCTATCAGCTAATAGTGTAACTAACTCAGATCAGGAACCATGGCGTTCATAAGACACTCTCCTTCGAGCCTGTGGTCATCTGCTTTAGCATATGAGATGTCTTATAGGTATCATCTTGGTCACCGAAATCTAGTTCTAGATTCTGGTGCACAAAGGTGGGTGAAGCCTTGACCATTACATCCTGTTGATAAGTACGTATACAGGGGATAATACAACACAAAAGGAAGGCAAGTACGATTATAACAGCAAGAATAGCCATTCCAACTTGTAATAAAACCTTTTGCCAACCATTCATCCATCCAAAGCATGAATCCCAATAGTCCATGGTACCAGAATTTTCTTTTAATTCTTGACCAAGATTAGCCAATTTCCAAATTGCCAGTGTGATCTTGCCATTTGGACCTGTGTTATCAGGAATATACGTACAACATGTGCTAGTGTCAGGAAGCATTTTACATACTCCACCCTTTTCTGCAAGGATCATGTCTAATGCCATACGATTCTGGAAGGCCATGTGTGATGTAGCCTCTAATTGTTCTGCAATGCCTTTTAAGGCATCCTTAGTGTAGCATCAATATACACATGTGGGTCAAAACTTTCCCGAGGTTCAGATGATGAAGTTTGTCTTCTCTTCCTGGACCTTGTTTCGGGGGCATTAGGTAGATTGTCATCATAATAAGTTGGGACAATGTGTAATGGCATTATGGCTTTAGCCAAGGTACATTCCCCACGCCATACTCCTGACAGTCTTACCCTGAGTTTCATATCCCCACATAACCAATATATGTCCCCTAAAGTTCGGATCTGATTGATTAGCAGTGTGGATGAACCATCTCTATATGTGTGACAAAACCCACTTGGGAACTTCTGCAAATTAAACCCATGAGAAACATTTCTCTTGTAGCACGTATAATTTCCGGGGTATATAGTTATACCTTTTCCTGGATGGGGATTATTAGTTATCACAGGGTACGACCTTTCTCCATTGTTCGCACTTATCTATATAATTATGTTTATATTTGAACAATCTCAGAAAACATTTCTCTTCATGCAAAGGTATAGTAAGTGGAACAGTACCTAAATGAGGCCTAGCATGGCCGCATACATAACAGTTGGTCTTATTACTTTCCCGTACGTTCTATTTCATCCATTCCAACCATACATTAAGATCTGAGAATCCAGTCTCAGTAGCTAACGTGTCCTCATATGTTGGGTCACCAGTGGCAGTCATTGTTCCTATAGTCTGTGAGCCGGGTTTTAATGCCTGTAGTACGGGAGGTAAATCAGGATATTTGTACAAGACTGCTAACTTAAATTTCCCTGAAAACCTTGTTTTTCCGCCCACCCAAGCTCCCATCCGATATGTGTCCGCATCTACTGGACTCGGACTCTGTATGGTCAGGGTTAGTTGCATACTAGAACAGGTCACCCCACTATTCAGGCATCTACCAGTCTTTAGTAGAGTCATTCGGTCGAGGAGGGATATGCCTTGGTCATCTTTCTTATTTGCAGCGCTCTGATGCATAAATTCCCAGTGTTCCCCAGTGCTCCCCATGTGGAGCAATCTTTACCAAAGATCTCGTCAATGACACATATATATATATATATATATATATATATATATATATATATATATATATATATAGCCTTATTGGGGGAGGTCTGGTACAAATCCCACTGTTCAGTGACCGTGGGGCATGCGACAACGTCACAAAAATCAAAGGTGTATGTAGCTACATGTGTAGTTTGGGAATTATACCAAAAGGTGATACCATCCTCACATTTTGTGATAGCTACATGTTGAGCCTTGCTCAAGTATACTGCAAGAGACAGAATAAACCACTGGGCTGTACTCATTGTATTGTTTCTTGGTCATCAGGGTCAGGAACCTTTTTGCAATGTGATGCGTGGACCCAAGTAGCTTTCCCTTCCAACTTAACTGATGTAGCTGTGATCAGTAGTACTTGGAAAGGGCCTTCGTATCTGGGTTCCAAAGGGGTTTTCCTCACAAATTTCTTGACCAGGACCCAATCTCCAGGAAGTAGTTGATGAGTACCAGTGATTATTTCCGAATCTGGAATAGAAGAGAACACTTGTGCATGGATTTTAGTCAATGCAGTGGACAGTGCAATCACATAGCAATAACAAGTACATCAGATTTTAGTTGCAGCTGCTGAGGAAAGTAGCACCCTAATCTAGGAACAGACCCAAACAGGATTTCATGAGGGGATAGTGCATGTTTCCCCCTAGGGGTATACCTGACTCTGAACAAGGCTATGGGGAGACTTTCAGGCCATGGCATACCAGTTTCCTGTGACATTTTTAACATCCTGGACATTAAAGTCCCGTTCATACGTTCTACCTTCCCGCTACTCTGGGGAGGATAGGGTGTATGGAAGGACAGAGTCACTCCCAAGGCTGCCCAAATTTCCTTGGCTAGTACTGCAGTTTACTTCAGGGACCCCATATCTACAAATGACCCCTGTTAGCAGTCTCTATACAGTGGTTTTGGCTGTCATGTTTACAACTGGATAGGCCTCTGGCCATCCTGAGAACATATCCACAATGACCAGAGCGTATTCAAATCGACCACTCCTTGGCATCTGTATGTGATTAATCTGTATCCTCTGGGTTATGGGCCCAGAGATTTTGCGAAATGTTTCTGTGGGGGTTTCTCAGTTCGGCCTGTATTACATTTAGCACAGATGCTACAGGACTTGCAATAGTTGCTCGTAAGTGTAGTTATGCCTGGGGCCATATAGTACTTGTCTATCAGAGCGTTCATGAGGGTCTTTGACAAGTGTGCCGGTCCGTGGGCCCACTGTACTGTTGCTGGATAGAGATTTTTTGGTAAACACAATCTCAGATTATCAACATACAATCCATCTTTAAGGATTGCTCCCTTTGCTTTCCACTTGTTTACTTCTTCTGGGTCTGCAGTCTTCTGCAATTCTTTGAGTAGTTTCAAATCTGTAGGTAAAGTCTGCATTGTGTAGATATTTATGTCTTTCTTCTCCTATTTCTTGTCCATTTCCTGTGATATCATTGCTGCCTTCTTAGCCATCTGGTTTGCTAGATGGTTTCCTCGTGCTTCATCTGAATTTAGCTTCCCATGTGCCTTCACTTTCAGTATGGCCACCTCCTTTGGGAGTGCAATAGCATCTAGTAGTTCACGAATGGCTTTATCATGCTTTACTGGGGTGCCGGCAGCTGTCATGAATCCTCTGGCTTTCCAAATTATCCCAAAGTCTTGAGTCACTCCTAGAGCATATCTTGAGTCTGTATAGATGTTAGCTCGGACTCCTGTCGCAATTTCAAAGGCCTTAGTCAATGCAATCAACTCTGCTTCTTGTGCTGACATGGAGGGAGGTAGTGAGAAGGCTTGTATCACATCTTTTTCCGTAGTCACAGCATAACCTGTGTGATATTTTCCATTCTCATCAACATACCTTGATCCATCCACATACAGAGTGATGTCTGGGTCTGTCAGGGCAAGTTATTTTACATTTGCAAGGTGTGAGGTCTCCATTTCCATTTGCTGAAGACAGTCATGAGGTGGGTTTACTGATCCTGGAACCGCATATGGGTCTTCAGCCTGTACTTTGGGAAAACTATTCATATGCCAGTTGAGGGTTTGTTTTGTTATTCCTTCTGCTTCTGTTTAATCTTCATTTGCGGACTCCCACCATTTCAGTGCAGTCCCCAATGAGCTCCATGTACTCTGTGCAGACTTTGTTAGTGCTATGTGTGGGACAGCTGTATCCCAATGTTTATAGAGCACTTCTGCTTCAAAAGGAAGCTTTACTGTGAGTGCGCTATCCCCTATTGTATCATTATACAATGTCATCAGTTTTTTTTTTTAACCATCAGTTTTTTATTAGGCAATGGTACATCACATTATGAAAATTAAACATTTATATCCAGTAAATACAAGGTACATAAATACAGATTTTTGATGTATTTAATATCTGTTGTCTAAGCCTTGTATCCCATTCTTTTCCAGGAGTAATCCGTTCCCACTCCGGAAAGCTTTCTACCATTGCCCCCTTTTTTTAATTTAATTTTTTTTATTTAACAAAAATACAACATAAAACATAAAATTATAAGCAGTTCCTTCATCTTTCAACCAGCAGTTCTTTTCATCATCCGCCTTCTCCAGTGCCACCCTTTCTTTTTTTTTTTCCTTTTTCCCATCCATAAGTTTGTATTTTAGTTAGGGTTCCAGCGAGATGCTGTCCGGCTCCATTAGCCAGGGAGCCCATATATCTTTAAATTTTGGAATCGAGTCTTCCAGAAGGTGTGTTATTCGTTCGTTAAATAAAATAAAGTTGATTTTGTTTACTTCCCGGAGACTCAAGTTCGGGGACTTCCACTGTCGAGCAATATGGCTTTTTGTAGCCAGCATCATGAATTGTAGTAGCTTATTTTGATGGGATGTTAAGAGCGATTGTGGAAGGCCTAGTAGGCTGACTTCAATAGATTCATATACTTTCATTTAAAAAATTTTTGAAGCTAGCTCAAATATTTTCGACCAGAGTCCTTTCGCTTTGGGACACAACCACCATATATGTAAGAATGTACCTGGATCTCTGCATCCTCTGAAGCATTTTGTGTCTTGGGTTAGCCCCCATTTAAAGAGTTTAGCTGGTGTGTGGTAAATACTATGTAGAACCTTTATTGACGTTTCCAGTACGCTATAATTCAGTGACCCTTTAGTTAGGCTCCGCCAGCTTTGTTTCCAAATTGATTGGTCCATGGTGTATCCTAGGTCTTTTTCCCATTTTTGTATATAGTTAATTTTTTGTGATCTCGGTGGGTCATTAAATGCATTCTATAGTACACTAATATTGTTGCTCGAAAGTGGAGTATCCCTACATATTCTTACTAGCCAATTAGTTATTGGGGCTCTTAGCAATGCTATAGTGGAGTTAACAAAATGTCGGATTCTACAATAAGAGTAGTGTTCTATTAAAGGTATATTATATTTCTTCTTTATATATTCAAAAGTAATTATTGTCCCTTCCTGGTACCATGCCCCAAATTTCAGCATACCCCTGGAATTCCACCAGTGATTAGATGTGGGGGATAGTTGTATTGTCGAAAGGGGGTTAGGGATTATCGGGGAGATGCTGGCCAATTTAGGTGCTATATTATGGCGTCGGATCGCCCATATCCATATCCCCAGTGAATGCTTAGTTATTGGGTTCTTTATTTTCCCCATCATGTTATTGAGCTTGGGTGACCATATCACTGTATCCCACGTGTAGGGGGACATTTGTAGGTTTTCTATAAAAACCCATAGGGGCTGGTGCTGGGAGGAGTGTGCCAGGGGGATGAATGAAAGCTGTGCTGCTTTATAGTACTGTTTAAAGTTGGGGCAGGAAAGACCTCCTTTAGTTTTTGAAATATACATGGTAGCTCTAGAGATCCTTGCGGATTTGTGATTCCAGATAAATTTAAAAACGTGATTCTGGAATCTCTCAAGGTCTTTGTAGATTATTGGGATCGGAAGTGTGCGAAATAGGTATAGAAGTCGTGGGAGGATATTCATTTTAACTGCGTGGATTCTGCCTAGCCAGGAAATTTTACCTTTTGACCATCTCTGAAGGTCTAATATCAATTCTCGGTATAGGGGAGTATAATTAGTCTTATATAGATCCGTTATTTTTTTCGTAATGGAAACTCCTAGATAATTTATATGTGAACTGGGCCATGAGAAGTCAAAGTTTTGTTTAAGATATTGAATCTCTGTTTGTGTGAGAGCTATACCTAATGCTTCCGATTTTGTTACATTAATTGTAAGTCCCGATATGTTTCCAAAGAGGTTGAGAGTGTGCAGCAGCTCTGGAATAGAGGTAGACGGGCTCGTGAGTGAGCCTAGAAAATCGTCTGCAAAAAGACTACATTTAAAATGATGATGGCCTATCTGGATCCCTTTAATTTTTGTGTTAGCTCTTATAGATTGCGCTAATAGCTCTATTGCCAATGCAAAGAGTAAGGGTGAGAGAGGGCATCCCTGTCTTGTTCCCCGTTGTACCTCAATTTGCGCCGTAGTGTCACCTGGTAGTTTTAATCTTGCCTTGGGAGATCTATAGTATGTCTCAATTAGATCCATAAATTTTCCACCAAAGCCAAATTTAAGTAATACCGCTTTGAGGTAAGACCATTCTACGGTGTTGAAAGCTTTTTCTATGTCTAAGGCGACTAAGCAGGTTGGGATGCTGTTTTGGGATGCCTTTGAAATTAGGTTTAATGTGCGTCTGATATTATTCCCTGTTTGTCTATATGGGATGAATCCCGCCTGGTCTTTATGTATGAGTCGAGGAAGAAATTGGGAGATTCTATTGGCCATTAGTTTTGCTAAGATTTTTATATCTCCATTTAGGAGCGAAATTGGGCGATAGTTCTTAACTTCTAGAGAGTCCCGACCTTCTTTGGGGAAGAATATCAAGTCTGCCTGATTCAATTCTTGGGGCATTTGATGACCTTCTAAGATTTGGTTAAAGAGATTTGTGAGGTGAGGGGCTAGAATGTCTATATATTTTTTATAGTATATATTTGTAAATCCATCCGGGCACGGGGCCTTCCCACTTTTTAGGCAAGTAATAGTCTTTCTAACTTCCAGTTCCCCCACTTTAGCATTAAGCAGTTCTGCTTCCTCCTGGGATAGAGTAGGAAGGTCACATGATTCTAAAAAGGCAGATCTTTGTTGTTCTTGCTGCTGGTGATGTTGCCCAGATGAGTAAATTTTCTGGAAATATTCCAAAAAAGATTTTTGGATAAGATTGGGACTGGCCGTAACTTCCCCAGCAGAAGTTCTAATCCTAAATATTTTTGATTGTGAAATTTTATTTTTGAGTTTGTTTGCTAGTAAGCTATCGGGCTTGTTAGCCTTCGTATAGTATCTGTGACCTGTCCATCTCATCGCTTTTTCAGTGCGGTTTGATAACAGTAGATCTAGCTCCAATCTAATTTTCTCTATTTTGTTTCGTGTTTTTTTAGTAGGGTTTTGTTGATTCAATCTCTCCAGATCTCCCAGTTCTTTACCTAGGGTTTTTTCCCTGAGTCTAGATTGTCTCTTAAGTTCACTGGCAATTTTTATAAAAGAGCCTCTTATGAAGGCTTTATGGGCCACCCATGTCCATCCCGTGTTTGAATCTGGAGTAGCGTTAGTTGAGAAGTATAGGTCTAAATCATCGGCTATTTGCTTCCCTACTAATGGATTGGATAGGATGCTCTCATTAAGTCTCCAGCTGTAGGGTGGTCTACTTTTTAGGCCTATTTCTATAGAGGTACTAACCTGTGCGTGGTCGGACCACGGGCACGGATGGATCTCTGCCCTGTCTACATTATAGTGATGAGTCTATTAGGATGGTGTCTATACGGGAATATGTGCCATGGACTGGCGAATAGAAGGTGTACCCCGTCTCACCCTTATGTAGCAATCTCCATGCGTCTAGAAGATGTAAATCATTAAGTAGTGCGTTAATTTGTTTCAACTTGTTGGAGTATTTGTTACACCCCTCTTTACTTGATCTATCTAAGTTTGGGTCCAGAACTAAGTTAAGATTCCCCCCTAGCACAATCCTCCCAACATCCGCCGATCTGAGATACTTTAGAAGGTTTAGAAATGATTTATGTGGGTAGGTTGTTTGTGCATAGAATGAAATTAGGGATAGTTTTGTACCCCATAATGTGCCCGTTAACACGATAAAGTCTCCCCCCGGGTCTATCTTCCGGTGTTCGATTATAAATGGGAAATGTTTATGTAGCAGGATAGCCACTCCCCCTTTTTTAGTAGGTTGGGTAGAGGCGCAAAAAGACCGGATATGAATGGTGCAGATATTTAGGGAGTTTGTTGTGTGCAAAATGTGTTTCCTGTAGGAAAATCACATCCGGGTGTAGGGGCTTATAAGATAAGAAGGCTTTGCGCCTCTTAAACTGTGAATTAATTCCCCAGACATTGTGTGAGATAAAAACAAAAGTAGATTCCGTCATGTTACCTCTATGGATATGAGTGAGTTAAGTTTCTCGTATCTCGTCATCCCCTTTTTCCCCCATGTACCTGGAATTTGATGGTTTATTGGCATGGCACCTGGAGAAGGCGGAGGAACAGTTTCGTAGAGCCTGTTTATTGGAACTGCAAAAATGGGAAAGAACAAACATAACATGGTTAACCAAATAGTAATAACATGTAAACTGTAACTTTTCCTCGGCTTATTACTAAAGGCACCTTTGTGCCAGGGGAGGGAAATTGAGATGCCCATTTCCCTATCTATCCCCTCCGCTGAGGAAGAAATATTTGGTAAACTAATTTTCTGTGCAATTTGAAAGTCTACCATCCTCTGCCCCCCCCCCCCCCCCCCCTACTGAGTCTACAACTAATGGCCCAACTCCCTATATGACCCCTTATTTAGGAGCTTATGTCGTAACCTTTTATCTTTAATAGTTCATAATTTCTTAGTTGCCTAGCTTCTGTGTCTCAGACTGTGAATTTTATGATATAACCAACGCATGGCTTTCTGTTGGGTAACCTAAAAAGTTCCGGTTCACCATTTAAGAAAATATAAAGGTCTAGCTATTTGTAGCCCTTAAGTCCAATGTCACTGCGTCGTTTGGTGGATATCTGTAAGGGTCTCTCCAAAAGTCTTTTAAATGTTCCTTGATGCATTGATATTACCCCAGATATATGTCGGTTATTGTATTTAAGTTTTCTCTGTAGATTCTGGAGACGAAGTGTCGCGTTTTAAATTTGGGTCCATTTGCTTGCTTTGCCGTTTATTCCTCTGAATTTCCGACCATTGTCTTGCCGGTCTGGGAGGCAAGTTTGTATCTTGGCTGGTTTCCAGAGTATCTTCACTGGGTAGGAGATTGAGCTCCGTCAGAATCGTGTTGCATTCAGATAGATTATGAACTGTGTGGTTCATAGACCCCACTTGAAATGATAGGCTAAAGGGGAACCCCCACCTGTATTTAATGCCCTTTTGGGCCAGAATCAGCAAGGCCGGTTTTAGTTGCTTTCTTTTAAAAAGCGTTGAGGGAGCTAGGTCTGCATATATCTGTATGTGGGTTCCATCCGGGCCTGTAATGGACTTTGTTTTTCTTGATGCTGCCAATAGCAAGTATCTGGTACCTTGACGAAGAAATCTCGCTATAACATCTTTTGGTTGGTCTGCTGAGTTTGGGCCCCCTAAGGCCCTGTGCGCTCTCTCAATTTCCCAGGAGTCCTGTGGATGGTCAGGCAACAGGCTATGGACAATCGCATTCAAGTATAGTTTTAGATCTCCTATTGCTTTAGGTATTCCTCAGAATCTGATGTTATTGCGTCTAGACCTATTTTCTAGGTCTTCTAGCTTATTTTCTAGTGCCTCAATGTGTGCACTATTTTGGTTTATATCCTGGCGGTCTTTTTGTTGGGTATCTACAATTTGATCTGTAATTGTTTCCAGTAAGTGGGTACTGTGCCCAAGGTCCTGCAGATCTTGTCTGATTTCCTTCACTGTTTTATCAAAATGTGAACCAAGTAGGTTGTTAAAGTCCGTCAGTGAGATATCTGACATTTTCAGAGGCTGCTTTGTGTGAGACATTTCCTCCTCCATGTCTGAGCCGTCTAATGAGCCCATAGTGGATGCATGTGGGGAGTTATTAGTTTGCTGTTGAGTTTCTAAAATGATCTTGAATGCTCTTTGATGGTAACATTCTCTTTGATTTGCCCATTTTTAAATCTTGGCCTGGAATTTAGCCCAGTATTCTTTTAAAAGTGTTATTTGGAGTTTGCAATCTCGTCAGTATAGTTCAGCATCAGCTAGTATTTTCTTTACAGGCGGGGTATCCCCTTCAGCCCAGGCTAATCAATTCACAGCACCTGGGGGGTCTATCGGCTAGGTCTCAACACTCATCTGGGGATTACAGATTGGCAAAGTTCATTTGTGTAGTATCCGGGAGGTCAGACTGCCAAGTCTACAGACTCATCTGGGGGTTACATATTAGAATAGCTCATTTTTAGGGGTAGCTTGCCCCCTCTGAATTGTGGTTTCTGGCATTTGGCCTGCCAAGTGAGTTCATAGGCACGTAAGTTTGTTTAGTTCCTTTTTTGTATTTACTGGTATAAGCTAGAGATTTCCATATTATATGAAAGGGAGTCTCTGAAAAGTTGAATTGTGGTGCCCTTTCTGTATATTTATCTTTTTATACTTTCGGTATAATAGTTGGGTGCTTCATTGTGAGACTGTAAGTATGCCTCTCCCAGCTTATGTCTGTGCCCCTTCCCCACCTATGGTGAGGGGGTTAGTGCTGCTGTGTCACAAAATGGCTGCTGCTGTTCAACTGCTAGTCAGGGTATATCAGTCCCAGTAAGGATCAGTAGGTGGCGCTGAGGGATTAAAATTGCTGTTGTACACTT
This sequence comes from Discoglossus pictus, assembly GCA_027410445.1. Classification (NCBI taxonomy): domain Eukaryota; kingdom Metazoa; phylum Chordata; class Amphibia; order Anura; family Alytidae; genus Discoglossus; species Discoglossus pictus. Next base: position 217,831,659 of record CM050163.1, on the reverse strand, counting down.
TAATGAAGTATGCAAGCTGTACTTTCCAGTAATTATTTAGCTTTTAATATATTATAATGTCCTGTACTTGTAGTACATTGTTATTATGTGTAGTATCTTCTATGTGGGGCTTGAAAGACAAAAAAGGATATAGGCCCTTGTATGTCCTGGGGTTGGGCACTGTGTCTTTTTTCTACTGCTGTTTTTTGGCGGGAATCTCCGCCATTAATCTGCCCCGTTTGTGATCTCTTGGTCAAGGGTTTTGCCTGTTGATTGTCTCATAGGGCACTTACCCACCGGAGCAATCCGCTCTGTCCCGTGGATCCTCCACTGCTTTTGGCCGCTCTGGCCACCTTGTGAAGTGGGTAACCTCCGCTGCATGTGGCAAGATGGCGTCTCGCCGCCCCTGAGCTGGACCCTCGTCTCTGCAGGCTCTGCCCGTTCCCACCACCTTCCGCCGCCCGTTCACCTCTTTCTAGTCCGCTCCCAGGGTGAGTGTTATCCGGGTGGTGGTGTCAGGGGTGCTATCCCCCCTCCGCCTGTCGCTGGGTGCACTTCGCCTGCCCTTTATTCTTCCGTGGGCCCCTGCTTACCTTCTCATATGCAGCTCACAGCGACCCTGTGGGAAACTCTTTAATGGTCTTCTCACCCTCCGACCTCTTGTCTCGTTCCACCTCTCCACCTGTGCCGGGGAGCACAGGGAGCCATCTCCACGGGAGGCAGGATGGAGTAGGCCTCAACCGCGTGGTGTTGTTATCTGGCTCAATATGTTTGATTTTGGTATCCTTGTGCACCTCTTTGTTCCCCGAATGTGATAGTGTTGCTTAGGGTAGAATTTTGGTGTAATTTGGGCAAAATAGCCCCTTATTGGCACTTTTTAAGGGAGAGCAGCTCCTTAGCACGTCTGCTCTCTTCTCCTGGTATGACACGCCCCGTCATCAGTTTTAACGTGACTTGCTTCAATTTCATAAGCTTCGCTTCATATTGAAGATCCCGTCCCGGTGTTTGTTTGTTCCACAGCGTACAGTGTAGAGAGTGTTGTGTTTCATCTGTTTCTGTCTTCTTGACTAGGCGTCCCAGTAAATGACTTTTTACATCCGAGCTTATGTTTGACTCCTGATCCAAGTTCAAACTATACCAGAAATGTCCTTCTTCCTCATCTCCCCCCTCAGGAAATGGCAAGAGAGTAGCTGGATTAAGCACATAACACCTCTGTAAGGTGACATTATCTGGCAGGAGCAGTGAACATTGGAGACGGAGGTGTCTGGGTGCTGTTAGGTGCTTTGGCTGTGTCTGATTTATGATAACAGCAATGTCATGTGTAGCAAGAACTGTCAAGGGATACCCAAGGACTATGTCACTTGTCTTATCCAGTAAGGCATGAGCTGCAAATACTGCCCTTAGACAGGAAGGGCCTCCTCTTGCTACAGCATCCAGATGACATGAGAAGTAGCCAATGGGGCGTTGTCTGTTTCCATGGGACTGTGTCAAGACTCTCATTGCATGTCCTTCATTTTCTGATATAAACAGTTTGAACGGTAGGTCATATTTGGGTAGCCTTTAATGCAGGGGCTGAGGAGATAGCCTTTTTCAGAGCGTAAAAGTTATTTAGGGCGTGCATTTTCTACAGACTCCACCCCTTTTGCAACAAGTAACAGCGTATCTAATGGTAACACTCTATACAGTATTCTGGTCTGGAAGTCAATAGACCTTTCTTTATAGATTCCTTTAGCCCTATCACAAAAGCTGTGCTTAACATCTGTGTGTGTGTCTTATTGTGTGGGCTGAAGCCAAGGTCTGTGAACACCTGCGTGAGCCGTGAGTGAAACTTTTCTATTGATTCGTCTCTGTCTTGTTTAATATCCTGCAGACTAATAGCCTGGTCTGCCAATTTATCCTTCGCCCAGTCTTAGTAGTTCACAGAATATTTCACCTGATTCATAGTCAGTTGTCTCACGTGGCAGATCATATGGGTCTATTGACTTTTTCATTATGGGCCAGTATGAATCTCCTGCTCTGATTTCACACAAACTAACCAAGTCTCTCCAGGCTGCAGCATATGTCTTCTGTATTCGTGATATCTTTCTGTAGAAAGGCATGGGCTGGGCAATGTGTTTTTGAGGGAGGTGGCTTGTGTCGGTGTTAATGCAACATACATTACCTCGCTCTACTGTTTCTGTTACGCCCTCTACGTTGACTCGTTCCTGAGCCCAGGGTCTTACTCCTCCACTCCTTCGCACTCTCTCCTACTTTTATCTCATCCTCCTCTTTTACATTGTCATTTTTATGACGTCCTGCGGGAGTAAAGAGTAATGAGGAGTCCGAGCTAACTTCTATGTCTGACTGTCTCTGAGAAAGGGGAGGAGAGAAAGCGTCTGTCTCCGGTGCCCTTGTCTGTGGGGCGGCCCATGGTGACGTGTTATCTGGGAGTGGTGCAACTGGGAACATAGAGTATGGAGTATACTTCGTTCTGTTAGCACTCAATACAGGATAAAGGGGCGTATTCACCAAGGGGGCATTCGGTATGACAGGTAGATCTTCTTGAGTGTGTGCCACTATCATCTTAATGGGAGGGTTCAGAGGGTGACAGGACCCCTCCTTAGATTGTGTGTGGGCGCCATTTTGGGGCTGTGGCTGGGTGGAATGTCTTTGTTCTGCAGAGGGAGTTTGTGTGGTGTTGGGGTTACAGGGTGCTTGAATTACAGGGGGGACAACGGCTGGAAGTAGGGGACTGACAGTCTCACATGGTGCATAGTATGCATACATTTTCTGTCCACGTACTTCCACTTCTCTCTCTGTCCACCCCTCTTTCTCAATCGCCTTAGCTACCCTGTACCATGCTTCTGCACTTGGTAATAAACCACAATCTTGTAACTGTCCTCTATTATTTCTCAATACTTTCCGCCACTCTTCTGCCCTCAGATGTCCTCCCACAATATTTGTGAATCCACACACTTTAAACATCTTCTTAGATTTATTTACCACGGCCTCTCCCCCTCTTTTCTTCACCACATCTCGAGCCAACATGCCCTCACTATTTAGTTTAGCCTGATTCTGCCCCATCTTCCTGTACTGAGTATAGCACAAGCTGGTTTTAGGAGGCAGACAAGATGAGGGAGAGAGGTGAGAGAAAGAGAAACAAGCAGACCAGTTGTCTGAAATATAATTTTTGTCTGAAATGCTCGACTGCTGCGAAGGAAGAATAACTTTGCTAGTCTTCCCTAAACTCAGACTGTAGTTACTGCCCTCCGGGGGACCACTAGGTTGTAGTGTGTAACCACCAAATACTGATAAGGGATAGCAAGGAGTGCAGTGTATAGCGACAAGTGATTTAGATAGACACAAGATCACGGAAAGAGAATAACATCACTTTTAATTATTAAACATACATCTTAGCCGGCAATATCACAACATAGCAGTATATGATACAGAAATTGTCTCAGAGTAACTTTCTAAAAACATCCTAAAATAACGTTGCGTTTACTTTTTCCTGTATAGTAAAGCTTAATGAAACATTGAATGTCTCCTATATCTTCCTTTTAATAAGGATTAATATTGCCAAGAAGTAGTGGATACAGGGCACTGATTCCAGCAGAGGTAGTATAGTAGGTGCTGTTTGCCTTTAAGATGGGGTATAGGGGCGTGTATCCAGTGGGTGCTGTGGGCATCGTCATCGTTTAAAAGGGGTTGGTCATAAAGTTATAGTCAACTCCCACTTTTCTAAGTTGGGAGCCATGATAGAGCGGTGTCGATGTGTTAAGAGTTTCATGTTTTTTTTGTTCCACAAACCACTATCTTGTAGCAAACCCCATTCTTCTGCCTGCAACCTCCCTTCTTCTATTTTCTATCAATGATACAGACAGACATATTTTCACATAAAAACAAACACACACTGACAGAGAAGATGGGAGTAGGAAGGGGAGTGGTCTGCTATGCTGACTGTGAGGGGGTGGCCAAGCCCCTAACACGTCTTCTCAAAATGCAGACCAGTCACCTCCCTTTCCAAAGAGTAAAGTTACAAACACACAGAAACTTCAGACAAAATATTTCAAAATAATACACGCATATACATATATATACATACACACATACTCACAAGTACATAAAAATATGCAAATTGTTACATGCAATGTATTCAATCAAAATAATCTCCCATTACATTGTAGGTCTTATGGAGATTTCTTTCTTGGTTTAATAATTCATAAACCCAACACACCTGTCTAAGGTGTGTTCATTGACGCCCCTGATGATTGTTACGTTGTTGTGTTCATTACACAATCAACTCTCAGTCTGCGTCCATATATATATATATACTGTACTCTTAGGGGTACGTCTATAGTCCTAAGGTACTGTTTCCTTTGAGATACCTACTTTTACATTCGAGGTGCGGTCTCAAAGTCTAACTCCGTGTATATATCTTGAACTATTTACTTTTTAAATCAATCTCCTCCCAGGACACACCTACTTTTACACAAACATTACTTCACGTACTGTAATTACCTTGTAGAAAAAATGTAACTACAACATGAAAACATGACCAGAAACATGACAGTTATTTCACTTACTGTACAAATTCATACGACCTTAAGCATTGGCATAGAAAGAATTCTCTTAACTAAGATACGTCCTTGAAAGAGTTAACGAGATGGGAGGGGGAGGAATTTCTTTTTGCTGTCTGTGCTCTGACCTTGGCGTCACACAGCTGCAGAAAATTCAGCTTCTCAGCTTAAACAAGTACAGGGGAAGAAATTCTAAGCTGCATTTCTCACCAAAACATGCATCACAACCAGCAATAACAGACCATAGTAACATTTAAACAATTTCTGCAGAAAATTTCTGACTCTTAAGATATTTTAGTCCAGGGCCTCACACCGTCGTGTGCTAAAATTGACGCCTTCAGGGCTATAGTGCTATCCGGGCACTAACGATCCGTCCCTGAAGTCTGCATCCCACATACATGCTTTTACACCTTAGTGTGTGATAGACGTCTCTCTGGGTTATCACGCTACCAGGGCACGAACATCATGACCCCCGAAAGATACTCGGCTATCCAACATGCATAGACCCTCCTTAGGAAAGGTATGTCAAATGACACCGATCCCCAAGGTACGTGTATGCACATCTGTACGTACGGCTCCTTCAGGGCTATTGTGCTATCCGGGCACTACCAATCCGTCCCTGGAGTCTGTCGCACGTACACATGTATGTCCTGGACCACAGTATCCTTGAAATCACAATCACTCGACCCACACTCTCAACAGTCATAAACAGGTGACAGATATCATTCAGTACAGATCTTTCTTCAAGGTAGACCTGGGCAAGCAATTTATCTGTACTTTTGGTGCCTTCAGTAGCAGCCCAAGACAAAGCGGCAGAACTATAGCAGCATTATTCATATATATATGCAAGGTTTTAAAACATTAAACCTTACCATATATTAGAGTTGAGTTGAGCAGGCTCCTTTATGCCACCATAGACCGCCCCAAAGTCTTCCTTTGTCTGCTGCCTGTTGGTCACAACCCAGGGCCCCACTTTGGAGCGCCAATTGTTTTGGAGAAAACTAAAATAGTTCTCGAAGATATCTGTCCCTGGCCAAATTACCAATATACAGATAGTGTGCACACCTTAGAGAAATAATAAACCAACACAGAGTTCTGGTATAAAGCTTTCTCTCGCCTACTGTTTATTGAATAAGCTGCTATATATAACATTTAACAATCAGATAACTAAGCAAATCATCAGGTTTATTCGGTAATTCATTGGTTCTGTGATGTCTGCTTTTACAGAATCTCAGCAAGGCATTGGGTTAATACATTAAGGAGTCTCTAGGTGTCATCCCACAGTGGGATGAGTCTTTCTCTCATTGGTCAGAAGGTTAAGACAAAGGGAAGATGGCGTTCTCCTTCTTAGAGTCCAGGGTGTGGTGGTTATTGTCACCCTTAGCAGACCGGAAGTAGTGCTGCCGACATCTTGTATGCGGAAGTGGCAAATCCTCCATCTTAGAGTCTCCAATAATCAACATTGTTAATAAGGTTATGTAATACTGAAAAGAGAAAATGTATGAGTAGGACAAAAATAAAATGCATTTTCTTGTAGATCCTGATCCATAACATTACCATACACCAAACAGAATTAGCTCACTTACAATTTGATTCCTGTCATCTTTCGACAGGCAATATTCTAGTCACATCACATATATAGTTGTGAGCAGCAAATATTGTTGCTAATGCTGACATCAGCAAGGAGGCGTGACTAAGATGTAAGTGGGGGGGTGGCCTAACACATGATCTTAACAGAAGCATGGCGGCCATTTGCATTTCAGAGAAAGACAGCAAAGTGAGAGAGGGAGGGAGACCGGTACAGAGAGAGAGAGAGAGAGAGAGAGAGAGAGAGAGAGACACAGGTACAAAGAGAATTACAGAGCAAGAGCACACACAGACAGTGAGGGAGCACAAAGACAGCGCAGAGAGAGCACACAGAGATGGACAAAGAGAGTGAGGGGTACAGAGACGGAGATTGCACACATAGTGCAGATAGAGAGAGAGCACACAAAGAGCAAGAGAGAGTGCACAGACAGAGCACACAGAGACAGCGAGCAGAGAGAGCGGAGAAAGAGAGCGCTCATCACTAATCCCGGAAAACTAGAGGGTGACAGGATTGCAATGAGCACCTTCAGCACTCATTGCACAAAAGTTGTGGGTTGGCGAGGCTCACAAGTTAGAGGGGGGAGAACCTTGCATTGTGTGACAAACAGCATTGCCAGGCTTCACATTTTATTGCTGTCATTTTTGACGGGCAAGTCGCTAGTATTGATATAGTATCAAATGTTGAAATAGGGGTACCATGATCATAACAGTGTCATTTGTGGTAGAATTAAAAAAGCAAAGTTATAAGGGCCATCAAGAACCTTAAATTTTAATGGTCTAAGGCAGGGATGGGAAGGTTCAGTTTTGGAGGGCCACACACATGCCTGGATTTGATGATAACTGGTGAGTCAATCACTTCTTCACTACTCCTGATTGACTCAGCTGTGCACAGAAAGGACAACTTCAAATCTTTTCTTGTCTGTGGCCATCCAGGACTGAACTTGCCCACACCTGATCTAAGGGCAGCAATACAAAGTATTGTCTGGGACAAAAAACTGGCAGGTAAAATACTGAAAGTAAATGGACACATTTAAAGCTTTACTAAATATGCATACATACATACATATACATCTGCAAATAAAAGTTGTGATAAATCACAACCCATGTGACTTCTAAATGATTTAAAGATCAAGATAAGGAGTAAAAAGCAGCATCTAAGCTATTTGCAAATGAGATTAAGACTAACACTAAAAGTTTTAAAAAAATATATATATTAAGGGTTATAAAAAAAATATTGGAACCTTAATGTGTGAAACAGACTAATAAACAGTGGTCAGGAAAAGACAAGCAAGCTAAATAAATTCTGTATGCACAAGGGAGGTACATGCAACAAATGGGGGCACCTTAACCAAATATTTGGTTAACTCAGGAAGAAATCCAAAAGAGGTTGGAAAAAATAAATGTTATAAAGCCCCAGGTCCTGATGGAGTACATCCAAGGGTACAGAGGGAACTGGGGTCTGTAATAGCCAAACCATTATATCTAGTTTTTTCAAGACATGACTGAAGAAAAGCTGATGTGATACCTCCAGGGAATTATAGGCATGAAAGCTTCACTTGTGTAATGGGGAAGATTTTAGAAGTGTTCATTAGGGATAGTATACAGGGATATATCCATGTGAGCAAGATAATATGTAGTAAACACGGATTTAAGAGGTATAGGTCATGTCAAACAAAACTAATTAGTTTTTATGAGGAGGTCAGTAAAAACTTGGATCAAGGCAACTCTGTGTATGTAGTCTTTTTTGGATTTTGCAAAGGCTTTTGATACAGTGCCACACAGAAGACTGTTGTTTAAACTAAGGGATACAGGAAATGCAGTAAGTATCTGCTTATGGATTGAGAGCTGGCTAAAAGTCAGGAAGCAAATGGTTATTGTAAACTAGCGACTTGTCCGTCAAAAAATGACAGTCAATAAAATGTTAAAGCTGGGAATGCTGTTTGCCACACAATGTGAGTCTCTGACACTCTTAACCTTTTTGTTATCTACAAAGACGTACAACAATTATAATAAATGTTTTTATTTTTTTTAAATTCAACTTGTATTTCAACAACTGTTAAACCATATTAATATTTTTAATTGTCATGTATGCATTAATAATATAACAATGCATGAAATTTGTATGAATACGTATTGTGAACATTACATAAAGCTTTGTAACATGCAACTTATATTGTAAACAGTGGTCAACAAATTATTTTTAACAATACTAACATTTTTAATTCTGATGTGTGCATGAGTAACTTAACAATAGGTCAACTTTCTATGAATGAGTATTTTAAACCATTACAGATTTCTTCTTAACATGAAACTTGTAATTGAACTACTGGTAAATAGGTATTGAATCCAGAGGAAGTCAAACAATAAAAAAAACCTTGGGGGGGCGTGGCTACTGGGCAGACGGTGCAGACGTGCCACGCAGGAGCTCTGCTGGAAAGGGCTCTGTAAAGCCCGAATTTTGGGCTTAATAATACCCCAATTGGCCCCAACATCACTGCTACCCCTTCTGCTCTCATAGAGGAGCAGTTTCATACCCAACAAGTGGGGGTTTAGGCACGACCCTGGGAGCTGCGGGGTATCAGGCCTACAAGGGCCTAGGAGATCGCCGCAACGTGGGCCGCAAGGCCCTAGAGACCCCCGATCCAGTACACCCGGGCCTTGGAGGAGTGGGAAGGCACTGAAGTACTCCTCCGGTCCCACTGAGTTCGCCGCATCGGGCAGACTGCGGGAGGAAGTGGAGTGTCGGGGCGAGGCGGCGGGAGCTGCCCCCCGCGGTCCGGGACAGCAAATTAACCCCTGCACCCTTGAAGCGGCCTGGAGGCCCTGTGCCTGGCTGGGGAGTCCCTGGACAAGGTGCCTGGAGCGGCCTGGAGGCCCAGTGATCGGCTGGGGAGACCTGGTGGAAGGTAGGAGCAGGGGACAGAGGGGGAGGACAGCACAGGAGCGGCAAAAAACTGGTGGAGCCGCCATCTTGGGGCGCTGGCCCTTTTAACACCCGTGGCAGCCCAATAACCTGTATAGGAAGGGCAATCTAGCCTCCTAACAGCAGACGCCCCTGCAATTATCACACTGCAGTGCCCCCTCTTATCCAGGAGGAGAGAGAGAAACCTCAACAGACCTGCACAGGGGTATAAAGGCAAGTGCTCCCTCCCTACCCTGCTAACCTGTTACCCTGTTACCCTGTCACCCTGCTACCCTACTATCCTAATATCCTGCAAACCTGCTATCCTACCACCCTGCCCCCTTGAGTGGAACAGTGCAAGTGGATTGTGCAAGAGTTAATTGGTATATTGCTGAATTCTATCTTTACATATATCCAAGTGAATACACAGGATTGTTGAATTCATACGTGCTTGTGAGATTATTTTATAAGTGCATTTTGGCAATATAGCAGCTACAAGGACTGTGTTGAACTGTTTGCATTTCTATAACTGCACTGCCGCCTGCTGGCCACTTGGAATCCTACAGCAAGACTTTGGCTATCTGTGAACAACAGGCAGGTGAGCACGGCGCTCTCATTGGGAGCAGAACTGGTATACAAGCCGGCGCAAGTTGCATGCAGGGTTTAACATTGTTTTGCCTTACTCCAATCAGCACTTGAGAAGCTACGATCATCAAGCTGGCTCCTATAAGCTTTTGCAGTATCCCTGGAACTTCTTGGCAACTCTGACTCTCATCGCTATATAGAGATTGCTTGAGGAATTCCTGACAACTACTGACCCTAATTTAGGGGCACGCCCCTACCATGGGCTGAGAGCTAAATGGGGACATAGTTCAGCAATGCTTATAGCGGACATCTTAACTACATCTATGGAACTGGCATACCTTCCCTAGCGGAGGCAGTAGTTGGTCGGGCCCAGCATTCACCGCTTTGGCTCTTTGCATCCTCTCTATTGATTTAACAGTGGGAATCTTGCCGACACATTTAACCTCACGGCCAATATGCCGAAACCCAAACGGGCCACCCCGGCCAAGGGTATACAAGATCATTTTTTGCCAAGAGCGACTCAGCGCCCACCCCTGGCAGACTCTCTTTCTGAACGCTCCGAAGATTCGGATCAGGAAGGGCGGCCCAAGGGATCCCACCAGCAACTAGATCTATCAGCCAATGCTGTGGCTACGATTGAAAGACTCTTGGCTAAGGCGATTGATCCCCTGAGACAGGATCTGAGGGAATTGGGTCAGCGTACCCAACTTTTGGAAGATATGACAGACCAATTGGCGGAGGCTCAGGAAAAGGACAGGACATCGATAGCTCAAAACACTTACCAGGTTTCTGAACTCGCAGATAAGATAGAGGACCTGGAAAACCGCTCTCGCCGCCACAACATACGCATCCGCGGCATACCAAGAGCCATACAAGATCTAACCCAATACCTAAGAGACACTGTGGCTGCAATCCTTCCTGATCAGGATGAAAGCATGTGGGAAATTGAGCGAGCTCATAGAGCTTTAGGAGGCATGAGGAGTCCGGATGCCCCGAAAGATGTCATTGTCAGATTTCTGAGGCAGCAAGCTAGAGACACTCTACTCTCGGCTACAAGGAAGCTGCACGCTGTTAAGGGCCCAGACAACTCCCCATTGCAGATCTATGCCGACCTGTCTCCTGACACCCTTAACAAAAGGAGGCTAATGAAACCGGCTCTTACAATTTTGCTTCACCACAAAATTCAGTACCGATGGAACTTTCCATTTGCCCTCTCCTTCAATTTTAAGGGCACGACTTACACTACGCGTACACTGGAGGACTGCCTGTCGGTGCTACACCGCTTACAGCTTTACTCTGGGGAAATGCAGGAGACGCGGCAAGAGCAATCTCAACCGCCTATCCCTAAGAGACAATGGACGTTGGTGGCAGCCCAAGTCCACAGTAAACAAGTCCCTCCTCTGGGGGGAATGAAACTTACTCTGGACAGTGCAAGGGGTCAAGGTGCTGGACACAAGGCCTGCACAGGGGATGCTAGTCAAATGGCTGACCCAAGGGCGAGCTCACGTCCGGATTAGATTCTACCTGGAGCAGAATTTCATAATAAAATTTGTGATGCCTGTAGCGGAACCCATCACTGTTTTAAACTGTTTTATGATTATTATGGTTAAAATATGATCCTACTATATGTATGCTGGTTGATGTTCTACAGAATATATTGGCTCAGAATATTAGCCAGACTTTTGCAGACCTATGCTAATAGATAATCCTGTTACAGAGATTCAAGAGATAAGAAAGTTGTAAAGGATCCTTGCATTTTCCAAAGTGTTTTCATTCTCTGATAATAATGATCTAATTAATGTCTGATTGTATCCAAGTTGCCAGGGAGGTGTGACTCACCTATTGTCCTATATGTGTATTGTATGGGGGATATGTGCAATGTCTGTGTGTTATGTGTAAAAACATACTTTTACTAACTTTTGAACCCCTGGTCTGATTCATGCCATTTTTGTATATGTTGTTCCCCTGGGTGAGAGATATTGAATGGTGCGGGACTTAAAGGTGTACCCCCTGTATTTGGGGTACATCCAGAATGTGGTTAAAATTGTGTCTGTTTTATTTGTGTTACCTGTTATCTGAGGGGAGGAGACGTGGGGGTTGAACCATGCAGATAATTGGCTGTTGTGATAATTATGTGGGTGTAGCCCTTCAGAGGGCACCATTGCATAAAAGGAGATTCCCTGTCATTAAAATATAGTTCTTCTTGACCCTTCAAAACGTAGTCTCGTGGCGTTATTGGAGGGGATCGCTATCATACTGGGGATTGCTATGCTTTTGCATACTCCCTTGAGCTGTAACTACTGAACGCTTGTTCCTGATGTACTATCCTTGGAGTCTGTGGTGGTTTCGGTATCCGGTGCGGTGCTTGTAGGCCTGGACGCAAGCTAGGACGCATCCATCAACGGAGGTACCCGGTCGGGGTGCCAGTAGATCCGTTACATTGGCTGGCAGTGGTGGGATGGCGTCCTAGTAAGAGGAAAAGCAGCACGGAGACACCGGTAACGTTTGGAGTTACAAATTGAGGGCAACGCTAGTATCCGTACAGCGCCCCTGGCTACAGCAGGATGGAACCGGCTAATTTTCAGACAGCGTTTCATGATGAGGAGGAGGAGGCGGCCGCGGACTACAGGGATGCAGACAGAAAGGAACTCTGGTATGATGCCCTGGAAGATGCCCAATGGCGGCGAGGTGAGAGTCTCCCCAGTGATGAGCAGCGGCTACAGAAGCGTGTGGCGATGCGGATGTATCTATTGGGAGAGCAGCCCCTGGATGAGTGGGTGACAAGACTAGAGACCCTGGTATGGCGAGAGCTCTGGCTAGACAACGCATACCAGGCCCTCTGGTGGCATACCGTTCGACTTACCCCCTGGTCGGCTGAACACGACTTACCGGAGGGGGATGATTATGATGGCCCGGGTTTATTATGGGATGCCTTGGAGGACGATATTGATCTTGGCAGCACGGAGGGGTCTAGGTTTTGTTACATCTACGACTACCGGATGGGCATGTATGTCTGGGATGACGAAGGCGAGGTGAGCAAAGACATGACCCACCTGGTAACGAGAGAGTGGGAGCTGGAGCAGGACTACCAACATCTGCTCAGCTTCGTGCAGCCCCAACCTACTCGACAAGCAAAACCAGACTTCATTGACTGGTCCTGGGATGACCTCCAGCGACAGTGTGTACCCCAGGGAGCTGAAGGTGTCGTCCTTCCTCCCCAGCAGCAGTGTGTACCCCAGGGGGCCGAAGGTGTCGTCCTTCCCCCCGAGCGCCAGTGTGTACCCCAGGGAGCCGAAGGTGTTGTCCTTCCTCCCCAGCGGCAGTGTGTTCCCCAGGGAGCCGAAGGTGTCGTCCTTCCTCCCCAGCGGCAGTGTGTACCTCAGGGGGCCGAAGGTGTCATCCTTCCCCCCCAGCAGCAGTGTGTACCCCAGGGAGCTGAAGGTGTCGTCCTTCCTCCCCAGCAGCAGTGTGTACCCCAGGGGGGCGAAGGTGTCGTCCTTCCTCCCCAGTGGCAGTGTGTTCCCCAGGGAGCCGAAGGTGTCGTCCCCCAGGGAGCTGAAGGTGTCGTCCTTCCTCCCCAGCGGCAGTATGTTCCCCAGGGAGCCGAAGGTGTCGTCCTTCCTCCCCAGCGGCAGTGTGTTCCCCAGGGAGCTGAAGGTGTCGTCCTTCCTCCCCAGCAGCAGTGTGTACCCCAGGGGGCCGAAGGTGTCGTCCTTCCCCCCCAGCGGCAGTGTGAACCCCAGGGGGCAGAAGGTGTCGTCCTTCCTTCCCAGCGGCAGTGTGAACCCCAGGGGTCAGAAGGTGTCGTCCTTTCCCACCAGCGGCAGTGTGAACCCCAGGGGGCAGAAGGTGTCGTCCTTCCCCCTCAGCGGCAGTGTGAACCCCAGGGGGCAGAAGGTGTCGTCCTTCCCCCCAAGCGGCAGTGTGTACCCCAGGGAGCAGAAGGTGTCGACCTTCCTCCACAGCGGCAGTGGGTACCCCAGGGGGCCAAAGGTGTAGTCCTTCCCCCCCAGCGGCAGTGTGAAACACAGGGGGCAGAAGGTGTCGTCCTTCCCCCCCAGCGACAGTTTACCCTAACCAGGGGAGACACCAATCTCCCAGACAGCGCAGATGGGACCGTGGTCTCTGCGCCCACAGCTTGTCCAGATCCCCAACTACCATCACTGGGACAACCGGAGGAGGGGGTAAGTACAAATTCCCCTCCCCAGCTAACTTCTAATGTGGCCCCAGGGTTAACAGAGGAAATGTTAACCCCCACTGACCCCTACGTTTCCCTGGCTAATGAGCCGGAATATGTCCCAAGTACCCCAGCAGAAGAACTGACAGCGGGGCAGAGTGCAGTCGGCCTCTGCCCTCCCTTTGTCCCTTGTACAGAGCAGGATGTCCTGCAGGTTATACCAGCAGAAGAGCTGGCATCAGGGCAGAGTGCCGCTGGCCTCTGCCCCTCAAGTCCCCTCAGCGTGTTGCCCCATCACCACAGCAAAATATCCAGGTACCTGGTTAGACTTCCCCCCAAAGGAGAGATGTGTGACGAAGTGCCCTTCGCCACTTTGGCTTGGAGAGGACTGTTTGCCAGCCTCCTGCCCTGCGACTATGGCCCTGGTACATATTGCCCTTTGGAACCAGTGTTCGGCCATACCAGAGTGTAAGTCACTCATTCTGGCCCTTTACATACAGGGGGGTCATTCTGTACTTGCCCTGTGTGAACCATGATACCCCAGATAACTGTGCCATGAAGCCCATTCATATAATGAAAGACTATGGGAAAGACTTTAGCTACATGGCAATTGAACTGTGTGAAGAGGATCTGAGCGCTATTCGGTGGTTTTGTGCGCTCAGATCCCAGCTATCTGGGGATATGGGAAATGTGAGTAAATGTGAATTGCAGTAATGCTGATGGGTTGTCAAACTAGAGAATTGACCAACAAATACTTTTGTCCGGACATCCCCAGGCCGATCCGTTGGGATCAGACCGTGTATGCCGGCTTATGGTCACGGGGGAGGTGTGTAGCGGAACCCATCACTGTTTTAAACTGTTTTATTATTATTATGGTTAAAATATGATCCTACTATATGTATGTTGGTTGATGTTCTACAGAATATATTGGCTCAGAATATTAGCCAGACTTTTGCAGACCTATGCTAATAGATAATCCTGTTACAGAGATTCAAGAGATAAGAAAGTTGTAAAGGATCCTTGCATTTTCCAAAGTGTTTTCATTCTCTGATAAGAATGATCTAATTAATGTCTGATTGTATCCAAGTTGCCAGGGAGGTGTGACTCACCTATTGTCCTATATGTGTATTGTATGGGGGATATGTGCAATGTCTGTGTGTTATGTGTAAAAACATACTTTTACTAACTTTTGAACCCCTGGTCTGATTCATGCCATTTTTGTATATGTTGTTCCCCTGGGTGAGAGATATTGAATGGTGCGGGACTTAAAGGTGTACCCCCTGTATTTGGGGTACATCCAGAATGTGGTTAAAATTGTGTCTGTTTTATTTGTGTTACCTGGTATCTGAGGGGAGGAGACGTGGGGGTTGAACCATGCAGATAATTGGCTGTTGTGATAATTATGTGGGTGTAGCCCTTCAGAGGGCACCATTGCATAAAAGGAGATTCCCTGTCATTAAAATATAGTTCTTCTTGACCCTTCAAAACGTAGTCTCGTCGCGTTATTGGAGGGGATCGCTATCATACTGGGGATTGCTATGCTTTTGCATACTCCCTTGAGCTGTAACTACTGAACGCTTGTTCCTGATGTACTATTCTTGGAGTCTGTGGTGGTTTTGGTGTCCGGTGCGGTGCTTGTAGGCCTGGACGCAAGCTAGGACGCATCCATCAACGGAGGTACCCGGTCGGGGTGCCAGTAGATCCGTTACAATGACAAATAGAATGTTAGATTTTAACCTATTTTTGCCTTAAGCCTTAATTCAGAAGGTTGTGTAGTTTAGGATATAAGTTTATTATTAATTATACAGCCTGCTGGACTGTGTTCCCACCTTAAGTGGATGAATTCTTCTCCTTGCTTCGAATCTTGGAGGAGGAGCACTAGTAAAAAGTGATTATTTCATGCTTTTATGTTTTTAGTTCAACAACTGCGTAGTTATAGCCTTAGAGAACTGCTAACTGTAAACTTGACACTGCTTATCTGCTTATTTAAATGTTTTTACCTTAATGGCCTAAAGCTAACCCTCTTCTCTTCTGCATTTAAATTTCTGTTTAATGGCAGGACGACACCCCTGACAGCTGCTAACCGGCTCTCTTGGCAGAGGTTGGCTTTCCGGGCTCCCTCCCGTCTTGCTTCGTATGGCACCAGCTATCAGGTAATGACACACACAGCTAGGGTCTCACTCGTAATTTGTAATGGCTACCTCTAAGTATACTCTGCTAACCCATAACGTGAAGGGATTTAACTCCCCCTTTAAGAGGAGGAAAGCCTTCACATTTTATAAAAAACACAAACCCGCAATCATCTTCATGCAGGAAACTCACTTCTCTCAGGACAACAAGCCTACATTCTTGCACAAGGAATATCCCACTTATTTCCTGGCTACTCTCCCCACTAAGAGAGCGGGGTGTGCAATTTTGCTACATAAAAACTTCCCTTTCCAGGTAGAGAACACAAAGATAGATGGGGAGGGTAACTATGTTATGGTGACTGGCATGATTGGGGGGGGTTAGGACTACACTAGTCTCCCTGTACTCTCCTACAACCTCTCCCTATGCGGTTCTGATCTCCTTATTGAAGAGAATTGAGTCTCAAGACCTGGGAAGATTGATAATCGGGGGGGATCTAAATCTTACTCTAGATCCGACTTTAGACAGGTCAGGGACCCCTGCTAGTTGTAGATTTTCCAACAAAATAAAAAGGATTAAGCTTCTACTTAACAGATTGGGGTTGGTTGATGCCTGGAGGGGGCTTCACCCAGGGGATAGAGAATATACATTTTTTTCTTCAACCCATTTGACTTACTCTCGGATCGACACTTTCCTTACTAGTTCATATTTATTTGACTCGATCTTAAAATCTGAAATTGTCCCCTGCCCCTGGTCGGATCACTCCCTGGTACTTATTGAGGTGGACTTGGGCCCTAATTTACGACTCCCCTATACTTGGAGAATGAATGAGTCCCTGTTATCCAACCCAAGTAGCAGGGAAACAATAGCCAAAGACTTAGGGGTCTTTTTTGAGACTAATGTCTCCCCTGAGACCGGAGCCGGCTGGCTTTGGGTCACCCATAAGGCCTATATCAGGGGAACCTGTATTAAGCTGGCCTCCTCCCAGAGAAAAGTTCTTAGGCAGAAGGAGGCAGATCTAATGGCGACATTAAAGAGACTGGAGAGATCAAACCAACAAAATCCCTCTCCCACGGGACGTAAGCTAATTGATAAAACCAGGTTAGAGCTAGATGGCATACTGTCACATCGTACTGAGCAGGCGATGAGAAGGACAAAGCATCTTTATTATTGGAAGGCAAATAAGCCAGACTCTTTTCTGGCTAGATGGCTTAGCAATAAATTTTCACAACATAGAACCACTCAGATTCGGATGGCTGATGGCCACATCTCATATAGCCCTAGTGACATTCAAAAGGCATTTCAAAACTTTTATCAACAAATTTACTCCTCCCAGTCTCAATGCAGTGAGGCAGACATACACTCATTTCTTAGCACTCAGGACCTTCCCGTGTTATTAGATCACCATCTGGCTGACTTGAATGCGGAGGTTACTCACGAGGAGGTTAGATCTACTATACAAGGTCTTAAATTAGGTAAATCCCCAGGGCCGGACGGCCTCACAAACCTATATTACAAAAAATTTGAACACCTGCTTACCCCCTATTTAACGCTGCTCTTCAATGCCATATTGAATGGGGAATCTATGCCCCCTGAACTAAATCAAGCTGACATAGTCGTGTTTCCCAAAGAGGGTAGGGATAATCTGGAGACTAAAAACTATCGTCCTATCTCGCTGATTAATGGAGATGTCAAGATCTTAGCCAAAATTATGGCTAACCGTATATCTAAATTTTTACCAGACTTAATTCATAAGGATCAGGCGGGGTTTATCCCTTTCAGAGAAGCAGGGGACAATGTCAGGAGGGTCTTAAATTCTCAGTATATAGCACATAAATCTCATACCCCAATGTGTCTTCTAGCTCTGGACATTGAAAAGGCTTTTGATATTGTTGAATGGCCGTATTTATACAAAATACTTGACAAGTTTGGATTTAGGGGACGCTTCATTAACTTACTAAGGAGCTACTATAACTCCCCAACTGCCAACTTGAAGCTGCCAGGAGAGCGCAGGGCAAATATCCAAATTCATAGAGGGACTAGGCAGGGGTGCCCACTCTCACCATTGCTGTTCGCGCTTGCCATGGAACCTCTTGCACAGGCGATTAGATCTCACGCAGGCATATTTGGGATTTCAGTGGGCCACCAGCACTTTAAATGCTCTCTTTTTGCTGATGATATACTTTGCACCTTGACCAAGCCCCTTCAATCGATCCCAGCTCTTATGTCAACTATAACCGAATTTAGTAATATCTCAGGTCTTAAATTAAATATAGGGAAAACGGAGGCGATGGGGTTGGGTATGGTGCAATCGGAGATTGACTCTCTCAAATCTGACTATAATTTTGTCTGGCCCTCACGTCATGTCAAATATCTAGGAGTCAAACTTACTTCTAATATAGCTGACCTATATAAGGCTAATTTCCCACCTATATACAAGTCATTGACCGAAGACATGCAGAGATGGACGAACTATAACATTTCTTGGACGGGTCGCATAGCGGCGGCTAAAATGAGCATTCTACCCAAAGTTCTGTATCTATTTCGAACCATCCCCGTCTCAATTTCACCTACAGACCTTGATAGGTTCCAGAATAATATGTTCAGGTTCATATGGGGAAATAAGCGCCCTCGTATCTCTAGACAGGTGATGTTTAGACAGAAAAATAGAGGTGGACTTGCTTGTCCAAATTTAAAGCTTTACCTTAAAGCCGCTCAATTGGCCCACCTTCCCAGGGCACACTCTAGAACACACCAACCAGCCTGGGTTTTTATGGAAAATCAGCAAATGTTCCCACACAGTTGGGATAAGCTGATTTGGATCCCAAAAGAACTAGCCCCATTCACAACTCATCCAAATCCTATGATTTCACAAACCCTTCGTGCATGGGGGTGGGCCAATTCTAAATCCAGGCGGTTACTTCCTACAGGGCTATCCCCGATGATGTCAGTCATGTCTTTCCCACAAATTTTGGCAGACTCGAATGACATATCTAAATTTTGGTGGACTTCTAGAAACTTAGATCGAGTAGGGAACTGGTTTATGAACGATAGTTTGCTGACGTACGACCAATTCTGTACAACCCACGACCTACCTGTCACAGAATTCTATAATTACCTGAAAATTAGGAGCTGGGTCAGTAAGAGTTCAAGAGAACTTGGGCATCCTAGGGCCTCCTGGATGTCCATTATATGCAAAAGCCTACCCCTTACCAAGGGGATTCTGGGCTCACTATATGACACCTTTCTTAACTTCACTAGCGTCCAGAAACCCAGGTATTTTACACAGTGGGAGAGGGATCTTGGGGTGGAGTGGGACTGGGGTAGATGGTCAGAATCCTGTTCCAGTCTCTCTAGAGACTCTCTTAACTCGGCTCTACTGGAGACGTCCATTAAGGTTTTGCATAGAGTTTATTGTACACCTGACAAATTACAGAAGTTTAAACCATCAGAAAGCAATAAATGCTTTAGGGGGTGCCAAAACATAGGGGATCACATACACATATGGTGGTCATGTCCATCCGCTCAGAAAATCTGGGGGCAATTAGCCCAATTAGCTTCCACACTTTTCAACAAGGCAGTTACGCTCTCGATGGAATCCTGCCTGCTGGGGATTCGAGTTGAGGATTTATCTAAAACACAGAATAAACTATAACAATTAATGGCGGTAGCTACTAAGACACACATGGCCAGGAGTTGGAAGAAAGAGACTCTTAACTTTACAGAGGTGATTAGTAAGATCAATCATTTACTTATAAATGAGCGATTAACTTACATCATACTAGACGACATTGCCCAATTTCAGGCAATTTGGGAACCCTGGTTGGCTTCTTCATTCAGTATTCCCTTAGTATGATAACATATCACATCATACAATCTTTACACTTTGGCAAAGGAGATCTGGTGGAGGAGCTGGAGGCGAGGGGGGGTCCGGAAATCTACTGACGGAGCGATGGAGGTGGGTGTCAGTTGTATTGGGATGTCTTAACAAGGTATGTGTTGAGGGCTCATAAGGGTGGATGCACTGGATTAGCTCTGTACTTTATGCGAAGATAGCAGTGTAATGGTCTAGTTATTAAACCTGATATTTGTAGCTTTCTCTTTTTAATCTGCGCTTACTGGATGTTTTACCTTGCGTTGTTGTTCTTTTTCTCTTCTCTAATTTTTTATTTTTATTATTTCTTTTCTTTTCTTTATGTTATGTTATTTCAATTGAAATGTTAACTGTGACTCATGTTACCTTAATAACTAAAAAAGGAAAAATGGAAGGCCTAGTCAGTTAATGATGGGAAACTATTGTACTGCGAATGTTAGCGTACCTTAACTGACTATCTACAGTTGTTTTAAATGTTTTATTGTGCATTGCCTTCTAATAAAAGTATATTTAAAAAAAAAAAAAAAAAACTTGGAAACTTTGTCCCCAGTAACTGGTAAACGGATTACTCCCTGGATGAATTATGTCTAATTATGCATTTACATTTTTAACAAATGATTATGCTGCTACTGACTTAAACCCTTAATAACATCCAATAAAACAACTTTTCAAACCTTATAAAATACAGTGTTAACAATTCAAACATTAACGTAATTTAATAACATTTAACATTAAATTTGTAAAAAATATAGTGATCTTGAATATTGAATACAGAGGAAGGCAAACCCCCCCAAAAAACAGTGGCCAAAAAAATTAATTAATTCCTGACCCCATTAACTGGTGATTGGATTACTCCCTGGATCAATACTCAAAGTGGATCCCTTAAAAAGAGCCCAGCAGACTTGTAATTTTATCTATGGGTTATAATCACTGTTTATTGTTGTTGTTTTCACTTGTTCTTTGTATTCTTGTAGTTATTGAAAATGGCACATAGAGTTTCCTATGTGAAATAGTAGTCCTCTACAAAGAGACTGCCAGACTTCCAAGTTCGTCCGCGGGGTAAAACCACCATTCTCTGTTTTTTGCCATTTTATAGAGTTTTCTTAGCGAAATAGTGGTCCTCTAAAAAGAGTGAAAGTGACATAAAATTGCGTCCTCGAAATAAAACCACTGTTCTCTATATTTGATGTGGTATTTTTTGTTAATTTGTCATAGATATAAGAGCACTGTTGCTTTTTAATTGGGTTATTTGTAGATTAGTTTTATTATTATTCTTTTTTCTAATTTAATTTACAGTACTTAATAGTACACAATGTTTTTTTTTTTAATTCGGTTGTTTTCAATATAAACTTTAATTTCATCTGGATTCTTGGATCTTGAAAATGCAACATACAGTTGGCCATGGGCAAATACTGGTTCTGCTAAAAATATTCCAACGCATTTAAAAGTTTCTCCTTGTGATTTATTTATGGTCATGGCAAATGCCATGATGATGGGAAATTGTCTTCTCTGAAGTACAAAAGGCAAGCTACTTTCACTTGGTGCTAAATCTATTCTTGGTATGAAAACTCTTTCACCTTTATGGGTACCATTAAGAATTTCTGCATTTATGAAATGGTCTTTTAGTTCTTGAACAATTAATCTGGTCACATTACATAGTCCTTTTTTTGGGTTTATATTTCGCAGTAACATGACAATTGCACCTTTTTTTTAGCTGCAAAATATGTGCTGGCATTCCAGGTGGAGTTAATGAATTAATACATTCAGTTGAAAAGTTTGTCTGAGTTTCTTTGTCATCACCAAGTACCAATCAGCACTGTGATATTTTTTTGTGTTGCATCTATTAAATGTAATATTTCATTATTCAGAAGCAATGCATCTTTATTTTTGGATGTTAATATTACTTCGGTTGCAAACTCTGCATAATCGTTGTTAGTTATTGTATTTTGGTATATAATCAATATGATGTTCTGTTTGCATAGAATTTGCATTGGAATTTCCACGCTATCATTGGGTAAATTATGAAATTGTTCTCTTTTTCCTTGTCCTTTTTTGATGAGCCACTCATTGAATTCATTTTGTCCTTCTGATCTCATATTTTGTTCTAATTTGAGGTGAGTAAAGAGTTTCCATAGTGTACTTGACTTGATACATTTTTCTACAATGTCTGTGCGATTTCTATGGACAACAGGTAATTTTTGCCTAAAATCTCCACCTAACAACATCATCTTTCCACCAAAAAGCAAATCATTATCCATGACTTCACGCAACAAATGCTCAATACATTGTAGCGTATGGCATGACATCATTGTAGCTTCATCGATTATAATTAGTTGACTTTTCTTAATTTTTTTGTTTTGCTTGTAAAGATGTCATTCGTATATCCGACACTGATGTTTCCAGTTAAAATCCCCTATGCACAGTTCTTCCACCTACTAACAAAAGTGCGGCAATTCCAGTTATTGCAAATGGCAGTGCTATTTGACGTTGTGCGCGAACAAAACTCCTCAATAAATTATATAGATACGTTTTTCCTGATCCACCAGGTCCATCCAGATAGAAATAACGCTCTTTGAGCAAGCCCTCCTCTAGTGCACTTTTTATGGCGTTAAATGCTTGCAACTGTAATGTATTTAAAGTTGCAAGTTTTTCTTCTGTTATTTGGTTTTGAAGCTGAGTATCATAGTCTTCAAAGTTTATTTCATGTATGAGTCCTGGATCTGGCAGATTAAAATTTGCACCATTTAATCCATGAGAGAGAAAGACCTCTTGAATTTCAATTAATGCTTTTAATTCTGCAATAGGCTCATTGTATCGTTGCAAAAAGTCATTAAACATATTTGTTTAAAATTTGTCCCACAAAGCTAATGCATTTGGAGCATTTAAGAAGATGCAAATGAATGCAAATTATTCTCTTATCTGCCGTGGCATTTGACACAGTGCTGCGTCTTCTAGACATCTTTCCCATTCTGTATCATCAGCCAGGAAGTTTCTGTGTCGCACAGCTATTAATTAAATCTGTCATAAACTGTCATTAACAGTTCTCAACTGTTCAAAACTTTGTGCACCAAGAACATTTAAAAGGAGTAAATGTAAGTAGAAACGTTCAAGGTCTCTTGGACTTACAGTGTAAATTCTAGTTATAATTTTATTTCCACAGATTTTTCTTTTCTGCCATAATCCATTAACAAAAACATAATGATATGGAATGTCATTGTATAACAATTTCCTTGCCTCCGAGTCAGTACAATTTAATTGAAACCACGCAGTTAGTGTAGTTTGTCGATGCTCACTTTGTGCCAAAGCATTTCTTTCATTTCCAACATTGAAATAAAATAAGTGTCTTTGGGGCAAATGTACAGCTAATCGATATACTGCATGTGATCGATCATGCATTTCAAATTTGAGAAGACGCCACATTGCTTCTGGTGCACATACATAGTGAGCATCTACATTAGATGCAAGTTCATCATGTAATAACTCAGTTTGTTCTGGATTTTCTGCACTTTTGACCATTACAGTAGCTGCATCATAGCCTTTATAAATATATTTGTAGACATATTTAATGGATTTTATAGACGTGCAAGCTTCCACATTAATGTGTGCATTATACTTAATGAGCAAATGTGGATTGTATGGCACCACATACCTGTTATCCACTTTTTTTCCACGAGTAATGGCATTTTGGCCTACTCTTCTTCTTCTTATAATGGATAGCCATCACAATTTTCATATGTTTTGTCTTGTTTTCTGTAATCTTTTGGAAATTCTTCAGTGCATTTTTTATTTTCCATAAATGGTGATTGTGGATTAATATCTCCACATGGTCCATGGATCATGCAATGAGTTCTCATATCGTCTACCATGTATTTCTGGATCTGGTAGTTTGGCAATAATCACTGAATCCACTTTATCAACAGTATCCAATTTATATTTCTCTTGAAAGGATTATAAGCATATGTGCTTGTGGAAGGCCTCTTTTTTGAAATTCCATGGTATAAACATAAGCCAGACATTTGCCAAATAACGGAGTTATGGTTATGTCACGTATTAATTCAGTTAATTTGATTTTGAAGACTCTTGCCACTATATCTGGTCTATCGGAAGCAGTTTGTCCAATTAGCAGATTCTGTACAATCTCTGGCCATTGTGGAATACATGTAAATGTAATAAATAAATCTGTTTTTCCAAATTTAGTTACAATAGCCATAGCATCATTGTATCTTTCTCGCATATTGCGAGGAGATCCTTGGAAAGAAGGTAAAATTATGGCTTTTCCAGCTGCAAGCCCTCTGTTTGTAGCTACCTCCGCGACATAATGCATCAGTCCACAATACTGTTCTACACATAGTTTATCTTGTTGATGTTTTATGAAATTTTAATTATTTGCCTCAACTTGCAAATATGAATCAATGATCCATTGTTGAGTCAGTTTTTCACCACATAAAATGGGATTAAATCCATCTCAAATGGCAGTTTGAGCCACTTTAAATTCAAGCATGGAAATATTATTTCTGACATGTACTTTTGAATTTGGGTAACTGTCAAGTGTTAATTTGGGTTGCCATCCGGCTTCCCCATTGGGGAAAAAAATGGGATATGTCATTGGATCTCAATTAGTACTTAAGATACTTAAGTTGATGTAAGGTTGCTCCTCATTTCTGGGATATATTCTAATATCCCTTTTGAAATGGTGGTTCTCCCTCATCATTTTGAAAGACCATTGCAACCTCATTTGATGTTGGTAAGTTGTAACCGTGTATATCAGGATTGTGATCTATGTTAAGAACCATATTGACTTTTGGGATTGTTAATGGAACTATTTCTGCATGAATTATTTGATCTTGTTCTATTTCTGACAATTTTTATAAGCTTGAGTGTATGGGTTTTGGGCCATAATTTTATCAAGCGCTATAAATACAAGCATTTTTTTATTTTCTGGAAGCTGCATATGTTGTTCAACAGCTTCCATTGTATCAAGGACATATAGTTGAGCAAATTTTCTTTGCCCCCCTTCTTCCAGATGTAAATGAGAAGTATGATGGTAAATTTGTCCTTGTACTTTGAAACAGTAAGGGCCATGTGCTGGCACATTATCAGCTAATGTTGCACACATAGATGCAAAGGATATGGCACTATTATATGATCTTATGTTTGTTTTTAAAATTTGGTAATTAGGGAAAGTAGGCTCATTCATAATGCTTTTTAAATATTTTTTGTTAAAAGTGTTGTCTTTGTGGAAGTCTTACCTTGCCTTTTTGACAGCAACTAATGAACTAGTCATCTCTGGGTCTTTCCTGTTGGAAATGATAAGTTCCATAAAACTGACAGACAATATTCATAATACCACAATTATGAATGTTTACTGTTAAAGATTTAAGTAAAGGACAATTCTGAGAACATATATCGATTTGACTCTCTAAATCATCATTAGAATTCAGCAACATTTTCTAAATGCTTTTTGTTTTTTAGTTGCTTTAGTTGTCAAATGCCAAGTTGGGCTTGGATGTTAGTTTATCAGCCGCTAGTCTTTTGTTTGCGAGACTCTCCCATTCTTTTTGTTGCCAAATTTCCTTTTGCTCCGTCGTCTGTTGATCTGCCCATCTTTTTTGACGTTCTCTATTTTGACGTCTTTTCTTTTCCTCTCTCAGTATCTGTCATATTAATCTGTAAATAAAAGTAGTACATTAGTATTTTTGCTCATTTGTTTGTTTTAATTTGTTTTCTCCTATCCTGTTTTGTGTGCATCACGGTTTGTATTATGGGGTTAGCTTTATGAGGTTGGACTTAACAGATTAGATAGGTGGCAGTCTATTTTGTGAAAGGCGCACAGCAAACATAGGTCCTTCTATTTTGTATATGTTAACAGCATTTCTTGTGTTATCCTGTTTTGTGTGTGGCAGTGTTGTCATTATGAATTTAGTTGTGTTTTTTTGTGCACTACTGTTGTCATTAGGTGTTTAGGCTATGGAGTTGGGCTTAGAGGGTTGCACACCTAAAATTGTATATATCTTTCCATTTTGTATATGTTAACAGCATTGTCCTTTTCTGTTTTTTGTGTTCACCACTGTTGGCATTAGGGGTTAGGGTACCCCTTTATTTTGATTTTTTTGTATAGTGTTTTGCATGTGGCAATGTTGTCATTAGGGGTTTAAGGTTATGGGATTAGGCTTAGAGTGTTAGTTAGGTTGCTGTAGGTTTCTACAAAGGCAAACACAAAACAGGATAGGTTCTTCCATTTTATATGTGTAAACAGCAGTACTTGATGTATTTTTTTTGTACCTTGTAATACAGTACCTCTTGTCTTCAATGTGTTGTGTATAAATTCCTGTAGAGATGATGAGACTCTTCAGGCAGTGCCTGTTGAGAATTTCAGAGAGAGATGCAAATGTTAAAATATCATTTAAATCAATTTGTGTTTGTACTAAGACCATAGAAAACAGGATATATACTTCCATTTCGTATGTATTCAGAGAGGTTTAGCTTATGGGGTAAGGCTTAGACAGTGGTGCATAGAAAACAGGATAGATCCCTCCATTTATTATGTTTTAAGAACATTTGTTGTAGTATCCTGTCTTGCATGTGCCACTGTTGGCATTATAGGTTTAGGTTATGTAATTAGGCTCAGAGGTTGATGCACACAAAGCAGGATATGTTTTTCCATTTTATATGTCATTAGGGGCTTAGGGTACGTTTTTTTTTTTGTGCTATCATCTTTTGTGTGCAGCACTTTTGGCATTAGGGTTGCAGGTTATGGGGTTAGGCTTAGAGGGTTAGTTAGGTTGCAGTGCGTTTTCACTTTGGTGCACACCAAAAGGATACATCATGTTTTTTTTGTTTTTTTTTACTTGTTATACTGTACCTGTTGTATTGAATTATTAGTTGTCTATAAATGACAGAGAGTCCCCTGCTGCCAATCTTCCTGTGACACTCTTCAGTCAGTGTCTGTTGAAAATGAGACACGGAGATACAAATGTTGAAATAACTTTTCAATATTTTTTTTTTTTACTAAAAACATAGTATTTTTGTTAAGCAAATTTATTTTTGGACATTACCTGTTGGGTTTAATTTGTTGTCTGTAAATTTCTGCAGATTTTACAGTCTGTGTGAAATTGTGCAGTGCTGCAAATTATTCATTGACACTGCTCAGGCAGAGTCTGTTGAAAATGACAAAAAAAATGGAAATGTTGAAATCCACTGTAAATATTAATATATATTTTTTTTTTGCTAAAAGCATAAATTATGTTTTTAAATATGTCTTAATAAAAGCAATTTATTTGTTTTAATTTCTCCTTTTTTCTTATTTTTAAATTTACACCATATTACCCCATCTAAACATTTATCTGTCTTTTAAATCTTACTATACATGAATAATGTCTTCTAATTGCTTCTGTACATTAATATTGTTAATGTTGTTTAATATTGTAAAAGTTTTTTTTTTAAATTATTAATTAATTATTAAAATGTATATATGTTTTCAATGTTACTGTACATGAATAATGTTATTGGCAATATTTCAAACCATGTTGTTATTTTTGTTTTGGAATTATTAATTAATTATTTCTTACCTATTTGCTGTAATTTGCAGATTTTACACTTCTAAAGTGATAATCAAGTTGCTTCATAAGTAAGGCCACCAGTGAAATGTACAGTCATACTGTTAATCACCTGAGGAGAAATGGAGAACATTCTAGAAAGTTCGCAGTATTTATAGAGTGTGAGCTGAAGCTCCTGTGTCCGCAGATGTTGTTAATCATTGCACAGTCAGGAGTGTCTGTAAACAGACGTAAGAACCTAGATTTTTAGCTGTTTTTAGTGTAATTTTTTTTTTTATCATTTTAACATCTTGTGCTCTTTCACACCATGAGGAGCACTTGTAGTGAGGTACATGGTCCTTTAAATCAGAAAATGATGTACTTTCACTCATTTGGTCTGGAAAAATAAGCATGCAATTTATATTCTAAATGGAACAAATCTTGGGGTATAAGATATAGAAAGGAGTATCTGCAAAGGCAAGTAAAATATTAGCATGTAGTAAATGGGGTAGAAAAGCAAACCTCATTCTGTCATTATATAAATCCCTAATATGCCCGCACTTGCACTTATTAATTGGCCCACCTCTCATATAAAATATTTAGGTATCAGTATAACCAACATGATCCCAACACTATACTCAGCTAATTTCCCCCCTCTTTTCAAATCCTTGCTCGCTGACCTCAACCTTGATCAAAATCACAGATCTCCTGGACAGGTCGCATAGAGACCATCAAAATAAATATCCTACCTAAACTACTTTATTTATTTAAGACCCTGCCTATCTCAATAAATAATAAGGAACTAGCCTTCTTTCAAATTCAAGTGTTTAAATTTATTTAGTAAAACAGACCTCCCAGAATTGCAAAAAAAAAAATCATGTACAGACACAAGTCAAAGGTTGTCCCAACTTTGTCCACTATTACAAAGCAGCTCAATTAGCATTTATACCTCTTGCACATTCAGCCAAATATCAGCCCAGTTGGATCTTCATAGAAAACATACAGATGACTCCTTTAACTTGGGTGGGGTAGTTTTTTGTTCCCCTATCCTAACACTCTCAAATCAAAATATCATAACCCAATTATCAATCTCACTCTAAAAAACTGGAGATGGGCCAAATCTAAACATCTTTTAGCTCACTCCTTGACACCGCTCACCTCACTATTTTCTTTATCTACTTTACAAAGCAAACAAGGCCGATAAGTGATTAAAAAGTGCTTTGCAAACTCTCTAAAATATAAGTGTATTAAAATAAGATTTTAAATGAGTAATATGGACTATATATGTAAACCTAGACTATCCTATTAGCACCAATTGATTGGTATCATACAAGTACTATAGACCATTGCTAAACAACTCTCATATATCAGAATATACTGATAGTCCTGTTATTACAGGATACACTGATCATCATAGAGTTAAATATATAAAAAAGCACAAAATATTCACATTCAAAACAAAAAAATGTGGGGCACAGGTATCCATGAATATGTTGCAAATAAATGCAAAAAAATATA
The DNA here is from genome assembly GCA_027410445.1 of Discoglossus pictus. Classification (NCBI taxonomy): domain Eukaryota; kingdom Metazoa; phylum Chordata; class Amphibia; order Anura; family Alytidae; genus Discoglossus; species Discoglossus pictus. Next base: position 217,802,816 of record CM050163.1, on the reverse strand, counting down.
CAAGTAATTAAAAAGCATACGTATGGGAGGTAAATAACATATAGCAGTCTCGAAAGTACTTGCGATTCAGTTTCCTCTAAACTTTCCTCTTTGTGAAAAATAACACATCAGCCATTTTCCCCTGGAGTTGAACCTGTGCCACTGGTAAGATAAGTGATACACTTACATTCTATATATATTTATTATTTATATATATACTAGCAACTTGCCCGTCAAAAAATGACGGTCAATAAAAATTAAATGTTGTGAAATTTGTTTGCAACACAAAATGAGTCACCTACATTTGTCCCTTTTTTTTTCTTCTAAAAATAAAAACACATTATTTTTTTTTACTTTTTATTTTTTTAACTTTCAACTTATATTTCACAAACATTAAACTTTGTAACATGCAACTTGTATATGAAACATTTGTTCACCATTTTGTTAACAATACTAACACTTTTCAATACATATTTATCACTGAGTAACTGCGGACTATATTAACTTCGAGTAAGTAAATAGTTTTAACAATAACATGCTTTTTATCATTTGTAACATATTTGTTAAACTCTTGTTAAACTAAATTAGCATTGAATCCAGAGGAAGGCAAACAATAAAAACCCTCTATTGAAACTTGTCCAATTGTATCAAAGAGGGAAAAAAATTAATTCCTTCCTGACCCCATTAACTGGCGATCGGATTTCTCCCTGAATCAATACTTTAAATAATACATTTCCAATTATTCTTAAAATAGTTAAACTTTATACTAACAATACATATTTGACTATACCACATATATATTTACCAAACTTTTTTCAAAATTCCAAAAACACATATTTAACATCTGAAATTTTAACATCAAACAATAACATTTAACTGTTATAAACCTGAAAAAGTCAGTTAATTATTTGGTGGGGCCAATCATGTAAATATAAAACTTTGAACCCATTCCAATCTGTTTAAGGACATTTTATTGTTGTTGTTTTTTTTTTTTTTTTTTTTTTTCAGTTTGTCCATTCTGCAAATATCACATAGATTTTCATAAGTGAAATACTGTTACCGTATTTAAAGAGTCCCAGAGTACTTACATTTTGTCTTGGAAGTCAAACCACTGTTCTCTACGTTTTTTTGTCCATTCTTTGGATGTTTTATGTGAAATGTTTTTTTTGTGCAATCATATTGAGTCCCATAAAATGTTGGCATTAAAATGAAACCATTGTCCTCTATCTTTCCAACACCTCATAGTAGACAATGTTTTTGGTGTAAACACATCCATTGTCCAATAAATGACCTTGAGTTTTGTTTTCTTCAACATGCACTTTAATTTCTTTTGGATTAGTGCACCTTGAAAAAGCCACATAGAGTTGTCCATGTGCAAAAACTGGTTCCTTTAAAAAAATCCCAACTGACTTAAAAGTTTGTCCTTGGGATTTATTGATGGTCATAGCAAATGCCATTATAACTGGAAATTGTCTCCGTTGAAGGACAAAGGGCAAACCACTCTCACTTGGAGCTAAATCAATTCTTGGTATAAAAACTCGTTCACCTTTATGGGTACCAGTTATAATTTCTGCATGTATAAAATGATCTTTTAACTCATGCACAATTAATCGGGTCCCATTACAAAGTCCTTTTTTTTAATTCATATTTTGCAATAACATAACAATTGCGCCTTTTTTCAATTGTAAAATATGTGGGGGCATTCCAGATGGTGTTAACGAATTAATAAATTCGATACTAAAATTCGATTCACTGTCTTTATCATCTGACAGAGAAGAATCTGCACTGTAATAATTCTTTTGTGGTGCATTGATGTATTTTAAAATTTCGTTATTTACATTCAAGGCATCGATATTTTTTGATGTTAATATTACTTTGTTTGCAATGTCTGTGTAATCCTCATTATTAAGAGTGTTTAGAAATATGGCTGATATGAGTGATTCATTGCAAACCATTTCTGATGGAATTTCAATGGTATCATTTGGTAAATGCTGTATTTCTGGATGTTTTCCATCTCCGATTTTAATGAGCCAGTCATTGAATTCATTTTGGCCTTCAGATCTCATATTTAAATCTATTTTGAGATGTGTAAATATTTGCCACAGTTTACTGGTCTTGATACATGTTTCAATGATCTCTGTTCTATTTCCGTGTGGCACAACAGGTAATGTTTGCCTAAAATCGCCTCCTAACAGCATCACCTTTCCACCAAATGGCAACTTATTATCCATTACTTCTTTTAAGAATCTGTCAATACATTGCAGTGCATGACATGACATCATTGTTGCCTCATCTATGATAATTAGTTTAGTTAGTTTGAATTTTTTTGCTTGTATGGAATTGAGTCGAATATCTGACACTGATGTTTCCAAAATGGGAACTGGCAGCTTAAAGCCACTATGCACAGTTCTACCACCATCTAACAAAAGTGCAGCAATTCCAGTTGTTGCAAATGGCATAGCTATCTGACCCTGTGATCTAATATAACTCATCAAACAATTGTACAGATACGTTTTTCCTGATCCACCTGGTCCGTCTAGATAGAAATACCGGTCTTTGACCATTTCATCATCTGTAGCATTTGTGATGGCATGAAATGCTTCTAACTGTAAAGTATTTAAAGTTGCCAGTTTTTCTTGTGTTTTTTGTTTTTGAAGCTCAGTGTCATAATCATCAAAATTGATGTCATCTATAAGTCCTGGATCAGGTAAATTAAAACTTGCACAATTTAATCCATGAGCCAACAATATTTCTTAGATTTCCATCAATGTTTTTAACAGAGCTATTGGTTCTCTGTAACGTTTCAAGAAATCTTCTGACATGTTTAATTTAAATGTTTCCCACAAAGTGAAAGCATCAGGTACATTGCAAAATATACAAATGAATGCAAATTGTTGTCTCATTTGCTTAGGCATTTGACATAGTGCTGCTTCTTCCAGACACCTCTCCCATTCTGTATCATCAGCTATGAAATTTTGATGTCTTGCAGCTAATAGGAATGTATCATAAACTATATCATTCACTGTATGTAAATGCTCAAAACTCTGTGCACCGGGAACATGTAGCAGAAGTAATCTTAAGCTGAAACGTTCAATATCCCTTGGACTGACGGTATAAACGTGGTATGATTTTATGTGTATCTCTTCTTCGTTGTCGCCATAGACCATTTACAAATACATAGTGATATGGTATCTCTATGTATAAAAATTATCTGGCCTGCGTATCCTGACAGTTTAATTTAAACCACGCAGTAAGCGTAGTATCTCTGTCTTCACTTTGATATAATGCAGTTCTTTCATTTCCTTGAGTAAAGCAAACCAACTGACTTTGAGGCAAATGTACAGCTAAACGATAGATAGCATGTGACCGATCATGCATCTCAAATTTCAAAAGGCGCCACATTGCTTCAGGAGCACTCACATACCGAGCATCTAAATAATTTGATAGTTCATCATGTAAAATTGGATTTTCGTTTTCATTTCCAACACCTTGTACAACAACAGTAGCTGCATCATATCCTTTGTATATATATTTATACACATACTTAATTGATTTAATCGAAGTGCAAGCTTCCACATTGATGTGTGCATTGTACTTAATGATCAAATGTGGATTGTATGGAACGACAAATCTATTATCAACCTTTTGGCCCCGGATAATAGCTGTTTGCCCTTGTGTTCTTTTATACAAAGGATATCCATCACAATTTGCATAAGTTTGCATTTGAAATTGTTTTGGAAATTCTTTAGTACATTTTTTATTTTCCATACATGGTGAATTCGGATTCATCTCTCCACATGGGCCAGGAATCATTCTATGTGTAACAATCTCCCAAAGTTTTTTATATTTTTCTTGGTCTGGCAATTGTGCACAAATTACTGAATCCACTCTCTCTGCAGTGTTCAACTTGTCTTTTTCCTGCAGTATTAAAAGTATGTGAGCATGTGGCAATCCCCTTTTTTGAAATTCAATGGTGTAAACAAAAGCCACACATTGTCCAAATACGTGTGCTTTAGTGATATCATGAATTAATGAATTGAGTTTGATTTTAAATACTCTTGCCACTAAATCTGGTCGGTCAGAAGTAGTTTGTCCCAGATTCAAATTTTCCTTGATCTCTGGCCATTGTGGATTACACATGAATGTAATAAATAAATCTGGTTTACCTTTCTCGCATATTGCGAGGAGATCCTTGGAAAGAAGATGGCAAAATAATTGCTCTTCCAGCTGGAATGTCTCTGTTGGAAGCTAAATCTGCCACATAATCCATTAATCCACAATACTGTTCTACTCGTAATTTATTTTGTTGATATTTAATAAAATTTAGATTATTGGCTTCAACTTGTAAATATGAATCAATCATTGTTGAGTGAGTTTTCCTCCATGTAAAATTGGATTAAAACAATCACGAAAAGCAGTTTGTGCCACTTTATATTCCAGCATGGAAATATTAGATCTAATACGAAGTTTAGTATTGGGATAACTTTCCAATTGTAATTTTGGTTCCCATCCTGGTTCCCCATTTGAAAAGAAAATGGGATATGACATTGGATCTAAATTACAGCTTGATATATTAATGTTGATAAATGGTTGTTCTTCATTGCGTGGATATATTCTAATATCCCGCTGAAAAGGTGGTTCACCATCTTCATTTTTAAACACCATGGCAACTTCGTTTACAGTAGGTAAATAATATCTTCTTTGATCAATGTTGCGATCTCTTTTTAACACTATATTGACTCTTGGTGTAGGCAATTGATGTCTTTGAGCATGTTCCTGTTGTTCTTTTTCAAGCTGTGCTAATTGTTTGTATGCTTGACTATATGGGTTTTTTTCCATAATTTTTTCAAGCTGTTCAAAGACTATGCGCAAACACTGTCTATTTTCTGGAAGTGTCATTCTTTGTTCCACAGCTTCCATCGTATCTAAGACATATAACTGTGCAAATTTCCTTTGCTGTCCTTCTTGTGGGTGTAAATGTGAAGTTCGGTGGTATATTTGACCTTGAACTCTGAAACAATAAGGACCATGTCCTGGTACATTTTCTGCTAATGTTGCACCCATTGAAGCAAATGAAATTGGACTGTTATAAGACCTTATGTTTTGTTTGAAATTATTATAATTTGGAAATGTTGGATCACTCATAATGCATTCTAAATAATATGGAAATGGGTGTCTTAGTGGAAGTTTCACCTTTCCTTTCTGACAGCAACTAATGAAATTTCCGTCAGTAGGTCTTTCCTTTATAAAATGATAGGCCCCACAAAACTGACAAACCACATTAAGTAACCCACAATAATGAGTATCTACTTGTACTGCAGTAGTAAACACATTATCATGCATTTCTTCAACATAAATATCAGACCCACTTTCTATATGTACATTTTTTTCTTGTGTTTCTACATTTAAGTCATTCTGCAAAATAGAGTCATTGGACAATGGTTCACAGAGATGTTTTTGTTTACTTTTACGTTTCTTGGAAGCCCCAACACACCCACTTGCGGCTGTCTTACTCATCTTTCTTTTATTTAAAAGTCTCTGTCGATCTTGTTCTCGCAAGCGTGAAGTTTCTGGTGTCTGAGCATCTCTCCACCTTTGCTTCCTTTCCCTTGCCAATCTTCTTTTGCGTTCAATTTTGTCTTCTCCATTGTCCGCCATTTTAATCTGTAATTTTAAATAGAGATGTAATTATTGTTTGTTCTTTGTTTTATATAAAAAAAAATTCCGATTTGTACTTTTAGATTAAAGTAGATGAATAAACTAATAAAACATTTTCAATTGTTGCACTTTAGTCTGAAAGAAATGAAACCATTTTTCTAAGTATTTTATTGACATATATGAAATCGGAAATAGCTGCACATATCCATCTTTATATTATTAGTCCTTCAATGACATTCCTTCTTGATTGAATTCACAGCATACCATCCTTTTTTTTTTTTTGCAAGTGTTGTAAGCTTCTTCTTTTCTTTAAATATTATTATTACTTAGTATTGTCTTTTCAACTTTTTTAAAGTTTTAACTAAATATCATAAATTAATGACTCAATAAGTACTATCCATTTTCAATAAATGTAAATTTTCTCCAAATATATAATACATAGCCTTTTTCTATGCGTCACTACAAAATAACATTTTATACCTGTGAAGATGATGTTGATGTTGTTCAAAGGCTGCAAACGTCACACTGTCTGTTTATTCCCCTGCAGATCCGAATAAACTGTAAAATCAAATAGATAATATTTTTAAACTTTTGCTTCATCAATATCATTAAATGAACATCAACAGACATATATTTGTCTACATTAAAAACCTCATCTTTTTTAATATTTTGCCATAGTAATAAAATTAAAATTCTATACCTGTCCAAATTATCCTTATGATGTTCAATTTGTGCAAACGTCACTATCTCTATGACTATGGTCATTCACGTAGAGTTCACTGCAATTATACAAAATAGTAAAATTAATGTATAATATGTTACTTCATCTGTATTAATCAATGAGTCTTAACATACCTATTATTTGCATAGATTAAAAACATGAAATAAATATATCAATAAATCAGCATGAACACACATATGAAAGCATAGATTATAAACATACACTCAATATTACTGTTAGTCTTTAAATAAGAATCAATGAATCTGTATTAATCTTAAATTAATGTCTGACTAAATATAACATCAACACATAAGCATGTTCCCTTTATTTTTTTTAGAGTGGTATACAAAATATATAAGAACTGAATTATTTAAATAATGTACATACATTAATAATTAATTAATCAACGTGTTCCATTTTTTATGCACATTCTTAAAAATTAACCTTTTTTAATATTAATGATTAGTAATGATACATTAGGAATGTTATTTACAATTCTTACCCACAGGTAATCACGACATATCCCAAAATAGTTCTTAAATTAATGTACATTAATAATTAATAAATCAATGTGTTCTTAATTAATTAATGTACATTATGAATGTTATTAACAATTGTTTCAGACAGGTAAGCACAATATTATTTTTATATTAATTACATTTCTTATTTATTATTTATTAATTAAGTACCAATTTATCAATTAATAATTATAAATAATAAGCACAATATTAATTTTCTATTAATTAAATTTCTTATCTATTATTTATTAAGTAAGTACCAATTTATTAATTAATAATTATAAATAATATATTTACCTTTTTTAATGTAATAATGCTGAAGCAGTATACTGAAGAGCTAACAATCTCTTGCGATTTCCCGGCATCAGAAAACATCCAGTCAGACTGTCATCACCTGAGGAGAAAGTGTGAGTCATGTGTGAAATGTGCCCTATATATAGGGTTTGTGCGCGAGACAAATGCATAGTTTTAGGCGGGAAATCCGCAGTTGCGCGAGCCAAATGCGTTGTTTTCGGCGGGAAATCCTATGTGGCGCTAGACAAAGGCGGGAAATCTGTGTTAATGTGTAAATCGGTAATATCGTTTTGTAAAATGTACTCGCTACTGTCTTTTTACTCATTGAACGGTTAATCCGCATCCTTTATCTCGTTGTTTTTCAAACACATACGTCTGTGGCTGTGTTTTACGCAGTTCGTAGTAGTATAGCATCGTTTTCATTTTTTTCGGCGGCCATTTTTTTCTCGCTTAGCCGATTTCCGATCTTTGTAACTCGGCTAAATCAATCTAAATTGCAGTTCCAACTCACTTCCAGATGTCTTGCCTGGTTCCCCATGCTGTAAGTGACCTTTGTTTTATTTTTTTGTGTGTATTTAGTGTTTTTTTTACTATTTTTGTTCCGCTGCTCATCTCGTAATTTTTTTCACCTCGTATTTTTTTTCTAAGTGCTACGGTTTAATGGCTCGCCTCGCTACGCAAGGCTCGCCTGCAATGAGCGCCTGCGGCGCTCATTGCCAAAGTACTACGGTTTAACGGCTCGCCAGGCGATGGCAAAGTCGTACGATCGGCAAAGTGGTACGGTGTAACGGCTCGCCTCGCTGTGCGAGGCTCGCCGGGCGATGAGCACCTGCGGCGCTCATCGCTAAGTCGTACGCACTACGCAATGCAGCGTGACGACGAATCGTAGTTAGACAATTATAATATGTGATATTTTTAAATAGTAGGAGTTAATGTTTCATTAACATACCTATATGTAGAACACATTTATTGAGCACGGGGCACTTTTATAAATATTGAGATCTATACCCAGATTAAAATATATATACAACCAAAAAAAAAGGGGGGGGGGGGGGTTGGTGGCTCTAGGTGCAGACTTGTTTGTAATGAACAATGAATAGGGTGCCACTGAGGGTCAAAAAGACATTTTACATAAACTAAGACAAAGTTTCCCTCTTATAGTGCACACCTATTATTCCCAATTCTCTTATAGAGACAAAAATAGGTAAATAAAACTTAGCTTTTAATAACTTAGTTAAAATCTTTAAAACATATTCACACAATACATTGTCTTCAGGAATTATATCAATATAACCTGCTATGCAAACTAGCAAATACATACAGCCTTATTAAATTGTGATTCTGCGAATGAGGCCCTATATAAGCACAGAGCATATTTTTTTACAGAAGTTTTTAGTTAGTGATGACCTTGCTTTTGGATAGAAGATCACTGACTAAATATTTCTGTAAAAATAATATGCTCTGTGCTTCTATAGAGCCCTATTCAATTGGCAAAATCGCAATTTAATAAGGCTGTAAGTGTCTATTGCAATCTATAAGTAAAGTGCAAGTGCAAAAATAAGGTGCTATTAAGGAGTCAGTACTATGTCTGATTCAAATATTAAAGTAGTGTTTATAAAGTGCTGATAGTATTGCGTTTGCTCTCAGATATATTATTATTTATCTTTAGTAATCTCTTTAATTAGAGCCTGATTGTGCTGCTAGGCCTCTCATGGAATCCTTTCTAAATATCAATCTTTGTAATTCTATATTGAACTCTGTCCATGGAGTAAAGGGCAGCACATTGGCGTGGAGACCGCGGTTAGGACGCCTCGCGATGACGTCACTAATCCGCGTCGCAACGTCTGACCCGACGCATGTTTCTACATTTCTTCAGGGTTCACCGCCATGAACAGTATACATCCCTTTATAGTTTCTGGTTGTCATGGAGATCGTGACTGTGTTTAAAAACAATGATTAACTAACTTTTAAATGTTATATATGTCTCATTGTGCTTTCTTATAGATCTACATATACTCAAAGCTGTTTAAGGAAACTTTTAAGGAACCATAATGAAGTCAAATTATTGAGTAAAATTCATATGATTTTACATTTATCATCCTAACCAATAGTTTTTAATTTCTGATTTTTAATCAAAACTTTTGTGGAATCTATATTTATATTGAGGAACTTTTAATGTCGGATTCGGTTCTGTGTATATATATGAATTAAACATTTAAAAATGTATATATATAAAAATAAATTCAAATCCCAGAATTTTATTTAAACATAATATGATAATATATTTTAGATTTTATAACGTATTCATAATTTTGCATATTGGTTGGAATTACTAAATTATCATTTTATTCCCTATATCCAATACATTATGCAGAGTTTAAATATTATTATTTTTTTCTTTCATATAAATTCCATCATTGATATTTAAATGTATTTATTTCATATCAACACAAATAATGATATTTAAATGATTTCTTACCTCCCAAATAGATACTATTTATATGATATAATAAGTATATGATATTTTAATGAAGTTATTTATAAAATATCTCTTGCCCACTTAGATATACATACTTGGGGTGGTTTTTAATCTCTTCTATCATACTAGATTTGTCTTTATAATAACTTTTATACTATATATCACTCTTTTATCAAAAATGATATATTAACATTTATCTGAACATTATCCCCAATTGATGTTAACGTAATATAATCTATAATGAATTCCACGTTTTTTGATTGACTGTTTTGCTTATCTTGTTCATTTTGATACCTTTGTACAAGTTAAAACTTAACTTCAAGATTATGTTATTGGCTCAACATTTCCCATCATGTAGAACATTGTTGTCAATATCTTAAATGAAGGGAGAAAAAGTAAAGCCATTATTTAGGCTATATGGTTTCCTAGTTTTTAATAAATAAATCCATTTGGCCTCCATCTTTAACAGTTTTTTTGGTTTTTTTTTTGCTGATATCTTAACCATTTTTATAAATCCCCTCCAAGTGGTTTCATCTAAATTCATTCTGAGATCTAATTCCCATCCTTTAATTCCTATACTTTTGATAAAAGGAGATGTCTCGCACATAATCTTATTACATTTGGAGATAAATGTGTACATTTACCCTCTTAATAATTAATTCTTCAATTTTCATTGGCGGTTTCATTCCAGTCATTTTATATCCCCAAGTAATTAAAGTTTGTTTTAAAGGTTAAAAAATTATTATTTTTGTATAAATCAAACACTGAGGTTATGCCCCTACTACGCAAAAGGGAAAGTGTTCCAGCATCCACCATCTAGGTTTATCTTGGAGGGTATTCCAGCATATAAGTTGAGCAATAACAATTGTTTGATATACTGTATATACTCGAGTATAAGCCACATTTTTCAGCCCTTTTTTTAAGGCTAAAAACTCTAACTCCCCCGTGTCTCTCTAACCCCCCCGTGTCTCTCTACCCCCCCTGTGTCTCTCTAACCCCCCGTGTCTCTTCCCTCCCCCTCCTCATCCTCAACTACCCCCTCCTCATTTTAAACCCCCCTCCTCACTTTACCCCTCTAAATACCTCCCCCTCTCCCTTTCCCCTCACTTACCTGCTTCTGCTCCGGCCTCCGCTCCTTCCGGCGTCTTGACCCGGCCAATGCTAATGACGTGGCACGCATGTGACGTCACGTCATTAGCATATACCGGGTGTCAGCACCCGGCCAATGCTAATGACGTGGCGTGCATGTGACGTCACGTCATTAGCATATACCGGGTGCCGGCACCCAGCCAATGCTAATGACGTGGCGCGCATGTGATGTCACATCATTAGCATATACCGGCTGCCGGCACGCGGTATATGCTAATGACGTGACGTCACATGCGCGCCACGTCATTAGCATTGGCCGGGTGCTGACACCCGGTATATGCTAATGACGTGACGTCACATGCACGCCACGTCATTAGCATTGGCCGGGTCAAGACGCCGGAAGGAGCGGAGGCCGGAGCAGAAGCAGGTAAGTGAGGGGAAAGGGAGAGAGGGAGGTATTTAGAGGGGTAAAGTGAGGAGGGGGTTTAGAATGAAGAAGGGGGGTTGAGGATGAGGAGGGAGTTTGAGGAGTGGGTTGAGGTTGAGGAGGGAGGTTGAGGAAGAGGTTGAGGATGGGGGGTTGAGGATGAGGATGGGGGTTGAGGATGAGGATGGGGGGAGAAGGGGGGTTGAGAATGAGGAGGGGGGTTGAGGAGGGGGGGAAGAGACACAGGGAAGGGAGAGGGGTGAGGAGACACAGGGGAGGGCGAGGGGAGAAGAGACACAGGGGGCAGTACATTTCCCACCCTCGGCTTATACTCGCGTCACTCATTTTTTCACAGTATTTTGTGGTAAAATAGGTGCCTTGGCTTATACTCGGGTCGGCTTATACTCGAGTATATACGGTATATCTTTTATACAGGGGGCATTTAAGCCTCCTTTTTCAAATTTCTTGACTTTTCCTAATTCTGCTTTTTTTTCCCCCCATTAATAAATGTATCCAACATATCCTGAATGAATTTTAAGTAATTATTTGGTATACTGCCTGGTATCGATCTTAAACAATAAGTAATTTTTGGGATAATGCGCATATTAATAGCAGCAATTCTAGCTGACCAGGATAAGTTTAGAGATCTCCAATTACTCAGAATGGGTCTGACTTGCTTCATAACCTAATTTAAATTAACTTTATAGGTGTTCTTCACTTTAAATGAGAGCTTTATCCCCAAATGAACAATATATTCTGATTTCCAGTTAAAGGTGAATAATTTCTCCAATTTTTTTTTTTTTGACTTCTGGCATTATGCCTCTTATCAGGGTATCGGATTTTAATTTATTAATCCTAAAATAGGATAGTCTACCAAACTCCTCTAATATTTCCTGTAGTTTAGGGCACGCCACCTCAGGATTGGTCATAGTTATGATTATATCGTCCGCGAATCCCATGAATTTAAATTCCTCCTGATCTATAGTTACACCCTCAATTTCTCTACAATCTCTTATATATGTCGCCAATGGCTCTATGAAGAGGATGAATAATAATGGCGATAACGGACATCACTGACGGGTGCCGTTTCCTATTTTAAACTTGTTTGACTCAAAGTCAGGGCTCACAATAAAGGCCGTTGAGTTTGTATATAGAGCTTTTACTGACTTCGAGGCAAACTCACGTTTGATCCTGATGGATCAGCTTATTAATTATAGTTTTCAATCTATTCGCCAATATCTTTGCGTACATTTTGACGCCTACTTTAATCAATGAAATCGTGCGATAGCTCCTACAATCATCTGGGTTCTTCCCTTCTTTCAAGATATTAACTATTTTTGTCTCTGACAACTCCGGAGGAAGATCCCCTGTTTGTTTAATCTCATTAAATAAATTACATAAATAACTTTTTATTTCAGGCATAAGTACTTTGTAAAATAAAAGGTCAAATACATCTACCCCTGGGGATTTATTTGGTTTACCGCTATTGATAACTTTTGTTATTACATCAGTGGTTAGTTATATCTCTGTTTAAGTGACAACTATCTTTTTCTGAAATCTTGGGTAACTTGATTTTACCAAGAAAGGCCTCAATCTCCTCTTTTGCTAGAGGGATAAATCGCGTGTCTTTATCCAAATTGTATAATTTCATATAGAAGTCATGAAATACCTCACCCTGGATGAAAGTGTAAATTACCCTCTTCATCTTGTATTCTTAAAATCCTATTTTGGTTGCGTTGCTTCTTTAATCTGTTTGCTAAATATTTCCCTGTTTTGTCATCATATAAAAAATGTGATTGCTGAAATCTTCATAAGAGATTATCAGCTTGTAACTGGAGGATTTTTTTAATTTGGTTATTTGTATCTTTTATTTTATTACTAGTTTCTTTATTTGGATTATTTTTGTTAATCTGGTGTAGCTTTTCTAATTCTATATAGAGGTGTTTTAATGGTTTACCCTGTTGCCTCTGTATTTCAGCTGATCTTGCGATTAAAATCCCTCGAGTAAAGGCTTTAAAGGAACACCATAGCGTTTTCGCAGACGCTACCGAATCCTTATTAGTTTCAAAGAATTCCTGTATATCTTTTTTAATTGCATTGATATATTCTATTTTTTTTAAAAATATAACAGAGTTCATTTTCCATCTACTCTTTTTATTTAGCTTAATGGTATCCTCTAAGATTACACAATTCATCGAATGGTCTGACCAGGGCGTCAATATAATATCTGTCTTAGTGATTAATCGCATAGTTCTTAGGTCCGCAAAGATATAATTAATACAGGAAAAGGATTCAAATCGATTTGAAAAAAAAGTATATTCTTTTTGATCTGAGTGAAACACTCTCCATAAATCAAATACCGTATTGGTCCGAATATAAGCCGCACCCGCATATAAGCCGCACCCGTAAAGTTCAAGGGGAAAAAAATTAAAAAAGATAGTACTCAAATATAAGACGCACCTGTAAAATTGGAGAGAAAAAGTCTCTCAAAGTGATCAGCCATTGCAAGAAACAGGCTAATTAGCACTTTAGCTTTTTTTGCAGGTTACAGGCTTTACAGGATGTTAGAATCACTAAAACCGTAAATCGCTATTCAATACCGCAGTCTAAAGCACGAAAGTCGGCACCCTTAACTCGCAATCGCGCAAATTGGCAGTAATTTTGCGTTCGCGAATAGAAGCCACACATGTAACAAGCAAAGTTCGCAAATCAGCAATGATTTTTTTCCGGTCGCGAATATAAGCCGCACCCGTAACTCGCAAGACCAAAAATCGGAAAAAAGGTGTGGCTTATATTCGGACCAATACGGTAGCTCATAGCTATTTATCAGATTTGAAAATTCTACCGCTGTTCTACTAATTAAGGGTTCAGATTTTATCCATAGATGCATTTATTGCCATATTAAAGTCCCCACATATTATAATTGATCCTTTTTTCAATTTGAATATATCTATTAATAGATTCTTAAGATATCTAATCTGATTTTTATTTGGGAGGTAGGCGTTTACCAGAGTTATTAATCTGTTATTTATAAAAAACAATCCAGATTATCTACCTCCCCAAGTGGTCTATCTTCATAAATTCCTCAGACACCGTTAATCTTTTATTGAAGAGGATAGATACTCCTTTTGATTTGTTAGTAAATGTAGCATCTATTCTACCAGGATATTGCTTATTTGACATATATTGTATTGACTCCCTCTTAAGGTGGGTCTCCTGGAGACAAAGAATATCCGCTTTGATCTTAACATAGTTCAAAAAGGCTATTTTCCTCTTAGTTAGTGAGTTTAAGCCGTTCACATTATGCAAAATAATTTGTATACCCTTATTCATTTAAATCCATATTAATAGCTTTAACCAACTTTACCAAAAGTTATTTCCCTCAAAGTTGCCTCAATCTCTTCTTGGACACCTTCATCATTCTAACAACATACATACACATCCTTAAAATACCAAAGTCAGCACAAATCATAAATTTTGGTTTAACAGGGCTATCACCCGATGTTGGGAAATGTCAGGAGTGGTTTCCCACCTATGGTTGGGAAACTTAGATATGAGGTGGACTATCCAATCACAGCATAGCCTTAGTGTATATATAGTATCTTTAATTCTATTATCATCTAATTCATTTTTCTGTGATATTTTCCTTAACAGGAACAATATATGTACCCCCCTTTTTTTTCCCTTTCATTTTCTACCCCAGTGATATTCTTACTTTATTTCCCTCTTGGAGGGTAGTGTTTGTGAACAATTACTACCACTTTATAGATTTGACTTAATCAAAGAGTATCATATATTTCAAATCATGTTTTCCTCTGATATAGGACTTTCCATCCTTATTTATTATAGGGAATTTTCCCTTAATTATTATATATTTCCTTCCAAAAAAAAGTGCTTATTAAGAAAAGGATGATAATCATTCTTCACCCAACTACTCACTTTTAGTGTCAAAAGAGAAAACAAAAATCTCCATCATTTATATTTTTATGATAAAACTACCTATATACTTCTCATGATGCTGGAATAAATACTTAGGGCCTCATTCTATTATCGGCCGTAAATCGGCCGTAAGGCTGCGATTCCTTGCGGGGGTTCAGTTAACTCTCGATTCTATTATACGGCCCCGCAAGGATCTCCTTTTACGGCCGGCCGCATATCTTGGAACCGGCCGTAAGCTGTGAAATATAAAAACTCAAAAATAAATTCAAGCCTGCACTGTACAGCTCTGTAAATGCTAGGGATCATATTGGGGGACATGAGGATTAAAAGGAACCCACTCTCAAGCTTGCACATCTGCCCAAACCCGAGTTCAAATTAACTGTTTATTTTCCGGCTGCAGCGTGGGTGTGTCTGAGGTGCTCCAAGCACTCTGGACTTTTTACATGGATATTTTACGGATATTAAAAATAAAATATTTTACGGATTTGAGTACAGGATAATTATGTGCTATTTTTTCTAACACCTAAAATCCCTTTATAGTCTTCTCAAAGTGCAGGATGGCTTTATTTGAGCTATTTTATGTGCTTAATTGGTGCTAGCGAGACCTCTTTCCTGCAAGTAAGCTGCGGCTCGCTTTTAGCCTTGCAGAGAGGTTTCCCGGAGCAATTGAATTGCAAATCTCTTGCGGCCGTTTTAGATCAAAGGCTTTCCTCCGGCGCGAGCGGCCGCAAGAGATAGCAAGGCACCGGCCGCAAGCCTGCCGGAATCCCCGGCCGTAAGGGAATAGAATAGCAGAATAGCTTGCGGCCGGTCCTTGCGGCCCCGCAACGGCTGCGGCCGCTAATAGAATAAGGCCCTTAGACTATATAAACAGCAGTCCACCTCCCTATCATAATTATCATTTCCAACTGCGGCTGACTTTTATATCTCTACTTTGTCTGCCAAATCAGATTACTGACAAAGTTGGCTTTTCCACCACTTTATTTACCATAGCTATTTCAATCTGCCAATCATTCAACAATTTCATACCCTCCTGGACAGTTTTAATCCTAAACCATTTTAAATCTTTATACACTGAGATGCCTACTGGAGATATCCATTTGTACTTAATTTCTTACTGCCTTAAAATCTGGGTTATCCCAGAGTATTCTCTTCTTCTGGCTAGTGTCTGAGCTTATAGGTCAGAAAATATTTTTATATTCTCATATGGAGATACAAAGCCGCTCTTATTATATGAAGCCCGTATTAGAGCTTCTTTATAAGATCTAAAGTTACGTCCCTGGGGATAGATTTATCTAGATGTTTAGCTAAAGGTAGTCTGTGTGTAATATCAATTGTATTTTCTGTTTTTAAACTATTTGGAAACAATTTCCTCAATAAGTCCTCCACATAGGTCTTTAGGTTACTGTCTTGTAATGTCTCTGGTATGCCTCTCAGATGCAGATTGTTCATCCTACTCTGATCTTCTAAAGAGGAAACTTTAATCATCAAGTCCTCGATTTTATTTTCCAAAGCCGGTGTATATTTTAATAACGTGTTATTGCCCATAATATAGCAGACTGAACCAACTCTTTCATTTACTTCTTTGATGAGTTGTGTGTTATCCGTTATTTTTTTTGTCAGATCTGAGAAGAGGCTTGTTTGAAAGTTCTGAAATAGTTCTTTCATTTTGGAGCATGTAAGAGTTTCCTCTTCGTCCGAGAAAGAATTCCCCGCACTCACTGTTTGAGAAGCTTTGTCTGGGGACTGGCTGACCTCAGAATTTAAAGTCGTATCTTCTACAGGGTTACTTATATTGGTACTCTTGATCCTAGGAGAAAATATGTTGGGGTTTTTTGATACAGTATATCATTTTTTTTATCTCTGGGTTTCATTTTGGTCGGCATATTTATAAATTGTTATTGAATGGCTCGTATCTCGGAGTATTATATTCGCACTGGGTTCTCCCCAGCAACCTGGATCTGAAATTTGTCTTCCCCTTTTTATTTTTGTGCTCCTTATGTCCGCATAGGCAGATATTTCTATTGGAGTAGATCGTAAGACAAGTTTAATAGGTGATACAGAACCTTTTATTTCGCCACCACTGTTTATTATATATATCCTCAGCCTATAAGTGTGAGGTATCTCGTCCAAGCATTTGTATATATAGGGTGGTTTTTATTGCAGGTATACACTCTCTGTAATGTCTCTCCAGAGCTTCACACACATGTCTGGGTGCTGTTATTACTTGTGCTGGTAGTGGTCTTGGGCTTAGAGCTTTGCTAGAGCTTTAGGCACCTTTCAAGATCTTTTTGTTTCAAAGATTTTTTATTCAACAGCTTTTATGTTACATAACAAACAATTACATTGCAAACATCTGTTAACTGAAATTATTGAGATAATTGTGTCTATTGTTATTAAAATATAGTATTCATATCAATAAACAATCATTCAGCCAGATATCTCACATTTTTTTCCTTTTTTGGTGATGGTTTTAAGTAAATACACAATTAAAGTTCCACTCCTAAATGTTCCTCACTACATCCATTCCTATGATCTCCAGTGCCACCCTCAGTACCTTTTGTCGTCTAGATGAGTTGCCTCTCTGCTTCCCAGCTCTACCCGTTCCAGTCCGCTCCACACTCCGCTCCCCGGACAAGCCACCGCTGTTAGCCAAAGTGTAATGCTGTTTCCTGTCCAGACCTTACAATGTGCTATCTGGAGACTGAATCCAAGGTCCCCAAATTTCTAGGTAAATTTGGTGAGTGTCCAACAAAGTGTGAGTCATTCTTTCGTTAATGCAAAGATAATTTATTTTGTTTATGACTTCCTGAAATTGGATATGACTGCTTTTCCATCTTCTAGCAATTATATTTTTGGCGGCTAAAAAAATCATTTGGGCCAATTTGTTCCCCTTATTACCCAGCCCCTGGTAATGAATTCCCAACAGACAAGTCGAGATTGATGGTTCTAGGGGAGATTTAAGAATCCGTGAAGCTAATTTGGTAGCATCAATCCAAATATTAGCCACTCTAGGACATTTCCACCACGTATGAATAAAGTCTCCCCTTCCCTGGCATCCTCTAAAGCACCTATCTGAAGTTGTTGGAGATAGCTTATTTAGCCTGGCAGGAGTCATGTATGCCCGGTGTAAGATTTTCAACGAGGTTTCTAGCAAGCTATAGTTATATGAGCCTTTAGATAGGCTCAGAAAGGATTCCGCCCATTTGTCCCCCTCCCAGTTTTGTTGCATGTCTATCTCCCATTTCAATGTGTAAGCAGGCTTCCACGAAGCTTTTGGGGCATTAAACATAGTGTACAGTGAGCCTAAGGTTCCTCTAGTTAAGTTTGTGTTTTTACATATTATTGACATCCACGATTCTTTGGGCGGGCCATGAGCCCTATGTATCTCCTCAACCCAATGTCTAATTTTGATGTAGTTAAACATTTCTTGGTGTGGTATCCCTATTTTCCTGTTCATTTCTGCCCAAGAAATAATTCTGTCGCCCTCAAACCATGCCTCAAGTTTGTCTAAATTGTGTGTGGTCCAGAATGCTTTGGAGTCAGCTGTGAGGGTGGTCGCTAGAGAGGTTGATGTAAAGATTGAAGTAAGAGGTGATACGGGGTGAATCAGTTTATGTTCCTTCCTAGCCCATCTCCATATTTTCAGCGTAAATTTAGTTATAGGGTTATGGATTAGGGAGTCAAACGTGTGGGAACTCGGAGCCCATAAAATGATTTCCCATTTTAATGGGGCCATTTGTTGCTCTTCAATAAAAACCCAATTGGGCTGTAGGGTGGTAGAATGTATTAACGGTATAGAGGCAATTTGAGCTGCCTTAAAGTATGTACTGAAATTAGGGCAGGATAATCCTCCTCTAGACTTATGTTTATACATAGTATGTCTGGCGATCCTAGGAGGTCTATTCCTCCAAACAAATCTAAAGACCTGGGCTTGAAACTGTGCCAATTCCCTGTTATTAATTTGGATCAGCAGAGTCCTGGCCAGATAAAGCAGCCTCGGCAAGATGTTCATCTTGACCGTGGCTATTCGGCCCGTCCACGAAATCTGCCTTTTTGTCCAGCTGTCTAAGTCCCTTCGAAGAGTCTTAAATAGGGGTGGGTAATTGGTTTTATAAATATCCGCTAGTGAGTTAGTCAACTTTATCCCTAAATAGTTAATGTAAGAGGCAGGCCATAGAAAGTTGTGTACCCTTTTCAGTTGGTCCAAGATGTCCCCAGGAATGCCCACACTTAAGGCTTCTGTCTTGCTATGATTCAATCTCAGTCCAGAGAGAGTGCTATATTCATTGATTGTGCCCAGTAGGGCGTCTATGGAGGAGCCAGGATTCGAGAGGGTGCACAGTAGGTCATCAATAAACAAAGAACATTTTAGATGCTGATGTCCCACCCGCACCCCCTCTACAGAGGAGTTTGCTCTTATCGCCTGGGCCAAGGGCTCTATGGCCAAAGCAAAGAGCAGCGGGGACAGAGGGCACCCCTGTCTCGTGCCTCTCTCTATATTAATACTAGCCGTCTGGGAGCCTGGTAATTTTAAAGTGGCCTTGGGTAGCGTGTAGTAAGTGTGTAATAAGTTTAAGAAGTTGCCTTCAAACCCAAACTTTGCTAACGTGGCAAATAGAAAGGGCCACTCTAAGGTGTCAAACGCTTTCTCGATGTCCAATGCAAGCAGGCAGACCGGGGACCCCCTAGACATAGCCAAATGGATGACATTTAGAGTTCTCCTGATGTTGTCGCCAGTTTGTCTATGCGGGATGAACCCTGACTGGTCTTTGTGAATCAAGGAGGGAAGGAATATTGAGATCCTTTGAGAGAAGATCTTGGCAAGCAACTTGACATCCCCATTAAGCAGTGAGAAAGGTCTATAGTTCTTGGCATCTCTCTGATCTCTACCCTCTTTAGGGAATATTGTTAAGTCAGAATGGTTTAGTTCTGGGGGGGTAATCTCCCCTCTCAGTATCGAGTTAAAGAGATTACATAGATGAGGAGCCAGAAGTGTTGAGAATTTCTTATAGTAGATATTGGTGAACCCATCCGGGCCCGGGGATTTTCCTAGTTTTAGTTCCTTAATCGCTTCTAGAACTTCCTTGATAGTAACTTCCTTATTTAGAGAGTGTAAGTCAGCGGGCGAAATCGGAGGAAGGTCCAGTGAGTTTAAGTAAGAAGCCATGTTATTTTCCATGGCCACCTGTTTAGTGGAGTATATATTTTGGTAATATTCCCTAAAAACTTTTTGTATTTCATTTTGGCTATATATGAGGTCGCCCTCTTTATTCCTGATTTGGGAAATCCTGGATTGGGCGTACTTTGCTCTCAGGCTTCTGGCTAACAATTTATCCGGTTTATTCGCTTTATTGTAAAACAAATGCTGCGTCCGTCTCAGTGCCTTGTCCGTTTTTATGGACAATACGCTAACTAGCTCCAGCCTCGTCTTGTCTATCTCTGTTCTCAGGGAGGAGGAGGGGGAGAGCTGATTTCGAAGCTCCAGTCATGCCAATTTGCTCGCAAGATCTCTCTCCCTTTGTAGATTCTGTTTTTTGAACTGAGAAGCCAATTTGATGCACACTCCTCTTATAAAGGCTTTATGTGCCATCCAAACCCATCCCGCTCCCGTCTCCCTGCCCGCATTGGACCCAAAGAAGTCTAGCAACTCTCTCTCTATCTGCTCCTGAGTTGAAGGCAGTGAGATTTGGTATTCATTCAGCCTCCAGGTGTAAGGCATGCTGAATT
Source organism: Discoglossus pictus (assembly GCA_027410445.1). Taxonomy (NCBI): domain Eukaryota; kingdom Metazoa; phylum Chordata; class Amphibia; order Anura; family Alytidae; genus Discoglossus; species Discoglossus pictus. The sequence goes on along the minus strand of CM050163.1, from coordinate 217,781,982 downwards.
GACTTCCCAGGTCCACTTCCAATAAAACTGCTGAATGGTCGGACCAAGTGCAAGGCACTATAGTCGCTCTGTGTGAGCTGTCAAGAAGTGAGCTGCTAATGTAAATAGTGTCAATGCGCGAGTAGGAGCCATGTGTGGGTGAATAAAAAGTAAACTCTTTCCCTCTCGGGTGAAGTCCCCTCCAGGCATCTACCAGGCTAACAGAGTGCAGGAGTTTCTTAATTTGTCTAATTTTGTTGGAGAATCGGTCACTCACTGGAGCCCTAGATTTGTCCGCCTTTGGGTCTAAGACTAAATTGAAATCCCCTCCTACCACTAAGTTCCCCCAGTCCCCCCCCCCCCCTCCAGTGCCCTTAAAAATCTTATTAAGGCCTTATGTGGTGCCGTTGTGGGGGCATAAACGGATGCCAGAGAAATCGTGTTTCCCAAGATTGTACCTTTTATAATGATAAAGTACCCTTCACGGTCTACCAGTTTGGATGTTAACTGGAATTGGAGGTTCCTATGTAGCAATATTGCTACTCCCTCTTTTTTTGAAGTGTGGGTGGAATGGAAGAATTAAGGGTAATCTTTATTAAGATATGTAGGGGTCTTATGCCTAGCGAAGTGGGTCTCCTGTAGGAATTTTACAGATGGTTTGTAAGTCTTATAGTATAAAAAGGCCTTCCTCCGCTTGAAAGGAGAGTTAAAGCCCTTCACGTTGTGAGTGAGTACTGTTATGGGCATGGGTAAATTAAAAAGGTGTCTGTCAGATATGCTGAATTAGCTTTACCTTTCCGGCGAGCTGTCGAGGAGGGAGTGAGGAGCGGCTCCTCCTTCTGGAGGTGTGGAAGTGGCTGAGCCCTGGGTGAGCGAGTTCTAGCAGGCTTGATTCTAGTTAGAATATAAAAGCAAAAGTGCGTGAGTTTAGAAGCCACCCCTCTTGTGCCGGTGTTTCCAATGCTTCCAGAGTTTTAAAATGCTCGTCAATTTTTTTTGACGGTAAGGATTTTTTATTTTTCCCCATTTCTGCGCCGCTGATTGTCTCCGGGTTGGCTGTTGGATGCCTAGGCATTTAGCCAGTTGCTCTGATGAGAACCCTCCGCTTCAGCTATATCCTCTCAGGTAATTATATCTGCTGTGTTTGGTACTGTCGGGATACACCCAGTTCCTGTAATGTTGTCTTGGTGTTTTTTTTGGTCCTTGCCGGCTAGAACCATGTAGGGCCGCTGTAGTTACGTCTCAATGTATTGTTGAGCTCTGTCAATCATGTGCTCTCAGTAGGCCCAAGCTGCTTTCATCAATGTCCCACTAGATAGCGTCAATGCTCTGTCTGGTGCGGGTGATGTATCTTGTTGAGTGCTGGACTGCACTATTTTCTGAGCACCAGTAGGTGGCAGTGCTGCTCCCTCCAGCGATAATAGGATGTTTGGTTTGATGTTGTACCAATACTGAGCACAGGCCACGGCTGAAGCAGTTATATAAGGAAAGGTAAATCTTGTTACCGTTAGTAATGAGGAAGTAGTAATGAAGATGAAAATAAAGAGGTTGTATGCCCCCTTCTGCAGTCTTATAAGCAGTGCAAAGTCTTTGTCCCCTTAGGGTCAGTATCTAGGCCTTAGAATCTTAAAGTCCTGAGCAAGCCCTTATATTACTTGAGTCAGGGAGCAGTGAGGTCACCCTTTAGTGTCCATTTGGAGTGTTTTTAACTGTACAGGTCCCTGAGCTTTTGGGAGCCAAGAGTATTAAAGCCTCCCTTTAGTGCCTCTACAGCCTTGCTGCTACTAAAAACACTACAAACCTAATCTTTTCTGGGCCTCTCACACAGTCTCTTCTTGTTAGGGTGCAACTTGCAGCTTCTGGATCCCAAAACTTGATTTTTAAAACCAGCTGGGTCCTCCTGTGCACAATCCTGGTCATATATATCAATTTGGTGATAGATAAGTCACTTTATATATGGTCTTAAATGTTTTTTTCAGCAGAAACACACATCCTCTTTCATATATTATAGCTTTGAGAGATAAGCTGCTGGGTCTTCTTCTCTTAAAAAGTAATAGTTTATTGTGTACCATATCTTTAGATTATTACACAGACTAGATCTCCAGTAGTATAAGGCAAAGAATTGTATAGGTTTGAAACAGACAGGCAATATGAGTCATTACCAACCTTAAGTAGGCATGTTGTTTATCAGTGTTTCAGAGACTCCTTTGTTCTGGTTCAGCTGCAAATCTCAGGAAAAAAGTTGCCAAACTTGATTTTTAAAGCCAGCTGGGTCCTCCTGTGTGCAAATTTGTTGATTTGGTGATAGAGAAGTTACTTTATATATAATTTTCATGCTTTTTAAAGCCTCATTGCTGGGAGCTATGTTGTTTTGCTTCCTCTCTGTTTGCTGCTAGCCACACCCATCCTTTCAAGATCTTTTGCTAGACTTTTTTTTTTTTTTTTTTTTACTTTTACAGCCAACACCTCTTGGTCTTTTAAAGACCCCTTAGCTCTTTGTATAGTTTTCAGCTATTTGTATAGTGTGTGATATAAGGAATATATAATACCTCTCTGCTGCCGACCGCAGCAGTATCTCAAGTATTCTGTCTCTCACACCTCCTTAGAGTATATCATACCTCGCATGCTGTTTCATGTGGATCGGGTTATTCACCTTCCCCTCCAGCAGTTCTTTCCCCTGTCTCTCTGGTGCACCAATTGTCGTAGCAATCCTCCACTTCACTCCCGTGGGAAGCTGCTCTGCTCAGTTCCACTGCCAGCTTGCTGCACGCCTCACTGGCTCTAAAGTCAGCACTGACCCCCCATGTGGCACCGCTTCCTCTCAGCGCAGGGCCAGCTGCTGGGAACAGCACACCCAGGAGTCTCAATGAATTTAACCAGAGCCTCGGGGAGTCGTCACTACCAGCCAGCTGCATACCTTTGGCTCGACTCGGCTCTCTATGTGTCGGCGCGATCCTCCCTCGCTTCCCTATGTCTCCTCGCGAGATCCGAGGCGTCGGGTATCAGGTGACAGCTTACCCACAGGCGCGTCTGTTCCAGCCGGGATCTCGATCACGGGGGGCACAATGCAGCTCTGTCACCAACCCACTCTGACACTTCAGGCGCCAGCCCAGAGCTCACGGTATCTGAACCACCTCTCGCGCTGTGTCATGTATAGGGTTTCCTTGCATGCCCTTCAGCTCACACCAGACCTCTCCACTGGCACCCTGCGTGTATTATCAGCGCCGGACTGGCAATCTCAAGAGCGGGGGTAAAAGGTAACGGGTGGGTCTCCACTTGTGTTTCAGGGTCAGCTGTAATCAGTGGCAATAGCTCATGGCTAGGATCATCGTCTCCGAACCATCCTGGAGTTAGCTTCACGCTAACACACGGTCCATTTCCTGTCACCCCCCCCCATCTTTAACAGTTTTCAACATGATCAAGGGCCATAAATGAAAGTACTTTAACATTTCCATTGTGTTTAGTGTTGACATGGACGGCCACTGGGGTGTCATATTCTCTGTTTATACTATAGATAAGTGTTCTAGAATTCTTCTTCTGAATTCTCTGTAGGTTTTAACTACATATCTCATTCCACATTTGCAGGATATTAAGTAAATTACTCTCTCTGTTTTACAGGTTATAAGATAATTCACTGAATATATCTGTTTCTTATCCATTGAAGTAAATATTTTTGCAGGTTTCACATATTGACAAGCCTTACAGGATTGGTACTTATAACACCCTTTTATTTCTTGAAGCCAAGTGATCCTTTTTGGATTCTCCAGATTACTTTTCGACAACATGTCTTTTAAATTAGTAGATCTTCTACTTGTTAGTTGTGCATGATCTTTCAGGTATGGTCGGAGATCTTTATCATCTCTCCATATTTGCCAGTGTTTGTTGAATTTTTTTTTTTTACATCAAACCACTTATTATATGTTCCTATGCATCTGACACTATTATCCTCGTTCAAGGTTTTCTCCATAAGTAGAGTATCTCTACTTACATTTTTGGCTCTGTGGTAAACATTCTTTAATACTTTTTTTTATTATAAAAACCTTGATTGAAGATCTTTTGCATCTGATTCAAAAATGTGTTCCTCAGAGCAATTTCTTTAATTTTCAAATATTGTCCAACTGGTATCCCAGAGATTAGACTACCTTTGGTATGTAAAAGGTTATTTGTTGCCGTAGGTGTCCTGTAAGTATTAGTTGTTAGCTTGCCATCTTGTTTTCTACAGATTTTTAAATCTAAAAAAGTTATAGATGTATTACTTAAAACTGAATAATAATTATATGGGTCTATATTTGACCTCAGAAATATTATAAAATTCTGCGGATGTTGGAGAGTCTTTGTTACTGAGGAGTCTCAGATTTTCTTTAATATAATCATCCCTATTCAAGATGACTAGATTGCCCGCTTTATCAGCATTTTTAATTATTATATCTTGATTATTTTTTAAAATCTTTTCAGGCTTGCCTTTCACCATGTGAGAGATTTGAGTTAGATACTTTTTTGTTGATTTTTTTTTATATATATATATACACAATATGTAAACATATTTAATTTTTAACACAGGTCACAAATTATGAAAAAAAATCATCTAAGTTAAAAATATACTTTCCTAATAATAAAACTTATATTAGTGCAAATAAATAGTTAGTCACTGAGGAGAATTTGGACACAAGTGAGAGTTATTGTCCCTATGGGTATATGAGTATCTGTTGTTAGTTGCACCTACTAATTGCTCAGATACAGGTTAATTACTTTTGGAATATCTGGATAAAGTGAATGTTATTGTTTCCAGTGAGGGCCATTACCCTTATTGAACATGAATATTAATACTTTTGTAGGCCTTGTAAGGCAAAATAAAGTTGATTAAAAATCTGCAAAACGTAACGTTGTGACATTATTAAATAAACGTCATGACGTAATTACGCCCACTCATAACCCAGAAGTAGCATGGCTTTATAAGCCAGTTAATATGCCAGTGAATATAGCCTTAGAGAAAGTCCTCTAGAAGGATGAAATGGACCGTTAACCGATATATGAGAGTTGTTTAGCAATGGTCTATAATACTTGTTTGATACCAATCAATTGGTGCTAACAGGATAGTCTAGGTTTACATACAGTGGATATAAAAAGTCTACACACCCCTGTTAAAATGTCAGGTTTCTGTGCTGTAAAAATATGAGACATAGATAAATAATTTCACAACTTTTTCCACCTTTAATGTGACCTATAAACTGTACAACTCAATTGAAAAACAAACTGAAATCTTTTAGGTAGAGGGAAGAAAAATATAAGAATAAAATAATATGGTTGCATAAGTATGCAACCCTTAAACTAATACTTTGTTGAAGCACCTTTTGCTTTTATTACAGCACTCAGTCTTTTTGGGTATGAGTCTATCAGCATGACACATTTTGACTTGGCAAGATTTGCCCACTCTTTTTTACAAAAACACTCCAAATCTGTCAGATTGCGAGGGCATCTCCTGTGCAAAGCCCTCTTCAGATCACCCCACAGATTTTCAATCGGATTCAGGTCTGGGCTCTGGCTGGGCCATTCCAAAACTGTAATCTTCTTCTGGTGAAGCCATTCCTTTGTTGATTTGGATGTATGCTTTGGGTCTTCGTCATGCTGAAAGATGAAGTTCCTCTTCATGTTCATCTTTTTTACAAAAGTCTGACGGTTTTGTGCCAATATTGACTGGTATTTGGAACTGTTCATAATTCCCTCTATCTTAACTAAGGCCCCTGTTCCAGCTGAAGAAAAACAGCCCCAAAGCATGATGCTGCCACCACCATGCTTCACTGTGGGTATGGTGTTCTTTTGGTGATGTGCAGTGTTGTTTTTGCGCCAAACATATCTTTTGGAATTATGGCCAAAAAGTTCAACCTTGGTTTCATCAGACCATAACACCTTTTCCCACATGTTTTTGGGAGTCTTCAGATGTGTTTTTGCAAAATGTAGCCTTGCTTGGATGTTTTTCTTTGGAAGAAAAGGCTTTTGTCTTGCCACTCTACCCCATAGCCCAGACATATGAAGAATATGGGAGATTGTTGTCACATGAACCACACAGCCAGTACTTGCCAGATATTCCTGCAGCTCCTTTAATGTTGCTGTAGGCTTCTTGGTAGCCTCCCAGACCAGTTTCTTCTCGTTTTTTTTATCAATTGTGGAGTGAGCTTCAGTTTTTGGTAATGTCACTGTTGTGCCATATTTTCTCCACTTGATGGTGACTGTCTTCACTGTGTTCCATGGTATATCTAATGCCTTGGAAATTCTTTTGAACCCTTCTCCTGACTGATACCTTTTCACAATGAGATCCCTCTGATGCTTTGGAAGCTCTCTGTGGACCATGGCTTTTGCTGTGGGTTGCGACTAAGAAAATTTCAGGAAAGACCAACTAGAGCAGCTGAACTTTATTTTGGGTTAATCGGAGGCACTTTAAATGATGGCAGGTGTATGCTGACTCCTATTTAACACGATTTGGAATGTGATTGGGGATGTAGCTGTGTTCAGAATTAAGCAGTTATAAGAGGGTGTGCAGACTTATGCAACCACATTATTTTTTTTTCTTTTTCTTCCCTCCACCTAAAAGATTAGGTAGGTCACATTAAAGGTGGAAAAAGTTCTGAAATGATTTATCTTTGTCTCATTTTTTTAGAGCACAGAAACCTGACATTTTAACAGGGGTGTGTAGACTTTTTATATCCACTGTATATACTTTACAAAGCACCTTATCACTAGAATCAAAAGCCTTCTGGACTTCTCTTAAACTAGACATGATAGGGAAATGGTTCTCTTGTGATCTCATCTTTGCTTCTGATCAGAGGCGTAGGGGCTTCCTTATCCCTAATCAAGAACCATTTCATTTTACTAAACTTAGAAATTGGGTTAGTACCATGCATAATAAAAACGGGCTGCCCAAAGCATCCTGGTTGACAACAATCTGCACAAATATGCCCCTCAATACTAGGGTCCCTATACAAAACTTTTAATGCCCCATCTAAGGATCAAAAGCCTTCTTTTATGCTAAAATGGGAGTTAGGTCTACATCAGGTCTGGGATAGTCAATGGTACACACTTTGCTCAAACCTTACTAAAGGATCGATTAACTACAGCCTTTTGGAAACATCCATTAAGATTCTGCACTGGGCATATTTGACTCCTAAAGAGATGCACAAAATCTACCCTACCAAAGAAGACACTTGCTTTAGAGGATGTCAAATGCAAATCCCTAGCCTTTACGCCCTATATTTTATTACATTTCTTAAAAAGTTAAGAATATGCTTCTCTAAAATTAAATTAGATTATTTTAACCTGCTGATCTATTACTACACAAAACAGTTATATATTAATTTAGTAAAATTTAGACTATTTACAATGTTTATATATACAGTTTACTAAAACTTCAGAATTAATAAAAAACTAAAAGGATTTTAAATGTCACAAAAAAATACTAAGAAAACAAATAGTTAGTACTGTAATATACAAATCCATTCTGAAATATATGGCATAGCCTCTAGTATTCAACGGAGAACATTAAATATTTATATATATTTATGTCACCAACTCCAGCTTTTAGACCTGTATAAATTGTATATATATTGATGCTGTAATATTTACGATTTGTCCTCAATAAAAAACATTGAAAAGAATATGCCTGCACTTGACATATAAAATACAATTTTGGGCTATATTTAAAAAAAAACAAACAAACAAACAACATTTTAGAGGAATAGAGGCACTAAACTATGAAGAAAGACTAACCGAATTAAACGTTTCTATAGAAAAAAGGCTGCTAAGAGGGGATATTACCTTATAGAAATACATCCAGGGTCAATATAAGGCTTTGTTAGGGGAACTTTTTGTGCCAAAAGCTTTTCCACAGAGGTCATCTCTTGAAGATGGAGGAAAAAAAAAAATTCCAACTTGACAAATTAAAAGGGTTCTTCACAGGAAGGGCAATTAGACTATTGCAATAACCACCAATGGTTGAGCAGAATTGATAGATTTTTTTTAATAAAAGGGGGCATTCAAAAAAAGGTCTGCCCCCTATAACTTATGCAACCTGTGTCTCACGAGTAACCAGTCACAGATTGTTCTCAACAGCAGGTTTTTAAATGCTGCTGAGAGATAGTCTGTAAATGGCTGATACCAATAAGAACACTGTGCATGAGCTGCAGGGGGTAGATCTTTGTTTCAATAAGTAAAAATAGAGCTTATATGCATTTGTTAATAAAATGTTTAGATATACAAACACATACACAGGTAGTTTATTTTTATATTAAAAACAGGGGACATCCCATATCCCTTTAAGCCATTCTTTATGAGCCCTGAGATATCATTCTTGTTACGAATATGTCTTTCTAAAAGTTTCATTGAGAAGGGCTGGTTGTGTTTTAAAACTTGAGAGTTTTAGATTAGTTGTAGGGGTATGTGTACATGTATAAAGGCACTTGTAATGTCAATATGTGCTAAAGTTTGTTTTTTAAAAAGTGGGCCTATTTTATGCGCTAAATAGCCTTTACAATGTCAAGTATTAACAAGGGAACCGTGAGAACCCTACACATGGGCCTGCTGTTTGCATTTGTGTGAATCACATCTAATAATTATGTATTTGTTTATACAAAAAAGGTGTTCTACACTGGCAAAAGTTTTGGTCTGTATCTTCAGACTCATGTTAAGTAGCAGTATGTGTTGGAAATATTACAGAAAAGCATGTATGTTATGTGTAGGACTACAATGTTCCAATTTCATGTAAATAGGCTGCCATCTATAATGGAGGTAAAAAAAAAAAAGTCATAATGTGGAGATCAAAAAACAATTTGCAGTGGCACTGCAGGCTGGCAGTTCATCCAGGCTCAAGGCCATTCTCATTACTATAGCCAGAGTTGCCAGGGCAGTATTTTCTTGTATGAGCATACAAAGTTAATAGAGAAAGCTTCCACAATTAAGTTTGGAGCAAAGCTGAGATACCAACAGTTGTTTATAAGGAGACTCGCGACTTGCCCGCCAAAAAATGACAGCAAGAAAATTGTAAGCGTGGGAATGCTGTTTGCCACACAATGTGAGGCTTTTGGTCCTCTGAGTACCTTTGGCACTCATTGCGAGCCTCTCCCCTGATATAGTTTTGGTGGTCAGAGCACGTTTGGCACTCATTGCAAGCCCCGCACTCAGCGCCTTCTGCACTCATTGCAAGGCTCGCAATGAGCACCTTTAGCGCACATTGCTAGCCTCTCCCCTTGTGTACTTTTGGTTCTCTGCGCATCCTGTGCGTTCATTGCAAGCACTGTGCTCAGCGCCTTCTGCACTCATTGCGAGGCTCGCAATGAGCACCTTTAGAGCTCATTGCTAGCCTCTCCCCTTGTGTACTTTTGGTTCTCTGCGCATCCTGTGCGTTCATTGTGAGCCCCGTGCGGAGCGCCTTCTGCGGCGCTCATTGCTAGGCTTTACTCCGCTATTTGTATTTTTTATATATATATATATATATATATATATATATATATATATATATATATTTTTTTTTTTTTATTAATATTTAATTAAATAATTAATACATTGATGTACTTTACCTATTTGTAATGAATATATCCAGCAATCAATATCCTGAAAAGCTAACAATCCCTTTTGATTTTGCTGCAGCATACAATGTACAGTTGGACTGTTGGTGAGCGGAGGAGAAAAAGTGTCAGTAATGTGTCAAGTGTGCAGTGTAAATAGGCTGCGTGCGCAAGGCTAAACAGTTTGTTTAGTTATGTAAAGCGGCATTTTATGATAGCAATGTTATTAGTTTAAAGTTAGTGTTGTAAAATGGCGGCGATTGTCTATGTGTTACACGGGTCAGGATAATTTTCCGTCCTTTGTAATAGTGTATTTTGTACCTCGTACGTTCCTGGTTAAAAGTCGTATGTGCCTGGCGAGGTTTTGCGCGGTTAGGGGTCGTGTAGCCTCATTTTCTTTGCCGGCTATTTTTTTCTCGCTTAGGTGATTTTTCGAGGCGAAACTCTTCAAATTCTACTTAAATTGTGTAATTTAGCGTGTGTTGATCTGTAGTCCTGCGGTTCGTAGGTATGATGCTTATGTCGTGTGTGGGGTGGTGGAGATCTTCTCTATGTATTTTAAAGACACTGGTAATTTTAAAGAAACACCAATGCACGTAGTCTCGGTACACCAAGCCATAGTTGAGCAGTGTGGTTCAATCTACAATTTTAATGTGAATAAACAAACATGAAATAAATGTCAGCCACATTAAAGAATGGAGGCAATACTATTCAGAGACGTAGTAAACATCTTTATTTGACAACTGTGCTGGAGTTACTTGTGTTCAGCATCAACAAATAAGATGTAAATACGGTGTCTGGATTAAAGCACATATTCTTCAGTGTTTACTTTTTTCAACCCTTTACGTTGTCACCACCACAGAGCTTAATCAGTGTTGCCTCGTAGTCACCAGATGTATCAGACTGTTTGAGGGAAAAATACAAATAAATACATTAGAAAGCAAAATGCAGAAAGAAGAAAAGGGCTAAGCCGAAAACAAAACCCCTTTAGTAGTATTCAAAAGGCAAATGGAAGTATTTCTCTTTGCATCCTAATTTTAAGAACATGTACACTGCTTTAAAAATATGTATGCAGTTAACAAGCTAATAGATTTGCTAAATATTTTTAAATAACATGTGGAAGGAGGAGCTCATACTTCCCACAGGAAAGGGAGCGTTAAGAATTTTTGTTCTGGTCTATAGTTTGTGAATTCTCTCTAAAGCAAACGGTTTTGTTCACCCACTATTTTATTGATAGCCTGAATACCATATAGTTGTATGCAGTACTAAACAATAAGTTGAAACAATAGCCCTTGTAATACTCATTGCATGTAAAAAAATATTACATTATTGCATATTTTTTCATATGCAGATATCTTTCTCAGTTGGATGAATGTCTGTGGATAATGACTAGGTAGAAGTTAATTATATACACGCTTAAGGCTTATGAGCACTATGTAAAACCACATAATCTTAAAGGATCACTGTACAATGGAAATCCAAAATCTATGTTTGAAAACCTTGTCATAAGGCTATTTTTTTTATTTTAAAAAAATGTTACTAGTGGAAGAGTTGTGTGCGTTTAACATTTTGGGTTTCTGGATTTGCATCTGTTGATACAAGCTGTGTGCTCCTGGGTCACTGAGAGGAATAGGTGTTGTGCCAATTTCTATCAAATCCAATTATCAAACAGAGCCTTCCGATTTCTTGCTTTAATCCCTTCCTCCTCGGATTAAAAACACATACCCTCATACTTCAGCTATCAGGAAGTGATGTAACAAAGACAAAAATAATTCCTCTATTCATAAACAGAGACTTCAGATTTTCTCTAAACATGTTTTTACAATGTTAGCAGCTGATAAGTCATGGACATTGTTACATGCTTCATTAACAAATGCCTTTTCCTTAAACTATAGGAAGTGTACTGTCTTTTTCACATCTCTGTAAATATTCTGTAATGTTGATTTATGAGAGGGTCTTATAAGAAGACCTTACTACCACTAAGCCAATTGCCTTCATATAAAATGTATCAAGACCTTACCTTGATGGCAGACTGCAGTGAGTATCCAGCGAGCTTCTCATACTCTACTAGGATGTCCAACATATCTATTTCTGATCTAGTGACCATTATTCTTGTCAGTGTGAATTCATCTGTTCCTGCACCCTGGAATACAGTCACACACAAATGTTACAGTAATATATATTAATAAGAACATACGTTTGTTTACAATGGAGAACCTGTTCCGTTTACATTATCTTCCTGTATCTGCACGAGCCAAACTGCAATAATGTGCATTCCTCTTGTATGTGACTAATATGACACATTGTAATCTACATACAACATGTTAAGCACACTGTAGTCCACTTCCATCCACTATTCACAGACTACTTACTTTTACTTATTTGTTTGAAAGACTGCATATGCATACAACATTTCAAGCCATTGCTGGATCCTGGTGGGATTCACAATATTTTGATGAAGGTTGTATGTGCGAGAGGAAAATGTACTTTTCTGAAGGAGACGGGCTTGCACGTATTGTTAGCAGCATGTTTAGGTGTAGCCCCCCACACCTAGGTTACTACTAAACTTTCACCCTTGTTGTATCTATTTTTTTATATATTTGTGTGTGTATATACATACACAGCATCTCAGAATATGTTAGATATATTTACAGGCAGAAATATCACTGTATAAAAGACATTTCTGTGCACACATGATTCCATGTAAATGCACTGGCATCCTAAGACAGGTTTCTGCACCTGAAACAAATCCTCCTCCTTCCTTTTAAAATATTCCCCATCTCCCCACCACTAACAATTATAAGCACACCCCTCAGGCTTCAAGCAGTCAGGAAGTGTTGAAACCAGACATGATGGAATCCATAAATAGCTATCCAAATTTTTTCCAAGAATGATTTTATGTTCATAGCTTGCACAGCTGCGAATATTCCTAATGAAATACTTCTGATTCTGTTACTCCAAAATCAAGTTGTTTTCTTAGGTTATTTTTAAAGAGCATGTTGTGTTACCCATTTCTCTCTTAGGAAATTGCATGCTGTTGTAGCTGCATCTATATGAAAATGAGCTTCTCACTCATATTCATTGGCTGATTTGATGTGCTTATTGGGATTACAGTCTGTTTGCTTGTCTGTTTTTGTAGTGGCCAAAATAAAGTCCCTTAATGCTATCCCTCAGGTAGACCCCTCTCACACCCTTACGAAGCGCCCTCAGCTGCACATTAGCATACAAGAGCCGCAAAAACAATTCTAAATATTTCTGAAATGACTTATGATAGAGAAAAAGTAGCCAGTTTTTAATGCTCTTTAAGATTAAACCAACTTCCTGTTGGGGTAATTGCTTGCTTGCGTGGTTCAGCCGTGTCCGACTCTTCATGACTTCATGGACAGCAACACACCATGCTGATCCACTTGGTATTCATGGCAGAGATAATGGAGTAGGATGCCAGTTCCTTATCCAGTGGGCCACAGCATTCCTAGGTGGTATCCCATCCAAGTACTGACCAGGCCCAACTCTGCTTGGCTTCAGGAGCTGTATGCTGTGGCCCACTGGAGAAGGAACTGGCAACCCCCTCCAGTATCTCTGCCATGAATACTAAGTGGATAAGCATGGTGTGCTGCGGCCCATGAGGTTACGGAAAGTCAGACACGACTGAACGCCGCAAACACACAAGAGTCGGGTAAAGAGCTGTGATTGGCTAATTCACCACTTGTTCGTTCAAGAAATGTGTGTTTATAATGTCACTATAAAAGCCATCTAAACATAATATGGTTTTAAAATTAAATATTAATCTGACCGAGGCCCTGTGTGTCTCCACCACCCTCCTGCCACATGGCTCACATGGATTTTCTGGAAGCCACTGAAACCTGGTTAATTAATTACTGTTACTTAACCAGATTAATGCAAAAAGAGAGAACAAAAAAAAATTGCTGATGCCATTAATGGTCGCACAGGCAGACAGCACTGGGGCAAGGTAGATAAGTCACAGCTCCTGAATAAAATCAATAGTTGCTAGGTAACTTCAGTGGCTTCCAGGCAATCAATAAGAGTCATGTGAATGTAGGGAGGTAGAGACAGACCCAGCATATGAGGCAGGTAACATTCACTTTAAATCCTTATTTATGAATATCTTTATTGTTGGTGTTCTAAAACACAAATCTTTTAAACAAACAAGTTGTTAACTAGATACTCACAGCCCTTAAACTGGTGCTTACACTGGCAGTTTAAGGGTTACTGAGTAGTTTGAGAATAGCAGTCGGGAAAACCTTGTTAAAGAGCAAGTAACGTTAACACAGTACTAAGAATTAATATAAAAAGAGCAGCTGCCATAGGTGTACAGTGCTAATGATACCAATGTGAAACATTACAGCAGGGAGTGGATTCTCTTTTATTTATAATCTTTAATGGTTCTAATTAAAGGGTCAACGAGATATCTACAGCTCTGTCTATGATATCGGAGCTCAGTGATGATCACTTTCAGGCAGAGTTCCCTATCAAAAAATATTTATTGTCCCATTCATTGCATTCTTTATCTTTGTTTTATAAACATAAAGAAAATATGAAATACCTTAAGAGCTTTGTGTAGCCTTTCAGCAAAGAAAGCTGGAGTGTTTCTGGCACACTGAACTGCAAAACAGATAATTATACAGGTTTTATTTATCCTTCTATCCAAAAGGGATATAACAGATTATCCAAATATGGTATATTTTAAAACAAAAGTTAATTGTCAATGTTATTTTAAAAAAAAAAAGCATTTTCTAACAGTAAAACTATATTGATGCATGCAATTTTTATGTGTGAACCTTTCTGATCCATCATCTAAGCACAGTATGTTTTCTCATTAATATGGTGATTGCTAATAATTACAAAATTTGACTTGTGGTCTGGTAGGTAAATATTTTACCTATTGCAAGAAGCAAATCCTCAAGATGTCCACTAATTTCCCCAGCTATGCTCTCTTCAATACTTTTCTTGCAGATATTCTGGTACACGTCAAATGCTGGAAGGGGTAAGAAGGTAAGAAATTATAAAGAAACATTTAAAATGCTTTTAGATAATGTGCAGTTTACAAAATCTCTCAAATATTATTTTAATTACTTATGCAGAATCTCAACTGTATGCAAGACCTTGATTTTTTATTTTTAAAATGTTGCTTTTGGGAATGTTGTAATGTCGTGAGCCCCGTAGGACTTTGGACCGAAGCCAGTAGATTTAACTGGAGAGCTCGCAAACCGAGGCATGCAGTTGCGGGGCTGCACTAAATTACGAATTTAACGGCTTAACCATGGAACTGGAAAGACCAGCAGAAAACACCAGATACACACTAATATATACTAATAAAGTACCATAAAATAAATAAAAATAAAAAAACAATAGCTCCATGCCTAGTGGAATTGTCCTGCTATAAGTCCATTGTGGCATAACAGGTTTAAAATTACTAACAATATTATGAGATGTAACATTACACGGATATAGCTTTGTTACATATTTTCCCTGTAATGTTCTTGAAGATTAAGATAGCCATGTGTTGGAACAACTTGGTATGATTTATATATCCGGTAGAGAGAAGGCAATGGCTCTTATTAATGAGCGGATTAACAAATGTATGAAAAATTTCCAATTTGGAAAAATTACGTTTAAAGTATTTAATTATTGACTATGTCTACCCTCTGTCCTCTTAAACCCTCCATGCAGATTTGTTTGGTCTTTAAGTCTTGTTTCTGTCTTATAAAATCGAATATAATATATATATATATATATATATATTTACTATTTGTATAATAATAATAATAATAATAAATAATAAAAAAAAACACAAGGAAAAAACTAAATAAAAAATAGAATCAAGACATACTCAGTCTTAGTTGGGGAAAACTCCTCACACAGAGAATATCAATAAATTTGTCTTCATCTGTGCCCCATTTTTTCTCTCCGGCATTGTACAGAATCTAGAAAATGAAAATAATTAATTGTAGTTAAACCTGTAGGCAAGAAAACAGACTTTTTAATAATGTACAGAACAAGAATACATTATATTTCAGAAATGCTAGTGATTACTCCACCAGTACAAATTATAATATAACTTCATGGGACACATAAATATTATTTTTGTTTCCTTTGTTGCATCAGTAAGAGAGTTTTTTCTTCATATAAGAGGATTTTCACTGCGCTTAGGGCCTATGCCTATGAGATCTACAGACATACATATGCTCTTTGCATTTCTTGTTTGAATCAAGTTTAAAATCTGTTCCATTTACCTTTTATTTCAAACATGCCAATATCGCGATAAAAAAAAAAAAAAAAAAAAAAGGCCAAGCTCATGTTTTAAAGGGACTATTCTTAAAGAACATGAAAAACGATGTCACATTAGATTAGTCATTGTTTTCTAAAGTAAACCATTCATCAGATAATCACCACTGTTTGTGCTGCATTGTTATGCAAATGAGTAGCTTTTGAACACAAAATAGCCATTTTAATCTGCTAATTAGGACCAGAGTCTGTTTTTTGCCACATAGGCAGCCAAGCAATGTACCCCTCTATTATGCAGTCAGATCCCTTCCTCCATCATCAAGCACCCTTATATCGGCTACAAATTAGCATTAAAGGTGCTGCACAAACAATGATGAATATCTTGGGAATAATTTACTGTACAGAATTACAATGCAGGACTGTTTTTACTGTTAAGATGAAACTGACTTGTTATATCGGTCTCCCTTTAATTATAAATTAACAGAAAAGGATACAGGTGCTATACATTTTAGCTTAAAATGTAACATTTATTAAATAGCCTTAAAAAAAAATATTTAAGGATAAAGCAAAAAAATATCTGAGAATACAAAAAAGGGGTTAGAATTTAAAGATTATATGTTAAAATAAAATTGACTTCTTGCTATGGCAGTGTCCCTTTAAGTCTCTCATGGGGCTAGGTGTACTAAAAGCTGAAGAGGTTTTAAGTGAAGAGATTTCCAGGTGTGTTGTGGAATACAGCACTCACTGCCTGTTTGCAGTCAATTCCACTTTTAATACATTCAGCTCATGGATTTAACTGCATTTCAGAGTAAAAAAAAAAAAAAAAAAATAGTAATAACTTTTAAACCGTTATTATCTTTTTCTTTTTTTGTACTGCGCCAACATATTCCATAGCGCTGTACAGGGGATAAGAACAAAGGAAATACAATGTTAACAAATTCAGAAATCAAAAGGTTCCTGTTTTGAGTTTAGAATCTTCGCAGAAAGTTATTTTTTCCAAAGCACCCTACAAGACTGGAAACTCGTTAATTACAATCTAAAGGGTATGAAAGGGCACAGACCTGGGGAAGAGTAACAGATAAGGAATAGCAAGGGTCAGGAAATAAGTGAACGTTAGAAAGATTTTTATTTAGTGGGAGAGGGGAGGGATCTGAGGTGAAAGACTAGTATGTTGGCTGACCCCTAGTGTTGAGATAATTTATAGAGCCACGAAAAACACCTTACTTTAACAGCCTTATTAAATTGCGATTCAGCCAATTGAATAGGGCTCTATTTAAGCACAGAGCATATTATTTTTACAGAAGTTTTTAGTACTAAAAACTTCTGTAAAAAAATATGCTCCGTGCTTATATAGAGCCCTATTCAAATGGACAATTTAATAAGGCTGTAAATCTGAATAGGGGCGGGTGGGCAGTGTTCTCAGGAGATCACAAACTTAACAGGCCTGGGTGCAGGGATGAATTAGCACTGAAAGAAAAAAGGAAACATGGTTTGAGGGACAAATAGTACAGGGAGAGAGAGGAATGAGAGAGAGATAGAAGTTAGGAGGCAGGAAAGACTGGAGACGTGAGAAGGAGGTAATTATGCAAGCCACGAATGGGTGAAGGATGGGGGAGGGGGAAAGAGCCAAGCTGGATACAGGAAACAGTTGTTAGGAATTGAAAAAAAAATGCTAGAAATATTTCTTTATGCCTAGTAGTAATATTAATAAAGATATTGGCTCCAGGGATGGGGCAATTTCCACAGTCTTCTCCATACCTGCTGGTGTATGCAGCTTTCAGGATATGACAAACTTAGCAGGCCTTGGTCATGGATGAATTATTACTCAGACATTGTCATCTTTAACAGGTAGTGAACACTGATTGCATATTCATTTGCTCAATTTCTCCATAAAAAAACAGTTTTCACTAATTATTTGCCAGCAATGAATCTAGCCCAGGTTTGTCCAGTCGCAGAAGGCTACAGCCAAGCCACATTTTCAGGACATTCATATAGGAGTATAGATACCTATTAACAAACATGGAGGATTCCCTGTTTTTTTTTATATTAAAACTTAAGTGTATATTTGCTTATACAATGTCAAACTTGAGTTTGTTTTTATTAACAAGCATGGCAATGCAAACAAATAAAAGCATATATAATCATCAGATGTCAGCGCTGCTGGGAAGAGAGGTCTGGTTGTATTTACCTCAGCGTCCTTTTTAGCAAGCTGTTCATCCACTTTTGAACTTTCATCACGTCTTGCCTTCAGAAAAAGAAGAAAATAATTTTATTTTTTTATAGCTATAAGACATGGAGATTGTGTTTCTTTAAATAAAACTAAAGTGCTCAATCACGTGGCTGTAATAAATATAATGAACTAGGATGTGGAAGGAAATAAAACCATTCATCACTAGGATGTAAGATATATAGCTACAATGACATGGGCCCAGATGTACTAAAGAGTGATTGTAGTGCAGAACCTCTGCATTCCTATGTTATCAATTATGGCATATGTACTGAGATTTAACATCTCTTAGAGTTTTCCAACACAACGGCCTGTAGTATAAAGGCCATGGTCTTGAGAAAGGGATGGATGTTCACTGACTCACTCAATTGCAATTTGGACAATTGAATAGGGCTCTATATAAGCACATAGCATATTTTTTTACAGAAGTTTTTTAGTTACTGATCTTCTATCTAAAATCAAGGTCTTCACTAACTAGAAGTTTCTGTAAAAAAAATATGCTATGTGCTTATAAAGAGCCCTATTCGATTGGCCAAATCGCAATTGAATGAGGCCCACAGTCTGCAGTAAATACATTTGCAAGCCATATACAATTATTGCCATATTTTATCATACATTGATTAACTAGGGGCATTTCATTTACAGAGGAACTTTTGTGCCTGGTCACATAAGGCAGGTGAAGAGGACAGGGGTCTAATGGCAAACGCTCCAATGATTTATCAAATCACTACCCCCTCCCGACCCCTACTTGCACTATTCAGTAGAAAAGAACAGACTGTCAGGCTTCAACCTATCAGGAAGTCCTATCAGAAAGTCCAGACATTCTGGAAACCTTCCATCCAAAATTGAACACTTTCATAAAAATGGTTTTATGTTAATGGCTTATATAGCTGCTAATGTTGTTAGTTTGTTACACGCTTCAAACATTGCGGGGTTTCCTAGAATGCAGTGGTCCTTTAGTGCTTCTGGAACCTTAAACCACACCTTTGAGTAAATGTGCTTGGTATGGAGTCCAACCAACTGCATTGTGTCCATTTGGATTTAACAGTCTCTTAACACCATATGCTAATTGTTTAAGTGGAATAAAAATATGCAGAATGACTCACCCAAATCTATCAAAAAGGTCAACAAAGCTTATCTAATGTCTATACTAATGTTCAAAATTGTATCTTGCTGGTTTAAAAACAGTAATTAGCACAACAGGCTTTGATTGCAGATCGACCGATTTCCCCCCCAAAAAGTCCCAAAGCGAGTTCCACTGAAACTAGAAGCCCAAATACAGGTAAGAAAAAAAACAACAACAAAAAACACACGTTCCCAATATTAAACTAAGGTGGAGTTTATCTGCTTGTGACAAATAGTGAAGAGAAATATTAAAAACAAAAAATAAAGAAAGCCCCAACGAAAAAAAAGAAAGATGTAAGTGAAAATAAGGATCCTTCTAAAAGCAAATGGGTTTCCTTAGAAAGACGCTCCATGCTCTAGGTAGATTAATTGTACCTCTAGATAGTCCATTTACACCATTACACCACTTACACCCATTCCCTTAATCGTGGCACATAGCTTTATTCCTCAGATGTATTTTGTTTCTAAGGTAACCCATTGTTCTGTCATCCCTGTTCCCATTACAAGTGCTTTAGAAATATTTCCAGTAGAAAGCAAAAATTCTGCACCCAGTGTACTCTTCCAAATAAAGGCAACAAAATAATATAAAACAACTCTAAATGCAGTAGGATTAAATATTTAATTTCTTTATGTAATTATTGATTGTATAGCGTCTGGCAATTGTGCTTCTCTTCATTCCGTGTTAGGTTCCCAGGTGGATCTGCCCAAACTGTTGACCTAGACTTTCTTATGACTTCAGGGATGCACGCAAGTAAAGATGGTTATCGGGACAACAGATAAATGCTTCTATAACAGCAATCCCCCCACCAAACTGACCCACCTCAACCAAGATAGGAGTGGAGATCAGCAGATCTACTTAAGTCCAATACACTACATTTCAAATTGAAGATTTATAATCCGTTTTTTCCTGCATACACTGATTGTATATTGCTACTCCGCTATACTGTAAAAATATAAAAAAGAAACCATATTGTAGGATCACTACAATGGCCTTTGAATAGAAAACAAATAATGAAAATAAATTTTAGAGCCACACACTACAGTGCCTTGCAAAAGTATTCACCCGCCCCCCCCGTTGGCATTTTTTGTGTTTTGTTGCCTCACAACCTGGAATTAACATGGATTGTTTGAGGATTTGCATCTTTTAATTTACAGAACATGCCCACAACTTTGAAGATGTTTTTATTTATTTTTTTTGTTTTTATTGTGAAGCAAACAACAAATAGGACAAAATAACAGAAGTCGTCAATGTGCATAACTATTCACCCCCCTAAAGTCAATACTTTGTAGAGCCACCTTTTGCTGCAATCACAGCTCCAAGTCGCTTTGGATAAGTCTCTATGACCTTGCCACATGTTACCACTGGGATTTTTGCCCATTCCTCCTCGCAAAACTGCTCCAGCTCCTTCAGGTTGGATGGTTTGCGCTTGTGAACAGCAGTCTTTAAGTCTGACCACAGATTTTCCATTGGATTGCGGTCTGGGCTTTGACTAGGCCATTCCAACACATTTACATGGTTCCCCTTAAACCACTCAAGTGTTGCTTTAGCAGTGTGTTTGGGGTCATTGTCCTGCTGGAAGGTGAACCTCCGTCCTAGCCTCAAATCACACACAGAGTGGTACAGGTTTTGAGCAAGAATATCCCTGTATTTAGCACCATCCATCTTTCCCTCAACTCTGACCAGTTTCCCAGTCCCGGCTGCTGAAAAACATCCCCACAGCATGATGCTGCCACCACCATGGAGTTCTTTGGGGAATGTGTTGGGTTTGCATCAGACATAGCGTTTTCTTTGATGGACGAAAAGTTCAATGTTAGTCTCATCAGACCAGAGCACCTTTCTCCATACATTTTGGGAGTCTCCCACATGCCTTTTTGCAAACTCAAAACGTACCATTTTGTTTTTTGCTTAAAGTAATGGCTTTCTTCTGGCCACTCTGCCATAAAGCCCAACTCTATGGAGCGTACAGCTTATTGTTGTCCTATGTACAGATACTCCAGTCTCTGCTGTGGAACTCTGCAGCTCCCCCGGGGTAACCTTAGGTCTCTGTGCTGCCTCTCTGATTAATGCCCTCCTTGCCCAGCCCGTTAGTTTTTGTGGGCGGCCATCTCTTGGCAGGTTTGCTGTTGTGCCATGTTCTTTCCATTTGGTTATGATAGATTTGATGGTGCTCCTGCGGATCATCAAAGATTTGGATACTTTTTTTATAACCTAAGCCTGACTTGTACTTCTCAACAACATTGTCCCTTACTTGTTTGGAGAGTTCCTTGGTCTTCATGGCAGTGTTTGGTTAGTGGGGCCTCTTGCTTAGGTGTTGCAGCCCTTGGGGCCTTTCAAAAATGGCGTGTATATGTAATGACAGATCATGTGACACTTAGATTGCACAGGTGGACATCATTTCACTAATTATGTGACTTCTGAAGGTAATTGGTTGCACCAGAGCTTTTTATGGGCTTCATAACAAAGGAGGTGAATACATACACACATGCCAATTTTCTGTTTTCTATTTCTAAAAAAATAGTTTTATGTATATATTTTTCTCATTTCACTTCACCAACTCTGATCCATCACATAAAATTCAGATTAACAAAACATTGATGTAACAAAATAGGTAAAAAGTCAACGGGGGGTGAATACTTTTGCAAGGCACTGTATTTTGTTCATTATTCTATACCCATTTGATTTATTAATAACCCATCTGTTTTCCTTAATGTAAAATCACAAACATGTGTTTGACCATTAACTGTCAATTGTTCATGCCTAACATTTTCCTACAGCCTACAATTGTAAGGTTAGTAAGTTAGGCCCAACATGTTATTCTAACATACTAAATTCCTTACATTGGCCAAGAACAGCAGGGCTTTCCTGAAGTCACCAGAGGTTTCAGAACTGATTTCATCACCAAGACTTTTTCCATATGCTGCAATAAAGATTTTTTTTAAAAGTTTAGATATAGCAAACATGTGACATCAGACTTAACATGTTATGACTGCTAACTGTTGGGGAGCAACCAAGTGTGATCCAAGCTATTGTTAAGATAGCAGTATAGAATCACATTAAAATTCACTGTTTGGACCCATATGTTTGTTTCCTGGACATAGGCTATAGGCCTGCAGTTTGATAAGAAAAGCAAAGAAAAATGTAAATTTTTATTTATAAAGGTGAAAACTGAAAGTATGCCCTCCTACCTGTGTCATCAAGGGCTTGGCCAACTCTTCCTGTATGCTGGACTAAGAATAAAGTCGGACCAGTGTAGGTTCTGCTTCAGACTAAGCATGCTCCATAAATAGGGGGGAACTATGTCTCATGCATGGTAACTGGGCAGGGCCTGTGGGTTAGCTGCAAGTGGGTTACAATAAAGCCATTACCTCTGTGTAGACAGATGGATTAGAGCTAATGATGTCATGCGGTGGAACCAGTGACATCAGCCCAGCTTGTTTTCAAGCTCCATGATTGTCCAGTACAGCGGCAGAGCTGGCCAAGCCCCTAACTGACACCGGTAGGAGGAGATGAGTAGCTCTGCTTGAGAAGAAAACAAGCAGCTTAAAAAGGTTAGAAGCAATTTGGTTTAGCCAACTAATTTGTTCTTTTTCATTTCTTGTTTACCATTTTCTTTGATTGAAACCCTAGTCTTGTTATAGATATATTAATAACCAAAAATTTAAAATAAGAAGTCCAGTTAGCTAATAATTGGTAAATGTTTTATTTAGAAAGTTTACGTGGCTTAACTGACAAAACACAGTTGTTCATAATGTTTTATTTTTGTATGCCTTTGAATAAAAACTATAATAAAAAAAAAAGAAAAAAAAAAAAAGGTTTGCCCAAACAAACAAACATAGCAGATTTACATGTAAAAACATTACAGTGGTCCATTAAGTTGACCATTTTAAGATATGCAAGTAATTGTATATACGGTCTCTTTGTTCATCTCCTGCTCTCACATTTGGCTATAACAGGGTGAAGAGACCATTTCAAGAAAAAGGGGCTATGGATCCACTCAAAAGCCATTTACACAACAATTTCCGATACAGGAAAGGGAGCACAATAGCAAAGGTCTGTGTATATGTACTGTTATACGTGGGTGGATTAACTTTTGGAATCGGACACAAAATTTAATAGTTTTTGTAAACTGTAATCCCAAGTGAGCTTCCTAAAATACTCTGTGTGCACTTTAAAGAATCACTGTAGTTTAGTGAAACCTCGCTGTGCTTTAGTCATAAGGATTTCTTGGACTGCTAATGACTTGGAGCTTAGACGAGAGGTCTTTCTACTTCTATTTTATTGTCCTACTGTCAAAAGCTCTGTCATGTGGCAGTCTTTCAATAGAACTGAATGCAAATATTCTCAATTAACTGTTCCTCCCAAGCTTCCTAAAAAAGCCTGCTGCCAATAAAGCAAAATTGAATATTATTGTAAAAAAAATGAAGGCTGTATGAAGAGATGCTTCTACCTAGGCCCACAAAACCCAGGCTTTGAATTTTAACTATATAAGCACACAACATTATGATTTGAGATAAAGAGAGGGGAAAGGAGGAGCTGCAAGTCAGGCATGCACAAATCTGAATGGCCTAAGGCAATATACAATCTAAGTACTCCCATGGTTGTGTGTATTTGTTTTAGACTTAAAAAACTAACATTATCAAGTCATGTTATAAAATGTGACACCTCACACTGCAGTTTATTATTTATTCACTTCATTCATGATGCAGGCTTTCTCAACTATTTTTAACTAGATTTATTTCCCACTTTACACAACATGACAGTGCTTCACATACCTGTGTAATAAGCATCTCCCACTTCTTTCATTTGTTTACTGGTCCTTGATGCTAGAATTTCTATTAATATTCCCTCAGTTGTTCCAGTGCCCTAAATAAAAACACAAACCATGTGAATGTTAATGCATACCTACATACCAGTTTAATAAACAAAGGTATATTAAATACACTTGAAAACAGGAGACAACTGTACATTCAAAATTACATTTAATATATATATATATATATATATATATATATATATATATATATATATATATATATATATACACACACTTGTGACTTGCCTGTCAAAAATGACGGGGCAATACAATTTGAAGCCATGGGAATGCGGTTTGACACACAATGTAAAGCGTTTTGTACTCTGAGGACCTTTGGCGCTCATGGCAAGACTCTCCTCTCGTCTACTTTTGCTCCTCTGAGCAGCTTCGTCACTCATTATAAAGAGAGATATATATTTAGTTAAGCAATAATGAATTCATTAGTTCTTGAATAAATTAATATACTCGACCTATTTGTAGTTAATATATCCAGCAATCAATAGCCTGAAGAGCTAACAATCTGTATTTTCCATCAGCATACAATGTACAGTGAGTGTTGGTGCCCTGATGATAAAGTGTAATGAATGTGCCAACTGTGAATTAGAAATAGTCTGCGTGCACGAGGGAAAGCCGTTGGTGTAGTTGTGTAAAGCTCCATTGTAGATTCGTAATGTTATTAATGTGTTACGCAACTCGCAAGCATTTTCCCTCATTTGTAATAGTGCATTTTGTAGTTCGTTCTGGTGTGAAAGCGCTACGCGTTTGCCAGTAATTGAGCTGTGCGGGATCGTGTAGACTAGTTTTCATTTTTTTTGACGGCCATTTTTTTTCTTGCTTAGGTGATTTTCGGGTGGCAAAAGTCGTCAAAATCGCCTTAAATTTGCGTTCCACCTCACTCCCAGGCATTTTTTAATGTTTTTTTGATTTTCGAGGTTCCGCCGTTAGCAAAAATACGAGGTTATCTTTTTTTCAAAGTCCCACAGCTGTCAAGTGCTTGGAGGCTAATGCAATCCCACGTTTACTAAGTGTTTGGTGGCCGCATTTTCCCCACGTTTTTCATTGCCTTCCCGAAGCAAGGCACTCATTGCCTTTGTGCTGCAAGTTTCATTGCCTTAACAGCTCGCCTCGCTTCGAGAGGCTTGCTGCAATGAGCGCCTTTGGCGCTCATCTCCTAACTCGTACGCACCACGCAAAGCGTCACAACGTCTCGCGGTTTGACAACTATTATATGTGATAATCAAAATTCTTTGTATAAATAAATTGCTCTCTGCGTGACCGGTTTGGTTTCATTTTAGGCTGGTCCTGGGGTGGTTAAGTAATAAGGAGCGTAACTTATCTGGAAAACTGAACTGTTACTGGTGGAGATCCAGAGTGATTGATCCCAGTATTTGGATTTGCCAAGGCTGAAGAACCAGAAACCACATGGATTAACTACATGAACTATTACATTTGGAGAAGAGAAACATATCAAGTGCAACTTAAGATCTTTATGTCCATGTCTATTAGTGCAGCCCATATTTGTTTTAAAACTGGAAGGAATACATGTTATTCAGAAAATAGTTCAACATTGGTAAACCCTATGGAGAAAGGCTTAAGTTACTTGTAAAAATTAAAAATTGGGTTAAAGGGCTACTCAGACCACAAATGTATGCTGCTCATTTTAAAGCATCATGTTTTACACAGTCCTGATATTTTTGTAAAACTTGTATGGCATGAAAATTGTATTAAGCTCAAATCAGAGAAAAAAGTCTTGCTCTCTCAGCTAGTCTAGAGTGGATACAAAAGGGACATGGGGCTTCTGTACATCGACGACTTTATATTTTCAACTCTAATCTTCATGTTAGGAGAAATAAGTTTGCATGTTAAAATATCATTAATTAGATAATAGTTGCCAAAAAATCACAGCATATGACTGCAATACAAAACATGTGGGTGTAGTTTCTCCACGCCAGGCGAATTGTATGCGAGCAATACACAATGAACATACTGTACTTACTTTCATTGCCTTCTTTAACTGTTTTGCGTCAAAATAAGCTGGGGGCAGCGTCAGGGAAACCATCAGGTGTTCAAAGTTGCCAGAAAGGTCACCTTTCAAGTCATCTTTCAGCTCCTGGATAAAAGAAAAAAAAATCTTGTTTGTGGGGATCAACTACTGCTTAGATAAGAGCTCATACATTATTATGTATGAAATCGGGACTGTATCCACAGCAACTATTTCCCTAGAAAATATCTTTTGGTGGTCCTCTATGGAAACTGTAATCTTTTCTACAATGGCTATTTTATTTTAGG
This sequence comes from Discoglossus pictus, assembly GCA_027410445.1. Lineage (NCBI taxonomy): Eukaryota > Metazoa > Chordata > Amphibia > Anura > Alytidae > Discoglossus > Discoglossus pictus. The sequence goes on along the minus strand of CM050163.1, from coordinate 217,755,748 downwards.
CTTGATTCAGAAAGAAGATGTTTTCACTAGGCTGCTTTGTCAATTTTTATGCAATTAGTTTATTTGCACCTAATCGCGAGGGGGAAAGGTTTTGAAAATGTTCATTGAGTAAAATAAACATTGAAATTTAATATTACTAAATCTCTATTGTGTACTGTTGAAAACGGTTCTCTCAATATCACACTTGACAACAGAACTCTATGGAAGAAAAAGGCCCTCTACGATAAACCTCTCCATCAGACTGCAGACAGACTCACTTTCTAAGATGTGTTCCCTCATGACACAAGATAAATATATGGTTTTCTTTTGCAAAGTTACTAATGTTGTTAGTTTGTTAAATACTTCACAAGCATTTGAAGGTGTTTCCAAATTGACAGTGATCTCTTAAGGGTACAGATCGGATATAAAAATTATTGATAAGTCTGGAAATAACTCCATATCTAAGAGAAAATGTAACTTGTTATGCTTGTGAAGCGTAGCTTACACTAAAAGAGAACACACTTTAACATCAGAGAGTACCAGTTATTAACTGGTAGTCAGAAAACTATTTTTATTCTTTATTTTATAATGGTAATTTTAATTAAATAAAAATGTGTTATATTTTAAGGGATTGAATGAATATAACTGGAAGGCACAGTTCCTTGACCAACCTGACTGGTGAACAAGAAGATGTGTAATCTACATCCTTTAATAGTTGAAGAAAAAGCTTGTAACACTGTAATCCATCTACAAGGAGCAGTTACAGAATGAAGGAGCATTTACAGATCTCCATTTTCATCCCCCAGTTCATTGTTTTCTGTCACATGAGATACTGGTAGTTTGAAGCCCCACTCCACTTGATGACTTTAGCTTAGAGTAGCACCCAAAATGCAGTGTGCCAGGTCATGGATGTAAATATTGATGGGTGGGGGTGGTCGGTGTGTGGACCAAAAGATGATAAGATGCTAATCTGTAAGCTTTTTAAAAACGGAGGTGTAAATTTGTTACAATAAATACATTGAGGGGGAAATAATTTGATAGATCGATTTAGAACATATATAAAAAAAAATATATAGAGAATCCCTTTAAGGATAAAAAACAAAAAATGCCTTATACGCTCTACAAACTTAATGTAATCTTTTATATAGAAAAATTTACCAAAAAGGTTTTCCCACTATAGATATATGTATGCATGTATAAATGATGTGTGTGTATATATTATATATACACCTTCTGCTACACATTTGCCAGCCATTCCTATACTTCTTGCACCTTACCATCCCTACCTACAAACTGTTATTGAAGTGTTAACCTGTCACTTCCACTGGGAATGGGTTGCAATGTGAAGAGTTAACTAGTTGTCAACAGTGAGAAGGTTACAGATAATATCAATTTGGTGAATACTTTTGTAAGTGTATATGTGTATATATATATATATATATATATATATATATATATATATATATATATATATATATATATATATATATATATATATATATATACACACACACACATACACACACACACACACACACATACACACACACACACACAAGTCCCAGCCAGTCATGCAATAGCAAGCTTGTTGCACATCTAATGCTGTACATCACCTTCCCACAGGCTGCCTGATATTCCTTCACAATAAGCTGCCTCTGTGCATTAGACCTTTGTGGCAGAACATTGATAAGACAATCCTCATCAGTCCCTGTTGAAAATAAAAAATAAAAGTTAGTAAAGAGTTTATCTGAACCTTATCAAGTTACATCAGCGTTTAGCAGCCAGTAATATTATAAAAATCAAACTTATACAATTTTATATTATAGCTTCATATACGTTTGGAATATAAAACATTTTAGACACTCTACAAAACCAACGATTTGCCATTATATTAATAAGAAACACAGACTGGATGGCAGATAAGAATCAAATGGCACATCTTTTATGATCATTATATGAACTTAACCTTGGGTTTAATAAATCCTCAGAGGCCGTATACTTTTTCCAGGTATGCTTGGATCCCCTTACTGGGGTTGTCCCTACCAATTCAGCTCAAAGATTGTTCCACTTATCACCCTTTCTGTATAGGGGGCTTTGGAAGTATAGAAAATATTGCTATTTATAACTCTTATGTAAAAGTAAAAAAAAAAATCTGTTAAGTTACCACATCCTGTGATTGCCTTCCGCACAATGTCAGCATCTTTGCCTGCACTGAAGCCTGGGAAATCTTTAACAATTCCTCTGTTGCCAATCTGTGTAGACAAAAAAAAAACTTTAAGAATTCAAGCAGTATTGTGCAGGGTGTCAAATTAACTGATCAGCTTCATTGCATTCCTCTTCTGAAATATAAATTTAAAAAACAGGACCACTGTGGTCAAATATTTAAAATATACTATTTAAAGAACTACACTTGAAACTATGCAAGATGTTTTTAGAATGGAAAATAAAACATAGCTGTAAATATATAAAATTTTATATAAAAAGTATGCTGCTTTAGCATCCACCATTTTGCTTTCTGAAAATCAACTTCCTGAATTCAGAGGAGACATCGATAGAAACTTCCTGTTCTACGGCTGCCAGTAGCAGCAAAAGAAAGCTCTTTAGTATAGAAGGATAAACCCTCCTGAAAGAGTAACATACAGAACTACTTCATAAAAAAATGCAAGGGTTGCATTAATTATTTTTACTTTCTAAACACATTTCCCACTATCACGTTAAATTATGCAAAAGACCATATTCATCACAGTGATCCTTTAATCATCTCACATTTCATTTTTTTTAATATGAAAAAAAAAAAAAAAGCCAAAAAGTTCAACCTTGGTTTCATCAGACCATAACACCTTTTCCCACATGCTCTTGAGAGACTTCAGATGTGTTTTTGCAAAATGTAGCCTGGCTTAGATGTTTTTCTGCGTAAGAAAAGGCTTTCGTCTTGCCACTCTACCCCATAGCCCAGACATATGAAGAATACGGGAGATTGTTGTCACATGTACCACACAGCCAGTACTTGCCAGATATTCCAGCAGCTCCTTTAATGTTGCTGTAGGCCTCTTGGTAGCCTCCCAGACCAGTTTTCTTCTCGTCTTTTCATCAATTTTGGAGTGAGCTCCAGTTCTTGGTAAAGTCACTGTTGTGCCATATTTTCTCCACTTGATAATGACTGTCTTCACTGTGTTCCATGGTATATCTAATGCCTTGGAAATTCTTTTGTACCCTTCTCCTGACTGATACCTTTTAACAATGAGATCCCTCTGATGCTTTGGAAGCTCTCTGTGGACCGTGGCTTTTGATGTGGGATGCGACTAAGAACATTTCAGGAAAGACCAACTAGAGCAGCAGAACTTTATTTGGGGTTAATCAGAGGCACTTTAAATGATTGTGTATGCTAACTCCTATAACACGATTTGGAATGTGATTGCTTAATTCTGAACACAGCTACATCCCCAGTTATAAGAGGGTGTGCAGACTTATGCAACATTATTTTTATTTTTTATTTTTCTTCCCTCCACCTAAAAGATTTAACTTTTTTTCAATTGAGTTGTACAGTTTATAGGTCACAGTAAAGGTGGAAAAAGTTCTGAAATGATTTATCTTTGTCAAATTTTTTTACAGCACAGAAACCTGAAATTTTAACAGGGGTGTGTAGACTTTTTATATCCACATTATAAAAGTTTACTTTTTTGATGGAAAATATTTAGTAAAACGTGTTTTAACTTATTGGAAACTACCAGGAAATACCTGAGCAGCGTGAGCACAACTCTAGATCTCATTGGTAGACACTTGTGACTCATACAGATATGTTGCTGCACATTGGCTGACAGGGACAACCCGCCAAAGACAGTTTAATATTCAAAGCATTTTTTTTCCTGCTCCAGGAGCTTTATTGACAAAAAAGAAACAAGCACACGGTTCAATATTATCAAATGCCAACTTTCCGATACAACAAAGAAAAAATGCCTTCAATGTCCGTTTAACTTTTTTTTACCAGTTTGTTAGCAGGACATTCAGACAAATTGTAACACCTGCATTTACAAATGGATTAAGAAAGGTCATTTTTTTTTTTTCCTAGTTCATGTTCTGAAATTTTTACATCACGCTATTTTATGTCCGATAATTTTCCAGTTAAATTAATGAGCAATTACTTTAAAAAGCTCCATAAACGTTATGTGCCTAATAAGCTCAATAATATTATACAGATATGAAATGTTGGACTATTAAAAATTAAAAAAAGGTATGTAGTATTTTTGACTTTACACTACAGATTGATTCACAAAACAAAAATCAGACCGAAATGTGTCTGCTTTTGAAGAAGTGAATTGTATTACCAAATTTGGAGAGAATGTTGGCTTGTACTATGAGAATATTATAAATATGAGACTCCAGTGTGCCTAGAGTATCATATTAACACAGGCAGTATTTTGATATTCTAAAGCAGCAAAGAGCTTCACAATTGTTATACAACAGGTAGAAAACAGCATATGGGAAATGTGTTCCTTTTAAAATCAATGCTGAATTGATTGAGTTACAGGCATTTACCGTATATACTCGAGTATAAGCCAAGTTTTTCAGCCCTTTTTTTTTTAAGGCTAAAAAGGGCCCCCTCGGCTTATACTCGAGTCACTCTCCCCCCCTGTGTCTCTCTTACCCCCCCTCAACCCCTCTCCTCATTCTAACCCCCCCTCTTCACTTTACCCCTCTAAATACCTCCCCCTCTCCCTCTCCCCTCACTAACCTTCATCTGCAGCTTCTCCTCCGGCCTCCGCTCCTTCCTGCGTCGGCACCCGGTATATGCTAATGACGTGACGTCACATGCGCGCCACGTCATTAGCATTGGCCGGGTCAAGACGCCGGAAGGAGCGCGGAGGCCGGATGAGATGAAGGTAAGTGAGGAGAAAGGGAAAAGGAGAGGGGGAGGTATTTAGAGGGGTAAATTGAGGAGGAGGGTTGAGGATGATGATGGGGGGAGGTTTCAGGGAGGATGAGGATGGGAAGGGGAGGTTGAGGGGGGATGAGGATGAGGAGGGGAGGTTGAGGGGGGATGAGGATGAGGAGGGATGAGGATGAGGAGGGGAGGTTGAGGGGGGATGAGGATGAGGAGGGGAGGTTGAGGGGGGATGAGGATGAGGAGGGGAGGTTGAGGGGGGATGAGGATGAGGAGGGGAGGTTGAAGGGGGATGAGGATGAGGAGGGGAGGTTGAGGGGGGATGAGGATGAGGAGGGGAGGTTGAGGGAAGGTTGAGGGAAGATGAGGAGGGGAGGTTGAGGGAAGATGAGGAGGGGAGGTTGAGGGAAGATGAGGAGGGGAGGTTGAGGGAAGATGAGGAGGGGAGGTTGAGGGAAGATGAGGAGGGGAGGTTGAGGGAAGATGAGGAGGGGAGGTTGAGGGAGGATGAGGAGGGGAGGTTGAGGGAAGATGAGGAGGGGAGGTTGAGGGAAGATGAGGAGGGGAGGTTGAGGGAAGATGAGGAGGGGAGGTTGAGGGAAGATGAGGAGGGGAGGTTGAGGGAAGATGAGGAGGGGAGGTTGAGGGAAGATGAGGAGGGGAGGTTGAGGGAAGATGAGGAGGGGAGGTTGAGGGAAGATGAGGAGGGGAGGTTGAGGGAAGATGAGGAGGGGAGGTTGAGGGAAGATGAGGAGGGGAGGTTGAGGGAAGATGAGGAGGGGAGGTTGAGGGAAGATGAGGAGGGGAGGTTGAGGGAAGATGAGGAGGGGAGGTTGAGGGAAGATGAGGAGGGGAGGTTGAGGGAAGATGAGGAGGGGAGGTTGAGGGAAGATGAGGAGGGGAGGTTGCGGGAAGATGAGGAGGGGAGGTTGAGGGAAGATGAGGAGGGGAGGTTGAGGGAAGATGAGGAGGGGAGGTTGAGGGAAGATGAGGAGGGGAGGTTGAGGGAAGATGAGGAGGGGAGGTTGAGGGAAGATGAGGAGGGGAGGTTGCGGGAAGATGAGGAGGGGAGGTTGCGGGAAGATGAGGAGGGGAGGTTGCGGGAAGATGAGGAGGGGAGGTTGCGGGAAGATGAGGAGGGGAGGTTGCGGGAGGATGAGGAGGGGAGGTTGCGGGAGGATGAGGAGGGGAGGTTGCGGGAGGATGAGGAGGGGAGGTTGCGGGAGGATGAGGAGGGGAGGTTGCGGGAGGATGAGGAGGGGAGGTTGCGGGAGGATGAGGAGGGGAGGTTGCGGGAGGATGAGGAGGGGAGGTTGCGGGAGGATGAGGAGGGGAGGTTGCGGGAGGATGAGGAGGGGAGGTTGCGGAAGGATGAGGAGGGGAGGTTGCGGGAGGATGAGGAGGGGAGGTTGCGGGAGGATGAGGAGGGGAGGTTGAGGAGGAGGAGGAGGGAGGTTGAGGAGGAGGAGGAGGGAGGTTGAGGAGGAGGAGGAGGAGGAGGAGGGAGGTTGAGGAGGAGGAGGAGGGAGGTTGAGGAGGAGGAGGAGGCAGGTTGAGGAGGAGGAGGAGGCAGGTTGAGGAGGAGGAGGAGGCAGGTTGAGGAGGAGGCAGGTTGAGGAGGAGGGAGGTTGAGGAGGAGGGAGGTTGAGGAGGAGGGAGGTTGAGGAGGAGGGAGGTTGAGGAGGAGGGAGGTTGAGGAGGAGGAGGAGGAGGGAGGTTGAGGAGGAGGAGGGCGGTTGAGGAGGAGGAGGGCGGTTGAGGAGGAGGAGGGCGGTTGAGGAGGAGGAGGGAGGTTGAGGATGAGGAGGGAGGTTGAGGAGGAGGAGGGAGGTTGAGGAGGAGGAGGGAGGTTGAGGAGGAGGAGGGAGGTTGAGGAGGAGGAGGGAGGTTGAGGAGGAGGAGGGAGGTTGAGGAGGAGGAGGGAGGTTGAGGAGGAGGAGGGAGGTTGAGGAGGAGGAGGGAGGTTGAGGAGGAGGAGGGAGGTTGAGGAGGAGGAGGGCGGTTGAGGAGGAGGAGGGCGGTTGAGGAGGAGGAGGGAGGTTGAGGAGGGCGGTTGAGGAGGAGGAGGGAGGTTGAGGAGGGAGGTTGAGGAGGGAGGTTGAGGATGAGGAGGGAGGTTGAGGATGAGGAGGGAGGTTGAGGATGAGGAGGGAGGTTGAGGATGAGGAGGGAGGTTGAGGATGAGGAGGGAGGTTGAGGATGAGGAGGGAGGTTGAGGATAAGGAGGGAGGTTGAGGATGAGGAGGGAGGTTGAGGATGAGGAGGGAGGTTGAGGATGAGGAGGGAGGTTGAGGATGAGGAGGGAGGTTGAGGAGTGGGGATGAGGAGGGTGATAAGGGAGGGGGGGGGGAGAGACACAGGGAAGGGAGAGGGGAGAAGAGACACGGAGAGAGAGGGGGACACAGATTGCACACGAGGGACACAGGGGGCAGCACATTTCCCACCCTCGGCTTATACTCGAGTCACTCATTTTTCCCAGTATTTTGTGGTAAAATAGGTGCCTCGGCTTATACTCGAGTATATACGGTAGTTATCGGTTGCCAAATATAGTTTTGCACCAATATAGCTCAATGTTAGAATATCTGCTTGCAATACTATAGGCATGAGGGTACAAATCCAGGGTTCTGTCTTGATCTTCATTTACATATTTTTATTGAGGTCAAAAGTTTGACAGAGAACAGGTATAAACTGTAAACTTACTCCCTTGCTACACACATTCCTGGTTTGCAGAGAACTGAAGATAACATATCTTGTCATGCACGAGCATGATAAATCATGCCAAAATGTGTCTAAATTTCACTCTGTTTTATCGTATTGCTGGAGTCAGCACCTGCTGGTCTCTTCTAGAGTCTCAACACAGTTCCATTCACTTGTCCGACAGGCCATATGAGGCAATAACAATATGCCTATAGCTAAAGGATCACTAGAATACATGGGAAGCACATTTATTTTAATGATGTCTTTATAATGAATCCTTTGCAATTAATTGAATATTCTGTTTGTCATGCCCAGGGCCTGACTGGACTGTTTTACACTATGGCCTGGGCCTAACTAGACATAGTTAGCCTGTTTTTATTATTATGGTTATGTATTTCTTAGTGCTTATGGTTAAAATATGAATACGCTGTTATACTGTATGTATGTTGGTTTATGCATTGTGTTTCATGTTCTAGGAAGTATTGCAAAGAAACATATTAGCTAGTCTGCAGGCTCTTGCACCAGCCTATTATGTTACAATGTTGTTATCTGGGATAACTCACTCAGACCACCTAAATATAATCAACAGGATGAGATTAAAGATCTGATCCCATCAGAGGTACAGTGTTTTCCTAGTAAGCAAGGGGCAGCCTATTATTTAGGAATGGGCCTTACTGATTTGTCAGCCTGTGTGCCAGAACACTGTATAAAATCTGCCAATTATTAAAGGTATGGCAGTGGTATCTGTACTTACATAGACAAGATGTAAGTGTAATTCTGGACATTTAACCTAATTCAAAAGGATTATATGGTGTTCCTGATATTCTGGTTTGCGGAAGCAAGTTCCTGGGCGTGGTTCCTGTGTATGGTCCATCTTCTGCTATCAGAGGTGTACAAGGACCGCACAGTTCTGCTAGATAGGTTTGAACTAGGTTCTTACCAAGTCTAATTGAAGTAGCAGATTGCGACACTATTCAAATTATTACATTGGATTTTTATTAGATTATTATGCTCCAGCTGAGTGCACCCTGATATGGTAATTAAGGGGAAAGAGGGGTTGTGGAGGGACAAGTCTAAAAAGGTTTTAAGAACAAAAATTCAAAAGCTTGCTGCCAAGGGGAACATCTAAACACAATGGATCTCCAGCTATTTGCTAGACCATTGATGTGAAACATGCGGCCCCTAACCTGTTCTATGGAGTGGGAGAGCATGCCCCAGCTTTAAACGGCATACAGTCCATTATATATATACAGATATGTACATGAAAAAAAAAACAAAAAAAAACACAAGAGCAGTCCACAGTGATATCCTTCCTTTTAGACTTGTCACTCTTTGTGAAGTATCTGTCCATTATAGTAAAATAAAAACAATCACAAGAAATTGTGATAATGTGTTAGAAAACCTTAGTGCATAGAAAGTCCATATTAAGTCCTGTATTTTTAGTGTTGAAGAAAGTGTTCATATTTATTTCAAATGTTTTTCTCTCTTGGATGTTCTCAATATTTCCTGTAAGTATTTAGATTTTTAGCTTTTGGATGTAGTGATCACTCTGAAGAGGTCAGACATTGAAATAAACCTGCAGAGTAACTTGTTCTGTTGTCCTAGGCTGCCTCCTCTTACTGTAATAAAGAAACATATAACTCACAAATACAGATTGTTTTGGAAGTAAAAATGTAGTGATTTAAATATAAAAATTTGCAACTTGAGTAGGAAATTCTTGATGCACAGAATAAGCAATTCTTTGCAACGATCCTCTCAGATTTTCGAGTCCTACGTGTCTTGCCACAGTTTAGTAAAACTGAAAGAGAGATCCACCCTATCCTTGTGTCCAGATTTCTTCTGGATTGTGAGCGTACAAGAGTAAGGCTCCCACAGTCTCCCATATTGGTTAGCTGACATCTAAATAAAATTGTTTCGGATCGCTACCTTTTCATGGTGAAGGGACTTGTGTACTTCAATGAAGCTATGAACATTACCATGTAGGGTCACCCATGGTGGACAGGTCATAGCAGAAAAGTCAGACAAATCACGGCCCACTGGAGAAGGGACTGGCAACCCACTCCAGTAACTTTGCCATGAAAACCTTGCCAATTAGAACACTCAGACACAAGATGTGTTTGTCATGCTGTTGTCCATGGGGTCACAGAGTCGGACACGACAGAAAAACAAAATTGTAACTACCACCAACTGGATAATGCTGCATAAAATGGTTGTAATTTATAAATACTAGCCAACAACAACGCAACAGTACACTCAGACATAGAATTAAAAAAAGGCAGCTGTAAGGGGTGTTTTGTAAATGATGCTGAATTCATGAAGTTATAATTATTTTAGTTAAGGTTTGCACAATAATTGAAGCTTGCATTGTAACGGTTATATAAAAATTAGACTAAGGCCGTGGTACTTGTGCAGGAATCCGTGATACACTTGTTGCTGGGTTGCTTTAAACTCAAATCAAAAAGTTATGAGGACAGATAAATCCATGAGCTATTGTTTTTCTAATAAATGTTATGACTTTACAGAACCAAATCCCGTAATTTAATACGGAAGGTATTTGAACGTGCATATGGGACACACACACTATAATTTTTTTTATCATGCAGTGCTTTCTCAGCTTATATGCACAGCTGATGCATTAGAGACATAGCCGCTACTTCTGATTGGATGGTCACATTCTGAACACATTAGAAAATATCCAAGTGGGCTTTCACAGACAAGTTGTGTAAAATCTCTTAACGGACACTGTAATTCAAGGGGTACTTGTCTATGAAGTATCCGCTGTGTAAACTAAAGATATAAAAAATGTTTTTAGGGAAATTCAGATTTTTTAAAATCTCTATTAATGAGTAGAGCAATACATTGTCTTTATTGCATCACTTCTCAATTGAAAAAGGGCTGGGGGTAGGAACAGGGAGACATTAGCAGTATTTATTAGATAAATTGATCTGATTTAAACTGAGAAAACACCCCTCGCCATCATAGGCCCAGAAACAGGTTGCTTGCCTCATGAAATGCAGGCACACAACTTCCAACTATGACAAATGTTGCCAATTTCCAGTAGAGACATCAAAATGTAAAAAATAGCTTTTACCCTTATTTATGCTCTTAGTGAGACTTTGCCTTTTTTTTATTTATTATATACAGCTTTATTAAATTGTGCCGATTGAATAGGGCTCTATATAAGCACGGAGCATACTTTTTTACAGAAGTTTCTAGTTAGTGAAGACCTTGCTTTTAGATAGAAGTTCACATAACTAAAAACTGTAAAAAAAAATATGCTGTGTGCTTATATAGAGCCCTATTCAACTGGCTGAATCGCAATTTAATAAGGCTGAGGATAGGTTTAGCTCATATGTAAACTTAAGGCCCAAATCATTGGTGTTAAGGTCAGACATAAATTGTTCAAATTCAGGCTTAGTGCCTGTCCAGACTACTAACACATCATCAATATAGCGCCGCCATAATGCGTGTTCAGAGAGTGAGGATACAGATTCTTGAAAAACAAATTTCTCCTCCCACCAGCCCAGGAACAGATTGGCATAACTGGGAGCACATGGTGTACCCATGGCTGTACCTTTTTGTGCAATAGACCAGGTACACATAGGCCCAAGACAGGGAGACTTGGAGAAGAAATTATTACAATGTGAGGCACGCTGGATATACCAATTGAAGGCCCAAGTACCCAATGGACTCAATGAGGGGTTCACTTTCATGCCTTTCATTTAGTACTTGGTCTTCTTCCCTTTTTATGATATGTGTTATTCTGTCTATCTATGCTGGGCCTTCTCCTGTCACATAGACATTGCACTTTCTATCCCCTATCATTTTTAGTTTTCACTTTTGTATATAGTCACCCCAGTGAGTACATATTTTTCACTACTAGTTCCTCACCTCTATGTCCATCCTATATAGATGGACCTCAAGTGCATTAGCACACATTACTTTAGTTTATTGATGCCGCATAACCAGTTTTAGGTATTTGTCACATTGGTTATCACATATTTCAGAGTCCCTGAACACTCTTGTACCTTTTCTGTGTTCACATCCTTGTATGATCAGTATCTACAGATCACCAGTCTTCTGATATAGACTTTGTTTCTTGGTTCATACCTTTACAGTTATATAACAGGGTTATTTCCTCCTTTATGTAAAGGTCTTCTGCACATGTCATTACTTAGTTCACCTTTTTATTCCTCTTCTGCCTTTTTTTGGCAGTTTTTCACTGTATAGATGTAGTAGCTATTATACTACTCATCTGTATTTTTCCTCCCCAGCCTACCACAAACCCTTTTTGTTTCTTTATATGGTCTATACATAGATATCCACAATAAGTGCATTAGGGCACATATCTATGTGGTTCCTACTCGTTTGTATATATCGCAGCTGCCCCTTGTATATATTGTATATATTATCTATACTTTCTCTATTATTCTCCAGGCCCATTATGGCAAACATATTCATTACTTTCATGTTACCTAAGTGACAGCTCCCTATATAAAGCTCTTGGAGACAGCGTTATACAATTTCCCTTTGACAAAGACGTGCTACGTCAAAACGCGTCAGGCTCCTAGCAACGACGCTGCACACGTCATCACGTTAGACGTGCGCATGCGCGTTGCAAACCTGGCGGTCGAGCTGTCTAGGAACCGCGAATCTGTTATAATCACGGCCTAGTTTAAAGCCCCTTATGCCCCATTAGTAGCATATTAAGCCAGTGAATACCTGATATCACCCATTACTACCCCAATTAATTGGGGAACAGTCTCTACCTTGTATATACCACTTTAGACACTTTCTGTAGTCAGATGTCAATGAATGTATATAGACACAGCTTGGACCGTATGCTGTGTAACATAGAGCTGTTGTAACAACTTTGTTTGTATTTAAGGTCGAACTCCCCTTAATTTTGACTCTTATAGGTACTAACTAGCGAATTGCCCGTCAAAAAATGACGGCAATGAAATTGTAAGGTAGCTAAGTTAGTAAATGAATATAGTGTACCTATTTTGAAGCATTGTGATGAAGAGCTGGCAATCTGTGTTGATGTTGCTGCAGCATTAGTGGTGTGGAGCTGCTGTGTAAGCATGCTGAATGTGTGCAGTGTAACACTGTGCGTGCGCGAGACCAAACCGTTAGCGTAGTCGTGTACTTCCGCATTGGTGTAAAATGGCGAGTAATGTGTGGTATAGGTCTGTATCGGAATATCCGTAGGTGTTTTGTGGTGTTTTGCGAGTTTAGAGTGCTGTAGCCTCGTTTTCGTTTTGTTCGGCGGCCATTTTTTCTCTCGCTTAGATTTTTTTTTAGTCTCTAAACGGTTTTATTTCGAGTAAAATCGAGGTGTAAGTTGCATTTTTGAGGTCCTGGGTGCTCCCTCTTGGTGTAGGTAAGGTTTTTATGTATGTGCTGTGTGTATGTATTGTGTTTTAAATGTTTGTATGTCGGCGTGTTGCGTCCGATGTTTGCGAGGTCGTAATGTGTGGTAACGTGTTTCGTACGTTGTTTGCGTTCCTCGTAAAATTTAGCGAGTGTCGTAATTTGTGTGTCGTGTTTTTTGAGTAGCGACGTGAAGTTTGCGAGGGTTTGAGGCCCTTGCCCAGTGACCTCGCCAGCAACTGAGTCCCTCGCTTCGCGAGGGGCCTCAGTTGCTGGCATGGAACTGAGGCCCTTGCCCAGTGACCTCGCCAGCAACTGAGGCCCTCGCTTCGCGAGGGGCCTCAGTTGCTGACATGGAGCGCCTTCGGCGCTCCATGCCAGCAACTGAGGCCCGTGCCCAGTGACCTCGCCAGCAACTGAGGCCCTTGCCCAGTGACCTCGCTACGCGAGGGCCGCGGCTCGCTACGCGAGGGCCGCGGGCTCGCTACGCGAGCCCGCAAGCGTGAGCAACGACCCGTACGCTCACAACTATATATGTGATTCTTGGTACCTTAATTTACAGCACTAATAGGGGTGTCAGTAAAGACATACAGTGACCTATATTTCACTTTTATGCACATATATTGCTCTGTCCAATGTACCTTCTAGACTTCTGGAGGACATGCATTTAGGCATAAGGGTGCTTTATATATATATATCTTTTGTGATACAATAGGGCTTTTACGCCTTGGTATTTCCGTGTAATTATTTTTTTGGGCTCGCCCGCTAGGTGTGAATAGTAATACCCACTCACTTAAGAGTTATACACAGCACAATACCAGTGCTTTAGGGTTCCTTACTATTCCTCACATTCGCCATTTTTTATTCCCTGTGTTAGTATTTTAAACATTCCCTGTTTTTAAAGACGTCGCTGTCATTTATCTAATAAAATTACCTTTATTTTTTGTATTTACTTATCCCACCATTTCTGTATACTGTATATTGGGGTGGAAAACACCCAGGGAAATCCAAAATCCTCACTTTTCTTTCTTTTCATCACTTGAGAAGAATTTCTACATGACTGTTTAATACAGAGTCTAAAAACAGTAGATTTGGCCCATGGAAATTCAATAAAAAGTCCTTAAAACTCAAGAGCGTTTTAGAACTGAAAATGTATGCTGAAATGGGAAATACAGGAAGCTCTCCACGATTAGTCACAAAAGAATCTCTTCGCCATCACATTCCAGAAATTCTTACCACCAACACAAGCCTTTCATATCTCAGTATTTATACAGTGGCTGTAGGATAACCCATCCTTGTCTCTTTTATATACAGTGCCTTGCAAAAGTATTCACCCCCTTGGCATTTTTCGAGTTTTGTTGCCTCACAGCCTGGAATTAACATGGATTGTTTGAGGATTTGCTTCATAAAATTTAAAGAACATGCCCATAACTTTCAAAATAGAAAAAAGTCAATGTGCATAACTATTCACCCCCAAAATCAATACTTTGTAGAGACACCTTTTGAGGCAATCACAGCTCAAGTCGCTGTGGATAAGTCTCTATGAGCTTGCCACATCTTACCACTGGGATTTTTGCCCATTCCTCGTTGCAAAACTGCTCCAGCTCTTTCAAATTGGATATTTTGAGCTTGTGAACAGCAATCTTTACGCCTGACCACTGGTTTTCTATTGGATTGAGGTCTGGGCTTTGTTAGGCCATTCCAAAACATTTACATGTTTCCCCTTAAACCACTCAAGTGTTGCTTTGCCAGTGTGTTTGGGGTCATTGTCCTGCTGGAAGGTGAACCTCCATCCTAGCCTCAAATCATGCAGAGTGGTACAGGTTTTGCTCAAGAATATCCCTGTATTTAGCACCATCCATCTTCCCCTCAACTCTGACCAGTTTCCCAGTCCCGGCTGCTGAAAAACATACCCACAGCATGATGCTGCCACCACCATGTTTCACTGGGGATGGTGTTCTTTGGATGATGTGATGTGTTGGGTTGGGTTTGCGCCAGACATAGCATTTTTTTTGATGGCTGAAACGTTCAATTTTAGTCTCATCAGACCAGAGCACCTTCCTCCATACATTTTGGGAGTCTTCCACATGCCTTTTCGCAAACTCAAAACGTGCCATTTTGTTTTTTGCTGAAAGTACTGGCTTTCTTCTGGCCACTCTGTCATAAAGCCCAGCTCTATGGAGCGTACGGCTTATTGTAGTCCTATGTACAGATACTCCAGTCTCTGCTGTGGAACTCTGCAGCTCCTCCAGGGTTACCTTAGGTCTCTGTGCTGCCTCTCTGATTAATGCCCTCCTTGCCCGGTCCATGAGTTTTGGTGGGCAGCCGTCTCTTGGAAAGAACATGGTACAACAGCAAACCTGCCATTTGTTTTTTTTGTTGTTTTTTTTATAACCTAGCCTAGACTTGTACTTCTCAACAACATTGTCCCTTACCTGTTTGGAGAGTTCCTTTGTCTTCATTGCAGTGTTTTGTTAGTTGTGCCTCTTGCTTAGGTGTTGCAGCCTCTGGGGCCTTTCAAAACAGGCGTGTATATGTAAGACAGATCATGTGACACTTAGATTGTACACAGGTAGACGTCATTTTACTAATTTTGTGACTTCTGAAGGTAATTGGTTGCACCAGAGCTTTTTATGTGCTTCATAACAAAAGGGGGTGAATACATACACACATGCCAATTTTCTTTTTCTCATTTCACCTCACCAACTTAGACTATTGTGTTCTGATCCATCACATAAAATTCAGATTAACAAAACAACAAAATAGGTAAAAAGTCAAGGGGGTGAATACTTTTGCAAGGCCGTGTGTATCTATCTATCTATCCATCTATACACACACACACACACACACACAGTAGACTCTCAGTTAACCCGAACTCGCAAGCAACCAGGAAAAAGATTGAATACTATACTTTAAATAAAAAAATAAATGTAAAGGGCTCAACAAATGCCAGGAGCCAGGTTGTCATGCCACAAAATGCTTATAGGCACCTATATTTCATCCACTGTACATCTCTGCAATTCAGGGAAGCAGACAGGCATGAGTGACTGAGCCAGTGCAGGGTTGGCGTTACATTCCCCAGGTTCAGTACTGCACCCTCCAGCAGAATGTACTTGTGTTTAAGTGAGGAGTGAAAGCTGCTGCTGCTAGAACAGCCATCACTGACAAATATATCTAGCAGAGCATCATATGTGCAGCTAATCTAGGCCTCTTATTAGTAACTCTCAAGCAACCAGAAACAACATTTATCTGGAATCTACCAATCCCCATGGTCTACTGCTTTAGTTATGTAAAGCACCATGAGGACAGTTCTCTTGATAGTAGAACATTTGAATGAAATGCATATGTATGGATTCAAATTCAGATGCTCTCTTCTAAATCATGCTAGTTAATAATAATATAATAAAGAACATGTATAAACTGTAAATGGTGGGTATAAGGTAAATATGGATGATGTGCTATCTAGTTACAATAATTTCTTCCTCTGCAGAAAACCTTCAGACTTTTAAATAATTCTTATTGCAGAACCCTGCAGATGTTTTGCTCTCTTAGAGGCTTACAATCCAACTCCAGTTATTTGTCTGAATTGCCACATGAAGCAGCAAATTGGCTGTGTGGCCAAGCCCCCATCCCACCTGTGGGAGGTTTTAAGAGTTATACAACCAATTAAAATTAAATCCAGTGACTGGGACCTTAGGAGCAATCTATAGCCATTTTTATATCAATGTTTTAACTTGACTTATTAATGTGATCTTCTTCTAATGTTATCTGTCTACAACAGTTTTACTTCTAAGAAGCCATCAGAGTAACAGTTTCTTAGCTTCTGGGACTGTCCCCTCTCTTCCCTTTTCTCTCTCTCATGCAAGGTGCCATGTTTTACAGCCATGACCTAAAGCCACACTCTCAGTGGCTGGCTTCACAATGGCAGTGGTAATAGCAAACATGCAGTGACATGAATTACGCTGCTCGTTTGAAGCTCCTATCTGTGAGCATGGCTTTAGGTAATAACTGTGACAAAATGGCACCTACATGAGAGAGAACAGGAATAGAGGGGCAGTAGCATAAAGTGAAAAACTGTTTCTCCAGGGATTTCTTAGAAGTGAAGTGTAAACTTTATATTAAACTGGAGAGGATAAAACTAATGAACCTAATTAAAATATTTGTATAAAACATGTTTTTGCCTAAAGACTTACATTTAATTAAAATGCTAAATTACAGAATAAAGAGGCTTTTTTGCCACTTGATTTATTGAATGGCATGTTAACTAGATAGGGACACCTATCTTATAAATTTCTGTTGGATACACAAAATCAAAAATGTACAACTTCAAATGAGTATTCTCTAAATACAATAGACCTTCACATACTTTGCTTTATTTTATTCTATACTTTTTCAAATGGCCAATGACTATTGGCTCTACAGTCAACAGTGTGTTTAAACAATGGGTTATATTAAAAAATCATCTATAAACTAAATCAGGTCAAACCAGTTTCTATTTTATTGTTTAGGTACAGAGGTGGTTTAACACATGAAAATACATTTCAATAGCTTATCAGTTCTGCAAGATGTTTGGTGGCTTCTTTATAGCAGAAGCCCTGTGTAATGTGATCCATGCCTTTTTAAATTTGTTTTGCTACTGCTATTAAAGGGACATGTTTATCTTAATTTATCCATCATGCATTTAAAGACAGCAGGATTTCAACATACGATATTTGCAATGCCAAGGTAAAAAACAAAAACAAAAAAACAACAACTTTTAATTCCATTGCAAAGGCTTTTTTTTTTTTTTTTACAATTTCAGGAATGCAATTGAAAGCACAGACTTGCAGACTGTAATTGCAACAGTGTTAAAGGCATATCTACATTTCCTGGATTAATACATTTCTGCACTCCTTAGGGAAAAACCACCCTTGATATATGCAGCACATTTCATAAAACATTTTATTATTATTATTATTATTATTATTATTAATATTTAAAAATCCCTTTAATGATTACGTTGATACCCCCAGGGTGTCTACACAGGCAACGGTCCCCCCCAATCAGCATGGAGCAACCATTTTAGTCACTGTGTCTTCCTCAGCCAATAGGAGAGCACTGATGTCAGCCCCAAACTGACTGGTGGGATGTCACCTGCCCACCTGCTTCCTGTGTGGTAATACCAAACAGAGAGAGGGAAAGAAAGAAAAAAAAAAACACCACCGGTGTTGATGTAGGGAATGGATAACCTGCAGGGGTGGTAATCAGGTATAAATCTGCTGAAAAGAGCAACTCTTATATAAAAATACATAGCACCATCTAGCATGGTGCCATCTTACATAGCTGCTTTACAGCACACGCAGTAAAACCCAGAACTTGATACAAATGTATCAGCTGCCTTTGCTTCCTCCTGATTGGCCAAAACAAATTATGAATTTTATGCCAATTTAGTCTGGGTTTGGAGGGGGTGTTTACTCAACTGTCAGAAATTACAAGACATTTTGCTAACTTAAAAGGCAAGTTTTTAAATGTTTATTTTGGAATGTTTTCATACACTACTGATTCTCCTCTATCAGATGCACTCATAATCCAGGAAATTTAGATATGCCTTTAACACATCCTTCTGCTAGACTCTAATTAGTATGTCAAAAAGGAACTAATGAGGTTTGTTTGTTTTCCAACTGAGCCCCTCTAATCCTTTTTCGGTCTCAAATTAGGGTGTGCCAGGGCACTGCACCAGCTGAATTATGGCACTCTAAGGAGAAATACCTCTAGACGGATACAAAGCTGAATTTCCAAATAAGTATTTTAATGCATGGAGCCCACTTTTTTCAGCAAATGTTTATTACCCGCTGTTTTGAATGCATGCTAAACATATATATGAGCACCACATGTCTTTAACTGATTACGTATTCACTGTACAATATTAGTGAACCAGACTAACACATACTAGTGTTTTATAAATAAAGGATGCGTTTCTGATAAGAATAACTTAACTGTAAACTTAAGGAAAACACACAGCTTCTGAAATGTTTTCTCAATTAATGTTTATCTTAGCAAATAGATTTTATTTTGCCTGTTTCAACATTGTATGGACACTAAGCAAATATCAACCTTTCTCAAATAACCGTACACAATAAAACAAACTGCACACACTTGAGTCAGATTGTTATTGCACAATGAAGAGAAGCACTAGATCTGGGACTTCCCACAGGCTGCTTGGGAACAGTTTACAGCATAATAGTAATCTGGTATACATCAGTAGACAAAAGGTGGTATAACACTTAGGTCGATACTGGGTGGGCAGCGCTGTTCAACTCAATCTACTTCTCGTACCAACAGAGGGTATACCTTTAAAGTCCAGAGTTCCGGCCAGAGAGTCCCCAAAAAAGGCTTAGCAAAGTCTCTAAGGAGTATTTGGTTGCTGAGGTTTGCAGCTTCCTCTTGGGGCACTGTATACGTGGTGTGCTCCTGATGTAAATATGTGACTGGAAAACCAAGAAGGTAGGGGGAAGAGAAATGCACCACCTCCTAGTGCAACATAAATGACGGTATTTCAAAACGTTAAAAAAGAGCAAGAGCCAACTCACATTTGCCGACCTCATCTAATGAGGTATGGAACACGCCACCAATGTTTTCCTCACGGAAATATATTAAAAATAAAAAAAATTATATATATATATATATATATATATATATATATACACACATACACATATATACACACACACACACACACCATATAGAAATTAATAATACATGTGAACATACTAAGATGTGAAATAAATAAAAAAAAGAGTAGCAGCAATAATGCTTAAAAAGAAATATAAAACAAAGCAAAAAGTAACAGACGGGTTTCACCTACCTGTTATGCTTCCTCAGTGGTAAAAACAGATGCGTATTCATATAGCATATTGGTGTACAGCAGCAAACTCTTACAGTTTTACCACTGAGGAAGCCTAACAGTTCGATGAGACACGTTACAAGTAGAAGAGAACACTATAAAGAGACACTATATTTTAACATAGTTGCGAGACTGTGAGTGTCCCTCTTAACTATACACCCATACTGCCAAAACGACTATCATTGGACCAAAGGATCCACAGGACACCCGGGTTGGATACCTGAAAGACAAGGATCCTGGTTGGTGATTTCCATGAGGAAAATGACGTTAATGGTGTATTCCATACCTCATTATATGAGGTCGGCAAATGTGAGTTGACTCTTGCTTTTTTTTTACAGTTTTGAAATACCATCATTTATGTTGCACTAGGAGATGGTGCGCTTCTCTCCCCCTACCTTCACATGGTTTAAATCTAGCTCAATTTTCAGAGACAGAGCTTTTATTTAAGGGTATTATAATAGCCTGTTGTTGTCCTTCATTCATGACTGTAACGGATCTCCTGGCACCCCGACCGGGTACCTCCATTGATGGACGCGTCCTAGCTTTCGCCGAGGACTACAAGCACAGCACCGGACACCACCACCACCACAGACTCCACAACCGCCGTAGCTTAACTGGAGCCTCACGAATAGCTGCTAGCAGCTGAACAGGAAAAGCACCCCAAGACGCTTACACTCCTGGCAGTCAGTCTGCAACAGCATACCATGAATCCCCCCCAAGAACGAGACATAAGCTCTGTGTTGAGGGTCAACCAGTGAACTCTCTCAATTATTAATTACAAAACACATTTTTAAACACTTCACATACACAGTAGGGGCAGTGACTACCTTTGGTCAACCCCTAATTACCTCTGGCCAATCAGACAGGGTTAAGGTGTGGGAGCCAGGAGTCCCCTCCCCCAGGAGCCGCCCACTAGGCGTGGCTAACTGCTCATTCTACCTCTGGCGGTGGAGAGAGTAACATCTCTAAGCTCACTAATTCCCCTGCTGGGAGTATGGGGAAACCCCAGGTCATCTCATTATTCAAGAGTCCCTACCCCCATTGTTCATGGTGCCATCTTGTCTGCTAAAACCCTTTTGTTCTGCTATCTCTTGTGTGGTTTAGCAGATACTATTAAGAGGCAGATGGGCAACTCCTGACCAAGTGAATGAGACCAAAGATATTTGACTGTATACCACACAATACAATATTTTTACAGATATAATAACATTTTATAACCCAGAACATATCTGCAGATAGCTTAGGTCTGAGCACACATTATTACTGAACACATACATACAGTTCAATGGCCATGGAACCAAAGTCTTTCTGCATAGGAAAATAAAGTATTTAAATGCTGGTCCATAGTCAAAAGGCAGGAGGCTGGCAAACAGTCCTCTCCAAGACAAAGTGGCGAAGGGCACTTCGTCACAATTACCATATGTACTAGGCACATCTATGTTTCTGGTTGTGCTTATCCATATGGTTTTCATGGCAAAGATACTGGAGTGTGTTGCCAGTTCCTTCTCCAGTGGACTGAACTCTCTGCCAAGTGCCTGGTGTGCTACGGTCTATAGGGTCACGTAAAGTTGGACACAACTAATAACAAAGCCATGGACATAAATCATTCGGTTTATGAGTAGAGGAATCAGTTTTGTGTTTGTTACATCCCTTTCTGAGAGCTGGATGATGTTTTTTTTGTTGTTGTTTTATTATTAATGGAGGTAGGGGGGCATGGACTAGTGCACAGACTTTGTTGGATAACTGGATAATATTGAAACTAGCACCACACCACTTCCGTCTCACAGACCCAGAAACCATACCTTGCACCATTCAATGCAACCATAGCTCTCCTCAAATCAAAATGCCCCTCACACACACACACCTTTCACCAATGTATTATAGATCACTCCATGGTCCAACAGATACAAAATTATTTCTCCCCTTAATTAAAAATTATCTGTATGATGTTTTCCATTCTTAATTATGTTCTTAATATTCTATTATATTAAAATCAAGCTTTAGGATTTTTTTCCTTTTTAAATTAAAATCTTCATCAAACTCAGTTTTGAAACATATACATTTTGTTCATTGTACAGTTGTCTTTCAATAGCTCTATTTAATACAGTTTTATTTGCTATTAATGATGTGCACAAAGGTTAGTATTTCATAAAGCTGCCAGGTATGAATTCTTTATGGTCCGTTCCACAATATATGTTTTTAGTGAGAATGCTTTTCTGAGATTATCTTCCCTTCCCAACCTGATTACGGTAAATAGTGATACTTTGTACAAAAAAAAAAAAAAAATGTTCTTCTGGATTTGATGCACTGTGTGTACTGTCCAAACCAAACTAAATTTATCAGCAGGAACATCAGGAACATCCCAAAACAGTATGGATAGTTAAATAATATAAAACATGTTTGTACTGTACTTACCCATACAGACGCCATATTTTGTTATTAAATGTATCTGAAATAGATAGAAAATAATTAGGTTAACTTGTGTGTGTAATTGAGATTATATATATATATATATATATATATATATATATATATATTAATTATACATAAACACACACACACACAAGTTGTATCATAATGCAACATAAAATTACTTATTTCTGTATTTATTTTTTTTCTTAGTAGGTCTTGCACATTTCTTTAACTCATACTTCACATTTGCTTTACTGAGATTATTGCTATTTTTTTATTACAGAAGTTATTGCATATTAAAAGGGCCACTGCAATGCACCAAGTTCATATGTTTGTTTGTTAGGCATAAATTATTAAAATCAGTATACAGATCTGCCTGGAAACTGGACAAAAAAAAAAAAAAAGTCTGATCAGTCAGACTCTGGTTCAAACTAAGCATGCTCTTTAAAGGAAGCTGGGCTATAATGGCTCATGCACTGTCATTGGGTGAGGCCAATGGGGAAACTGCAAGGGGGTTACAAAACAGCTTTTACCTCTGTGTAAAAAGTGGGGAGGAGTTAATAGTGCCATGGGGTGGAGACATAGCTCAGTCTGCTTTCAGGCTCCATGATGGTCCAGTGCCCAAGCAAGGCTGACCATGCCCCCTGGCACTAGGCACAGAGAGAAGGATAAATGCACCTCTGCTTGAGGAGAAAACAAACATTACAAAAGTAAGAAATAAAAGTTAATATTTTTTATTTTAAACTGTAGATTGTTTGTTGGGCATAGACTATTAAAAACAAACATATGAGCTTTATGTGAAAATGCAGTACAGTGGTCCTTTAATATAGTATCTTATGTCTAACAAATGAGAAACTATGCTAAATTACTGTAAGAAAATAAGTATTTATTCAGTCACACATGCATACGTCCTTTTTTACGTATTTCAAATCCTTGTCAGTTTACCTTTCACTTACATTGTAAATTTGTGAAACTGTCATACATACATGTTGTGCTGAGGCTGAATAAATACTATATTTTTAAAATATTTCTTACAGTAAACTTGAAGCCATGCAGGGTTGGACCGGTCAGTACTTGGATGGTTTACTGGAGATGGAACTGGCAACCCACTCCAATATCTCTGCCATGAAAACCAAGTGGATCAGTATGACCACGGACATAAAGATGTGCCTGGTGCGTTATGGTCCATGAGGTCACAGAGAGTCGCAAACGGCTGAACAATGCAAAAAAAGAGGAGGATAGGACAGGAAGAAGAAAAAGCTAGAACAGAATAGAAACAGATGATGGACAGGAAATACACAGACACATATACCCTTCACAAAAAACAATTGTCCTTTCTGAAGTCATACATTCATACAAGACCCAATCAGATTTCTCTGGAATGCAAGCTCTCCAGTCAAGGCCATCCCAATAGGCATCTGGTGTAAAGTTTGGCTTAAGTCCCAGCTATACACTCGCTGAATATTTGCACAAGGTCTCCAGATACAGATTAGGGTGCATGTGTGCCTTGCTCATCCTGCTGCTCTAAATAAATCAGGTTATTTGCCATTTTATACCTTTGAATTTTCAGGCCAATGAATTAAATTCTCCTCAGTACAGAATAATTTCCATGAACAAAAAATATACAGAGCCTATTGTATCACATATACAGTTGTCACTGTATGTAGCGATGTGGGGGACGCAGTTGCGGCGCCGTCACATGCGAGCCTTGCAAAGCGAGGCGAAGCAGCCACGCAGCACTTAGGCTACAATGAGCGCCAAAGGCGCTCATTTCAGCCAGCGATGCCGTCACACATGCAAACCTCGCGAAGCAAGGCAGCCGTGCAGCACTAAGGCTGCAATGAGTGTCAAAGGAGTTCATTACAGCCAGCAGCGCAGTAATTAGGCGAGCCTTGCAAAGCAAGGCTCGCCAGCGGCGCAGCGCTGTTCAATCACATAACTCAAAAAAAAAAAAGAAATAATCTACAAAAAATTCTAACACACTCATGCACAGCATTGGGGGAGACATAGGAAGCCTGTGAGTGAGGTTGCAAGCAAATTACACCCAGATTTGGCGTTTTTCATCACTCGAAAAATCACCTAAGCGAGAAAAAAATGACGGCCAAAAAACGCAAAATTTCAGAAACAGCATGAAAACGAGGCTCAGCAACGTCAGGCTCGCAAAACGTACAAAATTCACGACGCTGACACGAACAACGCCAGGCACGTGGGACTTTGAAAATTAACACAACGGCAGTCACCACGCAAACATTCAGCAGATACACACAGGGAAGGGACAGGGGGAGATGTTGGAAAGACAGAGACACATGGTGTTCCCAAGCACTAAACTTGCAGGTTAACAAACCCTGCAATGAACAGCCCCCGTACAGTAGGCGAGTGGGAGAGGCTTGCAATGAGCGCAGGCAAGAGGAAAGGCTCGCCTTTGGCGCTCATTGCGGGCGTTACAATGAGGACTGTGAGCTGGAGAAGCTTGCAATGAGCGCCAAAGTCGCTCATTGAGAGCCCTGCGATGAGCACCAAAGGTGATCAGTGCAAAGCAGGAAAGTTAAAGTACACAGGGGAGAGGCTCGCTATGAGCCCCTTTGCTGAAGGCACTCAGAGAGGGTCCCGCGATGAGCGCCAAAGGTGCTCAGAGGAAAAAATGCCGCACATCGTGTGGCAAACAGCATTGCCAGCCTTACAATTTTAATCCCGTCATTTCTGACAGCAAGTAGCTAGTAATACATAACGTCAACTGTCATCCCCCAGATGATAAGGTCCACAAATCTACTCCACTGTCCCTTTAAGCATGCAACTTTGTAATGACAGATTTTCCCTGTGTTTAGTTTTGTTCATAACAGGATAGAAAGTTCAGCGTGGTGCACAAAATATCTGAGTGCATGCCAGCACTTCCAACGTGATCCTATAAACTGAGAGTGGGGTGTGCATCCTGTCTGTAATATCCCATCAGGATGTGATGCAAGTCAGTTACCACACCTTGCTTAGTTTATTCAGCCCACACCCTCAAACTAAACCCTAACCCTGAAGCTGCACAATTTTAAGATATAACTGATCAGGTTTGGCCTTTTGCAATGTAAAAATTAAAAAAGGATCTAGGGATCTTTATTAATTTCAGTTCTAGTTTGTAGTCACCTTTGGAAATGATAACTCGGCAACTGGGTATTTGTATTTTCTGCTTCATTACACACAATCCATCTCCTTCTCAGGATATACAGCACTTTCTTTTTTTTTTTTATATGTGTGTGTGTGATCATCATGGATATACAACATACTTTACACAAAGGTTAGAAGATAAGTGGAATTGCCTTCCGGCAGAGGTGGTAAGAACAATCAGTAAAGGAGCTCAGGCATCCCTATGGATAAGTATAAGGCCACTTATTAGTAAGATAATAATGGGCAGTGTGCATGGGCCTTCTGGTTCTTATCTGTTGCCAAGTCTATGTTTCTATATTTTAGTTTGAACTATGAATGTTTCTCCTAGGAAACTATTTGTACAGAAGGCAAGAAAGGTATATTGCGGAGAAAATTAAACATCTGGCACAGATAAGCAATCACAGTTGTCATTTGATTTAGCTATACAAAAGGGACCACATATGAGTTATTATAAAGTGACACTTGGCATCAGACACAAACATTACTAACTCCTATTAGTAACTTTCTTATACCCTGTCCCTGGAAGATATGGTGCGCCGGCGCTGCACCCTGAGTTTTGCATAGGACGTGAAGAATAGGTTATGATGGTGATGGCGACTATATACATTTTACTCACCAGGGCCAGGTTCTAAACAAGGGGCAATTTACTATTGCAACTGAAAAACCCTTCCATACACACACACACATACCAATTACACCTATGTAGAGTTGTGTGGATTATCTGGTGATAAGCATGTTCAAGCATACTATATATCTACATCAAAATTACCTAACTAAAAAGCAGACACCTAACTATAACTATAGTGATATTGGGGTTAACTGTT
The DNA here is from genome assembly GCA_027410445.1 of Discoglossus pictus. NCBI lineage: Eukaryota > Metazoa > Chordata > Amphibia > Anura > Alytidae > Discoglossus > Discoglossus pictus. The sequence continues at coordinate 217,729,545 of CM050163.1, read as the reverse complement.
AGATAATGGGCCATCTTTACATACATAATACATGCCATCACCAACACTTCACTTTTTAGTATATATGGCCCATTGGATTTGTGTTGTTTGTCACATTATGGAACACTAATTGTAGTGATATGGCCAATGACCATGAACTAGTCACAGCATTCAGCAGCACTGAATGGCAATCTGTGTTATACATCACATAGTTACACTTTCCTGGTGCAGTAACAGTTGTGGGAGCTGCAGATGCATTGAAGGAGCCTTAATAGGATGCATTAGATAGATAGATAGATAGATAGATAGATAGATAGATAGATAGATAGATACAAATAGACAGACATGAGTAAACTTCCATGCACACAGACTGTAATCACACCACATCACTTACAGCTGACTTACACCCGGATACTCAGTCACACCCAGTGCAGTATGTGTAATGTCTGACCCCATACACACAATAACTCCCACATCAGCAGTTAGTCCTGGCAGTAGTAAGCCGACCTTACCAGGTGTAGTGGATGTGCTCCCAGACTCTGCTTCCTCTCTGTCTGAACTCCTGGAGGATAGTGAGCTGGGCCAGACAAGCCGCGCCCTGTGCTGCCCCTCACACTGCTCCTCCTGCTGTCACTGATCCTCCCAGTACCGGCTCATACCAATCACATGCTCAGGGCCAGCTCTCATTGCCCTGCTCACATTCTTTCTGTATATCACACAGTAAGGTTCCTTCCTGTATATAAGGTACATCTGATTATACTTGTATTTGCTAGTACTTTACACCACATCACTACCAATCCTGAAAAAGCCTAACACATTCAGATGCATGGTAGAAACTTAAAAAAACAACTTGATTTTGGCATGACAGAGTCCCTTTAACTATTTGTGGGCAAGAACAACCTACCAGTCAAGTGGTGTGCTTCTGCCTAGGCCCATGAGGCTCATGTCTAGGGTGGCAGCAGCCTGCCTGAAGATACTGGTGCAGTTCCATGAAGTGTGTTTATAAGCACAGAAGTGATTATATGCAGTGACATCCCTATCCTTATGTATACACTGTGTTTACATACATAAATACTTCCATGCTTTAGTATATAACAAGGGTTGTCGACCTTTTAGTGCCTCCCGCCCACTTTTGATGGTAAAATGTCCTTACCGCCCACTGGTGCCGCATTATCTCATTTCTGGTTACATAAATCATATGACCCTATGTATGTATCACCCTCTAATTACTAGATAGTGATCCGGTCCCGACTGTTGTCCCTAGGCTCTCTCACCCGCTCTCCAAACACCTAAGCGTGGAGCTGCAGGTCTCTGGCGTGTGACATCACTAGCCAGCGATGCCATCTAGGTATTACCCCACGCTCACCATGAAAGCTTAAATCGCCTACTAGTTGGCGGTAGGGACCAGGTTGACTTCCACTGGTATATAGCAAGGGGAAAGGAGGAGTAGTAACTGGAGATGTGGGAGGTATACAAATCTGAAAGCCTACGGCAACATACTATTTAAATACACCCCTGCTACCAGTCCATGGTCTAGTGACCCAGTCCATCTTTCTAGACTGGGGATGGTTATAAATGACCAATCTTGGAATTATTTATCTTATATCAATGGCCAGTCATTCCAGGACACACTTTTTTTAAAAGGCCATTGAAGGATCTTTAACAGTGTCGTGAATATAGTAAAATTAATTAGTTTTTTATTATGGTTTTACAAAGAAAAAAAAAGAAATACAGCATTTAAAGGCATATACAAGTGAGGTGGGTTTCGAATGCATGTGATAGAAGGGCATTCTATTTATCAATGCAAAAATGTTTGCATGTAAAAATGCAAATTATTTTTGCAATACAAAAAAATGTGTTGGGGGTTGATGTTGCCACCTCCAGACACAGTTGCTGCTTTAGAGAGTTTGATTTTGCAAAAACGAACCCTCTCTTTCTGCGCATGCACAAGCTGAGTGAGTGTGTATGTCTGTGTGAGTGTGAGTGAGTGTGTCTGAGAGTGAGAATGTGTCTGAGTGAGGGTGTGTGTAATTGTCTGTGTGAGTTAGTGTGTGTGTCTGTGTGAGTGAGTGTGTGTATATGTGAGTGTGTGTGTCTGTGAGTGAGAGTGTGTCAGTGAGTGAGAGTGTCTCTGTGAATGTCTGTGTGAGAGTCTGAGTGTGAAAGTTTGAGTGTGAGTATCTGAGTGTGAGAGAGTGTGTGTTTCTGTGTGAGTGAGTGTGAGAGTGAGTCTGTGAGTGAGAGTGTGTGAGTGTCTGTCTAAGTGTGAGTGTCTGTGTGAGTGAGTGAGTCTGGGTGAGTGTGTCTGTGTGAGTGAGTCTGAGAGTGAGAGTGTGTCTGTGTGAGTTAGTGAGTGAGTGTGTATGTCTGTGTGAGTGTGTGTTTGTCTGAGTGAGTGTAGATGTCTTTGTGTATTTCTGTGAGTGTGTATGTGTCTGTGTGAGTGAGTGTGTATGTCTGTGTGATTGAGTGTGTATGCCTGTGTGAGTGAGTGTGTATGTCTGTGTGAGTGTGTCTGTGAGTGAGAGTGTGTCCATGAGAGTGTCTGAGTGAATGTGAGTGTGTCTGTGTGAGTGTAATTGTCTGTGTGAGTGAGTTACTGTGTGTGTGTGTGTCTGTGTGAATGAGTTTGTATGTCTGTGTGAGAGTGTTTGTGTGTTTGAGTGAGTGTAAATGTCTTTGTGTCACGGGGCAATTCACTGGGGCTGGGGGAGGTCATGGGGCAATTCACTGGGGTCGGAGGACAACTCACTGGCCATGGGGTAGGTGACGGGGCAATTCACTGAGGCTGGGGGAAGTCACCGGGCAATTTACTGGGGCTGGCACAGGTGATGGGGGCTATTCAATGGGGCTGGGGAGATGATGGGCAATTTGCTACGGCTGGTAGGGGTGTTAAAGGGGCAATTCACTGAGGCTGGGGGAGATCAAAGGGGTAATTCACTGAGGCTGGGGCAAATCACTGGGGCTAGGTGAAGTTTCACCTGGGATGTAGATAAAACAATCAGTGAATGGAGGGACACAGACCTTGTTCTGGGTATTACAGAAATCTAAAGGAAAGCTGCAGCTCAATTCACAGACCAAAAAGATACAATGTATTATGTATGCTAATTTTGCTGGGATTTTCAGGGGGTGTCAACATTGATAGAAAACAGTTTGCAAATGCAAGAAATTCAGCAAACTTCAAGGTAAAGGTTTAAATGTTTAATTTGATAATTTTTCATGCAAAAATGTTTTTAATACACTACTAATTCTCCTCTATCAGATGCATTAATAACCCAGCTCACTTGCATATACCTTTAATTGTTACATAGTGCATTTCATTTTGCTTTAATGGAAGAGGATTGGTTGGACCTTTCTTGTTATGTCCCTGCCACCGCAGTGGCATGTGCCATGAAACTTTATTGAATTTGTTCTTAGGGTGAGGGTTAGAGTTAGGGTTTAGCGTTAGGGTTGTTGTACAAAAAGGTAGATGAAAGGTATCCCTTCACAAATAGTGCACACCCTAGACCTAATGGCAATATAGAGAATAATGAATGATAAAACTTAACATTTAATAGTGTCTTTAAAATACAAGGTTAAAATCTTGATGCTCTGACTTCTTCATGAAAAATAATAATAATAATAATGAGGAGTGGAAAAAACTCCAAAGCCACCATATAATTATAAATCCAGTGGGCCCACTTGCAGTGTGAACAGGTGATAAAGTGCTACAGTGCTGTAAACAGTGAAAATATATATATATATATATATATATATATATATATAGCAATACAAAAAAAATAATATTGCACAAGTGAAGAAAAGTGTAAAAATGGCAATAATAAAAATTTATAGTGCTAGATCACCTATAATGATACTTACGGTATATTAAAGTGCTAAATGCTGAGAGATATATATAAAGATATAGATATATCAAAATAATCAGTGTCAGTGATATGACAAAAGAGACATAGAGGACCGATGTTAGTGGAGAATACTAATAGTATTGGCATGGAGTATTCATTTATTGATTTACAACCACTGCTACATAAGCTAATTTGTAGGAGCCACCTATTGTTAATCTCAAAACCATCCGAATCCCAAATACAAATTCGTAAGTATGGAATAATTCCTATAATATTTGTTGATACCAGATAATACTGGCTAAGAGCAGGATGAGGACTGGAAGTGTATAATAACACAGCTTTGGGTCTATTTTGAGTAAAACCCGGGGCTCCTGGTTCCACAAACGCTGCCTATGTGTCTAGTGATGATGTCATAGGTCAGCGCTGCGGCGTTACGTTGCGTGCAATCCGATTCAACGTTTCTAAATGATTTCATCAGGGGTTACTGAACTGAAAGGGTCCTTGGATGCAGATAATATATATTTATGGCTTCCATGTCTGATTTGGAAGCTGTCAAGCACAAGCAGAGTCTTCTAGTATGAAGGCTTTTTTATTTTCTAAATATGCCTCTATGCCCATTGCTTTGTTACAGATTGCAGTAATTCTGTAAATTAAAGGGCTAGATTGATTGTACTGAGAGGCCATAGGAAAAATAAAAACTGGTGAGTTCTGTCCAACCTCACTTAGGGCTCTATATAAGCACAGAGCATACTTTTTTACAGAAGTTTTTAGTTGGTAAACTTCTATCCAAAAGCAAGGTCTTCACTAACTAAAAACTTCTGTAAAAAAATATGCTGTGTGCTTAAATAGAGCCCTTTAGAATTTGCTGAATTGCAATTTAATAAGGCTGATAGTGTCCAACCAACACACACAACTAGAATGCTCCATTAAACATGTGAAAAAACACCTGATCTATTGTAAAGTGGTATGGTAGTATGGTCACTAATATGCAATAAAAAACCTAACGGATGTATGTTATTATACCTGTTTCGCTGTTGAACAGCTTTATGAAAGGCTAATTTGTTTGTAAAAGCACGCCACAGCTAGAGAGGATTTAAATACCCTTACTTCCGGTAAAACTACAGGATCGCAATATGGGAAAAACTAATTGAAAGGCGTTTCTATTGGGATATGGAAGCACGATAAGGACAAAATTATTAGCAATGCATTCATTAGGTTTGTACATAACTAATTGGAACAGCTATATCTTTAATTAATAATCATTTGCAAATCCCAATGGAGGAATGGAAAACAAAGAAAGTAACTTATATATAATATGTGTAATTAATTCAGAATATCCTGTGAGTTCAGTAAGTCACAAGGTGTGAATACATCACCATTATAAATAACTAGCGAATTGCTCGTCAAAAAATGACGGCAATGAAATTGTAAGTGAGCTAAGGGTGTTTGGTGTATATAATGTGGCTGATGAAGCGTTGTTCGTTTTCTATGTCGTGCGAGTTTTTCGGAATATCCGTAGCTGTTTGGTGGGCTTTTTCGGAATATCCGTAGCTGTTTGGTGGTGTTTTGCGTGTTTATGGTAGTGTTTTCCGTGTTTAGGGACCGTTAGCCTCATTTTCGTTTTTTTTTGGCTGCCATTTTTTCTCTCGCTTAGAGAATTTTTTTGTGTCTAAACTCTTTTAGTTTGAGTTAAATTGAGGTGTAACTTTAGTTTTCGAGGTCCTGGATGCTCTCTCTTCCTGTAAGTAAGCTTTTTATGTATTTGTTGTGTGTATTTGTTGTATTTTTCATGTTTTGATGTGCTCGTGTTGCTGCTGTTTTTTGCGGGGTCGTAATGGGTCGTAACGAGGGTCGCAGTTGCGAGGGTCGCAGTTGCTGGCAAGGAGCACCTTCGCAAGCCTGCAAGCGTTAGCAACAACTCGTATGCTCACAACTATATATGTGAATACATGATAGGATCAATTAGTGCTTTAGTAACATAAAAATGTGAAGCAGTAAAAAGTTAGTAAAAGCTGTTTGTGTATTTGAAAGTGCTTTGTCAGTGAATACAAAATACATTTCTCAAATACTTGTATAAAACAACTGGATGGCTATGAATGAGTGTTATTAGTGTTGGCTATTAAAGTGCTTAGATATAATTAATTCAGAAATGAGTTGTGAGATGTAAGTTTAGGAGGATGATAGCCTACTGACCAAACTTAACTTGGGCAAGGAGGAGGGGGAAAACATGTTTTGACCCACCCCGGGGCCTTCTCCAGTGCCATATATATACAGTATATAGCCCCAGCAGTCCCATTCAGCCCCCCCCCCCCCAGTGGCACCATTAACCCCCCAGCAGCCCCCTTTAGCCCCACAACCCCCCAGCAGCACAATTCAAAGCCCCAGCAGCACCATTCACCCCCCAGCAGCCCAAATTATCCCTCAACACTGCCAGCAACACCATTCTCCCCCAGTAGCCCCACAACCACCCAGCAACACTATTCCCCCCATTCAGCCGCACAACCCCCCAGCAACACCATTCTCCTCCAGCAGCCCCATTCCGACCCCACAGCCCCCAGCAACACCATTCTCCCCCAGCACCACCATTTACTCCCCAGCAGACCCATTCAGCCCTCAACCCCCAGTAGTGCCATTCAGCCCCACAACCGCCCAGCAGCACCATTCACATCCCAGCAGCCCCATTCAGCCCCACAACCCCCCAGCAGCCCAATTTACCCTCATCCAGTAGCCCCCTAACCCCCAGTGACACCACTCAACCACAGCCATCCCATTCGCCCCCAGCAGTCTCATTCAACCCCCCAGCAGTCCCATTCACCCCCAGCAGCCCCATGCACCCCCCAGTAGCACAGTTCACCCCTCCAGTAGCCCCATAAACTCCAGCAACACCACTCACCCCCAGCAGCCCATTTCACCCCCCCAGCAGCCACATTCACTCCCCAGTAGCCCCATTTAGCTCCCAACCCCCCAGCAGTCCCATTCACCCCCCCTCCCAGCAGCTCCATAACTCCCCAGCAACACCACTTACCGCCAGCAGCCCCATTCATCCCCCCCCCCCCCCCTTCTCTTACTTGTGCACTGTGGTCCCACGGCCTGTTCTCATTAGTCAGAGGTTGGAATTCCTTCGCCTGCCGACACTTCATATTCAGGGGAAGGGAATTTAATTTTTAGAAAAAGACACCAAACTATCTTCCAGGAACCTCAATGGAATCGGATGAGTATACAATTAAATATGAGAATACCATGATGTCAATTAAAAGAAACAAAGTTTATTACAAATTTAAAAAAAGGGAGGGGGGCTGGGGGGAGAGAACACTGGGCCCCTCAAAGAGAAAGGGCCCCGGTGCAACGCACCATTTGCACCGGCAATAGATCCGCCCCTGACTACTAAATACATCCCAAATTTAAGGGATAGATAAACATGCTGGTGATATTTTAAGTATAAAGTGCTCAAGGGTATCAATCTAATTTGTTAAAGGTGCTTATTGTGAATGAAAGTGAAATGTTTGAAAATAAAATCCATCTCAAAAGTATTCCTTCTGCAGAATAGTTTGATAAGATATTTTTTATCTCAAAAAACATATTGACTCCATGGTCAATAGATAATAAGTATCATCAAGAGATATATTAATCTAAAAATCCTCTTCCTGTCTATAATTACACAAAGCCATTTTATCTCACCATATTATTTAAAATGCAAACAAATTTGAAATTAGATTCTATAATTAATGGATAACCCAAGGTGTCAAAGGAAAGGCAAAAAAAGTTATTTTAACATTGCCGTAAATATAATGATGGCACATCTTAATATATTGAAATTCCTTGGAATTAAAGGATAAATCTTTTTATTATTGTAAATATTAAAGATGATTTTATTATAGAGTAAATTGGATAGAAATTGACAAATCCTTGTTAAAATCTCATTCTAAAAACAGTTAAAATTGCTTACAGATCCTTCAGTACAGTAACTTATAAGCATTATTTATGTGTTCCATGGTATATCCTCCATATATTTTTTAGCATAAGTGAAAACAATTGCTTTTAGGGAGACTCTAAAAACTTTTATATGTTCTTGAGCAGAAACAGAATAAGTATTTGTCATATTTTTTAGGGAGCCTATTTCTTTATTGTTCTTTTTTACACTTGCCAACTAATCCATAGATTGAAATGATATATTGTTGTGCTTTTGTTACATCACTGATCTAAAAACTGTTGTTCAGATGAATGAAGAATAAGTAAACCCTCGTTCAAACCATAAGGACTTTTAGATATAAGATGATAGATCCACCTTGACTCCTTTTGTAATAGTAACCTGTCCAGGTCACCCTTCCTAGGCCCCAAGCTTACATAGTCAATCACACAAAATTTGATGACATTAGCATCAGTACTGTGGTAGGTTTTTACATGTCTAGCCACTAGCGTGTCACTTTCTGTTTTGATTGTGGAAATATGTTCTAAAAAGCATCTTCTTAGCTGGCGTGTTGTTTTCCTAACAAAAATTCTGTCACAGAATAGTTGGATAAGAGGAGGACTTTTTGGCTGCAATGAGTGCCAAAGGTGCTCATTGCAGGGCTCGCAATGAGTGCCACAGGAGCTCATCGCAAGGCCCGCGGGAGTTAGGCTGCAATGAGCACCAAAGGCGCTCATTGCAGTGCTCACGATGAGCGCCATTGCGAGGCCCGCAGGAGTTAAGCTGCAATGAGCACCGAAGGCGCTCATTGCGAGGTCCGCAGGACTTTCAAACAGCCTAGACATGAGCACAGAAGGCACTAATGTCGATGGCCGCAATAGTCGGCGAAAAACAGCACTTTGCCTCTGATCGTGAGGCACGCAGTTCATTAATTTACCGACAGAAATAGTTTCAAGCGCGTAACTCAAAAGACCCCTCAAAACAGCGAAATAACAAAAATAATAATAATAACACACTCAAACACAGCACAGGGGGAGAGCCAGGAAGCCTGTGAGTGAGGTTGCAAGCGCCATCTTCTGTATCTTGCATCTCTAGCTGATAAGACACTCATGAATTGAATGAATTACATTTTCCGTAATGCTTCCTCATATGTTGGAATGGTTAATTGCCAATGTCTTGCAATTATGATTCTAGTTTGCCAGGGATATCTGATTCGATAAAAATTGGTCAGTGTTCGATAATCCTGGGATTGGTAATCCTAACAACGCTTCCTCTGGTTTTTTAAGGATATTTATATCCCATGGTGCCTCTACAGATATTCTAGTGGCACTCCATATATGTTTGAATTTGGGACAGTTCCATAGCATATGTTTTTGAGTTCCTATGGCGTTACAACCTCTAGAGAAGTTTCCATCTAATAAATGATTTTATAGCTTAAGTCTTGCTGGGGTAAGGCACCATCTCATGATGGCTTTATATGCATTTTCCTTCAGTATGATATTTAAGGAGGAATTTGCCACATTTTTTAGAATTTTCCCTACTGCTCCTCATCTAATGTAACATTAAGTTCAGCTTCCCATGAGGACCTACAGGAAAGATTGCTAGGAGTGACCTTATCATTTAAGTAGTTGTATAATACTGTGATGTTTTTCCTACCCATTGAATTGTGTAAACAACATTGTTCAAAACGGGTCTTTCTGGCTAGTTTATTATCTTTTGCAATTTGTCCTAATTTGGTGTTAATCAGATTAAACCATTCTTTGAGCGGTAATTTGTGACTTGCACTAAATTCTGTCTGGGACCAATTCTGACATTCCAACAATATGTCTGCATGGGATGAATGAATATAATAGCTTTATTCCCTTCATATGAGTTTTTGAGGATACATGTAACTACAGGGCTAATTTGAAAGCTTGAATAAATTTGAGTGTGGTTCACTCTTTTTCTCTGTGTTCTTGATTATTTTATTTTTTTTAGATTTTTCCCCCCTTTTTTCCTTTTCTTCCCATTCCCTCCTTTTTTTCTCTATTTCTCTATGCTGTTTCAATTAACCATAATGATAGTTCCACACTATTGGTCCATTTTACTATATGGATGTTATGGACACTTCCTAAACCCATTTTTGGGTACGGCACAGCTTTCTTGTTTCTGTGTCAGAATAAACAGTATCTCAAGTGCATTCTGTTTGTGCAAAGATGATTCACTGTGCGGCTTCAGCTGTAGCATAAGCGGGTATGTGGTCTGAGAAGCCTGCGTCTGCATGGAATGAGCACTTGGCCAAGCAGTAACCTTGCTGGCTGTAAAACTGCAAGTATTGTGCATTATACTTACCACTGGGATATCCAGAGACTGTTTTCTCTGATTTTTTGATGTTGAACAGTGTCCAGTATACAGTGAATGTAACTATGGAGGCTGGCGATATCCATTCATTGGCTAGAATATAACATCAGTTTGTGAGATTAGCCGATACATGCATCCAGTAAGCACAATAAGCGAGTTCCATTCCTGCTTCATCTGTGATGATACAGGGTATCTCCTTATTTTGACAGAACACGCATTGAGAGTCATATATACGATAATATCTTAGCGATTCCTTTGTGTCACTGGTACATTGTGTGGATCCTACTTATTGGCAACATATATAGATACAATCCAATATATCAATTTCAAACTCATGGAATAACTTTCCCTTTGGACTGGACTGTTTTTGTGTTTTTATATGTGGATTTTTTTATGGAGACTTCAATAAATGTTACTTTTTATACTATCAGAAACAGCATTTACCTTTTTTTGTGTTCATAAGTGCATACATTGAAGGATGCTCTATTTTTCTTTATTGATATTTACTATTATAGTTTGAAAATTCCCAAGATTGTGAGCAAGCAAGCCATTTTCTGCATATACCTTCTTATATCACAATAAATTGAAAAATTGTGAAATAATGACCTTTATCACTCAAAAGTCATGAAAGCAGGATGGTTACAATGGTCCTTTCACCATTAGGCTGCCCACCTTGTACTAGATATGTGTGACCCTACAAAGTGGCAGAGGGCTTTACATTAATGATAAAAAAAAGATCTGGTTGCCTCTCTCATATATAAGTGCAGACTTTATTGCCCATCAGCCCTCCCATGGGGGGCTTATCTCATTGGTGTCAGTGGGTGCAGTTAGCTTGCAACACTGCTTCCCTCCATCTCCTCTGATCACTCAGTAGCCCAGAGGCATGCCGGGTAAGGTTGTGTGACATCTTGTGAAAATATGAAGCTAATTTTTTTTTTGTATTAATAAATGAATAAAAAAACAAACTCATTTCAGCGAAAGATTGATCTTTATACAGAGGGAGAGCAAGTGTGGGGAATAACATGGTGAACAAAATAAAAAGTGGAAGAGGAAGAGAGGTAGAAAGATAAAAGGGATGAAGATGTGGAGAGAGTATAGGGAATGAGGAGAGAAAGAGAGAATTTGAAGGAAGAGAGAGAAGAAAGAGAGAGGGAAGAGGGAGAAGATGAAAGAAGAGAGGGTGGGAAGAGGAGATGGGAAAAAGAAAGTGGGGAGGAGAAAAATTAAAGGGAGAAAGTGGAGGGAGAGAGAATGGTTGTAGAGAGCTAGAGAGAGGCATGGTGATAGAGAGGGGGTAAAGGAGTAATGAAATGAGAGTGGTGGGATGAGATGAGATGAGAAAGAGAATGATGAGAGGGAAATGGGTCAGAGAAGGGGAGATAGAGAGAGTGAAGAAAAAGGGAGAACTGGAGAAGGAATGGGGAGAAGGTAAGATAAAAGGGGAAAGGAGAGGGATGAGTGGGAGAGAGTAGGGGTGAGAGAGAGAAGAGATGAGTAGAGGAGAGGGAAATGAGAAGGGGTGAGATAAAGGAAGACTATGAGGATAAGAATTAGAAAATTTAAGAAAATGGTGATGGAGGGTAATGTAAAAAAATTGGTATGAAAGGAATAGAGAGAAGGGGAGGGAGAAGAGAGAAAGAGGAGGGAGAGAATGAAGGAGAGGAGGAATTTAGAGAAAAATAGAGACAAAAAGGGGGACGGAGAAAAAAGGAATGATAGAGAATGGGGATAGAGAAGGAGGGATAAAAGGGGGAAAGAAGGAGGAGAATAGGGATAGTGAAGAGAAAATAGTTGGGGCGAAGATAAGTGAAAAAAGGAGAGAGAGAAGTGGGAGAGATGAGTGGGGAAAAGAAGAGAAGGAGACATATGTGGGAGAAATGAGAGAGGAGGTGGGAGAGAAAAAAGAAGTGGGACGAGTAAAAGAATAAAGAGGAGGGGAAACAGAAGATGAGAGTGAGAGAATGGGGCTGAATAATGGGGACAGAAACAGACAAAAAGGGCAGAGAAAAAGGGGGAACAAGAGGGAGTGGAGGGGGAATAAAAGAAGTGCCTATAAACGTGTTATTCCTTGGCACTTCGAATGTCCTGCCCTAGGTCTGGGCCTCGTGGGGTTAGACCTAAACACAGAACTGGTGTACACTTGTTTCTTTACTTACTATTTTAATTTGTCAATTGTTTTTGTCTGTCCTAATAATTATGTGCACTTTAAGATTAGCGTTCATATAAGTATATTTAATATTTGTAACTTTTATAGATATAGCTTGCAATTGTTTCTGTATGCTATCTATTCTTGCTGCAATTCTGAGATGATTGAGTTTGTATTTATTTTCCAACTTATTACAATTTCCATCCGCATTCCTCCATATTACAAGGAAAAGTATGCTTTCAATCTCGCACACCCCACTGTAGAGTCACTGAATTCACCTCTGTTTATGTTGAAGTATTTCCATAACATTCTTTGCATAATTTGACTATGACTGGATTCTCTCTGCAGAGGATTAGTTATTAATGCCTACCAGTCCATCTGAAATTAGGTCAAATAATATTAAAAGTCATTTTGCTTCATACTGTAAAAGTTTATTTTCCTTCTTTTTGATAAATTCAGTAAAAAACAAACATGTAAAAAGGAAACTACTGCTGAGAAACGTAAATTTACAAATCGTTGTAGAAACTAGACAAAGAAACACAGCACAACGAGAAAAAAGTCTAATTAAGAGCATATTTAAGCAGGAAAAATGCATACAGTTTAGTGTTTCCATTAGAAAAAAATATATATTTTTTTCAAACATCTTTTTATTAAATGGAGTTTGCGTAAGAACAGAAGTGGATTAATACATTTCAACCATTGGTGAGCAAATATATGCAATGTTCATAGTAACCATACTTATTACATCATATTTATCTAGTACATATGGGAATTCCTTTATAATTTTTGTGCTTGGAATTGTACCACATTGCTTAACATCACCTAGATATCCTTTGGTGTTCTCCAAATTTTTTATATATTTTTTTTTTCCCTTTTATATTGTCTTCTAACATTTTATTCTTTACACAAGTTAAAACAAAAATACAATCAATTATCAACTGGGGAGAGAGGAGGGGGGGAGAAAGGGTAGGTGGGGAAATAGCACACTCACCGTCTCGAGTAACACTGGTCGCAAGTAGGCTCTGGGGCCCCATCCGTCGCCCCCGCGGACCTCCGGCCCATCCCCACCCCAAGGCTGGGGTCTGAGCTAAACTGTGGCACTATGTGGGGAGTCCAGCCAGGGAGACCAGATATACAGAAAGCTGGGATAGCTGTGTTGCATGTAATGTGTCAATTTTTCATTAATCATTATAAAGTAGAGAAAAAAATATATCTTGATGCATCTGTTGGACTCTGGAGCTGCTGAAGAACACAGAAAATATAATGTAACTAGCGACTTGCCCGTCAAAAAATGACGGCAATGTGATGTATATGTTTGTCAAGTTGTTTAGTTATTAATATAGATTTTTGACACTTGTAAGTATTGTGATATGAACGTGTATTTTTGTGAAATGTTGATGTAATGGTTTTGTAACATGAAATTTGTATCTGAAGAATTGTTAACTTTAATATACATTGAATGCAGAGGAAAGCAAAAAGTAAAAAGCCTTGTTGAAACGTCCCTAATTTTAACATGAAGTTTAAAATATATGTAAGCAATAACCTTCAAAGTATATATTTTTTAACTTGAACTTTATTTTTTATGTAACTTTGGAAGTTGACAAAATATTTGTATAATTTTGAACATTATAAACAGGAACACAGTGAATACATTTTGTAACTTAATTTTGTATTAAAAGTATTAACATTTGAATGTAAAAACATTTGAACTTTAAATTAATAAGTATTAACATGCAATTTGTATCAGAATAATTGTTAAGTTGAATATACATTGAATGTAGAGGAAGGCATACAGTAAAAACTCTCCTTAAAGCGTACCTAATGAAAGTAATTCCTTACTGACCACATAAACTAAACATTAATGTAGGTAGTAATCTTAAGATAACAGACAATATTTACATTGTGACTTAGAAGGTGCTTGAGCTCTTAACATAAACTTTATAATCTGTTTGATGAAATAACTTGAAAATATTGTTTTTAAACTTGTAACATTAGAAACATTAACACAGTGACTTAACATTGTAACATAATTTTTCTTAAAAATGCTTGGCAAGTATTTTGTGAGGCGAATTATCCATAAACATTACTTCCATTAATTATGACTGAATTAAACAACAAATTGTTATGTATTTTTGAATGCTTTTAAAAAAATGTTTGCATGGCTTTAGTTTGTATCCTGCAAAGTTATAGTACTTCATAGTAGACAATGTTTTTAGTAAAAATACGTCCATCTTCTAATAAATCACCTTGACTTTCATTGTTTTCAATGTAAACTTTAATAGCCTGTGGATTTTTGCACCGTGACAATGCAACGTACAATTGACCATGTGCAAATACTGGTTCTTCCAAAAAAATACCCACAGATTTGAAAGTTTGACCTTGGGATTTATTAATGGTCATGGCAAATGCCATAATAATGGGAAATTGTCTTCTGTGAAGTATAAAAGGAAGACTACTTTCACTTGGTGCTAAATCTATTCTTGGTATGAAAACTCTCTCTCCTTTATGGGTCCCAGTTAAAATTTCAGCATCTATAAAATGGTCCTTTAATTGTTGAACAATTAATCTTGTCCCATTGCATAGGCCTTTTTTGGGGTTCATATTTCGCAATAACATGATAATTGCACCTTTCTTTAGCTGCAAAATATGTGGTGGCATTCCAGAAGGAGTTAGAGAGTTTATGAATTCAGTCGAAAAGTTAGCCTGACTTTCATTGTCATCAGCAAGTACAGAATCAGCACTGTGATAATTTCTTTGTGGTGCATTCATTTTTTTTAAGATTTCATTATTGAGGATTAATGCATCTTTATTTTTACACGTCAGTATGACTTGGTTGGCAAGCTCGGAATATTCTTTGTTATTTATGCTCCCTTCAAATATAGCCGATATAATATCTTGTTGACAAATCATCTGAGGTGGGATCTCTACAGTGTCGTATGCTAAATGTAGTATTTTTTCTGTTCTGCCTTCTCCAATTTTAATAAGCCAATCATTGAAATCATTTTGTCCTTCTGATCTCATATTTTGTTGCAGTTGAAGATGGGTAAAATGTTTCCATACTGTGCTTGACTTGATACAGGTTTCGATAATGTCAGTTCGATTTCCATGTACAACAACAGGTAATGTTTGTCTAAAATCGCCACCCAACAACATTACCTTTCCACCAAATGGAAAAATATTATCCATGACTTCACGAAGCAAACGGTCAATACATTGGAGGGCATAGCATGACATCATTGTGGCCTCATCTATTATAATTAATTTACATTTCTTCAATTTCTTTGCTTGTAAGGATGTCATGCGAATATCTGACACAGAATTTTCTAAAATAGGCACTGGCAGTTTAAATCCACTATGAACAGTTCTTCCACCTTCTAATAAAAGTGCAGCAATTCCAGTAGTGGCAAACGCCATTGCCATTTGTCCTTGTGCTCGTACTGAACTCATTAATAAATTGTACAAATAGGTTTTTCCTGATCCGCCAGGTCCATCAAGATAGAAATAACGCTCTGTCACCATGTCATCATCTATTGCATTTTTAATGGCATGAAATGCTTGCAATTGTAGTGTATTTAAAGTTGCAAGTCTTTCTTGTGTTCTTTCTGCTTGTAGTTGAATGTCATAGTCTTCAAAGTTTATGTCATCTATAAGACCTGGATCAGGCAAATTAAAACTTGCACAACTTAATCCATGAGTTAAAAATACTTCTTGGATTTCCATTAATGCTTTTAAGTGTGCAATGGGTTCATTGTATCGTCGCCTAAAGTCTTCAGCCATATTACTTTTAAAAGTCTCCCACAAAGCTAATGCATTGGGGGCATTTGAGAAGATACAAATAAAAGCAAATTGTTCTCTCATCTGTTGTGGCATTTGACATTGTGCTGCTTCTTCTAAACATCTTTCCCACTCTGTATCATCAGCGAGTAAGTTTCTATGTCTTGCAGCTAAATGGAAGGATTCATATACAATGTCATTAACAGTTCTTAATTGTTCAAAACTTTGTGCTCCTGGAACATTTAAAAGTAATATCCGTAAGCAAAAACGTTCAACATCTCTTGGACTGACTGTGTAAATTCGTGGAATTATTTTATTGCCTCTGGTTTTTCTTGGTCTCCATAATCCATTCACAAAAAACATAGTGATATGGAATTTCAATACTAAATGTCGTTGTGGCAAATGTACTGCTAATCTATATACTGCATGTGATCTATCATGCATTTCAAATTTTAAAAGCCACCACATAGCTTCTGGTGCACTGACATGGCGAGCATCTACATGAGATGCAAGTTCATCATGTACTAACTCACTACATTCAGGGTTGTCTGCACTTTTGACGACTACAGTAGCTGCATCATAGCCTTTGTAAATATATTTGTAGACATATTTAATGGATTTGATGGAAGTGCAGGCTTCTACGTTGATGTGGGCGTTGTACTTCATGAGTAAATGTGGATTGTAGGGTACTACATATCTATTGTCCACTTTTTTTCCACGAATAATGGCACTATCTCCTTCTCTTCTTTTATAAAGTGGATATCCATCACAATTTGCATATGTTTTGTCTCTATAATCTTTTGGAAAATCTTTTGAACATTTATTATTTTCCATACATGGTGATTGTGGATTCAGGTCTCCACAGGGTCCATGAATCATGCGATGAGTAACAATCTCATATAGTCTACCATATAGTTCTGGATCTGGTAGTTCAGCAACTATGACTGCATCCACTTTGTCCGAAGTATCTAATTTATCTTTCTCTTGAAGTATTATCAGAAGATGTGCATGTGGAAGGCCTCTTTTTTGAAATTCAATGGTATATACATAAGCAAGACATTTGCCAAATAACTGATTTATAGTGAAGTCACGTATTAATTCATTTAATTTGATCTTAAAAACTCTGGCTACTAAATCTGGTCGATCAGAAGCGGTTTGTCCAAGAAGTAGATTTTGATTAATTTCTGGCCATTGTGGATTACATGTAAATGTCACAAATAAATCTGGTTTTCCAAATTTTGTCACAATAGCCATAGCATCATTGTATCTTTCTCTCATATTTCGAGGAGATCCTAGAAAGGATGATGGTAAAATGATGGCTTTGCCAGCTGTCATGTCTCTGCTTGTAGCCACGTCAGCAACATAGTCCATAAGTCCACAATATTGTTCTACACGTAGTTTATCTTGTTGATATTTTATAAAGTTTAAATTATTTGCCTCAACTTGCAAATATGAATCAATAATCCATTGTTGTGTTAGTTTTCCACCACATAAAATTGGATTAAATTCATCTCGAATGGCAATTTGAGCTACTTTAGATTCAAGCATAGAAACATTATTTTGGATTCTGGCTTTAGCATTTGGGTAACTGGGAAGGGTTAATTTTGGTTGCCAACCTGCTTCTCCATGTGGGAAAAAGATGGGATATGTCATTGGATCTAAATTTGGACTTAAGATATTAATATTAATAAATGGTTGCTCCTCATTTCTGGGATATGCTCTAATGTCTCTTTGAAATGGTGGTTCTCCTTCATCATTCTGAAAGACCATTGCAACCGCATTTGATGTTGGCAAGTTATAACAACGTTTATCAGTATGTCTGTCTCTTTTAAGCACCATATTAACCTTTGGCATGGGTAATTGATGTCTTTGTGCATGAAGTAGTTGTTCATTTTCTACTTCTGCCAATTTTTTGTAAGCTTTACTGTAGGGATTGTTGTCCATAATGTTATTTAGCTCTATGAAAACACTGGGTAAGCATTTTTTATTTTCTTCCATATGCATACGTTGGTCAACAGCTTCCATTGTATCTAGGACATATAGTTGAGCGAATTTTCTTTGCTCTACTTGCTCTGGATGTAAATGTGAAGTCCGATGATAAATTTGTCCTTGGACTTTAAAACAGTAAGGACCATGTCCTGGTACATTAGCAGCTAATGTTGCCCCCATAGATGCAAATGATATGGCACTATTGTAGGATCTTATGTTTGTCTTAAAATTTTTGTAGTTTGGAAAAGTAGGTTCAGTCATAATATTTTGTAAATAACTGGGAAATTGTTTCCTTTCTGGAAGTTTGAACTTGCCTTTTTGACAACAACTAATAAATTGTCCATCTCTGGGTCTCTCCTGTTTAAAATAATAAGCCTCACAAAATTGACATTGAGTACTCATGTCCCCACAACTATGAACCTCTACTGCTAAAGACTTGAGTAAAGGACAATTTGCAAAACATATAGGGCCTCATTCTATTAGCGGCCGCAGCCGTTGCGAGGCCGCAAGGACCGGCCGCAAACTATCGGCTATTCTATTCCCTTACGGCCGGGGACTCCGGCAGGCTTGCGGCCGGTGCCTTGCTATCTCTTGCGGCCGCTCGCGCCAGAGGAAAGCCTTTGATCTAAAACGGCAGCAAGAGTTTCGGTCGTAAGAAATTCCTATTTGCAATTCAATTGCTCCGGGAAACCTCTCTGCAAGGCTAAAAGCGAGCCGCAGCTTACTTGCAGGAAAGAGGTCCCGCTAGCACCAATTAAGCACATAAAATAGCTCAAATAAAGCCATCCTGCACTTTGAGAAGACTATAAAGGGATTTTAGGTGTTAGAAAAAATAGCACATAATTATCCGATACTCAAATCCGTAAAATATTTTATTTTTAATATCCGTAAAATATCCATGTAAAAAGTCCAGAGTGCTTGGAGCACCTCAGACCCGCCTACGCCGCAGCCGGAAAATAAACAGTTAATTTGAACTCGGGTTTGGGCTGATGTGCAAGCTTGAGAGTGGGTTACTTTTAATCCTCATGTCCCCCAATATGATCCCTAGCATTTACAGAGCTGTACAGTGCAGGCTTGAATTTATTTTTGCGTTTTTAGATTTCTGCGCTTACGGCCGGTTCCAAGATATGCGGCCGGCCGTAAGATGAGATCCTTGCGGGGCCGTATAATAGAATCGCGAGTTAACAGAACCCCCGCAAGGAATCGCAGCCTTACGGACGATTTACGGCCGCTAATAGAATGAGGCCCATAGGATTTTGACTTTCATATTTATCAGGTGAAAAGTCATGAAATGTTTGAACAACAGGTTCTAAATGTTTAGTTTTTTTCGTGGCTTTTCTTGGTATATGTTGTCCTTGTTTTGTTGAAATGTCCTGTAAGGTTTCAGTAAGAGGTTGTAAATGCTTTGTTTTTGCAGTTGCTTTTTTTGGTCTGTCTTGAATTGTATTTTGTAAAATGTCATCTGATGTTTGAGGAACAGGTTGTAAATGCTTTATTTGCTTTTTATTTTTTTTTTGTCGTATCTTTCATTTTTGCAGCTGATAGTCTTTT
This sequence comes from Discoglossus pictus, assembly GCA_027410445.1. Classification (NCBI taxonomy): domain Eukaryota; kingdom Metazoa; phylum Chordata; class Amphibia; order Anura; family Alytidae; genus Discoglossus; species Discoglossus pictus. The sequence goes on along the minus strand of CM050163.1, from coordinate 217,710,014 downwards.
ATTTGCAAGTCTTTTGCGTTCTTTTTCTCGTCTAATTTCTTTCTCCTCAGGTGTCTGCTGGGCGGCCCATCTCTCTTGTCTTTCTCTAGTTTGACGTCTTTTCTTCTCTTCTTTGGTCTCGTTATCAGCCATATTAATCTGTAAAGGAAAAAAAAGAAATGTAATTGTGTATATTTAAATTTGTAATTACTGTTAAAGATTATTGTGCACAATTGGGGAAAAAAAGGTAAATCATTAATGTATCAGTTATATTTAGTTAAAAGTTATAATTCCTGGCCTCATTGAATTAAAATTTGGCCAATGGAATAATGCTGTAAATAAGCAGTTAACATATTTTTTGTAACTAATTTTTTAGTTCTTGAAAACCTTGTTTGTGGATAGATGTTTACCACTGAAAAACTTTTTTGCTAAAAAAAAACATTGATGTGGTTATTGAGCTATGTATTGCATAGTGGCAATTTAAATAGAATAAGGGACATAGTCATTTTTTTTTCTGTTGACACGGATGCAGATGAAAGATGTTTCTTTAGTTTTCTTCTTTTATACTTATTATACTGTACCTTGGTTGAAGTGTGATTTAAATCCGAATGTTTGTTGGTCCTCGGTTGAAAATCTTTGTCCAATGGTGTGGTCCTCTGTTGGAAGTCCTCGTCCGATGGTGTAGTCCTCTGTGTGAAATCCTGGTCCAATGATGTGGTCCTCTGGCAATAGCCCTCGTCCGATGTTGTGGTCCTCTGGCGATAGCCCTCGTCCGATGTTGTGGTCCTCTGGCGATAGGCCTCATCCGATGTTGTTGTCCTCTGGCGATAGCCCTCGTCCGATGTTGTGGTCCTTTGGTGAAAGTCCTCGTCCGATGGTCTGGTCCAGTGTTGAAAGTCCTGGTCCGCTGGTCTAGTCCTGTGCTGAAAGTCCTAGTCCGATGGTCTTCACGCAGTATCTGTTGTAACATAAAATTGAAAATGTTGTTTGAGTGAAATGTCTTTTAAATAACCAAAAAATTTATTAATTTGGGTGTATTGTATCTGTTATGGTTATTTTTTTCTATGTGTTTTTTGTAACTTTATCTACAATACCACAACTTTTGTTATTCTTATTTAAGCTTCTTAGTAAGGCTTGTAGGTTGTGATATATTAAAGAAGAATATTAATTTATTTTGCTATGTGTTTGTGTGTTTTTTTTGTACAATCCTGTTTTGTGCACACCACTTGTGGTATAGTTATTTAAGCTTCATTGTAATGGTTATAGGTTGTTAAAGATTAAAGAAGAATCTTAATTTAGTTTTCTATGTGTTTGTGTGAGTTTTTCTACAATCCTGTTTGGTGCGCACCACTTTTGGTATGCTTATTTAGGCTTCTTTGTAAGGCTTATAGGTTGTTAAACATTAAGTAAGAATATGAATTTAGTTTGCTATGTGTTTGTGGCAGTTTTTGTACAATCCTATTTGTGCGCACCAATGTAGTTTGCTATGTGTTTGTTTTAGTTTGTTACAATCCTGTTTGTGCGCACCACTTGTGCTAAAGTTATGTAGTCTTCATTGTACTGGTTATAGGTTGTTAAACATTAAAGAAGAATGATAATGTAGTTTCCTATGTGTTTGTGTTAGTTTGTTACAATCCTGTTTTGTGCGCACCACTTGTGCTAAAGTTATTTAGTCTTCATTGTACTGGTTATAGGTTGTTAAACATTAAAGAAGAATGTTAATGTAGTTTCCTATGTGTTTGTGTGATTTATTGTACAATCCTCTTATGTGCGCACCGCTTTTGTTATTCTTATTTAGGCTTCTTTGTAAGGCTTATAGATTGTTAAACATTGAATAAGAAAGTTAATTTAGTTTGCTATGTGTTTGTGTGAGTTTGTTCCAATCCTGTTTTGTGTGTACCACTTTGTGTGTACCATATGTTGCATAGTTTGTCCCTCATTCAATTGAATTTTTTCCAATGTAATGGTACTCTAAGGCCCTCATTCAATAGCAATTTTGACAATTGAATAGGGGTCTAAATAAGCACATCACATATATTTTTTAAGGAGTTTTTAGTTATTAAGCATCTATCCAAAAGCAAGGTTTTCACTAACGAAAAACTTATTTAAAAAATATATGTTATGTGATTATTTTGATCCCTATTGAATTAGCAAAATCGCAATTGAATATGGGCCTAAATGTGCTTATTTAGAGCCAGATTCAATTGGGCAAAATAGCAATTGAATGAGAGGCTTTTGTTGCTGCATTTGTTATATTGTCGGGGCCTCATTCAATTGTGTTTTGGGCAATGTAATAGAGCTCAATATGACCAGAGAGCATATTTTTTACAGAATTTTTTAGTTAGTGAAGTTGTATCCAAAAGCAACATGTTCACGAACTAAAAAGTTCCTTAAAAAAATATCCTCTGTGCTTATATAGAGCCCTATTGAAATGGGCAAATCACATTTAAATGAGGCCCTCGGCCATTAAAGATATATAGGTCCTCATTCCATTAGAATTTTGCCAATTGAATAGGGCTCTATATAAGCACATAACATATTTTTTGAACGAAGTTTTTAGTTATTGAAGACCTTGATTTTGTATCGAAGTTCATTAACTACAAATTTCTGTATAAGAAATATGTTATGTGCTTATATAGAGCCCTATTCAATTGACAAACTCACAATTGAATGAGGCTCATGGTTATTTTCTTTTTTATACTTAATACTTTACCTTGATTGAAGTGTCGAATGACAGAGGGTCCCCTCCTGCCAATCTTAATCCGCAGGTCTTCTTGTAGTGTCTGTTTGAAAAAGAAAGTCAAATAGTTATTTGTATATTTCTTATTTTTCATGTAGCAAAGCATGGCCTTTTGAGCATGTAATGTCTTGTGCTATCTTACCTGTTCTTCTTTGTTGGTGTTCTTTAAAAGGGATTGTGCTACACAGTGCACGGTGCAAATTGTTGAGTGACGCTGTTGATGCAGAGTCTGTTTGAATATTAAAAGAAGTAGAAAGATTGAGCTTTATGTGATCTATTGAATTGCACTAAATTAATGTAATTTAAATATACTTCTGTAATTATTTTCAATTGACCTTATTTTTTGGTGGTGGCTACACACACATGTCACATACATGAAGCACATTTCCATCATTTAATGTAATTATTTTGTGTGCGTGTGACATATCACTATACATGAATCATATTTTAATTGTTAAATTAACCTTATTTTTAGTTTTTTCCAACACACGCGTGTCACATATCAGTATACATGACATATAATGTCATTTAAATGTAGTTGTTTAATTATTTAGTTTTAAGATCATTTTGTTGCAGTGGCAGCAATACACATAAATGTGCGTGTCACATGTCACTATACATGATACACATATATGTCCGTGTCACATGTCACTATGCAGGGGCAATACACATAAATGTGCGTGTCACATATCACTATACATGATACACATATATGTCCGTGTCACATGTCACTCTACAGTCACTATACATGATACACATATATGTCCATGTCACATGTCACTCTACATAAACCTCTTTTTGATATTGAATTATTTTAATTTTATTTTTTGTTAAATGAACCTTATTTTTTTGACCTGTCTTGATAATAAAATGTAATATAGTATAGCTTACCTCTCAGTTGTAATTTGCACAGTGTAAAGTAGTAAATTATAAAAGAATTATCTTCTCAAGTAAAAGCAGCAGTTATCTATGAAGTAACTCCGTTCATCACCTGAGGATAAATGTATTTTTTTGTGTAAAATAGGCAGTATTTATAAACTTGTAGAAAATTCTGGAAAGTTAGACCGTTAGAACGCAATACGCATGCGCTATTTGCGTTTCAGCTTACAATTTGCGTTCCATCCGCCATTTTGTGCGTAGTAGTGTTCAAAATGGTGTTTAATCTGATTGTGATACGTTCCGCATAGTATGTGTTTCATTATTGCGAGTAAGTGTAGTATAGCTACGTCTTAAGCCTCGTTTTCGTTTTGTTCGTCTGCCATTTTTTCTCTCGCTTAGCGATTGTATTAGTGTCTAAAGTGTTTTATTTTGATTTAAATGAAGATGTAACTTGTTTTTTTGAGGTGCTGGATGGTTGCTCTTGCTGTAGGTAAGCTTTTTATGTGTGTGTTGTGTGTATTTATTGTGTTTTAAATGTTTGTATGTCGGCATGTTGCGTCCGATGTTTGCGAGGTCGTAATGTGGGTAACTTGTCTCGTATGGTGTTTGCGTGTGTAGCCTCGTTTTAGTTTTGTTAGTCGGCCATTTTTTGTGTCGCTTATCAAATTGTTTACTGTCTAAACTCTTTTATTTCGAGTGAAGGTGTAAGTTGCATTTTTTAAGTCGTGGGTGCTCCCTCTTGGTGTAGGTAAGGTTTTTATGTATGTGCTGTGTGTATGTATTGTGTTTGAAATTTTGTAATGTTCGCAAGTTGCGTCCGAGTGTTGCGAGGCCGTAATGTGTGTGAACGTGTGTCGTATGTTGTTTGCGAGTGTCGTAATGTGTATGTCGTATTGTTTGGGTTGCGACGTGAACTTTGCGAAGGTCGCAGTTGCTGGCATGGAGTGCCTTCGGCGCTCCATGCCAGCAACTGAGACCCTCGCCCAGTGCCCTCGCTTCGCGAGGGCCGCGACTCGCGTAGCGAACCCGCAGCGTTAGCAACAACTCGTACGCTCATTCACACACTTACTCAAATACACACTCACACTCCCTCACAGACACACACTCACATACACACTCATAGACACACACTCACTCACACTCAGACACACACACTCACTCAGACACACTAACTCACTCACAGACACACACAAACACACTAACTCACTCACTCACTCACAGACACACACACACAAACTCATAGACACACTCACACAGACAGACACATACTCACACACTCACAGACACACACTCAGACACACTCGCATACATACACACACTCACTCACTCTGAGACAGACACACTCACACACACACACTCATTCATACGTATTCACACACTTATTCACACTCATTTACACACTTACTCACAGACATTCAATCACAGACTTACACACACTCACACTCATTCACACACTTTCTAACAGACAGTCTCTCACAGACACACACTCATAGACACACGTTCACTTATTCACACTCAGACACACACAATCACACATACACACTAACTCACTCACAGACACACACTCACAGACACACTCATAGACACACCCACACAGACACACACTCACACAGACACACACTCACACACTCACAGACACACTCACAACCACACACTCACTCACAAACACACACAAGCTTACACTCACTCACACACACACTCACAGACACTCAATCACAGACTTACACTTACTCACACAGACCCTCAGTCACACAAACACACACTCACTTACACTCATTCACAAACTTATTCTCAGACCCTCCGTCAGAGACACACACACTCAAACAGACACACAATCACACTCACAGACTTACACACTCACACAGACACACAATCACACATACACACACACTCCAAGACTTACACACACAGAGGCACACACTGACACAGACACAAGCACTCACAGACAGACCCACTAACACAGACACACACTCACTGAAAAATTCATAGACACACTCACACCGACAAACACACACAGACACACACTCACAGACACTCTCACATACACACACTCACTCACTCTGAGACATACACACTCATAGACACACACTCACTCACACAGACACACAGACATACTCATAGACACACATTCACTCACACACACAGACACGCACTCACACACACTCAGACACACTCACATACACACACACGCACTCACTCTGAGACAGATACACTCACAGACACACACTTACTCAAAGACACTCAATCACAGGCTTACACACACTCACTCACACAAACACACACTAACTCACACTCATTCACACACTTACTCACAGACACTCCCTCAGAGACACACACACTCTCACACAGACACACAATCATACACACACTCACAGACTTACACACTCACAGACTTACACAATCACACACTCACAGACCTACACACACACTCACACACACAGAGGCACACACTGATACAGATACAAGCACTCACGGAAAGACCCACTAACACAGACACACATGCACACACACAGATACACGCACGCACACATTCATGCCAAAAAAAACGCACGGGAGAGGCATCAGCAGCTCGTGCCGCCCCCAAGAAGGTTGCGCCCGGGGCAGTCCGCCGCCCGCGCCCCTCCTTTCCTACACATGTATCATTAACTGCAACCAAAGCTCTCCAGAAATGTAAAATCCCCTCTTACACGCACAGTGTCCATCAGTATAAAATAATCCAGGATTCTGCATCAACATTTTTTGGGCAGCTTGTGGAGCAGGGATGCTCTTAATTGGCTTCAGACTTGTTGTGAAAGTGGTTTCCCTTGCAGTTTATCAGCTTTGGTTGGGAGACAACCAATGAAGAATGCATTTGAACCTCTATCTATAGACATAATTAGACCTACCTCACAGCCAGGGTAACCAAGGAGACACCCAAGGAGACCCACATTATTATTTTTTTTTAATACTTCTGTGCAACAAATACTTTCTTTTACCATCATTGTTCTGCCACTATTTGTGAGATAAACAGATAAGTCCAGGTAGGTACATAGCCCAGAAGGAAGATAGATCACAAATGTTGGATTGGTATAGAGAGAACATACATTTATATATACATACATCAGCAGTAATGTAGAGCTCTGTACTGTACAGAGCAGTGGTGTTTTTAGGCCTAGACACATTAGGCCCAGGGGCTCACTTTTAGGGGGGTATAAAATAATGGCGGCATAGACAAATACCTCACACTTTCCAGTGTACATAAATACTCATAAGCCAATGATTTGGGATATAGCAAGTGGATAGGAGGAGTAATAACTGGGGTGTGGGCTGTGGGTAAGCTCAAGTAACTGAGACATGGGAACATAAGTCTGAATTGTCCTGGGGCAGCATACAACTTATATACTCCTATGCTATATCAACCCTGTTAATTCTTATCTTCAACTTTGCTGCATATCTTTACTTATATTAAACCCTTGAGAGCTAACTCTGCTTCCTTATGATGCTGAGGACAATTCTCCTCCACATGTAGTTCCTGCTAGTTCCCTTGGGACAGGATGAGAGACCCTTGCTAGGGACAGGTGGCACATAATGACATCAACCTGTTCATGGTCAAACAGAGCAGGCACTGCATGATTAGGAGTGGTCCCTTCTTGGAAGTGGACTCTTCTTGGAAAAGAGGAGTCTCCTCTATAATATGGGGTTTTACGCCCCCACTAAGCATCAAGAAATTCTCATAAAAAAGGGATTACCGGACAACCACTAGAGATAAAAAAAAAGTCTTCTTTTAAGGAAGAGTGTCCTCATATATGTATATGAGGGGCAAGGGTTGCCATAAACATGATAATCATATTTTTATTTATGGGGATTGGTATTCTATAAGAGCCCCTCCACTCAACTGAAATCTAGAGGGCAGAATGAGTTTCATAGTTAAAGATGTAGGTAAAGGGCCAGTTAATTGTAACGTGTGATGATCTGTAAGTGGAGGATGGTTTGAGTTTGACCTAGTATTAATAGAGCTCTACTGATGAACTATCTTATTCTAATGAACAATTGCTTCATACTTTAGTGAATAGGCTTCACAGATTAGCAGACAGATCTTTCCTTACTAGTTCGAAAGTGCAAAAAGGTGGGTCACAAAGAAAAAAAAGGATACTGAATTTTGTGGCTAGCACTTGATGGAAGGTGAAGCTGAAATGGAGACTATGATATGATGTTCCTAAGCTAGATAAAGGCTGTGATACAGTTATGAGGTTGCAAGTGCAGGCAGGTTACAGGAGATAGCAAACTGGGGGGCAGAGAGAATAGAATGGAGTAAAAGCTAGGAGAATGACTAACTGTAGTGTAGAGCAAGCTGTGAGGTTGTGAGACTATACTGGAGAGCAAGCCAGGAGGCTATGAGTGCAAGAAGGACTGTGGCCTCAAGAGCTTTGCTGGCATTAGCCTAGCTACCAACCTTATTCAGAAGGGTCAAGAAGTAGGGTAGACTCTGAATGGGAGCTAGGCATTTATAGTTTTCTTATTTATTATTTTTAATTAGTAAACTTTTCAGTTGCCATTTGTTTCAGCACAAACCCCACATAAAGTAATGTGGCCCCACTATCACACATGTAGACAAGTGGATGGTGATACTGCTCCCCTGTGGATGACCATAACCATATGTCACAATAAATTACATCACCAAATGTTACAGTGGATGACATCACCACATGTCATAGTGAATTACATCATAAAGCACTATATATATAGCTGTATTATGAGGGTAAAGTCAATTCCAGTTGGCTGTAGCAGGCAAGCCATATGAAGGCAGTGGCTCATATAAAGGGTCTGCAAGAAGATCTGAGGGGGGAAAAAATCAAAACTTTCATATATTGTTTTCAACAATTATACAAGTAATGGAGGTGAGATTGTTTTCTTTTGGGAGTTTGACATAGAAGGGATAGAATGATGGAGGGAACATAATTTGTTTCTAAGTTGTGTATGTAAGTAGAAAGTTATGATTATTGTAAAGTAAGAGGTCATGGAGATCAGGGAGGAGATATGTACAGGATTATTATACAGGTCCTCCACTGGTTATCAGGCATTGTCTATTCCGGTACATTGCCGGAAAATAGATTTTGCTGGACCAGCAGTTATCATAAACATAGCCGTTTTTGCAAGGATACTGCAAAAATCAAGTTCTTTAGAGAAACCACTTTCCGGACTCAAAAAGATTGATTATCATTTTTATTATTATTATTATTATTATTATTAACCTTTATTTGTAACACACCAACATATTCTGTATTGCTATACAGAGGATAAGAACAAGGAAAATTGCAATGTTAACAAAATGCAGAAAATGGAGGGCCCTGTTAGATAATATAACCTGCAAGTGGAAATGTTGATGCAGCTTTAAAGAACGAAAAGGACCAGGAGAGCTTTACTTATTGAATAGGAGCAGTGGGTCTTTTAACCATCTCTGTGTTTACCCTGATAGCTCCTAAAATGAATTCCGGTTTAACCGATGCTGGAAAATCGGTGGCAGACCTGTATTTAGAAATGCTGATGTTCATAGGACTAAATAAAAAAAGTGAGAGGCTTCACACTAGTGAGGAGAGACCTCTTGAATCCCTATGTTATTCCATGAAGCAGATTATTCATACTTTAGTAAATAGGCTGCACATAATAACATATACAACATAGAGGTCTCCCCTCACTAGCGAGAACCCAACTTAGAATATTCAGTAAAATATATTCCATATTGACATATTGTACTTTTGTTTGAGCATAAACTCCCCTTCTTTCTGAAAGTTTTACTAAAATTATATATTTTCTGTTGTGTCCATATTTAGTTGAAAAGTTTTTTTATTTATTTTTCTAATTAGATCAGTCAAAACCTTGAAGTGTTATATTCTGTAAGAGAGTAAGGAATATCATAAAAATAAGATGCTGAATGTCACTGAAAGATCTGCATTTTGGGAGCAAACATCTTGGAGACAAGCTGAAAACCATAACCGAAGTGATAAGAATTTAGAGATTGAGTGTTGCAGAGCAGCTTGAAAACTGAAACGCAGAAGTTGCATGTGTAGGCTGCATGAGAGTCCAATCTAAGACATCAACAGCCACATTAAATTCCCCTAAAGTGTAAAATTGTAGTTCGTAATGTAGCTCGCAAGACTTACAGCTATTAAATTTGCCTCTTGAACCAGCCCGCAGGCGACTTGCGGGGTAGGAGCGAGAAAACCCTACAAGATGTGAGAATTCGTCTTGCGAGCGCGCAAATCCATTGAACTGTCAAGCTATGTTCCACTTGCGCTATTAAATTGCATCAAAATCACTGGCATGCAACCCCGTAACACGCAAATGGAGCCAAGAAGCCAACGAGTGCTAGAGAGGACCCGACCCGCAAGGGGGGTAAAGTCCAATCCGTAGCACTTTAACTGCACATATACACACACTACTGTACTTTTATTAACAGGGAAAGTGATGTTAAGTCTTAGAACAGTGGTTCTCAACCTGTGGATCGGGACCCCCTCGGGGGTCGAATGACGGTTTGCCAGGGGTCACCTAAAACCATCAGAAATTAATTTTTTTGTCTATTCTAACCTGTAAAACTTGTAATTGTGCTAATTTTTTTCCACTATTAGTTAGTACTTTCTTACTATAATTGTCATTCGATAGAGGTATGGCAAACAATTTAATCATAATGATTACAAACGTTTAATTCTCATAACTTTACTATTTTTAACTTTAACAATATATATGACATATTGTTTTTGTGAGTAATCACTACACTTTAATTATGTTAAATTTGTAAGAGTAAAAATACTTCCTGCATATCAGATATTTATATTTCAATTACCGTATTTATCGGCATATAACACGCACCGGCGTATAACACGCACCTCATTTTAAGAAGGAAATTTCAGGAAAAAAAAAAATTCAAATAAAGAACTTTGAAGCAAAATCCTCAACCTCCCTCCTCCTCCTCCCTCCTCAAACCCCCCATCTTCAACCCCCTCCTCCACCCTCCCATCCTCATCCTCCTTCCTCAACCCCCCTCCTCAACCTCAACCCCCCTCCTCAACCCCCCTCCTCATCCTCAACCCCCCTCCTCATCCTCAACCCCCCTCCTCATCCTCAACCTCCCTCCTTATCCTCAACCCCCTCCTCAACCTCCCTCCTCAACCCCCTCCTCAACCCCCTCCTCAACCCCCTCCTCAACCCCCCATCCTCAAACCCCCTCAACCCCCCCATCCTCATCCTCCTTCCTCCTCAACCCCCTCCTCAACCCCCCTCACTTACCTGCTTCTGTTCCGGCCTCCGCTCTGCTCCTTGACCCGGCGCACATGTGACGTCACATGTGCGCCACGTCATTAGCATATACCAGGTGCACCCGGTATATGCTAATGACGTGGCGCACATGTGACGTCACATGCGCGCCAGGTCAGGGAGCGAAGCGGAGGCCGGAACAGAAGCAGGTAAGTGAGGGGGAGTTATTTAGGGGGGTTTAGGTTGAGGAGGGGGATTTAGGTTGAGGAGGGGGGTTTAGGTTGAGGATGAGTGGGTTAGAATGAGGAGGGAGGTTGAGGATGAGGAGGGGGAGGGAATATCGGTGTATACCACGCACCTATAATTTGCTCCCTATTTTCAGGGAGAAAAAGTGCGTGTTATACGCCGATAAATACGGTAATAATAGAAAAATTACAACGATGAAGGAGCAACGAAAATAATTTTACTGTTAGGGGTCGCCACAACTTGGGAAATTTTATCAAAGGGTCGCGGCACTAGAGAGGTTGAGAACTGCAGTCTTAGAATAAATAGCACAACATTCTCAAGCCCGCAAATCAGCCAAATAAAATACTTTATTTCATGTTTAATTTCCGTGTTATATTGATCCTGGCAATAAATGTGTTAATACATATAATGGAACTCGCATGTAATAGAATATCATATTTACAGCTTTATCAATATTGCATTATATCTGGAATGTGGGTCTGATCGTAATTCATAATTGAAACACGTAAGACTTTGAAATCCAACCTTCATATTTTAGTGACGTAATTCTGATGATCTCTGTTTCCATTGGCTCCATCTAAACTCGTAACTACGAGTTTGACTAATTGATCACATTTATGGCCGCACATCCAATGAGCACAATTGATTTTGTATCGAAGTTCATTAACTACAAATTTCTGTATAAGAAATATGTTATGTGCTTATATAGAGCCCTATTCAATTGACAAACTCACAATTGAATGAGGCTCATGGTTATTTTCTTTTTTATACTTAATACTTTACCTTGATTGAAGTGTCGAATGACAGAGGGTCCCCTCCTGCCAATCTTAATCCGCAGGTCTTCTTGTAGTGTCTGTTTGAAAAAGAAAGTCAAATAGTTATTTGTATATTTCTTATTTTTCATGTAGCAAAGCATGGCCTTTTGAGCATGTAATGTCTTGTGCTATCTTACCTGTTCTTCTTTGTTGGTGTTCTTTAAAAGGGATTGTGCTACACAGTGCACGGTGCAAATTGTTGAGTGACGCTGTTGATGCAGAGTCTGTTTGAATATTAAAAGAAGTAGAAAGATTGAGCTTTATGTGATCTATTGAACTGCACTAAATTAATGTAATTTAAATATACTTCTGTAATTATTTTCAATTGACCTTATTTTTTGGTGGTGGCTACACACACATGTCACATACATGAAGCACATTTCCATCATTTAATGTAATTATTTTGTGTGCGTGTGACATATCACTATACATGAATCATATTTTAATTGTTAAATTAACCTTATTTTTAGTTTTTTCCAACACACGCGTGTCACATATCAGTATACATGACATATAATGTCATTTAAATGTAGTTGTTTAATTATTTAGTTTTAAGATCATTTTGTTGCAGTGGCAGCAATACACATAAATGTGCGTGTCACATGTCACTATACATGATACACATATATGTCCGTGTCACATGTCACTATGCAGGGGCAATACACATAAATGTGCGTGTCACATATCACTATACATGATACACATATATGTCCGTGTCACATGTCACTCTACAGTCACTATACATGATACACATATATGTCCATGTCACATGTCACTCTACATAAACCTCTTTTTGATATTGAATTATTTTAATTTTATTTTTTGTTAAATGAACCTTATTTTTTTGACCTGTCTTGATAATAAAATGTAATATAGTATAGCTTACCTCTCAGTTGTAATTTGCACAGTGTAAAGTAGTAAATTATAAAAGAATTATCTTCTCAAGTAAAAGCAGCAGTTATCTATGAAGTAACTCCGTTCATCACCTGAGGATAAATGTATTTTTTTGTGTAAAATAGGCAGTATTTATAAACTTGTAGAAAATTCTGGAAAGTTAGACCGTTAGAACGCAATACGCATGCGCTATTTGCGTTTCAGCTTACAATTTGCGTTCCATCCGCCATTTTGTGCGTAGTAGTGTTCAAAATGGTGTTTAATCTGATTGTGATACGTTCCGCATAGTATGTGTTTCATTATTGCGAGTAAGTGTAGTATAGTTACGTCTTAAGCCTCGTTTTCGTTTTGTTCGTCTGCCATTTTTTCTCTCGCTTAGCGATTGTATTAGTGTCTAAAGTGTTTTATTTTGATTTAAATGAAGATGTAACTTGTTTTTTTGAGGTGCTGGATGGTTGCTCTTGCTGTAGGTAAGCTTTTTATGTGTGTGTTGTGTGTATTTATTGTGTTTTAAATGTTTGTATGTCGGCATGTTGCGTCCGATGTTTGCGAGGTCGTAATGTGGGTAACGTGTCTCGTATGGTGTTTGCGTGTGTAGCCTCGTTTTAGTTTTGTTAGTCGGCCATTTTTTGTGTCGCTTATCAAATTGTTTACTGTCTAAACTCTTTTATTTCGAGTGAAGGTGTAAGTTGCATTTTTTAAGTCGTGGGTGCTCCCTCTTGGTGTAGGTAAGGTTTTTATGTATGTGCTGTGTGTATGTATTGTGTTTGAAATTTTGTAATGTTTGCAAGTTGCGTCCGAGTGTTGCGAGGCCGTAATGTGTGTGAACGTGTGTCGTATGTTGTTTGCGAGTGTCGTAATGTGTATGTCGTATTGTTTGGGTTGCGACGTGAACTTTGCGAAGGTCGCAGTTGCTGGCATGGAGTGCCTTCGGCGCTCCATGCCAGCAACTGAGACCCTCGCCCAGTGCCCTCGCTTCGCGAGGGCCGCAACTCGCGTAGCGAGCCCGCAGCGTTAGCAACAACTCGTACGCTCATTCACACACTTACTCAAATACACACTCACACTCCCTCACAGACACACACTCACATACACACTCATAGACACACACTCACTCACACTCAGACACACACACTCACTCAGACACACTAACTCACTCACAGACACACACAAACACACTAACTCACTCACTCACTCACTCACAGACACACACTCACACACACAAACTCATAGACACACTCACACAGACAGACACATACTCACACACTCACAGACACACACTCAGACACACTCACATACATACACACACTCACTCACTCTGAGACAGACACACTCACACACACACACTCATTCATACGTATTCACACACTTATTCACACTCATTTACACACTTACTCACAGACATTCAATCACAGACTTACACACACTCACACTCATTCACACACTTTCTAACAGACAGTCTCTCACAGACACACACTCATAGACACACGTTCACTTATTCACACTCAGACACACACAATCACACATACACACTAACTCACTCACAGACACACACTCACAGACACACTCATAGACACACCCACACAGACACACACTCACACAGACACACACTCACACACTCACAGACACACTCACAACCACACACTCACTCACAAACACACACAAGCTTACACTCACTCACACACACACTCACAGACACTCAATCACAGACTTACACTTACTCACACAGACCCTCAGTCACACAAACACACACTCACTTACACTCATTCACAAACTTATTCTCAGACCCTCCGTCAGAGACACACACACTCAAACAGACACACAATCACACTCACAGACTTACACACTCACACAGACACACAATCACACATACACACACACTCCAAGACTTACACACACAGAGGCACACACTGACACAGACACAAGCACTCACAGACAGACCCACTAACACAGACACACACTCACTGAAAAATTCATAGACACACTCACACCGACAAACACACACAGACACACACTCACAGACACTCTCACATACACACACTCACTCACTCTGAGACATACACACTCATAGACACACACTCACTCACACAGACACACAGACATACTCATAGACACACATTCACTCACACACACAGACACGCACTCACACACACTCAGACACACTCACATACACACACACGCACTCACTCTGAGACAGATACACTCACAGACACACACTTACTCAAAGACACTCAATCACAGGCTTACACACACTCACTCACACAAACACACACTAACTCACACTCATTCACACACTTACTCACAGACACTCCCTCAGAGACACACACACTCTCACACAGACACACAATCATACACACACTCACAGACTTACACACTCACAGACTTACACAATCACACACTCACAGACCTACACACACACTCACACACACAGAGGCACACACTGATACAGATACAAGCACTCACGGAAAGACCCACTAACACAGACACACATGCACACACACAGATACACGCACGCACACATTCATGCCAAAAAAAAACGCACGGGAGAGGCATCAGCAGCTCGTGCCGCCCCCAAGAAGGTTGCGCCCGGGGCAGTCCGCCGCCCGCGCCCCTCCTTTCCTACACATGTATCATTAACTGCAACCAAAGCTCTCCAGAAATGTAAAATCCCCTCTTACACGCACAGTGTCCATCAGTATAAAATAATCCAGGATTCTGCATCAACATTTTTTGGGCAGCTTGTGGAGCAGGGATGCTCTTAATTGGCTTCAGACTTGTTGTGAAAGTGGTTTCCCTTGCAGTTTATCAGCTTTGGTTGGGAGACAACCAATGAAGAATGCATTTGAACCTCTATCTATAGACA
Organism: Discoglossus pictus; assembly: GCA_027410445.1. Taxonomy (NCBI): domain Eukaryota; kingdom Metazoa; phylum Chordata; class Amphibia; order Anura; family Alytidae; genus Discoglossus; species Discoglossus pictus. The sequence continues at coordinate 217,694,368 of CM050163.1, read as the reverse complement.
TAATTAGACCTACCTCACAGCCAGGGTAACCAAGGAGACACCCAAGGAGACCCACATTATTATTTTTTTTTAATACTTCTGTGCAACAAATACTTTCTTTTACCATCATTGTTCTGCCACTATTTGTGAGATAAACAGATAAGTCCAGGTAGGTACATAGCCCAGAAGGAAGATAGATCACAAATGTTGGATTGGTATAGAGAGAACATACATTTATATATACATACATCAGCAGTAATGTAGAGCTCTGTACTGTACAGAGCAGTGGTGTTTTTAGGCCTAGACACATTAGGCCCAGGGGCTCACTTTTAGGGGGGTATAAAATAATGGCGGCATAGACAAATACCTCACACTTTCCAGTGTACATAAATACTCATAAGCCAATGATTTGGGATATAGCAAGTGGATAGGAGGAGTAATAACTGGGGTGTGGGCTGTGGGTAAGCTCAAGTAACTGAGACATGGGAACATAAGTCTGAATTGTCCTGGGGCAGCATACAACTTATATACTCCTATGCTATATCAACCAAACAACCCTGTTAATTCTTATCTTCAACTTTGCTGCATATCTTTACTTATATTAAACCCTTGAGAGCTAACTCTGCTTCCTTATGATGCTGAGGACAATTCTCCTCCACATGTAGTTCCTGCTAGTTCCCTTGGGACAGGATGAGAGACCCTTGCTAGGGACAGGTGGCACATAATGACATCAACCTGTTCATGGTCAAACAGAGCAGGCACTGCATGATTAGGAGTGGTCCCTTCTTGGAAGTGGACTCTTCTTGGAAAAGAGGAGTCTCCTCTATAATATGGGGTTTTACGCCCCCACTAAGCATCAAGAAATTCTCATAAAAAAGGGATTACCGGACAACCACTAGAGATAAAAAAAAAGTCTTCTTTTAAGGAAGAGTGTCCTCATATATGTATATGAGGGGCAAGGGTTGCCATAAACATGATAATCATATTTTTATTTATGGGGATTGGTATTCTATAAGAGCCCCTCCACTCAACTGAAATCTAGAGGGCAGAATGAGTTTCATAGTTAAAGATGTAGGTAAAGGGCCAGTTAATTGTAACGTGTGATGATCTGTAAGTGGAGGATGGTTTGAGTTTGACCTAGTATTAATAGAGCTCTACTGATGAACTATCTTATTCTAATGAACAATTGCTTCATACTTTAGTGAATAGGCTTCACAGATTAGCAGACAGATCTTTCCTTACTAGTTCGAAAGTGCAAAAAGGTGGGTCACAAAGAAAAAAAAGGATACTGAATTTTGTGGCTAGCACTTGATGGAAGGTGAAGCTGAAATGGAGACTATGATATGATGTTCCTAAGCTAGATAAAGGCTGTGATACAGTTATGAGGTTGCAAGTGCAGGCAGGTTACAGGAGATAGCAAACTGGGGGGCAGAGAGAATAGAATGGAGTAAAAGCTAGGAGAATGACTAACTGTAGTGTAGAGCAAGCTGTGAGGTTGTGAGACTATACTGGAGAGCAAGCCAGGAGGCTATGAGTGCAAGAAGGACTGTGGCCTCAAGAGCTTTGCTGGCATTAGCCTAGCTACCAACCTTATTCAGAAGGGTCAAGAAGTAGGGTAGACTCTGAATGGGAGCTAGGCATTTATAGTTTTCTTATTTATTATTTTTAATTAGTAAACTTTTCAGTTGCCATTTGTTTCAGCACAAACCCCACATAAAGTAATGTGGCCCCACTATCACACATGTAGACAAGTGGATGGTGATACTGCTCCCCTGTGGATGACCATAACCATATGTCACAATAAATTACATCACCAAATGTTACAGTGGATGACATCACCACATGTCATAGTGAATTACATCATAAAGCACTATATATATAGCTGTATTATGAGGGTAAAGTCAATTCCAGTTGGCTGTAGCAGGCAAGCCATATGAAGGCAGTGGCTCATATAAAGGGTCTGCAAGAAGATCTGAGGGGGGAAAAAATCAAAACTTTCATATATTGTTTTCAACAATTATACAAGTAATGGAGGTGAGATTGTTTTCTTTTGGGAGTTTGACATAGAAGGGATAGAATGATGGAGGGAACATAATATGTTTCTAAGTTGTGTATGTAAGTAGAAAGTTATGATTATTGTAAAGTAAGAGGTTATGGAGATCAGGGAGGAGATATGTACAGGATTATTATACAGGTCCTCCACTGGTTATCAGGCATTGTCTATTCCGGTACATTGCCGGAAAATAGATTTTGCTGGACCAGCAGTTATCATAAACATAGCCGTTTTTGCAAGGATACTGCAAAAATCAAGTTCTTTAGAGAAACCACTTTCCGGACTCAAAAAGATTGATTATCATTTTTATTATTATTATTATTATTATTAACCTTTATTTGTAACACACCAACATATTCTGTATTGCTATACAGAGGATAAGAACAAGGAAAATTGCAATGTTAACAAAATGCAGAAAATGGAGGGCCCTGTTAGATAATATAACCTGCAAGTGGAAATGTTGATGCAGCTTTAAAGAACGAAAAGGACCAGGAGAGCTTTACTTATTGAATAGGAGCAGTGGGTCTTTTAACCATCTCTGTGTTTACCCTGATAGCTCCTAAAATGAATTCCGGTTTAACCGATGCTGGAAAATCGGTGGCAGACCTGTATTTAGAAATGCTGATGTTCATAGGACTAAATAAAAAAAGTGAGAGGTTTCACACTAGTGAGGAGAGACCTCTTGAATCCCTATGTTATTCCATGAAGCAGATTATTCATACTTTAGTAAATAGGCTGCACATAATAACATATACAACATAGAGGTCTCCCCTCACTAGCGAGAACCCAACTTAGAATATTCAGTAAAATATATTCCATATTGACATATTGTACTTTTGTTTGAGCATAAACTCCCCTTCTTTCTGAAAGTTTTACTAAAATTATATATTTTCTGTTGTGTCCATATTTAGTTGAAAAGTTTTTTTTATTTATTTTTCTAATTAGATCAGTCAAAACCTTGAAGTGTTATATTCTGTAAGAGAGTAAGGAATATCATAAAAATAAGATGCTGAATGTCACTGAAAGATCTGCATTTTGGGAGCAAACATCTTGGAGACAAGCTGAAAACCATAACCGAAGTGATAAGAATTTAGAGATTGAGTGTTGCAGAGCAGCTTGAAAACTGAAACGCAGAAGTTGCATGTGTAGGCTGCATGAGAGTCCAATCTAAGACATCAACAGCCACATTAAATTCCCCTAAAGTGTAAAATTGTAGTTCGTAATGTAGCTCGCAAGACTTACAGCTATTAAATTTGCCTCTTGAACCAGCCCGCAGGCGACTTGCGGGGTAGGAGCGAGAAAACCCTACAAGATGTGAGAATTCGTCTTGCGAGCGCGCAAATCCATTGAACTGTCAAGCTATGTTCCACTTGCGCTATTAAATTGCATCAAAATCACTGGCATGCAACCCCGTAACACGCAAATGGAGCCAAGAAGCCAACGAGTGCTGGAGAGGACCCGACCCGCAAGGGGGGTAAAGTCCAATCCGTAGCACTTTAACTGCACATATACACACACTACTGTACTTTTATTAACAGGGAAAGTGATGTTAAGTCTTAGAACAGTGGTTCTCAACCTGTGGATCGGGACCCCCTCGGGGGTCGAATGACGGTTTGCCAGGGGTCACCTAAAACCATCAGAAATTAATTTTTTTGTCTATTCTAACCTGTAAAACTTGTAATTGTGCTAATTTTTTTCCACTATTAGTTAGTACTTTCTTACTATAATTGTCATTCGATAGAGGTATGGCAAACAATTTAATCATAATGATTACAAACGTTTAATTCTCATAACTTTACTATTTTTAACTTTAACAATATATATGACATATTGTTTTTGTGAGTAATCACTACACTTTAATTATGTTAAATTTGTAAGAGTAAAAATACTTCCTGCATATCAGATATTTATATTTCAATTACCGTATTTATCGGCATATAACACGCACCGGCGTATAACACGCACCTCATTTTAAGAAGGAAATTTCAGGAAAAAAAAAAAATTCAAATAAAGAACTTTGAAGCAAAATCCTCAACCTCTCTCCTCCTCCTCCCTCCTCAAACCCCCCATCTTCAACCCCCTCCTCCACCCTCCCATCCTCATCCTCCTTCCTCAACCCCCCTCCTCAACCTCAACCCCCCTCCTCAACCCCCCTCCTCAACCCCCCTCCTCATCCTCAACCCCCCTCCTCATCCTCAACCTCCCTCCTTATCCTCAACCCCCTCCTCAACCTCCCTCCTCAACCCCCTCCTCAACCCCCTCCTCAACCCCCCATCCTCAAACCCCCTCAACCCCCCCATCCTCATCCTCCTTCCTCCTCAACCCCCTCCTCAACCCCCCTCACTTACCTGCTTCTGTTCCGGCCTCCGCTCTGCTCCTTGACCCGGCGCACATGTGACGTCACATGTGCGCCACGTCATTAGCATATACCAGGTGCACCCGGTATATGCTAATGACGTGGCGCACATGTGACGTCACATGCGCGCCAGGTCAGGGAGCGAAGCGGAGGCCGGAACAGAAGCAGGTAAGTGAGGGGGAGTTATTTAGGGGGGTTTAGGTTGAGGAGGGGGATTTAGGTTGAGGAGGGGGGTTTAGGTTGAGGATGAGTGGGTTAGAATGAGGAGGGAGGTTGAGGATGAGGAGGGGGAGGGAATATCGGTGTATACCACGCACCTATAATTTGCTCCCTATTTTCAGGGAGAAAAAGTGCGTGTTATACGCCGATAAATACGGTAATAATAGCAAAATTACAACGATGAAGGAGCAACGAAAATAATTTTACTGTTAGGGGTCGCCACAACTTGGGAAATTTTATCAAAGGGTCGCGGCACTAGAGAGGTTGAGAACTGCAGTCTTAGAATAAATAGCACAACATTCTCAAGCCCGCAAATCAGCCAAATAAAATACTTTATTTCATGTTTAATTTCCGTGTTATATTGATCCTGGCAATAAATGTGTTAATACATATAATGGAACTCGCATGTAATAGAATATCATATTTACAGCTTTATCAATATTGCATTATATCTGGAATGTGGGTCTGATCGTAACTCATAATTGAAACACGTAAGACTTTGAAATCCAACCTTCATATTTTAGTGACGTAATTCTGATGATCTCTGTTTCCATTGGCTCCATCTAAACTCGTAACTACGAGTTTGACTAATTGATCACATTTATGGCCGCACATCCAATGAGCAAAAAATGGTTTACGGGTTTGCCTCTCAAGCCCATAACTCGCAACATAGGGTAGGGTAGATAAGGGGGTTAATCGGATAGGGTAGAGGGGTGGTTATTAGGGTATGGTAGGGGGGGTTAATAGGGTAGGGTAGAGGGTGTTTTTTAGTTAGAGGGGGGTTAATAGAATGGGATAGGGCTGGGAAGGGGGTTTTACTTTTTGCAAGTAAAGGCTGATAAATTGCAGAGTGCACTAATTGTGCCCAGGTGAAAGGTGTGTGGTTTGGCTGTGTTAAACTAGTATAAAGGTTTGTGAGCTGTTTATACAAATATATTATTTTATATGCTTTATTTTTTCAACTGAATTTTTGTAGACAATAATAATAATTATTATGAGTAAGTCCAGTGGCAACCTCACTCAGTATACATCCTGTCATATGTATGCAATACTGGAACAGGTGATCTAGGGTCCATATATGTGTGACAGGTGTGAGCATGTTGCCTCTCTGGAAGCTCAAATTGGAGATCTGGAGAGGAGAATTGCAGCACTTGGTGATACTGCTCCACTGGAAAGGGAGTTAGTGTTCACTGAGCACATTTTAGCTGGGCCTAACATGGAGGGTGGAGCTGGGGCTAGTGGGTATGTCCAGGGAGGTAGCTGGGTTACAGTTAGAAAGGGAATCACAGGGAACAGGAGGAGGCAGGTCAGTTCTGAGTTGCCAAACACCAACAGATTTGCCAGATTGAGTGAACATTTTGGGGATGTCCATTCAGGAATGGCAATGCAGGATAGAGCTGTTCCCTATAACATCCCGGGAGAACAGTTCTACTGGAGGAGTGGGAGGGCAGTATAGGCAGAGCAACAGACAGGTTTTGGTGGTAGGGGACTCTATTATTAGGAAGGTAGACAGGGTGATTTGTTACCCAGATCCCAGCAATCAAACAGTTTGCTGTCTCCCGGGTGATCGGGTTCGGCATGTTGTGGATTGAGTAGACAAATTATTGGGAGCAGCTGGAAAGGAACCAGCGGTCTTGGTACATATTGGTACCAATGACAAAGTTAGTGGAAGATGGAGTGTCCTAAAGAAGGATTTTAGAGAACTAGGTAATAAGCTGAAGGCAAGGACGTCCAAGATACTACCAGTGCCACGTGCTAGCCAGGAAGGCAGTAGGAGCTTAGGGAGGCTAAATGCATGGCTAAAGATGTGGTGCACTAAGGAGGGGTGTTTTTAGAGCACTGGGCTGACTTCTCACTTCGGTAACTCAAGTATAGTGCCAGGCACCACAAAACTACTAACTCATAACAAAGGATGTATGCTTGCTAATGCCAGAAGCTTGCCAGGAAAAATGGGAGAGTTAGATTTATTAGCAATTAATGAAAAATAGGATTTAATAGGCCTTACCGAAATGTGGTGGGATGAATCTCATACCTGGACTGTTAATCTAAATGGTTATAACCTCTTTAGGAAAGATAGGGGCAATGGTAAAAGAGGAGGAGGGATTTGTCTGTATGTTAAGCCTGAATGTAAGCCTATAGTCAGAGAAGATATTTATGCTGGGACTAGCTGTAATGTTGAATGTTTGTGGGTAGAGTTAAATAGAGGAGGAACAAATTCTAAAAGAATATTAGTAGGAGTGTGCTATAAACCCCCAAATATAGCTGAAAGTGAGGAAATACAATTATTGTTACAGATTGGAAATACAGCTAAGCATGGACAAGTTCTAATAATGGGAGATTTTAATTACCCTGAAATAAACTGGAGAAATGAGACCAGCAGTTCAGAAAAAGGGAACAGGTTCTTGAGTACACTCAGGGATCATTATCTGGCCCAGGTTATGCAAGAACCTACTAGAAATGAGGCTATCTTAGATTTAGTCATCACAAATAATATTGATATAGTATCAAATGTTGAAATAGGGCAACCTTTGGGAAACAGTCATCACAACACAGTCTCATTTGAGATTGAATAAAAAAATTTTTTTTTAAGGGGCCAATCAAAACTCTTAATTTAAAAAGGGCAGATTTTAATGGTCTAAGGGCAGCAATACAAAGTATAGACTGGGACAGAGAACTGATAGGTAAAAAAAACAGAACATAAATTTACATAATTTAAATCCTTACTAAATATACATAATTATCACAATATACCAAGTGGGAATAAAAGTAAAATGAGTAAATCATATCCAATGTGGCTTAACAATGATTTAAAGATCAAGATACAGAGTAAAAAACAGGCATTTCAATTATACAAACAAGAGGGGATAGAGACTGCTTTACGGGAGTACAAGGAAATCAACAAGGCTTGCAAAAGGGCTATTAGACTGGCTAAAATAGAACATTTAAAATTAATTGCAAAAGAGAGTAAGACTAACCCTAAAATATTTTTTAAGTATATTAATGGGAAGAAGGCGGGGAAGGAAGCTATAGGAACATTACAATGTGACACAGGCCATCTGAAAATTAGTGACCAGGAAAAGGCAGATGAGCTAAATAGGTTCTTTTCTTCGGTATACACAGGGGAGGTACAAGTGGTTGGGACACTGCAACATAATGGGGCTACACTACCTTTGCCAAATAATTGGTTAACGCAGGAAGCAATCCGAAAGAGGTTGGAAAAAATAAATGTTAATAAAGCCCTGGGTCTTGATGGAATACATCCAAGGGTACTGAGGGAACTGAGTTCTGTAATAGCCAAACCATTATATCTAATTTTTTAAGATTCACTCAACACAGGGTCTCTACCAGATGACTGGAGAAAAGCAGATGTGATACCTATATTTAAAAAGGGAGTAATGGCAAATCCGGGGAATTATAGACCAGTGAGATTTACTTCTGTAGTGGGGAAGCTTTTAGAAGGGTTAATAAGGGATAATATACAAGAATATGTCTATTTGAACAGGATTATAAGTAGGAGTCAACATGGATTTATGAGGGATAGGTCATGTCAAACAAATCTAATTAGTTTCTATGAGGAGGTTAGTAGGAACCTGAATCAAGGCAACTCAGTGGATGTAGTCTTTTTGGATTTTGCAAAGGCTTTTGATACAGTGCCACATGGGAGCCTATTGTGCAAACTAAGGGATACAGTAATTGCAGTAAATATCTGCTCATGGATTGAAAGCTGGCTAAAAAACAGGAAGCAAAGGGTTGTTGTAAATGGAACATACTCCGATTGGACTAATGTGGTAAGTGGGGTTCCTCAGAGTTCAGTATTAGGTCCTCACCTTTTTAACATAATTATTAATGACTTAGAGGTGGGACTGGAAAGTAGTGTCTCCATTTTCGCTGATAACACAGTGCTCAAAGCTAAGCAGCAACTGCAAAGGCAAATAAAATATTAGCATGTATTAAGAAGGGTATAGAAGCAAGGGAAGCAAATAATAATTCTGCCACTTTACAAATCTCTAGTACACCCTCATTTGGAATATGGAGGACATTTTAGAGCTGGAAAAGGTACAGAGGAGGGCAACAAAACCAATAAGGGGAATGGAGGGACTAGTTATAAAAAAAGAATAACCAAATTAAGCTTATTTTCACTAGAAAAAAGGCGTCTAAGAGGATGTATGATTACCTTATATTAATACATCCAGGATCAGTATTTTGTCAAGGGAGCTTTTCGTGCCGAGAGGTTTTCAACTTACAAGAGGACATCCCTTGAGGTTAGAAGTAAAAAGATTCCACCTTAAAGAAAGAAAAGGGTTCTTCACAGTAAGGGTGGTTAATCTGTAGAATTCTCTACCAGAGGAGGTGGTGACAGCGGATTCGATAGATAACTTTAAAAGGGGACTGCATTTATTTCTAATTAAAAAGTGAATTCAGGGTTATCCTGGATAATTAAAGAGAGGGTATTGATCCAGGGAGAAATTCGATCGCCAGTATCTGGGGTCGGGAAGGAATTGTTTTTCCCTTTGAGACGATTGGCTAAGTTTCACTTGGGTTTTTTTTCTGTTTGCCTTCCTCTGGATTAATTAATAATTAAAAAATAAATATAAAAAATAGTTGATTAATAATAAATTAACAATTAATTAACAACTAATTAATTAATTACGAATCCGCATATTGCAGATCAGAGGAGATCTTAAAAGGTTAAACTTGATGGACTGAAAGTCTTTTTTCAACCTTAATTACTATGTAACTATGTAACTATGGAGAGGGGTAATAGTGTAGTGTATAGTGTTTGTGTCATGAGGGTCCTGGATGACCCTCATGGCACTTATAGTGTTAAGGGTGAGGGTTAGGTATTGTCCCATAAGGGTCTGTATAGACCCTTATTGGACTGATGGGGTTAGTTAGAGGCTCATTAGGGTCTATATAAGACCCCCAAAAGTGCTGGGGTTAATTTTAGGTGCCAGGGGAGGTACTTATTGTACCCCCGCGGCAGAGGCTAATTTTTTTACTTAGCCCGTTTCCTTTAATGACCTTTAAGGTCCTTTAAGGACCTGCAAGGCTGGAATTGTGAATTTTAAATGCAGTGGGGGTCCCAATTGGGACTTCCGCTGCAAGGGGTAATATGGGGACACTGCGCAAGTTCCGATAAGGAAGGGCGGGTCCTTTAAGGACCTTTAAGGTCATTTAAGGACCGGCATGGCTGGAATTGTGAATTTTAAATGCAGTGGGGGTCCCAATTGGGACTCCCGCTGCAAGGGGTAATATGGGGACACTGCGCAGGTTCTGATGGGGACCCCGAGCATAGGGGGGTTAATTTTAGGTACCGCAGGGGTACTTCAAGTACCCCCGCAGCAGGGGTTAATGGTTTAACTGCTGCAGGGTTCCCATTCGGGACCCCCGCAGCAAGGGTCAATATTGGGAGCCTGCAGGGGTCCCAATTGGAACACCTGCAGCAAGGGGATTAGTTTGGGGAGCAGGGGGCAGCTTTAGGGGCCTGAGGGAGGTTTCGGGGCTTGGGGCGGTGGTGTCTTTTGCTGCTCCTGCTGCAAACGTAAGGGCTGTAGAAGCCTTTGCGAGTCATCCCCAGGACTCGTTGGGCTTTGGCCTCCATTTGCGTGTTACGGGCTAGCCCGTGGGGGCTTTATTGCAATTTAATAGCAGGATTGGAACGTAGAGGGTGCGGGCTTGACAGATCAAAGGGTTGTGGGCTGCGAAGTTTCACGTTCCACGTCCCATCCTGAGTTTTAACGCGCAAGTCATCTGCGGGGAGGTTTACAAGGCTAATTTAATTGCCTTCCGTCCTACTTTTTTAGATATGGGCTACATTTTAAAACGTAGCCCAAATTTAATGAGGCTGCAGGAGGCTAATAGACATAAGAGGAGACCAACACAGAAAGCTGTGAGGACACTGCAGGCAGGGAAGGCTGTAATCTCAAATGACTTGTTATGTGTGAGGTGGCAGTGTCCTATGTACACACCTTATAGATGGTCACAAATGACTTGTTATGTGTGAGGTGGCAGTGTCCTATGTACACACCTTATAGATGGTCACAAATGACTTGTTATGTGTGAGGTGGCAGTGGCCTATGTGCACACCTTATAGAGAGGGGCCAAGAAGTGAGGTAGGCACTGAATGGGAGCTTAGGTTTTTATTAATAATTAGCGACTTGCCCGTCAAAAAATGAAGGCAATAAAATTGTAAGGCAGGTAATGCTGTTTGGTCGAGACAATAATTTTGTTGGTGGTCGGAGATCCTTCGGTGCTCATTGCAAGGCTGTTGGTTGTAGTATTTTTTTTTCTGATAGGCGCTTTTGGTGTTATTGTTTGGTCGGCGGTGATGTTTTTTTTTGCGCTATTGCAAGGCTTTGTGTGTTATGAGCAGCGTTGGCGCTCGTTGTGAGTCGCACATTGAATGGCTTTTGTGTTTATTGTGAGAGTGTATTTTTTTTGTGTATATGTTTTTTTGTATGCTAATTAAATAATTAATAAATTAATAAATGAATATACTTTGCCTATTTTAAAGTAATATATGCAGGAAGCATTGTGCTGAAGAGCTGACAATCTGTTTCATTCATGTTCCTGTAGCATACAATGTAGGTTTGCACTGTTGTGGAGCTGAGGTGTAAGTGTCAGCAATGTGTGCAGTGTATAGTGTAAATATGCTGCGTGCGTGAGTAAAAGCCGTTAGTGTAGCTGTGTACTTCCGCAATGTGTAAGTTAATGTTGTAAAATGGCGGCGAATGTGTATGTGGTACGTGGCTGTGCATGATGTAGCGTCCTTGTTAAGAGTGTATCTTGTACCTCGTACAGCTTTTTTGAAAATCCGTAGGTGTTTGGTAGTGTTTTGCATGTTTAGGGTCCTGTAGCCTCGTTTTCGTTTTTTTTTCGGCCCCATTTTTCTCTCGCTTAGGGGATTTTCGTGTGTCTAAACTTAGGAATTTGGAGTTAAATTGAGGTGTAACTTCACTTGCAGAGGTCCTGGGTGCCCCCCCTTGCTGTGGGTAATCTTTTCATGTATTTTTTGTGTGTATTTATTGTGTTTTTAATGTTTTCAGGTGAGCGCGGTTCGGGCGTTAAGGTCGTATTTTTGAGAGGTCGTAATGTTTTTTTTGTAAGTCCCGCCTCTTGTATTTGTTTATGCTAAGTCCATACATTTTCTGTTCTTTGTCCCGCGGTTCGTATTTTTTTGTGTAAGTCCGTATATAGTGATTGCGTGTTAGATGTATTTTGTTAAAGTGATGCTTGTGTGGGTGTTTAACCAGTGTTTAACCGCGTGTGAGGTGCCATAGAGCCTCCACCTCCGCAAATGTCGTAGGGGGTCATAGGGATGAGCGCCTATGGCTCATCTCCACCAGCGCAAGGAGCGCCTTTGGTGCTCCTTGCCAGCAACTGCGAGCCCGCAAACGTTAGCAACAACCCTCATTGCTGACAACTATATATGTGATTGTTTTCACAAGTATTTTATTTTAAATGTTCTTGTTGTCATTGTGTGTATCAGTACAAAATCCACACAAAGTAAAGTGATCACTTGGGATCACACTGAAACAAAAGACAAGATATTTTGTGAAAACAATTGTAAAACTAGTCCAGAGCACTAAGCTTGTGTGAATATATATTTGTAAGAACAGCACCCTCAGTCTTCCATATTGGGTGTCTGAATATCAGCTGACACTAAAAACCCTCAGTATTATTTGTTGGAAATAACATGTTGTAATATGTTAATTGATGTGACAAAGCTTTTAAAAAAACACAACCTCATATGAAATACTCATGCTTTAAGGTATTTTACTGTCCTAAAACTGAGAGCTAGAATTTAACTATGTTTGAGTTGTGTGTTTGTGCCCAGCCCCACTAGGACTAGGCTTAGGGCAGCACAATACACTGCACAAAATTCCAGTGCAGTACCATAGAATAATAGTTGGACAGGCACAGAAATGCCTATTTATAGTAATATACATAAATAATCATAAACCTATAATTTGGTTTATAGCAAGGTGATATGGAGTGGGGGTGCAGTCTGAATTGGTCTGGGGCAGCATAAAACCTAAATATGCCCATGGTATAGATGTGGTCTCCCATCCAAGTACTGACCAGACCCAAACCTACATGGCTTCAGGGTGGTGTGACCTCTTGGTTCCCTGACTGGAATCATGAAAGAAACACACTTACATATCTTTTTCTTCATGTTCATAAGGCTTTCTAATGGCTCCTCTGGAACCCCTGAGATCTTTCCAAATGATAGAAAGACACCATAAAGTAATGTTTTTTTTTGGCACTCATGGAGCTTCATTCAATTGTGCAATTGTAAGTTACTGGAGCCCGTAATGGAGCCCGTAAGTTCATTTGCTATTCAATTGGCGTCTTTTTGCGAGCCGCAAACGTTCTACGTGTTATGGGCTGAAAATCCTTGTGGTTGTAACAACCATAACTTACACCCCATCTAAGCCTTCGATCTTTCAAACCCACAAGAGTTACAATCACTAAAATCAGAAATCGTTATTCAATTGCTACAGTTCCCCAAGGCTGTACTTGCGTTCAAACCCGTAAATGGTAAATGTAGCCCAAAACATTACGGTTTCAAAATAGGACTCGCAAGGGCTTTAAAAGCCCTAACATATGCTGCCTCTACACTTCCACCCTGCTGCTAACACCCACCCCCCCCACACTCCTAAAACAAAGCCCCATACTGCAGGGGTCCTAATCGGGCCCCCCGCAGGGTCCCCACATTAACCCTAGCTGCATGGTCCACACATTAACCCCTTGCTGCACAGGTCTCAATCGAGACCCCCGCATGGTCCCCACATTAACCTCTTGCTGCAGGGGTCCCAATCGAGACCCCCGCATGGTCCCCACATTAACCTTTGCTACAGGGGTCCTGCAGGACCTCAGTCTAAGCACTACTCTACATTACAGTATTATCCACTCCCAATAAACTAATAAATCTAAATTAAACCCCCTCTAACTAATTAACCCCCTCTAAGTTATTAACCCTATTCAACCCTCACTATACCTAATTATACCTAATTCTCTGGTCACAGCAAACACCCTCTTCCAACAGCCTTTGAGACGCCTCTACACATGGACATCACCAGATGGACAATATAGAAATCAGATTGACTATATACTTTGCAGCCAAAGATGGAGGAGCGCTATACAGTCAGCAAAAACAAGACCTGGAGCTGACTGCGGCTCAGACAACGACCTTCTTATTGCAAAGTTCAGAATTAAACTGAAGAAAAGAGGGAAAATCATCAGACCAAGAAGATAAATAATATCCCTTGTGAATATTCAGTGGAAGTAACGAATAGATTTAAGGGACTAGACATGGAAAATAGAATGCCTGAAGAACTCTGGAACGAAGTTTGCTACATTATCCAGGAAACAGCAACAAAGAATATCCCCAAAATAAAGAAAACTAAAAAGAAAAACTGGCTACCTGATGAGGCTTTGAAAGTAGCCCAGGGAAGAAGGAAAGTGAAAGGTGTTGGTGATAGAAAAATATTTCTCTAACTGAATGCAAAATTCCAGAGGATAGCAAGAAGAGACAAGGAGACATTCTACAATGAGTGATGAGCGATGTAAAGAGATTGAAGAAAATAACAGAATTGGAAAGTCGAAAGCTCTCTTCAAGAAAATTGGGGATTTCAAAGGAACCTTTCATGCCAAAGTGGGTGTGATAAAAGACATAAATCGTAGGGACTTAACAGAAGCAGATATCTTAAAGAGTAAAGTGAGATGGGCCCTAGGATGCCTTGCTAATAACAAGGCTGCAGGAGTTGATGGAATCCCAGTTGAACTATTCAACATTTTACAGGAAGATGCTCTGGACGTGCTGCTTGCCTTATGCCAACAAATTTGGAAAACTCAACAGTGGGGCAATAGACTGAAAAAGGTCAGTTTACATACCAATCCCCAAAAAAGGCAGTGCCAAAGAGTGCTCCAATTATCGAACAATTGCACTCATTTCACATGCCAGCAATGTAATGCATAATACCCTACAAACCAGGCTCCAACAATATTTGGACTGGGAACTACCAGATGTGTAAGCCAGGTTCCGCAGCAGAAGAGGCACAAGAGATCAAATTGCCAATGTCTGATGGATAATAGAGAAAGTAAGAGAGTTCCAGATAAGCATTTACTTCTGCTTCATAGACTATTCTAAAGCATTTGACTGTGGATCACAACAAAATGTGTCAAGTTCTTAAGGAGATGGGAGTACCAGATTACTCATCCACATCCTGAGAAATGTATATCTGGCCAAGAAGCCACGATCAGAACCGAACATGGGACAACAGAATGGTTCAAGATAGGAAATGGTGTGCGACAAGGTTGTATATTGTCACCTTATTTATTCAATTTATACGCAGAATACATCATGCGTAAAGCAGGGCTGGATGAGTCCAAAGCTGGAATCAATATTGCTGGAAGAAACATCAACAACCACAGATATGTCGATGATACTACTCTGATGGCTGAAAGTGGTGGGGAACTAAAGGACCTATTGATGAGGGTAAAAGAAGAGAGTGCAAAAGCTGGCCTGCTGCTCAACATTAAAAAGACAAGGATCATGGCAAACGGCAATATCAGTTGCTGGAAAATGGGGAAGATGGGGAAGAAGTGGAGGCAATGACAAATGTTATTTTCCTGGGATCCAAGCTCTCTTTAGATGGAGACTGTAGCCATGAAATTAAAAGAAATTTTTTTTATGGGGAGAAAAGCTATGGCAAGTCTGGACAAGCTAGTAAAAAGTAAAGACATTACACTATCAACAAAGGTCTGCATAGTTAGAACTATGGTATTCCCAGTAGTCACATACGCATGTGAGAGCTGGACCATAAAGAAGACTGAGCGCCATAGAATTGATGCCTTTGAATTGTGGTGTTGGAGAAAACTGCTTAAAATCCCTTGGACTGCAAGAAGATCCAATATATCAGTACTTCAGGAAATCTGGACAAACTGTTCACTGAAAGCTATGATCATTAGGTTGAAGCTCAAATATTTTGGCCATATCATGAGAAGACAGGATTCCCTATAAAAGACTCTGATGCTGGGAAAGATTGTGGGCACAAGAAGAAGGGGACGTGGCGGAGATGGATAGATGAGATCATTGAAGCAATGAACATGAAATTAATCGAGCTCAGAGAGGCGGTGACTGACAGATGTACCTGACGTGCTGTGGACCATAGGGTCACAAAGAGTCGGACATGACTGAACGACTAAACAAAAACAATACCTAATTAACCCAATGACTAACCATGTAACCCTAGCTAGACCCAGTTATCTCTATCTAGTCCTATTTAAATCTAACTGTACCTAATTAAGCCTAACTGTACCTAATTAACCCTATCCTATTAACCCCTATCCTATTAAACCCTATCATA
Source organism: Discoglossus pictus (assembly GCA_027410445.1). NCBI lineage: Eukaryota > Metazoa > Chordata > Amphibia > Anura > Alytidae > Discoglossus > Discoglossus pictus. Next base: position 217,678,389 of record CM050163.1, on the reverse strand, counting down.
TTAACCCCTATCCTATCCTATTAACCCCCACTCTACCCTACTCTATAATATTAACCCCCCTCTACTTTACCCTATCCTGTTAACCCCTACATTACCTACCTAACCCCCTAATAAACCCCTAACTTGTCCTCACAAACATGGTCAGTTCCTAAATTTCATATACATTGTCAACCCTGGTCAGTTTCCCCACATCATATTTCCAACAATATAACCATCTCACCTTCTCTGCTCTCCTCTTCTCTTCTTTGCTCCTACAAACCCCAGTCCTTCCTCCAGTCACTATCTCCTTCCTCTTATAAAGCACAAAAGCAGAAATGCTTCTGTAAATCCCACTCCCATATCCTCTTACTCTCATTCTTTCTTCTATTGTCTGCTGGAGATATATCTACTAACTCAGGCCCCTCACTCATTTCCACCTGCAATCAGCCACGCACTACCCGCCGGTGTAGTTAACACCCAAAACACCTATAATTTGATATCCATCACTTCTGGAATGCAAGGTGTATTTGTAATGAACTCACTTTTGTCCATGACCATTGCTGAATTACCCATTAGGCCAACTAGGCAGCCACCCTGGGGCGCTTCCCTGTGAGGGAAGCCACTTCTTAAAAAAAATGCTTCCTGGCTTAAAAGAACAATGAAATGTTGCAGTTCATAGACTGGCTATTAGGGGGTAGCCATCTAGAACAAGACAAGTTACAACAGGAAAGGGAACTTACACGTACAGAAAAGGCTTACTCCATGAGACACTGTCTCTCCTGAAGCACTCTCATATGGTGGCTTACAAGTCAGTCACACACCTAGACCTGGGAACAAGCACACCTGGACCTCCCTCTCAATATCTACATCAATTTGCGACCTGGCTCCCTTACTTTCTCTCCTTCAATGTACCCTCATTCTTGGCGATTTCAACATTGACACAGCCACCTCACCTACAGCTGCAAAATTACTTTTACTTACCTCTACTATTGGCTTCTCACAATAGACATAATCCCCCACTCACCATGATGGACAATCTATGCACAATCTCTGACCTTGTCATCTTTTTACACCCTCTATCTGACCACCACCAACTAACCAGCAACCTCACCTATCGCTCATCACCCTTCTTCAATCCTTGCTCCAGAACCCGCAGAAACATGCATGCACTTGACCCACAACAACTTTACAATATGCTACAAACCCTATCACATGATAACATTCCATCACAAATTATTCCTACCCTCTCTACCACACTTATCCCAGCTCACACATCTATTCAACATTTCCCTAAACACTGGCAAGTGTCCATCGTCTTTAAAGCATGCAAAAATTAGACCCATTCTTAAAAACCCTTCATCTGACTCTGCTTCTGCAGTTATCACCCTATCTCTTTACTTCCCTGGCTTTGAAACTGCATGAGAGGCTCGTCTACAATCACCTTACCCAATTTATTTCCTTCAACTCCTTTCTTGATCCCTTTCAATCTAGCTTCTTGCCCCAATACTTTACAGAAACATAGTTACATAGTAATTGTGGTTGAAAAAATACTTTTAGTCCATCAACTTTTTTAGATCTCCTCTGATCTGCAATATGCAGATTAATTGTTAATTATTAATTGATCCAGAAGAAGGCAAACAGAAAAAAAACAAGTGAAACTTTGCCAATTGTCTCAAAAGGGGAAAAAAATATAAAATTCCTTTCTGACCCCAGATACTGTCGATCGGATTCCTAACTGGATCATTACTCCCTCTCTAATTATCTAGGATAGCCCTGAATGCCCTTTTTATTTAAAAAGATATCCAATCCCTTTTTAAAGTTATCTATTGAATCCCCTGTCACCACTTCCCTTGGTAGAGAATTCCACAAATTAACCACCCTTACTGTGAAGAAACCTTTTCTTTCTTTAAGCCCTCACAAAAATCACTGCCAAGTCAAAGGGTCACTTCTCTATTCTAATTCTCCTGGGTCTCTCTGCTGCCTTTAATACAGTTAACCATGCTCTTCTAATCCAAATTCTCCAATCTCCTGGAATCCGTGACACTAATCTCTCACAGTTCACATCCTACCTAGACGATCATGCATTTAGCGTATCCTTCTCTGGCACCTCTTCTTCTTCTAGCCTTCTATCTGTTGGCGTACTCCAAGATTCAGTCCTAGGTCCCCTCGTCTTCTCCATCTATACATCCTAACTTGTTACCCTAATAAAATCTTTTGGATTTCAGTATCATCTATATGCATATGATACTCGCATCTACCTATCAGCACCAGATCTAATCCCCTCTCTTCTAGTACGAGTTGTCAACTGCCTCTCAAATATATGCTCCTGGATGTCTGCCCATCAACTCAAACTCAGACTGGGCTACTAATCTTCTCTCCATCTACTACAGCTTTCAGTCCTCAAATATATCTCACTGTTGGCAATGCCATTATCACTCACACTTTCCAGACCCTGTCCTCTCTTGAATTCCTCACATACAATCAATGACAAAATTGTGTCAGTTTCACCTAAAAATTTCTCAAAAATATATCACTTCAATAAAAAAAAATATCACTTAAACAAGGCGCAACTAAAATTCTAATCCATTCTCGCATCATATCTTGCTTACTGCAACTACATCCTTTTGCTGTCCTCCCCATCTCTCTACTGTGTACCAACCAGTATGAAGCAATTTAATAAGATCCACAGATTAACAGACAGATCTTGCCTCACTAGTTCAAAAGCTCCAAAAGGAGGATCACAAAAATAATATATTGAGTGTTGCTGCTAGATCTTGATGGAAGAATTCATGGAAGCTGTGATCTTGGAGAGAAGTTGAAATGAAGATATATTTAAATCAAAAGAGAGATAGATATGTGATGTGGCAAGAACAGAGATTGTATGTTGCTAAACTAGAGAAAGACTGAGATACAGTTAAGAGGTTGCAGGTGCAGACTGCAAGAGAGTCTGGTATAAGTGAGCAGAGACAGCAGGTTACAGGAGACAGCAAACAAGGAGGTGGAGAGCATCCAATGGAGGATAAACTGGGAGGCTGGCCATTTCAAATAGAGAGCAAGGCAGGAGGCTGTAAGTGCAAGAAGAGCTGTGGCCTCAATAGATTTGCTATCTTTAGTTATATTGTAAGTGGCCTAGCTACCAACCTTATTCAGAGGGACCAAGAAGTATGATAGACTCTGAATTAAAGTTAGGCATTTATTTTATTTTTTTCAGAAGTAATTTTTAATATTGAAAGATTTTAAATACATAAATCTGAGCAATCTGACTGGCCCTAATAGGTTGAAAAACTGTATTGAGCACGGTGACAACTTTAAAAGTCATTCTGAAATATGGTTGACATCTATTTCAGCCAACCAGAATGCTCAACAATTCTATGCCATGTGTAGCAGGGGAGCTACTCCTAGGAAGAGCTTTGTTAGTTCACTGTATTTTTTATTATCGGTTAGTGTGTTTTTTTAGTTGGAGGGCCCTTTCTTGGCCCAGAAAATGAGGACTATGGTGTCAATTAAGAACCCTTTTCAATCAACAACTGCATTTTCCTGCCACATAAACAATTTAATAGGTAGTAGAATGCATAGCCAGTGCTATTGTTCTTTAGAAAGAACTTTACAAAGATCTTTTGAGAGAAAGGCCATTTAAGCCTCTTTAAATGGCTTAACTCAAGGCTTGACAAATCTATGGACCCATGGTTCCTATTTTTTTAGATGCTCATATATTTATATATAAAATGCCTTCCCTAGCTTCTTAAAAAGTTTGACTCGATGATCACAAACCTGGCCAGTTTCTAAGTCTCATATACATTAGTCAACATTACTTTAACTGTTCACCATTATTTTTACTCTTTTAAGTAATTGTAGATATAATGAATTGCTTTAGTTTTTGGCATTATAACATTTCTTTTTTCATTTATACCAGTTTGATGTCAGTATCTTAATTCTTAATTAATCTCAATGAATAATAAACATTTCTCCATATAATATGGCTATTTCCTTGTCCTTTGGTGACCTCTTCTGGTCTTTTTCTGGTATTTGAGTTCTTTAATTTGTCTGTCTCTACAAACAGACCAGTGTGTCTTGTCTCTATATTGTTATACATATAGTGAAAAATGTCTAAAAATAACATAAAACACTTATCCAAATGTGGATAAACTCCTCTATACAGTGGAGGGCTTCTATCATGCCTCTTTCTCTCTCTCTCTCTCTCTCTCTCATATATATATATATATATATATATATATATATATATATTATATATATATATATATATATATATATATATATATATATATATATATACATATATATATATATGTAGAGATAGAAGACAAATAAATTCCCATTATCATATAGGCAGCAAGATATCATCTAAACATGCCAGAGAAATGTACGGTCAGCTCATATAAATGACCAATTGGTTATACAGGGAGTGCAGAATTATTAGGCAAATGAGTATTTTGACCACATCATCCTCTTTATGCATGTTGTCTTACTCCAAGCTGTATAGGCTCAAAAGCCTACTACCAATTAAGCATATTAGGTCATGTGCATCTCTGTAATGAGAAGGGGTGTGGTCTAATGACATCAACACCCTATATCAGGTGTGCATAATTATTAGGCAACTTCCTTTCCTTTGGCAAAATGGGTCAAAAGAAGGACTTGACAGGCTCAGAAAAGTCAAAAATAGTGAGATATCTTGCAGAGGGATGCAGCACTTTTAAAATTGCAAAGCTTCTGAAGCGTGATCATCGAACAATCAAGCATTTCATCCAAAATAGTCAACAGGGTCGCAAGAAGCGTGTGGAAAAACCAAGGCGCAAAATAACTGCCCATGAACTGAGAAAAGTCAAGCATGCAGCTGCCACGATGCCACTTGCCACCAGTTTGGCCATATTTCAGAGCTGCAACATTACTGGAGTGCCCAAAAGCACAAGGTGTGCAATACTCAGAGACATGGCCAAGGTAAGAAAGGCTGAAAGACGACCACCACTGAACAAGACACACAAGCTGAAACGTCAAGACTGGGCCAAGAAATATCTCAAGACTGATTTTTCTAAGGTTTTATGGACTGAGGAAATGAGAGTGAGTCTTGATGGGCCAGATGGATGGGCCCGTGGCTGGATTGGTAAAGGGCAGAGAGCTCCAGTCCGACTCAGACGCCAGCAAGGTGGAGGTGGAGTACTGGTTTGGGCTGGTATCATCAAAGATGAGCTTGTGGGGCCTTTTCGGGTTGAGGATGGAGTCAAGCTCAACTCCCAGTCCTACTGCCAGTTCCTGGAAGACACCTTCTTCAAGCAGTGGTACAGGAAGAAGTCTGCATCCTTCAAGAAAAACATGATTTTCATGCAGGACAATGCTCCATCACACGCGTCCAAGTACTCCACAGCGTGGCTGGCAAGAAAGGGTATAAAAGAAGAAAATCTAATGACATGGCCTCCTTGTTCACCGGATCTGAACCCCATTGAGAACCTGTGGTCCATCATCAAATGTGAGATTTACAAGGAGGGAAAACAGTACACCTCTCTGAACAGTGTCTGGGAGGCTGTGGTTGCTGCTGCACGCAATGTTGATGGTGAACAGATCAAAACACTGACAGAATCCATGGATGGCAGGCTTTTGAGTGTCCTTGCAAAGAAAGATGGCTATATTGGTCACTGAATTGTTTTTGTTTTGTTTTTGAATGTCAGAAATGTATATTTGTGAATGTTGAGATGTTATATTGGTTTCACTGGTAAAAATAAATAATTGAAATGGGTATATATTTGTTTTTTGTTAAGTTGCCTTACAATTATGCACAGTAATAGTCACCTGCACACACAGATATCCCCCTAAAATAGCTAAAACTAAAAACAAACTAAAAACTACTTCCAAAAATATTCAGCTTGCCTAATAATTCTGCACTCCCTGTATAAAACAACCAAGTCACGATCAAAGTCATTTGGAATCATGGCTGGCCTACAGGTGTCAAAAATGCTGTTGTACTAAGAGCTCTGAAGCGATAATACTAACCCTCCAGGACAGCTAAAAAAATAGCTTAAACATAACTTTTAATCTAACAAAAAACAAAATTACGGTAGTTAAAAAAAGCAGAAAAGGGAAAACAATTTAAAAGAAAAATAGGAGGTATATAAAAATATATATATATATTACCTAGCAGAGCAGCAGCCGCGCCAGGGGAAAATATACACAATAAACAGGAAACAAGATTATGACAGTGTTAAATATACATTACAAGAAACACATGAATAATGCGTTTATAACACCAGGAGAAATTTAAAAAAAAGACATTTCCATTTAACTCCATTTTTAGGTATTTTTGAAGCATATATATAATGCCATCAAAAGAGGAAAAAATATATAAAACAAAAGAGAGAGGGGTGAAGTTTGGTGTGATGTTACCTCTGGGAAATTTATGGGTATTGCTATCCTATTTTGAAGTAGTTCCCAGGTATCCCAACAGGAAGCCCACTTTCTATAGGAATTATCTAGGTCGGCTGAGATAAGGTTTATTGAGTATATAAATTTAAAAATGTTCATGATTACTCTACATTTAGGAAGCAAGGTATATAACTACTTAACACACTAAAGGGATAGAGTGGATCTTTCCTAGCCATGAATTTTTATAGGAAGACCAGGTTAATTATGTCTTTAAGTCATTTTTAATGGGCATGGGGTAGTTTGCGCTATAAATCAGGCCAGATTGCCTAGGGATAAGGAGTCCCAAATATTTTATATGTTGTTGGACCAATTTTAAAGAGAAATTCACTGATAATAGAGATTCCAAATGCTTTAGTAAATAGATATTTAGAGCCTCACTTTTGCTAGAGTTTATTTCGAAACCTGAATTGCTGCCAAACTGCTCAATGGTATTAAACAGGTTAGGGAGGCTTGCCAGTGGTTTGGTAATGGTAAGCATGATGTCATCTGTAAAAAGGCTCCGTTTAAATTTGGTCTCCGCTATACGTATTCCCTTTACGTTATGATTTTCTCTCAGCGCTATGGGTTCAATGCAGAAAGCGAAGAGAAGAGGGGAGAGGGGACATCCTTGTCTTGTCCGTCTTGCTCAAAAGGTTGGGATCTAAAGCCCTGATACACAATATGTGCTTTTGGGGCCAAATAGAGATGCTATTATTCCTCTCACTAGTCTGTCACTCAGGCCAATCTTATGTAGGATCTCAGACGTGTAAGCTCAGTCAATCCTATTGAAGGCCTTTTCTGTGTCTAGTGAGACCTACGTCATGGGAGTTTTTTTTGCTAACGCGACATCTAGCAGATCTGGAGCTTCACGGCCCTGAATAAACCCTACCTGGTCCGGGTGGATCAACCGTGATAATACTTGAGATGTTCGCCTGTTCGCTATAATTTTGGAATATATTTTAACAATAATCTTTAAGTAGGATAATTACTTTGGCTTCTAGAAATTCTGCTCTCATAGGTTTACCTGATAAAAAGTAATTAAATAGGGCTTGGAGGTGAGGTTATAAAGTTTCCATAAATTGCTTATAGTAGTAATTGGTGAAACCATCTGGGCCAGGGGCTTTGTGTGGCTTAGTTTTTTAATAGCCTTTTTTTATTTCGTCCATGGATATTGGGATATCCAGGAGATCAGAATTATCACTATCCATTTTAGAGAGATAAATGGTGGAGAGAAAATCATTAATTTGTTCTATGCGACCAGTTGACCCCAACCGGGAGGGCGCCGAGTATAAGTCAGCGTTGTAATTTTCGAATATGTCTGCGATTTTTACCTGGTTGATAAATAGCCTTCTCGTTCTCCACTTTAAGTTTGGGGATAAATTCATTTGCTCTTCGTTGGTTTTGGCGGGTGTTTTGGCATCAAAGGCAGATGCTAAAATGATTGGGCATTTGTTTTTGACGTGCAGTAGTCCTGGATATTTTTAGATGATCTCCTTGTTGAAATACCGACCCCTCTATTGATCTTTGACCAAGGAATTTAACTTTGCTTATTAGGTGTATCACTGGGATATAATGTATGATTACATCGTAGGCATGACTATATTATCTTGCATCAGAAAGCAGAGCTTACAAAACTTAGGGTCTGCGGTCTTTTGATGGTAAATGAGAGCAAATTTCAGATGTATACAAAATATACAAAGAAAGCTGTAGGTTATTAGGAGCTGTCATTTCTGTGAGTGTCCACTGGGTGTCCCCAGAGTGCTATATTATGGAGAGAAGTTATCTTGGGGAAAAAATAAGTGCCTTATTCAGTTTAGTTTGTCTTTCTGAGGCAATGTTTCTTTTACTTCTCCACATAAATTAATTGCGCAGCAAGGTATATAAGTGCTTGACACACGAAAGGGAGAGGATATATTGTTCTTTGTGTACTTCTGAATTAAATATATGTATCGCTATTTCTAGATATATAGTTCCAGGCTTAGAGGTAAACAGTGGTTTCATCTAGAGCTCCTGCGAATCTGTAACTCTTCACATGACTCTTTTTAGGCATAACAGAGGTACCTTCATTTCAAGTTAGCCCAATTGGTCATAGTATCACACAGATTAACTTGTGAGGCCCTAGTTTGTGAAGATATTGTTTTTATCGCTTGTGATTCTGCAGCTTTCGTGGTTGTTTTAAGAAGAATCCACCGTCTTTTTTAATTAAGCCTTGTTATGTTACCCCCCCCCCCACATATAAGGGGGCCCCAAGGCCGTTTTAGCCGATCCGCCCGTCCAGTGATATAGGGACAGTTACTGCAGGACACCCAATCCCCCCAAACTGGATTCAAGTGGAATATGCTCCAAGCCTGGAACTGGAACCTCACGAATAGCTGCTAGCAGCTGAACAGGAAAAGCACCCCAAGATGCTTACACTCCTGGCAGTCAGTCTGTAACAGCATACCATGAATCCCCCCAAGAACGAGACATAAGCTCTGTGTTTGAGGGTCAAGCAGAGAACTCTCTTCTTTATTAATTACAAAGACATATTAAAACCATTTCCACATACACAGTAGAGGGTGGGACTACCTGAGGTCAGCCCCTAATGGCCTCTGGCCAATCACATAGTGTCACACCGTGGGAAATATGAGACTCCTCCCAGGTCCGCCCACTAGGTGTGGCTAATAGAGTCATTTGGCTTCTGACCACCGGAGGGGAAACATGGCCTTTTGCTGTCCACTGTGCCCCTGCTAAGAAAGCTGAGAAACCCCAGGGGTTGTGGAGCCGGCATGTCTGGAACTCCCTTTGTTAAGCTATCTCCCCTGCTGTGCCTGTAGATAACCTTTGCTCTTAACCATTTGGCCTTAGTGACTCATAGATGGGGGTGGTCAGAATCTGTAACACATTTCTACACATTTTTCATAACTTTAAAAGTATGCATCACATTCACATAAACGTACATTTTCAGAATCAGCATACTCCAAATACAAACATGTGTCAAAATGATACAAATTGGTCCAGTGGTTCAACAGTTAGATCATAGTCCTTTCTGACCAAATGAAGCATGGCTTTCATGTCTTTGTAGGGGGAAAGTCAACATGGGCCGTAGTCAAACGGCAGAATGTGGGCAACCAGACTTCTCCAATTCGCAGTGACGAGACTGATCTCGTCACAAGCCTTGATACAGTCAGATCATGGGAGTGAAGCTATAGTAGGAGCAAATTGTTTGTGTGCGTTGAAGAGCCGCGTCCTTCTGTTTCCCCAAGATGACGGACAATTTAATAACACTTGGTCTCTCCTCTCTCATCTAACCAGTGGAGGCATGTTTAGTGTTCTATAACTGGTAATATCAGGTGTCTGTAGTATTCCCAATGTCTTATGTCTGGTATTCCACCTCCCAGGTCCCCTGTTAACTCCTTCCTAGGGGTTCTCCCACTGTGGCAACTGCGGTTGGGTTTCTGCTCCGGCCCACCAGTTCCGTCCCCAGCTCAAGACTGCCTGTGTGCGGCGCTCAATCGGGTCTCCGACTCTTCTCCCCCAGAGCTATATTCACTATCGGGTCAGTCCGATGTCAGCCTCCTTTTCCAGACTATGCACCTCCTATGTTGGGACGCATGCATCATTGTTACTACACCTGACACGTTTCGAAGTAACTAACATTGTCTTTTGTTTTGTTTTTTTGCCTCTGAGAAAGTTGTCCTTAGTGACGTTGAAACGTGTCAGGTGTAGTAACAACGCTGCATGCGTTTTGATGAAGGACGCGCGCATGCTCCATCATTCCCGGAAGTCCAGTGTGATAGAGCCCGTTTTGTGATAGCTGCTTCGCAGTCCCTTTGCTCATATCAGCCATTACAGCAGTAGTAACCCCCTATACTTTGACCCACCTGTTTTAGGGAACCTTGTCCCCTCTCAGATTGTATTTAGTCTCTTATACAGCCAGAGATATTGGTACTACTAATTCATAGGCCTTTTCAGCTCATTACTTGCTTCAAGGAAAGGTACTTATGTTTATAAGTGTTCAGGTGATGTCTTTACAGATCTGTAATCCCTATACTATAGATTCACCATTATTGTACATTTTATAACCTGGCAAATACCAGGAACCCCACAAACGGGCCAGTATATATGAACAGAAAGAATTATTCAAATAATTCAAATACATACATATTATTTAAAAGGATTACTAGACTCATCACATCCATGGTATTTTTACAAATAAGTTTTAATCGCCGTTGTTAGCCAGTACAATAAAGGTTCATTTTTCAATAGTCACATTATTCCCTTTTGTTCCCCAAGTGAATTATTGATGGTGGTAAACGCTCATGGGAAATAGAGCATTCGTTACTCATTTTTTACTATTATGCTCCATTGCAAATAACTTATCATTTTCTATTTTAGCCAGTGTAATAGCCCTTTTGCAAGCCCTGTTGATTTCCTTGTATTCCCGTAAAGCAGTCTCTGTCCCCTCTTGTTTGTATAATTTACATGCCTGTTTTTTACTCCGTGTCTTAATCTTTAAATCATTGTTAAACCACATTGGATGGGATTTACTCCTTTTACTTTTATTCCCACTTGGTATATGGTGATAAGTATGTATATTTAGTAAGGATTTAAATGTTTTCCATTTATGTTCAGTATTTTTACCTATCAGTTCTCTGTCCCAGTCTATACTTTGTATTACTATCCTTAGTTAAAATCTGCCCTTTTAAATTAAAACCATAGCCTCTTGTTTTTGTATTCCTCTTTTCAGAAATATGCTTTTCTTTTGAACTTTTAAACTCTCTAAGAAAAAAAAAACACAAAATAGATACAAAGTAAACAAAATTGGGTTTATTAGTACAAATGTGTTTCATGGCACGTAATATTTTGCAGATACAATATATATATAGGAATATATAAAATAACAAGATGGACACTGACATTTTCCTACTGTTATACAGCACCATTACAGGGATAATGAGTCATCTCAAACAAAGACCCGTCTTAAGAATACATAGGACTAGTAACTGAGAGAAGCTCTGCGTACACTCATTGGGGTAGATTCACTAAGCTTCACAGAAATAGTCTTAAAGGACCAAGGAAAAGGAAAAAAATCAAAAGTTTGTTTAATATTTAAAAACTTACTACATTAGCAGCCATGTAAGGCATTTATATAAACATGTGAATTTGCAGACTCTATTTGGGTATGGAAAGTTCCATCTTGTTTAGCTACATCACTTTCTTATAGTTTGGAGCCTGAGGGCATATTCTTAAATACTAAATAGTGGAGGGACAAATGTGGAAAGAAAGAGAAGAGATGTGGAAGGGGGTATATGTAAAATCATTGGAGGTTTTGGTATTTGACACATTCCACCTTCCCGCTTGCATGCTCAGAAGCAGCTAGCTTGAAAGAATAACGAAAAGCCCTGCCCTTGCAGAAATATAAACACCCCTGTCATACACACAACCTTCAACATAGTATCATTAGGCACAAAAATATTGCATTTTTCCAACTCAATAAGATTAAAGTCAGATTCAAACATATATATTTTAATTTTATACCATACAGTGGTCCTTTAAGAACTCTGCTTTGAATCTCCTGCTAAGTTTAGTGAATCTGTGGGATTAAGTACCAGCATTCTTCCTATAAACACGACTGGCAATACCCTTGGGCCTAGTATATCAGGAAAGGCAACAGTAATTGCACAGAATTAGATATGGTTTCTCTATAATGTGTACAATATTATACCATAAACATTACAGGTCATTTCAGGTTCACAATATAAGGCATTAAAGATACATGTTACAGTTACAAATAGTGGGTGAAGTCATAAAAACATAAGTATAACCTCTGATTAATGTCATTAATAATTCATACAACAGACACATTTGATTTTGATTCTTTTGGACGAGTGACGTATTACACATACAAAAATAAAGTAGTCAAAGTTGGTTGCAAAGTGCAAAGTTTCATTTTCTTTTCTTTTTTGGCAAATCTTAACTTTTCCAATTGCTGCCTATTGTCCAGTGTTTATAGGGTAATATTATACAGTCATAGGCACATTATCCAAAAGCCAAGTTTTACCTCCACGCATTGCATAGAACATGTACAAAAAATACTCTCCCAAGCCCAAGTCAGTGTTTAATAATAGTTAAAAAAATAAAGGCAAGTGTGGAATTGATAAAGTGTAAATATAATGAAAGCTAACGTGTGCAAATGATATAATGTAAAGTCTTGGTGATTTCTAAACTTATAGCCAAATGAAATTCAAAGTGGCCACCGCCAGATTATCATGGTGTCTGTAAGAATGGCGCAATCTCTTCTCTAAACACTGCAGACATGTTTGAGAAAGTCATGAGTGTGGGTAGGAAAAGTAGATTGTCCTTGTATAATCCTAAATCATTAAACAGTATGAAAAAATATAAGATTGTCTTAATTTGTAAAGATATTCCTATAGATCTCCTTTAATCAGGAAAGATGAAGGTGTAGGCAAAGCCAGGAGATAGGTCAGTGAAACAGATTATCATATATACTTAAATGTACCATTTACTTATAGTTCTATAAGTAACATGTATTCTTTTGAAGAACTACACTTGAAAATAGACAAAAATATAAAAAAAAAAACTTTTATATGCAATCTTGCTGCTATGTGGAATGTACCATTTTGGTTTCTGTTATTCTACTTGAGGTGGGAGGAGGCTTTGAATGTAGAGGAAGCTTCTATCCACACAATGGACATGTGGCGGCTACAATTGCCAGTGCGTTCAACAGAACTAATGAAAAGCTTAGTATTTTACCAGGATAAACCCTCCTGAGAAAGTAGCAAGCTGATAAATGAAAATGGAACTCTGCAGCAAAAAATAATTGCATCTGAAAGTTTGAAATGTAAAGTTTGTGATTATTTATTTATCTTTTTGCTTTCTAATTTTATTATGCCCATTATCAAGTTAAGTTTTCAAGAGGCCTACAGAAAACATTTGCCCCCAGTGACCCTTTAATCCTGGCATGGCTTGAACAATCACATATTATATAGTCGACTGATTAGAATATACACTTTTACTCAATATATGTATTTTGGGGGCAAACTCTACCACACCAATGTAGATTTTTTTCCATATATACCTAATAATAAAATAAAATAATTCAATTGTATGTGCTGTATTGTATTGCTTAATGTTAAATGCACAGTTCCATCTAAATATTAAATATGAAACAGAAGACATACAGTACTTTAAATAAGTATGGTTGTCTACTTGCCTTTTCCATGAGGACATTTCATATATTTCTCTGTAATATTTCTCCCATGGACACATTTGAATTGTGAGTTGTAATATGATTTGTTTAAAAGACAAATAAACAACTAAACTACAGTTGAGTCTCAAAGCTTTCCTCAGTGTTCCCCGCACCTCACATCACTGGCAGACTTCCTTCTCTAAAGTTCACATACATATTTGAACTACTGTAAGTGTTCGATTTCATATAAGAGAAAATAATGTATAGGCAGAATGCTGATTAAATATACTCAGAAATATGGCATATAAAAGGTGAAGCACTGATCTATAAGAGAGAGGAGAAACGACTAACCGGGTAAAAGGCAACAACTAGAGAATTAGAAGATGCAAGTCATTTTTCTAAAGAATCTTTTAAACTTCCCAGTGTATAAAACATGGAAGTGTACTTAAAATGGACATGAATGATTTCTGGATTTTGTTAGAAATTTAATATACCTATCTAACTATTTACTTTTATGTAATTTGCTTATAAGCTCTGTTATTTTCTGCCTAAATTATATCATTTGTACCTATTTGTGTATTCATGAGTTCCATGAGCAACAGAGGGCAGACCCAGACTACGAAGTGCAGTGTTTCAAATTATCAGTGGCCATCTCTCAGCAGTATTTTGCAGAAAGTTGCCACTGTAATTACTATGAGACACATCCTGTGCTTAGAAGTACACTGTCTTCATGCGCTGACGAGGGGAGAAACTACTTCAGAAGTAATTGTACAATATTAGGCAGAAACAAACAGAGCTTAGGTATATTATATTCCAAGTGAAATCCAGAGACCTTCCATGCCCCTTTCGAAAGTCACCATTTAGAGATCTACTGGTAAGTCATAACGTACTTTTTGTATACCAAGTAAATCTTCACTGTTATAACTACCGTAATTCTCAGAATGGAATGAAATGGATTGTAGAGATGTGTAATACAATATAATAAAATACGGTATTTAACAATAATCTCCTGGTACAGAGACTATGTTTTAAATAACACAATTAAATATCAGTGTCTGATTCTATATTAGTGGAATTCTTATGATGCTAGATAACACCAACTAGTGTTGGTTAGATGACGTACTACTCAGAACTCATGCTAAGTGCCATTTTAAAGGTTGTTATACAAATCAGCTAGTTTATCCTACATATCACTACAATAGAACATGTCGGCCTTTATTCATGAAATGTCGTTGTTTGCAATCATGGACAGTGTTATAGTGAAGGAAATAGTGGTAATCCCTCTGTGATAAATTATTTGAATCAGAATATTTTTGGGCTTCATCTTTCATTCTGAGAAATAAACTGGATAAAGCCTAGTCAAGACATTTATTATGACTGACTGGTGGTTTATATATGAATACAGTGCATATAAAATACTATGAAATAATGATTTTAATACCATGGCATATACTTGACCTTTGGTGGCAGTGTTTTAAATATGTGCAGTGCATTGTTAAGGGCATAAGTAGTGACATCATATGTACCGCATGTCTTGCCCTTGTCCTTATCTCGTGCACGTGTGGACATAACGAGGTAGTTCAGTTGTGAGTTGAAGTACATACTGCACATCTGTTCATCACTCAATGCTTACTTTTTCCCTTTTTCATTCCAGATTATAAAAATACTGGTGCATCTTTCTTTTTTATACAATTTATAAAAACAGCAGATTTTACTTTTTACACAAAATATATATACTTGGGCACATTATCAAACTTCTGTTCCATCGTGTAGATTATTATGAACTTTGACCTCGAGATTCACTTTTTTGACCTTGACGCCTTTTAGATCATAGGCGTCTTTGTTGTCATTGAGTAGGTTGATATTCCTCACAGTACAATGCTGCCTTTTGAAATTCTTTTCAGATCGATCTATGTTTTTTCTGGAAGCTTCCACTTTTGTGTTGAGTGGATATTCCTCGGCCACGTCCCTTGGTGGAAGCTTCTTTCTATTTCTTCTGCATTTCTGTGCTATAAGGCACACGGCCAGGAGTATAAGCATCAATAACATTATGGCTGCAAATGCACTTCCAATGGAAGCTCCTGTCTGTGATGAAGAAGTGGCTGCTGCCTCAGTTTCTAGGCTCAAAGTCTTCATGTTGGTTCCATTCTTGACTTGGTCTCCTTCATTGTCATATATCAAGGAGTCATCAAGTGTCAGCTTGCCATTCCTGTCTACCAGATCTCTACGGCCACGTTTCAGCTGGTAGGTTAAAGAACGCTGAACTCTGGGCCCAGCCATGGTCTCTGGGCCAATAATATAGATAACCTGAAGGTACCATTGGTGTCCAGTTTCAACCTTTAATAAAAAAAATATATATTTTTTTAAATCACAAAACAATGTAGACAGTTCATATTTAACGGATTCTGTCCTTGGTGGTACGAGGGGATTAAGAAGGAGACTGGTGAAAGGTGTTGAAGCTGCCCTTTATTGATCGGTGTAACAAAATGGTTGACTATTAATGTCAAAGGCCATGTGTTAAAATTATACATAAATCTTTTGCGTTCATTCTGAAGGGT
Source organism: Discoglossus pictus (assembly GCA_027410445.1). NCBI lineage: Eukaryota > Metazoa > Chordata > Amphibia > Anura > Alytidae > Discoglossus > Discoglossus pictus. Next base: position 217,662,249 of record CM050163.1, on the reverse strand, counting down.
TCTCCCTCAACTTCTAAATATTTTTACAATCATCCTTTCATGCTTCCTTCTATTTTGTTAGTATTTCATTTTGAGCCCTAAATAAAAAAGGTCAGAGAGATATCAGCAAACAAAATGTACTGACACATTCTGCCATGCCCTATTCTGGTCTCCTGCAAACCTATAGAATGTGTCTATTTCTAATATACCTTTGCAAAATAGCAATTTAATAATTTATAAAAATGAGTAAAAGTAAAAGAAATTGGGGTCAATCAAAAACTGAAGTGAAGAATAAACGTATTACAAATCATGTTGTTTTGAGGCCCGGAGTAAATCTGAGACTAATTTATGTATAATTTATATAATTAAAAAATAACTACAGTTCATATAATTCTTTATTATAATGTATTAATAAACACATAATATATAGCACATAAAGCATTATACAACGTAGAATACTTTTACTACATATTTTAAGAATATATATTTATAAACCTGTTTAAAATTGAGAGAACAAAAAGGGATGATTTATGATAGTCCATATGAAAAATGATACATTTTCCTGCAAATATCATCCAATTTATTCTTAATGATGCTTTGTTTCATAATTTATTTGTGTCACTGTGAATTATTACTAGGTATAATACATTGAGAATGAATAATACATCTCAAGAAGTTGCTTGTCTGTGTATATCAGAGAAAAAATGGTGTTCTGTTTTAGTGGCTATATCAGTGCCTCAATACTGCTGGAGTTTGGCACAGTAATTCAAGAAAAGGTTATTTCTTTTCTCTTTACTTTTATTCTGGAAAAGGTGAATGATATCAAATATGGTTAAAATTGGTAGAGGGCTGCTATTTGTAACAATAAACCCATAAAATTATTTACTATATATACAGTGCCTTGCAAAAGTATTCACCCCCCTTGACTTTTTACCTATTCTGTTACATTACAGCCTCAAGTTCAATGTTTTGTTAATTTGAATTTTATGTGATGAATCAGAACATAATAGTCTAAGTTGGTGAAGTAAAATGAGAAACATATATACATAAAACTATTTTTTAGAGATAGAAAACAGAAAATTGGCATGTGAGTATGTATTCACCCCTTTTTTTATGAAGACGATAAAAAGCTCTGGTGCAACCAATTACCTTCAGAAGTCACATAATTAGTGAAATAATGTCCACCTGTGTGCAATCTAAGTGTCACATGATCTGTCATTACATATACACACCTTTTTTGAAAGGCCCCAGAAGCTGCAACACCTAAGCAAGAGACACCACTAACCAAACACTGCCATGAAGACCAAGGAACTCTCCAAACAAGTAAGGGACAATGTTGTGGAGAAGTACAAGTCAGGGTTGGGTTATAAAAAAATATCCGAATCTTTGATGATCCCCAGGAGCACCATCAAATCTATCATAACCAACTGGAAAGAACATGGCACAACAGCAAACCTGCCAAGAGACGGCCGCCCACCAAAACTCACAGACTGGGCAAGGAAGGCATTAATCAGAGAGGCAGCACAGAGACCTAAGGTAACCCTGGAGGAGCTGCTGAGTTCCACAGCAGAGACTGGAGTATCTGTACATAGGACAACAATAAGCTGTACGCTCCATAGAGTTGGGCTTTATGGCAGAGTGGCCAGAAGAAAGACATTACTTTCAGCAAAAAAACAAAAAGATGCATGTTTTGCGAAAAGTCAGGTGGGAGACTCTGAAAATGTATGGAGGAAGGTGCTCTGGTCTGATGAGACTAAAATGTAACTTTTTGGCCATCAAAGAAAACGCTATGTCTGGCGCAAACCCAACAAATCACATCACCCAAAGAACACCATCCCCACAGTGAAACATGGTGGTGGCAGCATCATGCTGTGGGGATGTTCTTCAGCAGCCGGGACTGGGAAACTGGTCAGAGTTGAGGGAAAGATGGATGGTGCTAAATACAGGGATATTCTTGAGCAAAACCTGTACCATTCTGTGTGTGATTTGAGGCAAGGACAGAGGTTCACCTTCCAGCAGGACAATGACCCCAAACACACTGCTAAAGGAAAACTTGAGTGGTTTAAGGGGAAACATGTAAATGTGTTGGAATGGCCTAGTCAAAAACCAGACCTCAATCCAATAGAAAATCTGTGGTCAGACTTAAAGATTGCTGTTAACAAGCGCAAACCATCCAACTTGAAGGAGATGGAGCAGTTTTGGCAAAACTCCCAGTGGTAAGATGTGGCAAGCTCGTAGAGACTTATCCGAAGCAACTTGGAGCTGTGATTGCAGCAAAAGGTGGCTCCACAAAGTATTAACTTTAGGAGGGTGAATAGTTATGCACATTGACTTTTTCTTTTCTTTTGTCCTATTTGTTGTTTGCTTCACAATAAAATAAAAAAAACATCTTTAAAGTTGTGGGCATGTTCTGTAAATGATGCAAATCCTCAAAAAATCCATGTTAATTCCAGTTTGTGAGGGAACAAAACACGAAACATGCCAAGGGGGTGAATACTTTTGCAAGGCACTGTACAATTCATATTCAATGAGTTAAAAAAACAATATTCAATATTAAACTTACTGTCAATGTTCAGACTCAGCTGCTGCTTGTATCCACCCACTATGAGGTCAATGGGGCGGCATTCGCTTTGAAAACAATCATACCAACAACAATGTTGGTTGTTATTGTATTAAAGGGGTTTCCCTTTGCACCAAACTTTTGCTGTTGGGGCAGCCTACCAATGGCTGTTTATTTTTGTTTCAAATCTACTGTATATACTCGAGTATAAGCCGACCCGAGTATAAGCAGAGGCACCTATTTTACCACAAAATACTGGGTAAAATGAGTGACTCGAGTATAAGCCGAGCGTGGGAAATGTGCTGCCCCCGTGTGACCCTCTTGTGCCCCCCTCTTGTGTCCCCCGCTCTCTCACGTGTCTCTTCCCCCCTCTCCCTTCCCTGTGTCTCTTCCCCCCCCATTCTCAACCTCCTTCCTCAACCCCACTCCTCATCCTCAACCTCCCTCCTCATCATCCCTCCTCATCCTCAACCCCCCTCCTCAACCCCCCTCCTTATCCTCAACCTCCCTCCTCAACCTCAACCCCCCTCCTCATCCTCAACCCCCTCCTCAACCTCCCTCCTCAACCTCAACCCCCCTCCTCATCCTCAACCCCCTCCTCAACCTCCCTCCTCATCCTCAACCTCCCTCCTCATCGTAAACCTCCCTCCTCATCCTCGGCCCCCCTCCTCAACCTCCCTCCCCCCTCCTCATCCTCAATCTCCCTCCTCAACCTCCCTCCTCAACCCCCCTCCTCAACCCCCCTCCTCAACCTCAACCCCCCCATCCTCAACCCCCTCCTCAACCTCAACCCCCCCATCCTCAACCTCCCTCCTCATCCTAAACCCCCCCCTCCTCATTCTAAACCCCCTCTCCCTTTCCCCTCACTTACCTGCATCTGAAGCTTCTGCTCCGGCCTCCGCTCCTTCCGGCGTCTTGACGTGGCACGCATGTGACGTCACGGCATTAGCATATACCGGGTGCCGGCACCCGGTATATGCTAATGATGTGGCGTGCATGTGACATCACATCATTAGCATATATGCTAATGCCGTGACGTCACATGCGCACCACTTCAAGATGCCGGAAGGAGCGGAGGCCGGAGCAGGAGCTTCAGATGCAGGTAAGTGAGGGGAAAGGGAGAGGGTGGGTGGTATTTAGAGGGGTAGAATGAGGGGGGGGTTGAAGATGAGGAGGGGGGGGGGGAAGAGACACGGGGGGGTTAGAGAGACACGGGGGTTAGAGAGACACGGGGGTTAGAGAGACACAGGGGGGCGCGGACTGGGAGTGACTCGAGTATAAGTCGAGGGGGCCCTTTTTAGCTTAAAAAAAGGGCTGAAAAACTCGGCTTATACTCGAGTATATACAGTAATTGTTCATAAAGTCTTTTAGACCTATCTCTCAACCAATCCCCCATTGTCCCCTTAATTAACTTATCTGGGTGGAGACAAACAGCTGGTGACTCTAATCATTGAAAACAAATGTAATATTGAATATTGCTATTATGATTATTAAATAGGAATTGTATTAATGATCGATGCATAATTAAAATAACTAGCTCCTCTTGCTAAAGCATTACAATGGTAATTTAGAAAAGTGTCAGTGGCAAAATATATAAAAAATTTAAATACATGGCAGTTTTGGGCAAAACAAAAGCAGGAAAAGAGTTATTTTTCTTGCAAATTGATGAAAACAGACACTGGAAATTTAAATATGATGCTGTCAGAAATATTAGTGCCAAATAGTATGTTTGATTTCTCATAATCCTTTGCTTATGACATACAATATTCTTTCTGTCATGGGACTATTCCCTAAAAAAGGGAAAAATGTTAAGGAAGAAGAGCTTTCTGACAACCACCCCATTTGTATAATATACAGTCTTTCATCTAACTGACAACTCTAAATCGTTGCAAAGTGTGTAAAAGGCATATAGTAGCTTATACTCTATAGGAAGAAGTTGTTTAATTTCCATTTTTAGATGAATGATTTTTAAGGGACTCTGAACTCATGGATATTAGGTTGCACCATTATGTAGGGCAGTCAAAATCAAGTCAACCCTTTTTAAAAACGTTTTCTAAATGCTGAAGACTTAGCTTTTACAGCACTCACAGCACTTTACAGCAGGAAAATGGCACTGCAGAATTTACTGAGATTATGGGGGCCAGCTATCCAAATCACACGCTCTCATATATCTGCATATACCCTCTTCAATGCAGCAATCACTTTCACATGTATTCACATGTATTTCCATTTGAAGTCAGAAAGTCTTAAGAATCCAAAGAAATAAGTTTTGTTTTTTTGGCTGCATCAAACAGTGCATAGCCATTTGTCTGCTCTTGTGAGTTGTTGTTCTTTACACAACCTGTTTAGAAAGCTCCATATTGCTGATAGTTGGGGCTGTTTAAGGTTTAACTGGGTTATATATATATAAAAAAAAAAACTTGTAAAACAGTTAAACATACATCAATTTTAAAAACGAAAAATGTTTTTTTAACTTTTATCTTCGGGGCTTTGTGTTATGATGCATGGCAGTACGGATAAATTCCATGCCCTTTCCACTATAGGGTGTAAATCAGATTAAAGATGATTGATACAAAAGTAAGTTCATGCAATTAATTCAAAGATATTGCATACTTGTTGTACATGGTATCTAGAGGATAAACCTTTTTATTGGCATATGCAATCATAAGAATATAAATTATGTATTTTAGTATAAAACATTCTGTTTGTTTGAAAATGTTCTATGGTGAACTTCTTGTGTATTTTACTTTATGCAGTATTTGTGCCCTTTTGGTAGCATAATTATATAAATGAACTGCTTAGGCAAAACATGTTTTTATATAAACGTTTAACTTTAAATCAGTTTAATTAATTCATTTGTTATCCTCAATGTAATTGTCATAATATTTACACCTCACTTAATTCTGAGAAGCCTAAAGAGTTACAACCATAACCATTAGGGACTGCCCATTTTTTCCTGTTCTCTCTTATGCATGGTATCATGTTTCACAGCAATGAACTAAGGCCACCACAACCACTACCAATGCAATCCTTCTGCATACACAAGGCATGTCAGAATATTGTTTTAAACCACGTTTCAAACGTGGCACTCAGCATGAGAGAGAACAGGAAGAGAGGGGCAGTCCTACAAGTTGAAAACTTTTACTCTGGGATGTTAAGTGAAAAGTAAGTTTAATAGGACAACTTATTTGAGGAAGATACAATTAATTAATTATCCTAGTTAAAATATTTATATAAAACAAAAAAGTCAATTTAAACAATAAAACTTACCTTGTAAAGAGCATCTACTTTAATGGTAAATCCATCAACTCCAGGCATACTGCTCATTGCATGGAAATCTGGTGAATCCGAGGCAAAATAGGCTTCAAACGGGACATCATGGAAGTATTGATCAATTACTTCTGGTTGATTGCGATCCTGACATTTTGAAGAAAAGCCAAAACGTTTAGTATAATCAAGTATTCATGAACTGAAAAATACTTCAGAGAAATAAGAAATGGATAATACAATTTATGTGATGAATCTCTATTCATAAGCCCTTCAGCTGTCTTCCGTTATAAATGTGACAATTTTAACATGATTTATGTGTTATCACTTAAATTACTATAGTCACATTTGGTAGGCATCACATTATTTATTATGTTTTCAACACTGAAAATGTTTATCTGTACGAGACACAATAACACAACCATAGAATATTAAGTGTTTAAGTCAATCACTTAATGTGAAGCTACTTTATCAAATGGTACTCCATCTTGTATCTCTGTCATGGGGAAATAATTTGAGCTAAAAAAGTAAATCTCAATTATTATTTCTCCAGCTGTCCTTTTATACGATGGGTACACAAAACATTTTAGTTCTGACAGTATGAAAAAAAGATACCTGTCAGAAGCATACAATATGTAATGTTGAAACCAATCACATAATTTTTTTTATTTTAAAAAATAATTCACTTTAGTGATGTATGAAAACATTAACAGCTGTGCAAGTCATGGAAATAAAATAATTTTTAAACAAAAATATTTATTTTATAAGACTCTGCCAGTGGAAGCTGCCATTATAGTCATAAATCATTTTCAAGGCACAAGGGGAGGTTAAAGAGCAGCTCAAGAAAGGCTTGCAAGTATATTTGTAAGCTGCCTCATCTAAGACTATGAGAGGGAGGGGGAAGATGACCTGTACTGAAATCTTATCTGAATCTTCCAATGAATCACTTCTATGTCCCTCCCTCTTCCCCTCTGCAACAGATCATAAAAATTAGGAGAACACACCCACTTGCAAGCATGTGGAGACTCAAACATAAAATCCTTTGGGCACAAGCAATGGCTACTAAAATATAGATATATATAGTTTACCTAAAAATATAGTTTACCTAAAAAGCCTTTACACTGCTTAAACAGCTGATAATGGTGTTAATTTTTTTCACAAAAATAAGAGTTTTATGAATTTACAGTGGTCCTTTTAAAGGAATATTGTATTTTCAGTATCATATTTTACAGAAACAAACTTAATAATGGTCAAATGTTTTTAGTTTCATTATATTTTATTGATTTGTTTTACCATCAACATGGTGGAGCAGGAAGTCAGAATATATATAATAAGAATTACAGGTTGAGTTTAGTGAATGTGCAGATTTGCAAGTTTTGGTTTCTTCCTATTTTTTATACAGTGTGTACTACTGAGAATGTATTATCACAGTTATTCATAGCTTAAACGAAGAGCACAGTTTTTTTGTATATGTGAATTATATCCCCCAAAATCTGTGTTTAAAAAAACATTTTTAAATTTTCAATTTTGAAGAAATACACTTAAAAATATGGAACATAATTTAGAATTAAAATAAAATTACACCCCAGTTACTTTTCATGTGCAAGTTTGCTGCTCTGGAATCTACCATTTTGGCTTCAGCAGATCCACTTCCTGAGGTGGGAGGAGATCTTCAATACTCAGGAAGTGTCAGTCTGCACAGAAGTTTACAGGGACATATGCACTTGAAAAAGTAAAAAAAAAAATTTGTTTTGCTTTTAAAAAATACTTTGCTTGATGTCATGTTTAGTTATTCAAAAAGCAAAATATATAAACATATTACCTTTAACTATTGTCCTATAAAATATGGAGATAGAATCCAAGATGACCATTGTTAGTATAATGGGGCAAATGTTTTTAGAAAGTAAAAAACACACAACCAAATACAGCCATTAATTAACTACTTTATGCGCTGTACAAGGGGTAAATTATTGATTTGTTTGTTTAGCCGCTTACTCGACAGGGAGAAACCTTGTAGATTGATTAGATTTCCTTTTAATTCCACTTGATAGATGTGGAATTAAAAGATGCTACATTTAAAAAGAAACTGATGAATCCTTCTCTTAATCAAGGACACCTCCAACATATACAAACAGAGAAATTAAATGGAGGTTCCCACTACAGAAACATTGCACATATTTAATAAGTAAAATGATGTATATATCTTTTACTTTCTCAAAGTTTCTTGCCCATTATCAAAACTTTTTTTTTAAAAACTGCATAAAACACAGAAAAAGCTACCTACCAAGAGCAGAAACCTGTGCTTAAGGTGCTTGTTAGGTTGGATGCAGCCATACTGCGGACCTTCATTGTAAATGGTTCCAGTTGGATCAAAGAAAGGCACATATCCATCTTTCCCAGTGCATAGATAGACCTTCTCTAGCTGCAGCTTGTAGGCAGAGTTGAGGTTCTGGTCAGGATTCCACAGAACTCTGCCATAAAGAGTTTGACCTGAGGGATTAGAGATTAGTACAAGGGTGAAATAATGTTATTCACTCAACCTTGCCCTACGCTCAAGTCAAATGGTTTTGATTATCCTCAATTGTGTTTTCTTTCATTTATTGGTATCAATATATATATATATATATATATATATATATATATATATATATATATATATATATATATATATATATACTAACACAATGATATATGTATTACCATATGTAATATATAAAAATTAAATACATTTCCAATTTTCTCAATCCTGATCAGGTGTTAAAATTCAGAGTGCAAAAAAACTCCCTTACACCGCTATAGTCAGGAAGGAATATACTTGCAAGTCAGACTCACATTTCCTTAATTGTGCTACCAAAACAGGAGTGAACTCAAAGCAATTCTATTTGGTTATCACAGAAAGTGAAATTGTGGGCACATGTTTAACGTCTGTGCTTCCAGTAGAAGATTTATTATTTTAAACTCAATATAATGATATTATGGCATTGATACCCTTTGAGAAGGCTCCTTTGTAGTCCATTTCAGACAGTGACATTTCAGTCTTTGTTGGGTCCATCAAGAAGATTTTCTCATTGTTGCACAACTGAAACTCAGTGTTCAAAGAATACACAACTGGTACTGGACGGTTGGTTTGTTGGAAGGCAATTGGAATCAGAAACCTAAAGACAAAAATGCATAAAGTATTTGGGATTATATTTTCTGTAAGTACCACTGATGTGTACTATTTAGGACTGACATAATTTCTAGGTACCCAAGAATATTCACTTCTCATTTATAGAATAGTCAAAATAAAATACAAATAATTTCCAAAAAAAAGGTAATGAAAAATATAATTTGTTGGCTTGTTCTATAGGAATAAAACAGAATATTTACATATCAAGCATCTTGTTTATATCAAATGAGAACTATATCCCATGCAACATGAAAAAACAGTTATCTGACCTTTCTGGAGCATGTGCTGTGCAGGCCAGAGGTTTGTCCCCAGGGTCAAGCCATGGTTGTGTAGGCTGCACAGTGCAAGGGATCAGATAGATGGTATATTCTCCTGAGTAGTCTTTCCTGAAACCAGAAAGAGATAAATGTTATAACCTATTTACATATATTTTAATTTACAGAACATTAGATAAAGATGCTTTGTTATACATTGGTACAAGATATAAAAAAATATAAAAAAAATAAAATGTTCCCTACGGCTTTGAGGCTTTTGTTGAAATAGCACTGCGACAAAAATATGTGTGTTAAATAATATTTATAAATAAAGTTTAGAATGAGAAGACATTAGTTCACACTAAAAAGGAGCAAATTTCATGCATCTCAATTTATAAAACCATTTTAATCACAAATAAAAAAAAATGTTTATTTGTTATTTGTTTTGTCAACATTGCATATTAGTATCAGAGGAGCAAGCATTGTTTGTAACTAGTTACATTTCTAGTAGACCAATGGTAAAGGCCTTGCTCTACCTGCTATATGAACTGGTTGCTCTCCAAAGCTGGTATGGAGAATCAAATGTCTGTGCTCTCCACAAAGGTTGCAGATCAAACTCAATCCCACCCAAGTGGTCTGGAGCCATGATGTGAGATTTCATATCTGGAAGAGTGTGGTGCTCCATGACAAACTGACCTGTGGAAGAAACAAACAAACATAATAAGCTTAAGAAATAATAAAAAAAAACATGAACACGCTAAAGTTATTCCTGGTGATATGTCAATTTATTGTTTTGGAACCAATAAATGTACTGTTTTATATTTTCTAATGTGTTTATCTGGCAGAGAATAGTTGTGGCAAAGTCTATATGCAAAAAATACAGATTCACAATAAAATGTTATACATCAGGGGTGTAAAATGGGATTTTATAAAAGATGGAAGAGGCCATCCTTCCAAACATAACTCTATTTGAAAACTGAGAGAAACATTGCAATAGCTTAACATAATGTACTCATCAATTTTTAAGCCTGAAGAACTTGTCACAATGCATGAAACATATATTTTTTCGAAAGTGAATACAGAACAGATAATAACAATACCCTTGGTAAACATCAAGTAAGGATTGTGCACACACAAATTAAGTATTGCCAAATAAAAAGTGTTATTAATAAAGTACAAAAAAATAAATTTAGATGTTCTGGCTGTACTATTCTGACACTATGGGCCCCATTCAATTCGAAGCTCCCGTTGGTCTCCGATTGCAATGCTATTCAATTGCTTAAGTCCGCACGTTACTATCACAAAGCCAAAACCGTAAACCATGCACTGGTTCGGAGCACTTCAGGGCGGGAACATGATCATTTAAGTAAGCCCGTAACCTCCCATTTCAAATCAGCCAATAGAAAATGAGAATATCATTATTACGGCAGTAAAACATGGAGGTTACATGTCAATCAATTAGGTTCGGGGGTCCGATATGCAAACCTCCGACTCGCAAAACCTGCAAACTAAAGAATTATGAAAATGAATGCCAATACTGTTCTAGTCCATATGGGTGGCCTGATATGTATTAACTCATTGATACCCAAGATCGATTTAACCCCGAAATGACACATAAAAATAAATATTATTTCCTGCCGATTTGCGAGTTTGAGACTGTTGTGCAATTAAATCTAATGTCTGTTATCACTTTCCCCGTTATTTACAGTGCAGTATTGATTTTTTATTTGCATTTACAGTGCTACGAATAGGTGTTTAACCCTCTTGCGGGTCCTCTCTGGCACTCATTGGATTTTCTCCTTCATTTACCATTTACGGGTGTGAATACATTTGCGGGCTTGTGCAAATTGAGCAATTGAATAGCGATTTGCTATTTTAGCCTTGCGAAAGTGATAGATCAAAGGCTTCTGGAGGCTGTAAGTTATGAGTTTAACCATCGACATTTTTTCAAGCTCGTAACTTGGAAGCTGTTCCGAGCCCGCAAAAAGACGCCAATTAAAAAGCAAAGTAGCTGGCGACCTCACTTACAGGCCTCCGGATCTCCCGAAAGCTCAATTGAATGGGGCTCAATGGTTATGCATAGGGATGAGTAACAGAGGGTGTGGAGAAAAATAGTAGAATAAAGTGTTGGAGGACCACTGTACATTACAAAAGTACATGTTTGAAAGCTTTTAGTCATACTTATGGCATAATTAAACAGGAGGAAAAGCTAGTTGTAATCCTTGAGAGACCCATGATACACAGGTGGAAGTGGTGTGTGAGAGGGGTGTTTACATTTCTATAAAGCTATGATTGCATCCTTTGATGTAATGTCCTAATTCTGGGCCTGTGAGGGGGAAGGGGTGTGATGCCAATTTCAATCTTATTCAGTTATCAAACAACCAGTACTCCTGTCTGTTACATCACATTGTGAAAACTAGATAGGAGGGAACAAACACAAAATGGAATAATTTACTCACAAACATTCTTCAAAAAAGTTTGGTACATATTTGAGTGTATTTTGTTTTCAACTGCAGTGGTCCTTTAACCTAATTATTAAGATCAAAGGGTCACTTTGAGTGATGGTGATATAAATATGACTTGTGCAGCAAGTTCTAGAAAACTGCTGAATTAAGTGTAGCTCCATCACAGACTATCATCCAAACTAGATGATAATATGCTTGCACAGAAAAATACCCTTTGTGTCATTTCAGAAGTACTGCCGTGTATGAAAAGATGAACAGGTTAAATACTACAAACGCAGGTGACAAACATTGTTACCTCTGAATTTAGCATGGGTTTTAAACTCAATGACAAGACGGCCATCCTCACGGATATATATCCTTATAATCTGGAGCCTGGCAGAGAGGACGCTGTCTGTCTGAATACCTGTAACGTGAAGCAAAGGGAGTTAAGTGTAGTAACTTGCATACCAGTTACACTATGGAATACTTTTTATAATGACTTATAACCAGAATATAATATCAACAACAAATACAAAGCAAATTTCTAATTTCAGTTGCTATGGATATGTTCAAATAGGTCTCTATTCAGTAGATGCATTTATTTTCCAAAACTAATATTGAGACATCAAACACACATTTGAACTAATCTTAATTTTGAATAAAAACATCTGAAACCAATCGTCAGCATAAACAACTCTTACTATAATTAAAACATTAAAATGTCAATTCTTGAATTGAATTTAAACTGAATTCAATAACCTTAACAAAGTTTAATGCATACTTCTGCAAAGTCATCAAATCTACCTTTAACTGGACATGCTTATCTAAACATTGCAATATATTTATTTTACATATTTATTTATCCGACAAGAAAACAGAGAGAACTCATTAAGTTACTTTATTTTGCAGCACATAGTTTTGTTAGAGGCTGTTCCCAGTGCCTCCATTACACAATGCATTACGTAGGAGCATAGCTCCTTCACCACTTATTTTAGCAATGCATTCAGTTGCTTTGCACATATTTTTTATGGTGTGCTAAAGCAATGTGTTATACTGATGATGAGTGGAGATATGGACTGTCTGTGCTGAAATACATATTTTTCAGACTCTTTTATGCAGATAAACTTTTTGAAATGTGCAAAACATGTCCTATGTATATACTGTACCATCCGTGAATTCCACCTTATTTAGGTTATGAGGCAAGGTTCTTAATAGCACAATTCTGTATTAAAAGGTGCTGTTTTTTTTCAGATGATATTGAAAAACAATATTTTGTAAAAATGAAAGAAAATCCTTTAGTTCATCCATGGAGTTAGATGAGGTGGCATTGCAATGTGATAATGCTGGTGTTGGCGTTACCAGTGAGACAGGGTAGTAATACATCACTGTGGCATTGTCTACATGTTACACCCACTGCAGGACTTTTTCTGGTGTGAAGCACAGCAGGAACTTACCAACCGGATGGTCTAAATGATTACCTAAATACTGCTTTGCACATAAGTTTTTTTGTATCTTCTGAGAAACAACAGTGCCGTTTGAATATGAAGAGATCGAAAAGACTCCAATCAACCTGTATATCACTACTGTCTAGCTCAATGTTACCTGTCTAATTGATGTTTATTAAAAGTAACCTGTTTCTCTTTGACTACACGATCAGAAGGATATTAACAATATTACACTAATTAGAAATGGTATTATGAAAATGCATGCACTGTAAAAAAAACGTACCAGTTCTCCAGAGAACGGTGTCATAAAAGAAAGAGAACTCCATTTCAGTGTGGTGCTCCAGCGATGCCCATCCTCGAGGCGCAGTCACATAAATATAGGACACGTAGAGGGGCACGTGAACAGTCAGGAAGGACTGGGCAGAATCTCTTACCTACCAGAAATAAACACATTAGTTATTAGGTGAAAATGATCAGCAGATTAGCAATACACACACATTTCAAGGTGAACTGTATCTGGAGAGTAAAACAGCTATTTCTGAAACACATTTACTGCAAGGTCAGCTTCATATAGTTGCCATTCTGTCTCTCTGAAACATTTTTTTCAGATTCTCAGTTGTAACAAGATATAATTTTAATGAAGCATTCAGAGAATTGTTCATAGGTACAGCAGAACATTATGATCTTACTAAGCCTCACTGTTCTCTTCCAAATGTACACAATAAGCATGAATAGCAAATGTATTAGTTTCCCACAGAGCTCATCCACCTCTGAAGATTTCCCATGTTGTCAGGTCAATGGTTATAATGTTGCATTGAGTCTCTAATATATTATATAGTGTTATTTCCAGAAATACTAATGAAACAGGAGCAGGTGTTCTATTCCTAGTTAACTGCATGTTGTGCAGCCTTATACTACACATCAAAATGTTTGTCAAAGGGAAAATGTAAATCTTGTCTTATCTTTATTAACAGCTGCCATTTTGTTTTATTACAAAAATAGGTAAGCCAGTGCCCATATATTATGATAACTAGACTGTAAGTTATTTCAAACAAGGCTTGACCCATCTATACTGGCTGAAGAAAAGTTGAAGAAGCCCTAATTTTTTGAAACACGTTGAGATATTACCACAGTGATGGCTACTACAGTGGCTTCTTGGTAACACCAGTGCTAATACCATCACGTTGCAACGCCACTTCATCTGGAAGCACAGTGTGAATAAGGAGCTGGAGCTATGAACTACCAATTGGATGGACTAAAGATTTACCTAAGGACTATAGAAACTTTACTTTGCATAAAAGATTGTTTTTAATATCTTCTGAGCAGCATTAAGACCAATCTAAAGTGTCTTGTGTGAATTCTAAGGAAATGAAAAGGCTGCAGGTAACTTGTACCTCACTTGTAGCTTAGTGTTACCTGTCTAATGATATCTATATGTATGTCTTATTTATCCATTATTCACTAAACATCTTTGCACAGCACTAAACAATATACAAGAGAGTCATTTTATAATCTAGTGTGAATGTACTCTCTTTTGAAATAAAACACCACAATGCTAACTTTAGTACAGTGAAAAAAATACATCATTATTCTAATTTATTTTTAAAGCAAGAGCATGTTCCATACCAAATTATAAAAGGGTACAATAAAAGTATATAGCAGATAAGGACAAATATCTCTCAAATGTTGTAATATATGCCAAAATACAAAGCCAGCAGAATTATCCATCGCCTTTTGTACAAATTACTGGTGTCTGATTATACATTATCAAATTCACCTACAGTAAATTACTGTGAAACAAAATTATGCTTATATTACCAAAAACTGTAGGATGCTGTAATCTTCTTAATTAAAAAATGAGTGAATGAAAGCTTTTATTTGATGTATGCAAGAATAAGCCATAATTTGTTTTGGAAAAGTTTGACACATCTCAGCCTGCATCTAAAATGCTGTAGGTTTAAATAATTAATTACTTCCCAACTGCTTGGTAAATTTTAATATATTTACGAGGACTGCAGTAAAAAGATTATTGAAGTGCTATCAAGTGCATAACACAGTAACATGTGGCATTATGATACATATACTACCTATGTTGGAAACTATATTGATTTACATATTTATAATTTAACGAAATACTGATATAATACAATATACTCATTGCATACTGCAGTTATGGGACTGCTGGATGTGTTGACAAAAATAAACCCCATTTGATTCTTATATGCAATTATTCGGTATTGTGTGTCTCAATTTTGATTCTGACTTCTAGTTTCAATGAATGAGCTTTCCATTAACCCTGTTGAATGCATTGGCAGTTTAGCTGCCGCATTCCCATTGTGCACATTGAAACTTCCTCTACATTCTCAGCAAAGTTGATCAACTGAAACCAAAATGGTATATCCAATAAATAAGAGGATGTGTAATTTTTATTTACATATTCTACCCAAAAAATGTTTTGCCCGTTTTCAAGTGTAATTCTTTATAATGTTATATTTTAAATATTTGACTACAATGGCTCTTTAAGGAATTTTTTCCATGACAATAGCTGATAACCAAGATTATTCTTTAACTTAGCTAGAGCATTATTAATACCGGTAGTCTTTTTTTAGTATGTAAATACTTATTATATACATTTTAATGAAGATGTTAGGCCCAAACAAGACAAAAAGAGTTTGAGCATAGTTTTTTTTGTGTGCTTTATTTTCTTTTCCACATTCCATTATTTCTTAAAAGTTTATTGGTATGTTCAAAAGCTATTAAATAAACAGATTAAACCCTATTGTATGGTCACTGCAGTAGCCATTAAAAAAATGCCTCTATGTAATAGGAGGAACTTCCAAATGGATGTTCTTACTGTTTTTCACTTTGTCTATAACTAAAATACGTTAAATCTACTTTGAACTGTTTGTTGCAAGAGAGGCACAGCATAAACCAGCCTTCTAAGTCTCTATATACCTATTTGTGGGAAAAGAGGATAAGGTCAGATCTGACAATTACAACACTACTGCACAATGTTAAATTGTCAAAACAAGCAGGCTTTTCACAGAACAAGTAAAATATTAGGGTACCTGAAAGTCTGCTGTCACAGCTCCACCACACACGTCAATAAGTTCTGTCATGTCATAATATGCATCAAAAGTCCAAATACAGCTCTTGAGATTTAGATGCTTGTACAGTTGCACTGTCTTTGGTTCTCTGACACTGGGGTCAAACTGGTATGGGCGATCATAGCCTGGACCCACAGCAATGCTATCATAAGTCACCTCATCAAGGAATCCAGCTTCTAAAATCAGAACAAGAATTATTAGAGGACCACTGTAGATCATGTAAAAGCGCATTTGTGTGTGAAATATGAAGAAACTAACATTAGCAGCTATGTGACACAAAAGCATAAAAATAATTTTTAGCAAATATCAGATTTTTTTTAAACAATCTGTTTCTATGTAGGAAGTTCCATCTTATCTGATGTCATCCCTTCCTAATAGCTTAAATTCTGAGGGTGTATTTAACTAATTTGTAAGTAGTAGAGGAGTGAAGAAGGAGAGGTAATAAACCTTTCTTATGTATATCAATTAATCTAACACCTAACCAGTTCCATGCATATGCTCAGAAGCAGACTGCAATAATAAACACAATCTATATTCCTGTAAAATGCTTACTCAGACAAAACGTTCAACAAAGTATTGTGGATGCCTCCAGGGGCCAGCAGAGGGATCACGGTTTAGCTTTATGGCTCCTTCCGTGCCTAATTATTTTCTCAGTCAGGCTCAAACATATGTATGCATATTGGAGACTGATTGAGCCCAAAATTAGCATTGAGTTGTGGGGATATTTCAATGACTGATCAGTATGGTTTCCGATACAAAATGTGCAAGTAGATGTGCAAGTAGTTCACCTGAAATTCCTCTGAGATCACGAATGGTGACCAGATTGGAGCAGACGTGTTGGTGCCGGTACACAGACTCTGAGAGCAGGAAATGCAGGTTGTGCAGAGGCATGGTGGAGATCAGAGGCAGCATGCCATCTTGATGTGGGATCTGAACAGATATATGGATCCTGTACAAAAGAAACATTATTAAAAAGATATTTACTCATTGATGTCCCTCAATAAATTAAAGGGAGGTTAGAATAATAATTAATTTTAAAGGCAAATGATTTTGGACACAGATTAACTGGACCTATACCATAGGAGCTCTGGTATGACCAGAAATAGTGCCAATATTCACCAGGAACTCAAAGTTATTTGTAGACTTGATTGACTACATATTATAGTTTTCCATGAAGGGATTATACCTATTCAAAACTACCCCGGAGGAAGGATACACAGGATCAAGTCCCCAAGCCAGCTCAGGTTCAAGTTAAAGTTAAGTAGTTTTATGGTGTCATCAATCACACACAGTATGATCAAAAAAAGTGCAACAAAGAAGAAAAATTTTCCCATGTCCATTTTAATGGCAGCCATCCTAAATTTTCATCTCCACAGCTGATTACTTTCTTCTGAAGGGTTTTAAAAACCCTAGTAATATATATACAGTGACAGAAATGTGTTTTATATTTCGTTTTGTCCTTCCCCTATATCACAGGCTACAATCTGACATTATCCCGCAGTGTCCACAGATATGGTGTATGTACCTATTAGGATGCTCTTTGTGTTTTACATCCAGATATTTGAGAGTAGCAATGAAAGACTGGGCCTGGAATCCTCTGGCAGTTCCAGCTACCACGGGTGTGTGGCAGATGGCACTGTCTGTTCCTATTGTCACAATATTGCTTCTCAGTGACGTTCCCACGTGCCCAACTTTATCCACTGCTTTGGCAACACAACGGACGTGAAATCTCCTGCTGAAATAAATACTATCCAGCACCTTGAGAGAGAAAAAATAAAAGAATATAAAATTTAGAGCTGCCTCCCTATTGTATACACATAATAACTTTGCATGTTTTTTTGGCATTTTGTTTTTATGGTCATTATTGTTTTTATTTAAAACAGGTGCACCGAAAATTTGGTATAAGCAGGAATGTGATAAAAGAAGTAACTATAATTTTAGCTTTTCACATTTAACATAGGTCACTTGATTAAAATATTGAGTAAGAAATGTATTTTCACTGTTTAACATGTAATAAATATTGATCTATAACACTCTCCTGTGTCGTCTTTAACCTCTAGTATCCCCATGGCACCTAACATTAACCCATTATTACAGGGGTCCCTACAGACTCCCATTGTAATCTAATCAATATCAATGGCAACTAATAATAAGCCTTATACCAAGGGGGTCCCTATGGACCTAAATGGTATACTACTACCAAGGGGTCTCCATGGACCCCCATGATATCAAACATTAACCCCTATACCAAGGGGGTTCTTATTGACGCCATTGTATACTATATTATTACCCTGGGGTCCCCTATGCACCCCCATGGAACCTAATATTAAGAACTATACCCTAATCCTACGGACATTAGATCAATACAAAATGGGTATAATCCTTATATAATTATAAAGTAATTTCATTACGTATCACATCCTTTTGACAAATGCAATTACTGATATTTTAACGGTGCCAATAAAAATCCATAATTATGCCATGGTGTCATTCCTGGACACCCTATGAAGCAGATATACCATCGATCCATTTGGTACTTGTCCCTGAATCCGTAGCATTGCCTTGTATACTTACCATATGATTTACACCAGTGAATGGGGTTGTATCAGTGATTGTCTCAAAGGGTGATCTAGCCCCATTGGAGTCTGTGGGTGCTGCCACTTCCCAACTAAACAGTATAGTGGTCTGGTTGATGCCGGCCTCTTCACAACGCTCCCTCATTACAGAGTACTTTGGAAAATGAGGGTCACATGGAGTGACACAAACCAACGGGTAACCGGGAGATGGGGATTTCTTGACACCTTCTTTGGTGACTTCCTCCACATGGTCATAATCAGCTAAAGATACAACCTGCAGAAAGCCACAATGAATGATTTAGACATTTATATTTTTGCAGCCACTTAAAGGGATACTTTAAATGATTTGTTTCTTTGCAGTCATTTATCTAAAGATAATATTTAACATTAAATCATTGCATTTGTTAGAAAAGCAACCTGGCAAAACCTACTTTCATTTACAGTTATCTTACTCTGTGTCATGGCTCCCTTACTTTCTCTTGTTCCAGCAATTCCTTTTTCTCACTCACTTAAACATGGAAATCTGAGAACACATCCTGAAGCCAATATAATTAGGGAGGCAGAGAGTAGTTGTTAAGAGAGGAGAAAGCAAGGGAGTCATGAGACAATGATATAGTGTAAGACAACTGAAAAGTATGTTATAAAGCTTTTGCAAGCTTTTTAATCCAGTGTATGCAACATTCCTCCAATGTTTAAATATTAAATATTATCTGTGAAGAATAAAACCTTTTTAGTGTTCCTTTAAATACATTTGTAACACCACACAAGGAATGATAGGAAAGGTATGCAGGCATATAAATAACTATAACATGAAGACATAATAATAAAGAAGGTCCAACCAGGAACTTTATATAGAAATTATAGCCTTTTGTTTAATTAAACTAGCTAGACATTATTTAATAATGTGGCCATTTTATGAAGTTATTGCTATGAAAGGCAGTAATAAAAGCAATACATTTGGAGGCGGCAACAGGAGGAATGTGGGTAGAGTGGCAATTTCTCTCAAATTAAATAGATATTAAAATAAAAGGAAATGAAATGTAATTATCTATGATGCAAGTAATGATTCATTTGTAAGCTGCACAGTCAATTTGATCAATAATTCATCATTTTATCAGCGACTGGTGCATCTCACACCTTCATTATACCATATGATTATTTATTGGCAGTCTGGAAAGCAATGCATAAATATATACCCTAGTAGCAACAGTGTACAAATTCAGGAGGTGTTTTTATTGAGAGGAAAACAGATGGCCAGTGAGACTAGTAGAGGCTGCACAATGTCTCGTTAAATGTCCATAAAAGAGAGTAAATGTCATATTCAATATCAAACTTCTTTCAAACATAAATCTCCAGTTGAACTGCTCATCTCAAATCCTAGGAGCTTATCAAGGCAGTGAGAATAGTTCTGGCTGAGGTGGTCAGACACAACTTTAGGAAAATAAATTACTCTTCAATGGCTCCAAGTCTGATCTAACAAGCTGTATGATGCCAATGGAAGCCCATTAATATAGCAGGCATCCAGACAACACAGCAAGCATACAGCTAATTAGGGTCACCCACTCCAGCTTGTGACTGACCATTTAGAACAGCCTCTCAGCCCTTACACTACATTAAGATTTCTAATGGGAATAAATAAAGTAACTGAAGGCTTCAATCTTCATTTCACTCAACCAAGGAGTTCTACAGGGAATCACCAATAATTCCTCATAGTGAAATCAGGTGATGGTCTATTGACTCCTCAGAAGGCTGCAGTTTAAGTTGAATATTTGTTCTGTTTTTTTCAAAACCAGAGTTTATTTGTGTGTGGGAGATGATGGTTTGCAAGTCCCTTTATCTAGAGTGCTGTCAGACTGTCTTACCACCATTCAGTTATTCAGTGTAACAGCAAGATAAAATAATCTCTTTAAAAGGAATAAACAAACCTTGAGTGAAACACACTTCCGTTGTTAAATTTGTTGACTCAATACTTTTTTTTCTAATTTCCCCCCCAGTTCTTTTTGGGCTATACACAAATGTAGGCAGCACTTTTAAGCTTTTTGCACTGGATGTTTAGGAAGTGGTATGTCTCGGCAAAGGCGGAGGGGACCCAACACTAGTGCAGCTTGATTTTGTGAGCCCAGCTTCATGCCATACTGTGTACACAGAATGTCAGTATGTATAGGCATTTTCTGTCCGTCTATGTCTATTGTTATATGGTAATGTTATGATAGTATATGTTATGTTACAATGTTATGATTGGGATATAGAGAGGGTAAAGGAGGAACAGTAACTGGGGGCCTACAAATCTGAATGAATCCAAGGACATAAAACCAAAATATGCTTCTGTGTTTATGGTAATTTTCCTCAACAAGAATTACTCACAATTGGAGGTGATGGTAAAATCAGGCTTCCTGCAGCCTCTTGGTCCAATATTGTCACTGTGGCTGTGGTGACATCTCCAAGAACAGCCTCAACAGGATCATCAGGTCCAAGAACCAGGGAAAACGATTCATGCCACTCCCTGTCATCATTTGACAGGATCTCAACCTTAAACATGATATGGTCCATGCCTACAAAGAGAACGGGGTATGATTATCCATGTACCTAATAGAGTCTTCACTGCACTGTAAGTTTATTGGGACAACACAATGCAGATATTGTTAGATATTGTTGTTAAATATGTCAAAGAATTCTTGGAAAAGTGATACAAAAGGAACTTCCTTCAAAAATAATAAAAAAATCTTCCAAACACATTGAAGGACAAGTTGCCATAAACGATTGACTATATAGTAAGTACTGGACTAATGTTATGGTACATGCACAATTCAACATCTTGCAATTTAAAGTTCATTCAATATTTGCTTTCTCATAACAAATAGCAAATATTATATTCTTGATAACTACTCACCAGGACTAAATTTTAGAACTCTGCTTTTTGGGTAATAATCAACACCGGACTGGGCTGATCCATCACGTGTGCTGCAACGGACCTTTGATGTTCTGTTCAGGTCTCCTCTTCGGATAACCTTAATGTTTAAAATAGCTACTCCCTCTGGTTCCTGGGGCTCTCGAATTTGGTAAGTGGTCTCCTCAAATTCAATGGTAGGTGCTGTGAGAGACACAGTAATATCATTGTTGGATTTGATATATATACATACATATACAGTAAACATCAGTTGCTCTTAAATAAAAGAGTTCACTTATAGAAGTTTAAATATAGTTTTAGCACTTGCCTTTTATTGCTACAAGACTTCTGTGTTTTAGGTGATGTGAAGTGCTAGAGAGCTTAGACCATGAATGTAACTATCACGCAGTAGAACTCAGCTGCAGTTTGATTGGCTCTTGAACTGTGTCTTCAACATTTGTTTGACCCAGTCAGCTCACAGGTGACAGTGACAAGAATTGATCTTAAAATGGCGGCTCCACAAACATGGAGGAGTAATTCGCAAACTAGGCAAATTTCATAATGATTACATAGATAGTAAATCTTCTCTAGGATTGGTCTTTCAAATAAAAGAAAACTGCTTTTAGGTGGAAACTGCCCTTTAAAACAGACAGGCCAGTCACATATCTGCCTGTGAAATGTCCATTTAATCTAGAGCTATTAATTATTTATTACTAATATAAACATACAAGTTGTTTAAATGAAAGAAGCTAATGTGCTGGGTGGATGTAAATGTTTGAGAATAAAGGTGTTGCAAAGACTTATATAATATCAGCCCTATTAAATTAGAAGCCCGTTGCGGCATCGGCAAGCTTGCAAGGGCTGAGGGCTTGAAAACCGTCTGCCTTACGGAGCTATTAAATTAGAACATGCCGCGTATTACGGACTTGAGACGCAAACCCGTAATTCATTTTTCGAGAGTCGTATACGAGGTCGTGAACATGTTCAGTTAGTCAAACCCATAGTTTAGATGGAGCCAATGGCAACAGAGATCGTCATCATTACATCACTGAAAAATGGTGGTTGGATTTCAAAGTCCTACAGGCATCAATTACGAGTTACGATCAGACCCACATTCTAGAAATAACGCAATATTGATAAAGCCGTAAATATGATATTCTAGTCCATGCGAGTTCCATTATATGTATTAACATATTGATTGCCAGGATTGATATAACACGGAATTTAAACATTAAATAAATTATTTTCTATTGCTGATTTGAGCTTCAGAATGTTGTCCTATTTATTTTAATACCTAACATCACTTTCTCTTTTAATATGTACAGTAGTGTGTGTATATTTGCATTTAAAGAGCTACGGATTCGACTTTACCCCTCTAGCGGGTCCTCTCTGGTACCCGTTGGCTTCTTGGCTCCATTTGCGGGTTAGGGGCTTGAACGACAGTGAATTCATAGCAATTTAATAGCTTGATTGGAACGTAACAGTTACGGGCTTGACAGATCAAAGGATTTGCAGGCGCGCAATTCAAATTTACACGTCCCGTAGCCTTTTTGGCCTTACCCCGCAAGTCATTGACTGGTTGCTTTACAGGTCTAATTTAATAGCATTCAGTCTTGCGGGCCATGTTACGGCTACGGTTTTCAACATTGAGCTAATTTAATAGGGCTGTATGTGTCATTTAGGAACAATATTACTATGTGGGATTAAATATAAATATATATTTTTACACAACTGTTTCATACATAGGAAATGGCAAATTAATGAATAAAAACAAAAAGTGTTGGATCCAGCACCACTTCACTAGTCTCTGAACCATGAAATACAGCTTAGATCTTGCAAATTAGCTCTTTTGGGGACAAACCAGCTGGAAAACGTCCTTGATGCATTTATTCCAAGCACTGTGAAATTCCAGCACTCAGTAAATTTGGAGGAGATTGTGAAATATTTCACACTGACACATTTGTATATGTAGAAAGTATTATCGTTTCTTTAAAATTACACATCTCCAACTTTCCCAGTGAAACAGCATGTCAATCATAACATTTTGCAATTACATAAAATAATGCACGTAACAATAACATTGTTTTTGCAGCTATTGTCTTTAATGTACAATACTGAATAATGCTAGTCGGAATGGCATTTACTGAACACTCCTCAGTGTAATTATAATGTATAATTCATTGCTTGATATAGCACAGGACAGATGTAATTAAAATAATCTTTACAGTATAAATAGCAGAATATAAATCATAGCAGTTGGCAATTAAATAAGGAAGTCATTCTCAACTTCAGTTGTCAAGAATGCAAGTTTTATTGAACTGTCAGCGTTCAGGGTTTATAGAGTCCTGAAATCTGAGCCCATAATATCTGTATTTGGGAGCCTGTAATCTAAGGCAGCAATTCAAATGTTTAAGTAATAGAGCCAATGTTCATGAGATAACCAATTCCAAGGCACACTTTCAATTTTTATTAGCTTATAAATGTCATATTCACCGTGGAGAGGTTAAAACTCTATGATTTAGTAACTCTTTTCAGTTCCATCTCATTCCATCACTCTAACTACAGTTGAATCTACATTCCCGCTATCCTTTAATTTCCTATCTCACTCTGCACCCTTTCAGCACCCTTCCACTAAATTCTGTTGCTCTGATCTTATGGTATTAAAGCTCACCATCTTCATCATTGGTTATAGTTATGGTCGCCATGTCATTCTTCCCAATCCTGGCTCCACTCCAGTGATTTCCAAGAGGATTGCCAAGATAGATCTTGAATTGCTCTTCTGGTTCAAACACGGAGTCATCGTTGATGAACACGGTGCAATTTTTCACCTGACATGAGAGATTTCATCTATTATTAGTAAATTATTTGACATATGGTTGATTTTTCTATACTGATCAAGGTTTTAGAATTCACCAGCCACCATAATACATGGGAAATCCTTTCACATCAAAGTAAATTAATCTGTTTTGAAGTTCCTTATATAAAAGGACTCTATTTCCATTTCAAATTAAAATCTGTTTTACTATTTAAATAGTTTGTATTTGTATTTATCCAGTATACAGACCAGGAATTCCACAAAATAAAAATGTCAGAACATCAGGTTTATTCAAAAATATAATGGATATGGAGCACAAGAGAAATGTCCTGTAGTGAGTGAAAACCAACAACAAGCCCTCCCATAATTCTCAGCTCTTTTCCACCCTTACAGTTTGTAGTGTGGTTGGGTTTTCCACTATTATTTGCATTATTTTAATTGCAGACTTACTCAACTGCTCTCACATCTAGCTATTGAACTGTGGAAGTGTTCGTTTCCTGTTGTGCAGTATGGACAGACATAGTCTAAACACAAAATACTACCTTTAATTTTCATTATACATATTTAGAGCAAAATTTAAGTATATCAGCTTACTCACTTTTTCCCCTTTGAGAAAGGTAAGACGTGAATCATCAGAGTTTCTTCTTTCTTCAAAGTCATCCATCACTTTAGCTGTCTGAGACTGAGTATAACAACGTACAGAAGACTCAAAACTCAAGTCTCCTGTACGTATGACAGAAACATTCAGGGTTCCATCATTCTCCTTCACTGTGAAGACATCTTTACTGAAATGCATGCTGGGAACTGTAAAGAAAAGAGGATTGCCTTATAGTAAAAATCTCTATCATTAATTTCACTTATTTTAATACATTCAGGCGAATACAATATGTATTGTCTAGTAAGCAGTATAAATGTGAGATAATCTGACATTATAATTTTCTCGCATCTGATAATTTCAGTTTTAAACATATCCTCTATTATCAATTTTAACTCACTGAAGTAGCAGCGATTTTGTTCATTTTTAATAGTCCCATAATAATAAAAATACATTGAATACAATATGTGCTTTACAAAAAATGCTATTAAATTCTGGGGAAAATGTGTTGATATGTTGAGGATGTTCTCGTTTGCATTTTCCTGTCAGAATTCTTTAAATGCTAAAATTACTTAAGACAATAAAGATAAGAATGTACACATACTGTGTTTTATATATGTAGAATATTACAAAACCTGACATTAACAACCTTGCAGTGTTGTAAGCCAGAACTGTAACATGACAGATTTCAACTGTGTTGTATTTTAATTGCTCCCATTATATTTGCTTTAAATATTGTGTTATATTAACATGCATTAGACCACAATTACATTGAATCAATCACACATACACCTTGGTAACACAGGATCTTGTACATATATCATGTAAAACAATATAACTGAATATTATGCTATTCTAGGTGGCTGATCTATGAAGCAGTGAGGTTTCATAAATCAGTGCCACACAATAACACAATATGTAGTCAATATTTAGTCATACCTCTTCACAAGATAAAATGCCACTCTCTGATGAATGTAAGCCTATTTTCATTCATTGCTTCTCTATTCCAAGACTAGTAATCATCATAAAAGCAGTGGATTTATTAAAATTGCTTTCAACAGGATTTTCTCTCTGTTAAAATTAGCAATATTCAAGCTCCAATTTTCTAACCCCCAAACTTTGTATAGAAAACATGCCTCCTCACTTTCTATAAATTAAAAACTGTCTGGGCCTAAGTTTTTTGTTTATTATGGTAAAACAAATGTGATCAAATTATGTTTGAGAAATAACATTAATATTTATTAAAATACATCATATTACTGGGTCAAGAAAAATATTCTTAACCGTGTTCCATTCAAGTGGATGGAGGTGGTTACCAGAAGCCGATCCCATAATGGTGAAGGAAGCGACCACCATGATGACAACAATGGGTGAGACTGGAACAATTTATGGATTTGATGACTTAATTGAGCTTACATGTTACAGTAAATAATACATAGAATACATTTTTTGAAAGTGTTATAAGGACACTGACTTACCATCCTGGAAAGTATCATTAATGGAAACTGTTGCCTGAAATGGTTTGGTTAGCACCGCCCCTTGTGGAGAGCTCAGGAAAACCACAAATGTCTCCAAGCCTTCAATCACAGGGTGCTGAGTATCATCCATTATAGTCAAAGTGCAGTGCTGAGGGGAAAATACAGCAAACGATTTATACTTACTATTCTTTACAGACATAGGCGGTTATGTATTAAGACTGCTGACTAGCAATAACATCATCTGAACAAAAAAAAAATCGTATATAAAACTTACATGTGAACCTTAGTGTTGCAGCCTCCAGCAAAGCTGCTTCTCTCCACTTTTGTCCATGGGGTGGAAGAGATTAAGCCTAGGAGGCTGCCGTGATAGGAGTCTTTCTCCAGCTTGTTTCCTACAGCAGACACTGTAGGCCAACAGAATAGTCTAGCAAAACATTTAGGACAGACTCCTGGACAGATTCGCTCCCATTACAGGGACCCTAAAACAGCAACTTTGCTTCTTAAATTGAAATGTAAGTTTTAAATACAGCACTGAGTTTTTTTTCTTCATATGTCAAAGTTATTGCTAATCAACTATTAATAAACAAACAAATTCCAACTGTGTAAACACTACTGCAATTCTAATTGTAAATACTACAAGGTAGTGGCATCCAGCAGAAGTTACCTACAAGTCAAAGAGACAAAATCAAACTTGTTGGGCTGCTTTCCTGACCTATTCTTGTTTTTTCCCATTTGTTTGTGAGGAAGGAGAGATGTTCCTTCCACATGTTTCTTAGACAACCCTTGAGGTGAATTATTGCTGCTAAAATCATAGTTACCAAATATAAGATCAGTTAAAACGTTGAAATGTTCTATTGTTGCAGTTTTACCTTTTTCTTTTAGTGATACCTTTAAAACATTTTTAGATTTTTATGGTTTCTATTAACTACAAAATAATGTATAAAACAACTTATGAAGAAAGCTTTGGCCTTAGATAAAAAGCCACATTTAGGGATTATATTTACATGGGTGTTGACAATAATATGAAATAATTCCATAGTAAGTTCATTAAACAAACCAATCTCTGTGCTAAAAACAACTGACAAAACAGATTACAAAGAAAGTTTAGGCCTTAGGTGAAAATTCACATTTAAAAAATACTTACAAACTAGCTGACGCTGATTTTACATGGCAGATGACAATAATATAAAATGGTTCAGGGGCCTATTCATTAAAAATATACATCTCTGAGGTACATTTTTTAGAAAATGAAACACAATAAAAAATCTGGTCATTTCCCATTAAATTCAGCAGGGTGTGATTAACTATTTTCATGACTTTGCTGAATTTCTGTGCTGACTATCAAATTCTGGGGATTTGCACAGCTGCATCTGACGTTTTTTTTGCAAGGCACATGTAAAAACTGAGTAATGAATGCACTTAAATGTAACTGTGTTGCTTAGCTCGTATTAATTTGAAAATATTATTTAATTATCTTGATGTCTTTTCATAATCACAATCAATGGGAAAGCTACTAGAAGATAATAATATAGGCTGTTCACAATCACTCTCTCTTTTTATTGGTATTACTGATATGTTAACTCAATCTGATATAAATATGGTAATTATACACCAGTAGGTATTGTATGTTTCTTATCCTCCTAATAGTGCTTTAATAAGAATAATAAGTAGGCAATGAACACATTTAATTAAAGTTCGAACAGATTTACAAAGTAAAGATGTCTCTGGGGAGTTTCTTTGTAAATGTAAAACGAACAGATAGAAGGCAGAAGAGAATCTGTAAAGGAACAATACCCAGTAATTATGAGAATATTATCTTCTGATGTTTGCATTAATCTACTTTATAACACAACCATTGGCTGTCTTAAAGGACCACTGTAGTTCACTTGTCTGTGAAGTATATAACAAACTAACAATATCAGCTAATATTTTTAGAGAAATGTACAGCCTTATTAAATTGCGATTCGGCAAATGTAAAAGGGCTCTTTTTAATCACAGAGCATATTTTTTTACAAAAGTTTTTAGTTAGTGAACTTCTATCCAAAAGCAAGGTCTTCACTAACTAAAAATGTCTGTAAAAAAAAAATGCTATGTGCTTAATTAGAGGCTTTTTAAATTTGCCAAATCGCTATTTAATAAGGCTGTTAGACGTTATGCATATAAGAATAAATCTTGATTTTTTTCATCACTTCCTGAGAACTGGATCATGACAGTCTGTTTTTATATATCAGTAGAAGGAGTGATGTGTGAGGAAGGACAAATTCAGATTGCTCTGTTAGATAATTGGATCTGACTGAAATGGACATCATACTTTGCCAACTTCACTGTCCCAGAAGCAGGCTGTTTGCGACAGGAAATGCAATTGTTGCTCTTCAGAAATGTAAACATCCCTCTTTCACACACACACAGACACAACATCCACCAACATATCATGGATTCCTCCATAATCAACCAGAGGTAAACATTTTTTTTTTAAACCAGCTTAAGGTCTATCTGCCTGCTTAATTACATTATTAGTCAAGATAGACTCAAAGTTTTCATCTATCTATCTATCTACCTACATATATATATATATATATATATATATATATACTAATTCTCATTATAGCAGACATTGCTGATTCTTAAATTTACAGCCCTCGCTCACTCTCACCCTTATAGCTGAACTCTTAACAAGTCTGCACATTAATGCAATTTGTCCTAGCCTTAATCTTTCGTCACCAGTACTCAATGTACTCTATATCAGTCTATTACGGACTCATCTACTCTCTTCCTTCCAGCCTGATTCTCTCCCTACTAGTATTATGCTCTCCTCTCTAGTCATTATTCCCCTGAATCCCTCAATGGTTCTCTTTCCCTCCCTCCCCAACAGTCTCAAGACAGGGTTAAGAAAAAGCTCAGCATCCAAGGAGTTAATGTGAGAAAATTCTTCACAGCATTTTAATAAATGTATTATGCACGGTGTTGGGGATTTTAAACATTTTGCTGAAATGCTTAACTTTCTAAATTTTAAACTTACACATTTTAAAGGCTTTTCAAAAGACTTTCTAACTCCCGGAGCCAAAAGTATTTAAAATATTTATTATGGAGATATTTCATTCCTAGATTTTTGCTTTTTACTTTTCTACATATTAAAAAAGATAGAAGGTGAAAACTGTAACATTTTTCTGAATAAACATATTTTTAAAACATAATCAATAGAAAACCGACACAATATGCACTTATTTGAAAAATATTACTAGGTATTCCAGCTGCCATATTGGATATATCGGTGAAGACTGCCATCTTGAATCTACTTCTTTAGAATGAACTTACCTGGGAGTGAAATCAATGACTCTAGGCCCAATGCCCTATACCAAGAGTCAAAGTGACATAGTAGATGTTCCAAATATGGCATACTTTAAAACCATAGATTAATAATTAAAAGTATTTTATGAATTAAATATAATTAAATCCACATCGTTCTACAATAAACTTACACTGAAGGATGTAATTTCAACTGTAAGCCTGCCTTTCTGATCCAACCACCAACATAATTGCATCACGTGTTAACAATTACAGCTGATTACCTGGATATCTATTGTCTTTAGTGTAACCCATGTGAAAACAGAAAGACCTGGCATGCTCCCTGAGATCTAACGGGTGTTATGTACTACAGGGAAATGCATTTTTTTTATATATAAATAGATACATACATATATTATATTACTAGTGAAATCCAGAAATCTTCCATGTCCCTTTAATTTATAAATGATATAGTTTCTGATATTTAGCAATCATATTGAAATATCTTACCTCTACTGTTTTCCCAGGTCTAAATTCAATCTTCTTAGAGCTGGGAATATAATCAATTCCAGGAGTGGCAGAGGGTGGATCTGAGGGGCGAGTGGCACACCACACAGAGGTGGGAACAGAAAGGTCTGGACCACTCCGAATAACAGGTATCTCAATAGAGCCTGTTGAAGAACAAAGCAGATTTAACCCAAAATTATATCTGTATAATAAAATATTCTATTCCCATACACTGAACAGCAGGAATGCACCAAACATATCCTGAAATCTGCAAAAAAAAAATCAATTATAACATCTCATATATCATATATACTGTATATATAATGATACATACAAATAATGTAAACTTCTAAGTCTATGTAACATCAATATTAAAAATGAATAGACAATATACAGGTAATAACAAATGAAAATTGTTTGGTAACAAGCCATTTTTTTAATTGCTACAGTGGAATTCTCTTGTATAATATTATTGGTTCTTTGTAAAGCTAGGTATTAATTGTATTAGCCATTTTTTCATAACTACATAATCCCGGAGATATACAGCACGCTAATTAGTGGCACTGAATGTTAGTGGCATAGTTTGCTCAATAGCTTTTGTCATTTATACATTTAGTATCTCCCATCCTAATCAAGCACATGTACTTGTACCTCTAGAGATTTTGCGTTACCTGCATCCTCACTGACAGTAAATGTTGCATTTCCCAGGGAGACCGTTGAGGCATCATTGGGTCCTTCGATCACTACTTTGGCTGAAGCAATGTTTCCGATCCTTGCATTTGTAGAGGAGTCAGCGAGGGCTATTTCAAATTCCTCCTCATCTTCATATTCACTGTCGTCTATTAGTTGGACATCACAAGTGGACATGGTAACTCCAGGCCCAAAAATGACTCTGTTTTCATTGGACATTCCTCGGGACTTGAAATCAGAACCCGACTCCAGTGCATGCAGGCTGCTACCACTGGCTGACTTCGGGACCGTGTAACAAATGGCTGATACAACAGTTCCTGGGTCACCTGGAATTAACAGTAAGTGGGCATTAATGTATGCATTACTACGGATACGTCCCAGTGCTGAATATTGTGTGCACTGACACTAGTGGTTATTTGTTTGCACTAAACGATTATATGTATTACATTTAAAAATAATACTCAACATCAAGTCAAATTTCTAAAAAAACATTTTGACTTAAAGGGATACGGATCCCTGTTTCTAAAAAAAGTGTTTATTTGCATATCTAAACATCATTCTATTAAGAAGTGCTTAAAACCTGTTTATATTCATTGAAACCTTCAAAATAGTGCCAGCCAAGGTCTGCCCCAGCAGTTTGTGCACACAATGGGCCTGATTCAATTGCAAAACCCGCAACTCGATCGTTTTAGGCCGTATGTCTGCGGGTGTGTTGTGGACTCCCATTCGTCTCCGAATCCGGAGCTATTCAATTGCTCAAGCCCGCAAGTTACTGGCCCAAAGCCGACTCCGTAAGCCATGCACTGGTTGGTAGCAGTTCAGGGTGGGACCTTGATCAATTAAGCAAGCCCGTAACCTCCCATTTCGAATCAGCCAATAGAAAATGAGACTGTCATTATTACGGCAGTAAAACATGGAGAAAAAATTAAGAATTATGAAAATGAATGCCTATACTGTTCCAGTCCATATGGGTGGACTGATATGTATTAACTCATTGATACCCGAGATCAATTAAACCCCAAAATTAAACATACAAATAAATGTTATATACTGACGATTTGCGGGATTGAGACTGTTGAGCAATTAATTCTAATATCGATCATCTCTTTCCCGTTATTTATAGTGCAGTATTGATTTGTTATTAGAATTTACAACTACGAATAGGTGTTTAACCCCCTTGCGGGTCCTCTCTAGCACTCAAAGGATTTTCTCCTTCTTTTGCCATTTAAGGGGTGAAAACATTTGCGGGCTTGGGGAATTTGAGCAATTGAACAGTGATTTGCGATTTTAGCCTTGTGAAAGTGAAAGATCAAAAGCTTCTGGAGCCTGCAAAAAGATACCAAATAAGTAGCAAATTAACTTGCAACTTCACTTACGGCCTACAGTAACATGTGAAAGCTCAATGTTTCTATCAGTGCACTGGATGACATATTGACTTTATGGGAAGAAAATATTGGAAGCTCTTAGGTTCTGAAAGGACCATATCTTATCAATTATCCTCTAAAAGTTTATATAATATATAACAATACATTGCAGCTTTGTTTCCTTTGGGGTTAGATCTCTGGAGAGAAAATAAAAAGCTGACATTTTTTTGTTGCCACAAATAATAAAAGGATATTATTATGTAGGGGAATATGACCTTTTAACAATAGTTTGGTTTCAACATTGACAGCTTTTTAAGCCATGGAAATTAAAATGAAAAGAGGAATCCACTCTGGGTTGGGGATGAGGGAACAGGATGTGAAATGGCTGCGTTATTTAATTGAATGTGAGTGAAGTTCAAAACACATCCTTCCCCGTCACAAGCGCAGAAGCAGGCTGCTTGCATGAATAGATGCAACCAGAGCTTTCCCGATATGTAAACAACCCTCTCACATACAACTACCACCCAAATATCATGCATACCTACACATACCTACAGGGTTCAGCAGAGGCATAAACTTTTTTTTTTATATAAAAAAATTCCTTTATGGCCCTTGGCTAGACCTTAAAGTTTCCAAACACATATATTTTGTTCCATTGTACTGTGGCCTTTTAATGGCAGGAATGCTCTTCATTGTAGGGAATAATAACAGAACTCAGTTTACTAAAAACCCTGGAGTAAAAAAGACCTTCAAAATGCTTCTCTTCATTTCAAACATGGCTAACTGCAGGACTTTTAAATAATAGCAGTGTAAAAAAAAAAGAAAAAAAAAGAAAAAAAAACAAGCAGACGTAGTTTCTCCTCCGTTTACTGAGTATCTTTGACAGAAATGGAAAGTAATTTGTATTTTAATGGCAACTTGCACTGTCCTCACAGATGCAGCAAACTAGGCAGGTGGCATAACTTTTACTTAGTTATTCTTCTCTCTGTGCTCTTTAATATAAAATGAAGTTTTGGTGAAACATGATATTTAATCATTGCCTGGATCACAAAGCACAGTGGATAAATACATTTAAATTCAATTTTCTCAGAGTTGTTGGAATTTCAATTATCATGGAAAGTTACTGTAGAGAAAACATAATGTTATAAAAAAAAACAACAGCCAAAGGGGACTTTAGACAAGACCAGAAATAAGTTTTTAAAGTTGGGTGTGGGGTATTAATGCATTCATGGCCCAAGCCTGCTTAATGATGTGTGCATATACCTGCATATACCAAGCCGTATGCTGCTATGAGTTATCTCTGTTTATGTTTTTTTCATTAACGTGACAGTCACAGATATTTAGATAATAGAAAATCAAAACAAATGAGCGCCACAAGCAAAGCAATCATCCAGCGCCATTATTTCTAGTGAATGCGGAAAGATGTAAAGTGGGGGATGCCTCTCCTCTCAACACATAATGAAGGAAGCACACAATAAGCTTCAGCACAAATAATAAAGAAAATGACATGTATATTATATTTGCTTTGAAGAATAGCATGATTTGGAAATTTGATGCAGTGTTTGAGGGATTTGAAAGGTGAGGAAAGATATTTGTACCTTGTCGTATATCTTCATTACAGGAATTTATATGTCTCTTGTAAGATTATTAGGACAACTTGCTAGGTTAATTCATATGAATGTTGCAATTGTTAAAAATCTCCACTAAATGTTGTTTGCATTCAGTAAGTTAGATATAGAACCAATGGCATGCCCCACTTTCAGAACAGGAAGTCAGTGTTATATATTTGTAACTATATAATAAATGTATTACACGTATCATGACCACAAAATGTTAAGTCAGATAATTATAAATTAAAACAGGATTTTAGTTACTCAACCAAGGAACATACTCTCTTGTATTTGCTCTATGGAAAAGTGGACCAGGAAATGTATTGACAACTACTGATTTGTGAAGTCTTTTCATTTAATACTAAGTGCAGAGTTATGTCTATTCATGTATATTTCAATTCCCCAATGGGTTTAGACTGCTCTACTGGAATACTGTCACATTAATACAACATCCTTTGTCATGTAGAACTTCCTCACATTTCTTAGTAGCCCACCAACGTCTAGCTTCAGAACAAGCATTTTGTTTTTCATTTCATTTCTAGGTAATATACTTCCCTACTGTCCTTTGTGGTTTAAACTGGCATATTTACTATATTTTCAACCTTCCATCGGTACATGACAATGTTGTGCCCATTCTTTCACATAAATGGATGGGTTCAGTACCAATTCATAATGTAACTTTCTATCCTTCATTAGGGGGCTTATTGTAAAAAGATGGTACCACTCAAGAACTAAGCAACATGATTTGGTATATAAAGCCTTGGGATTATCTGGTTGTAATCACCACAATGTTAAAATGCAGTCCCTATCTTTACAGTGTATTGTAGGGCAATAAATGTGCTAACATTCCCTTAAAGAGTCACTAAAAATATATTTTGAAATTTATGTTATAACATATTTTGGCAACTTCTGCAATATATGTTTTAAAACAAGCAAGTAAAAATGACAAAATAACTTTAATGGTAAAATAAAAGTAATGTTTGGCTCTATTTATTTGAATTGGAAGAGTACAGCTACTTGTGTATTGCTTTCTTTTTAAATTAAGTTAAAAAAATGACAGGGTTTACTTGGTGTCTGCTTAAAGAGCCATTTAAGGCATATTTTCCTTTGTTGCATGGAATGTTTCTTTTTTTTTAAATGAAGCTGAATGTATAACTGTCTTTGGGGGTTTGTCAACCAATGTGCAGCAATATAGCTGTAGGAGCCATACGTGTATACCAATGAGATCTAGAATTGTGCATACTGTCTGCTCAAACTAAGATTTTTCCCATGTCACGTTCTGATAGTTTTAAAAAGTTTTACTAAAAAGTATTTTTTTAAGAAAAAAAAGACAACTTTCATAATGTTTAAAACATGCTCTTTTATATGCATAACAGAATATATTGCATTTCATGTCCCTTTAGTGTTAAGTTGCTGCAATAGTCCTCCAGATGGCTCCTAACATACATTCAATATACCTATATACAGAAAATAATGGACTATAGTTGGCTTGTCATAAAATCGATTTCCAAAAGGAAACTTACATGAATGGTAGAATCTGCCACTTTACTAAAAGATTTGTGGGTGCATAGGCTATAATCATAGAAGTAATAGCAGCCAACAGTGAAGAAATTCAAATACAATTCTGATTATTCTGAACACTGGGCAAGTCAACACAAGGTTTAAAGTTTTTTTTAAGTTTTATGAATAGAAAAAACAAATGTTTACTTAATGGCCAATTCTATGCTGACTCCATGAAAAAAGCATTACAGAGCCAATTTAAATAATATTTCAAAAACAGACATTATCATTATTTTGGCTTTATGTTTAAATGACTTCTGGGTAGGAACTTTACCATTACTATATGTTGTCTACTAAATATCGATCCATTGTAAGTGTCAGGCATTGTTGTAAAATACATTTATATACTTAAAAAGTACCAACCTTTCCTTTCAATGGGAGCCGATAGGAATCCAGCGCTCTCTCCAACACGGTATATCTTTTTATCAAACTGCAGCGTGGGCTCATCTTCAGTATCATTAATGTTCACTGTAGCTTTAGTGATGTGTCCCAGCAGGGCGTATGCTGGCATGCTGAGCTCCACCGTGAAGCCCTCCATGTTCTCGTACACTTGGTCATCGTTTATAATGATAGTACAAGCTTTGGTGTCCTCTCTTTCATCAAATTGCACCTACAGAAATTCAGACAAATAACAGTGTCACTAAATTAGAATCTTGCACAAAAGAAAACTCATTTCAAGCTCTTGTATCACTCATATATTTAACAGGGTCACAAAATCACCACTTTTTACAGAACCGAGCAATGCAAATTGTAGTCTATAGACCACTAATGGTTCACAAGCTAAGGCAGTCCACAAACAAGGATTGCATAAAAATTATGAAATAAAATAATAAAATTGTGTGCATAAATAAGTGGTGCATACGCATTTAAACCAGTGGAAGGCAAGTATGAGGATTGCCAACAGTCCAGGATTTCAATATTTCTCTGTATTCAGGTCCTCTCTGCTTTTGCACATCTGAGTTTTATTTGGATAGACCCACCAGGACTCCTGCAAAAATATTTAAATCCTTGTCTATTGGTGGCCATTGCAGGACCGAGTTGCCCACCACTGATCTAAACATTATATTTTATACCTTTACGTAATTACGATATACCCTTTACAGTTATTCATAAATACCAAGAAATTAATATACTGTTACTCTACATTTATAGTTCAACGGTGTATTAGTAAATCTGAACTTACATTTAAAATGTGGTGTATTTATGTCATATAGTGAAGAAAATATTGTTGTGGCAAAATCTTCCAATTGTGCCAATTGTGCCATTTCCATTGTGAGAAAAGTTTTTACTAACTCACAATACCTTTAACACAGTTTGTTTTGAATTTTGCTTTGGTGTTTTGATATAATTTGGCTCTTTTAAATAATTATTTGAGTTTAGTTTGTTAAGCAAATAACAGAATTAATTATCACATATATAGTTGTCATAACTGCGTGTTGTCAAAAGTTGTTGCTAACGCTGCGGCCCTCGCAAAGCGAGGGCTGCAGTTGCTGGCAACTGCGCACCTCGCAACATTTACGAACTTACGACACAGAAATACGAGACGTCGTTACGACCTCGCAAAATTACAACTTTAACGGCCGACCCCTGCGAACCTCAAAACATTCAAAACACAATAAATACACACAACAAACACATAAAAAGCTTACCCACAGCAAGAGGGAGCACACAGGCCCTCTGCAAGTGAAGTAAGACCTCCATTTAAGTCCTAATTGAAGAGTTTAGACGCCCGAAAATCACCTAAGCGAAAGAAAAAATGTCCGCCGAAAAAAACGAAAACGAGGATACAGGACCCTAAACATGCAAAACACCACCAAACACATACGGATTTTCCAAAAAAGCCGGAAGAGCTCCGAGAACAAGGACGCTAAATCACCAACAGCCGCGTGCCACACATTAGGCGCCATTTTACAACACTAACTTACAGAATGCGGAAGTAAACAGCTACCCTAACGGATTTGGCTCGCGCACGCACACTATTTACACTACACACTGCACACATTGCTCACACTTACACAGCAGCTCCACAGCACTCAAAACACACATTGTATGCTGCAGCAACATCAAAACAGATTGTCAGCTTTTCTGCACAATGCTTCCTGCATTTCTTACTTCAAAATAGGTAAAGTATATTCATTTGTTAATGTATTACTGTATTTAGTTCATTACCATACACCAAACAGCATTAGCTCACTTACAATTTGATTCCCGACATTTTTTGACAGGCAATATTTTAGTATTTACTATATTTAATCATTTTGCTTACTTACAAGGAGCCCACGGTGTGGCAAGCTGTGCCCTGACGCTCCACCAACTAATATCATCTTTTTCTATATGGCTGATGCTAGCCAATCAGTTTCTTTTGTTTTTGTGATCTGACACATCAGTACTGTAAACTAGCATAGAAACAGGACGTAAAAATCTTAAACCATTACAAAAGGTTGTAGATACATACTTATATTAATAATAACTCTGCTAGCATTCATGTGGAACAGTATAATATCATCTAAGTAATGCCTAAATACATTTTAAGATCTGCAAGATTGAACCCGCTTAATTAATTTCTACTTGGTCAGTGCATAGTAATACAAGTGATATCTAAGTTGGCCTATACATGGCTGAGACCGAAGTAATGGCTGCCATGGACGTAGTGCCATCACTGCTACTCAAGCAATGTTATTCTGGCATGAGCAATATATGAAAGTATTTACAACTGACAGTTCCCTGTCATAAAATTGTGATTATCTTGTGACACATACAAGCTGCAGCTGAAATTTATGTTTTATAGTCTGTTTCCAGTCTGCAAATCGGGTGCTCTATTTCTGTATTTTTGGGGATTGGAGCTGCAATTTAGTTTTTTGCATAATTAATACTGTGATAAATATTCCAATAACTCCACTCTTCTATCTAAAAATAAGGTCAAAATCAAGGACAGAACAGTGTTTTTACTTGGGATGCATGACAGGTCTTTAGCTGTAGGCAAGTAGTTAATATACAGAGATAACCTGTGTGACTGGATATTATAGCAGGAATTCAGCACAGAGCACTGAGACAGCAATACAGGCCGACCCTGTGGGAATGGAAGAAATAAAGACACAGCGCTGTGTATAAATATATCAATGCTTTTCCCAGAAGAAATGTCAGTTGAAGTCTATAGGGATTTGCTGTTGAAAATGTATCCACTACTGTTTGAGCTAGGCCAACAGAGGGTGCAAAATGCCTCACAATGAGGTTTAATGGCAATAACGTTGACAGCAGACACATGCTTATTTTTTATCATAAGGTTTA
The DNA here is from genome assembly GCA_027410445.1 of Discoglossus pictus. Taxonomy (NCBI): domain Eukaryota; kingdom Metazoa; phylum Chordata; class Amphibia; order Anura; family Alytidae; genus Discoglossus; species Discoglossus pictus. The sequence continues at coordinate 217,623,369 of CM050163.1, read as the reverse complement.
ATGCTACGTTATATATGTATACCTGTAAAATTCTAATCTAGTTTGAGCTAATATCTTTAATCAAAAGTGGAAGTTTTGTTCCACTGCAATTCAATGAAACAGGACTACAGTATATTCCTCGCAATGCTGTGTCTCAGTGAAAGGGCCACTTAATTCAGTACAATTTGTACCACATTGCAGTAAAGATCTCCTAAAAGCATGTTGAAACACTTTTTACATTTCTGAAATACATGCATTTTGAACTGAGATATTATTAAAGAAAAGTCTATGTTTACATATGTCACTGACTGCCCCAGCCAGACCCACAGCTACAGCTCTGTGTAGTGAGCAAAATAAAAAACAGGTTAACCCTTAACAAATCCATCTGTGCAGAGCATGGAATGCTGAAATCACCTATACAGGTCAGTTATGGGTTAACTTTTTAGAGCATTCCTGAGTGCAGGGAAAAAATGCAACAAATCACTGTCTTCACTGTGTCTCTCAGCTGTCTGTTTTTCTCAAAAAACAAGTTAACCTTCAACCAATCCCATCTGTGCAGAGCATGAAATGCTGGAATCGCCTAAACAGGGCAGTTATGGCTTAACTGAAGTGCATTCATGAGTGCAGGGAAAACTGCTATTAATCACTGTCTTTACCACCGGCTCGACTGTCTGTTATTAATCATGCAACAGTCAGTAGGCAGGAAAGACTGTGTTTATAAACAGACTTAAGGATTAGATTGTTTAGCTGTTATTGTGTAATTAAAAAATAGATAATTTTAACACACAATATTTGTGCTCTTTCACACCAATGACGTAAATGGCCTTTTAATGTTTTCCCAAAAACAAGTAGTGTAAAAAACCTTCAGACTTGTATGGTTAAAGGGATATTGAACACATTTTTTCTATGTTGCATTTTAAATAGGGTATTTAAAAATGTACCACTGTATTTTCAAATGAAGCTCTCAAGGTTGAAAAAAATGCTTCAAAAGTGTCAATAAGATAGCAGTATGAGTCGTACTTGTCTGCCAATGAAATCTACAGACGTTTGTATGCTCTGTGCACTTCATGTTTGTTTCAATGAAGTTTAAAAAAAATGTAATTCATATTTTTTTCATGCAAAACACAACCATGGTAATGTTTAAAGCATGATCTTGTAAATGCACAATAGACAGAATTATGTTCAATGTCCCTTTAAAGTTGCCAGGAACTCTACCAGAACAGGAACAAATATGCATTTATTTGAAAATTTCTCTTAAATTGCATAAATAAAAAAGAAACAGAAATTACTACTATAATAGTGATACATATTAAATAGCACATATATGTTGAACTACATATGACAAGGAAAGAATGTATTTAATATAAACTTTATATTGTGTATCAATTTCCTTTAAACATTTTATACAGTAAATCCTACCTAGCTATGCTAATCCCCCAACCCTAAAACATTGCGGGAGAACTCCTACGGGTCACTGCTCCAAGCCGAAAAGACAGACTCCACTGACAAAAAATTATAAGTTACTCCCTTACACTCTGACACCCAAAACCTATGCTAATAAGATTTTAGGGGTCCCTCGCAAATCAGGGCACTGCCAAAACTAAAAATAATTTAAGAAAATATTACGTGTACCAAAGAGTACTCGGACGTGGTTTTAAAACCAATGCTAAAGCAGTTAAAATGACAGTATAGCACTAAATATAGAAAACAATTATGAAATGTCAACATTATTTGACACTTAACAATCTGATATTAACATATGTCTAATAAAAAATGTGAAATGTTAGTATTATGCTCGTTTAAAAAAAAAAATATGCCTCAAATTAAATTGCAACCTCACTCACAGGCTACCTGGCTCTCATCCTGTGCTGTGTGTGAGTGTGTAAGTGAATTTGAGGCATATTTGTCTGTTTTCGCAAGGGTGACAACAACTGGCAGTTTGACCACTAATAATAGTAACATTTGCTCACAAAACTGGGGGCTATATTAGCTAGCTAACTTATTCTATGGATGCTAAAAGTTCATCCCACCAAGAGGCCCCAGCTATCCTATGCTTACCTGTCCAGCATACTCCACATAGTCCTGCTGTCCTGGCCTGGAGCCCACGCTGGAGCTGGATGTGGCGGTCCCCTGCTCCGTGCGGCACAATACAATGGCGTACTGATTCAGATTCCCGGTCCTCTGTACAGTGACACTGATGGAGCCTGCTTTCTCACTCACGTTGTAACTGTCAACAAATTTTATTACTATTTCTGCTGTTTAACCTGTTTACACATTTTAACCAAATAATCTTGAGACAATGCATGAGTGCTCTTTGTTAATGTCTCTCTCCAGTGTGTAACATAATTTAGTACTTTAAATATAAAAACTTTGTCCTATTTGGCCAGTTGCACTCACAGGTATTCCACAAACAAAAAATATACGGATACAATTATCAAGAGGCATAGAAGATATAACACCCTATTAAAGGGCCACTCTGGTCATATTTTTAAAAAGTACTATTTTGAAGATTTATAATTTAAAATATGCAACATGTTTTTAGCATGTAACAAATAAACGTCAAATTGTTTACATTTATATGCATTTATGCTGCTTTAGAATCTGCAATTTTGGCTTCAGCAGATCAACTTCCTGAGGTGGGAGGAGACTTTGAATACATAGGAAGCTCATGGCAATGTGTCATTTACATGTGTCAGTGCTCTAAGCAGCACTAAACAGAAGTACAATAGTTTTCAAGAACACACCCACTTGAGAATGTAAAATAAAGTAGCAGGGAAGAAATCAAAATGGTGTGTCAGGAGGGGATTGGCTCAGGAAGCTGTCCTAAAGAAGATTTCCCCAGTTACAAATATTTTTTTTCTTCATATCCTGATTTTATTTTTAATAAAATATTAAACATATTAAACTATATTGCCCACTATGGTGGCCCTTTAAAATAGCCACGTGTGCCCACTAGGCCATTGTTCAAATGTTGGGTGCTTTTGCAATTATTCAATATCTCTTCCTCCACCTAATAAATAGTAACACCCACAGTGTCTCCTCTTTGTACCCCCATACATAACTTACCCATCAACCCAGTCCCTTCCTCTCATTAAATCCACATCCCATCTCTCAATCCTAACCACTGCTCTTTGAATTCACAACCCGCCTCTTAACCCTTTTTAATATACCTGCCGCCCTATGCCTCATAATTTGTGACAATATAAGTGTGTACACAATGCAATCAGTTATATTTCCATAATTTAGATGTATTACTCAATGTTATATAAAATGGTAATAATCTAAGTCTATGTACTCATTAAAATAGTTTTTTTTTTGTTTTACTTAACTGTATCCTCCTCAATGTATTATTATTATTGATTTTTTATAACACACCAACATATTCCATAGTGCTACAGGGGGATATCAAATGACATTGTATATACAGTGTATATCAAAACATCAGAGAGCTGAGCTAGTAATCTACAGTAAAATGCTGCTTTTATACAAAGCACTCTGTAGGATTGAAAGGTTCGTAAAATTACAATTACGAAACCAAATTTAAATTTCACTTACTTCTAAGAAGCCCCTAGAGTAACAGGTTCTTATCTTCAGAAACCTCCCCCTTTCTTCCTGTTCTCTTATGCACAGCTAAGGTTACGCCCACCGGGGGTTGCTCAGTGCCAGTGTCTCATGCTGCTCAGACACAACGCATGTGAGACACTACTGATGCACTGGTGGAGTGAAGCCCATCATTTGTGGGTTTTCGGTCACAGCTGTACAATATGGCACCAGAAAGTAAGATTTTTTACTCTGGGGCCTTATTAGAAGCGAAGTGAGTTTTATATTATAATTAAATAGTAGGGGATTCAATTAATTAATTAAAATTAATATATATTTCCTAAATATTTCCTGTAAATAACTACACAAAATATCCTCCCGAATCCAGGTTACCTGATATACTTAAAGCTGATGAGAGACCACTGGATGTGGAACATGTTGTCACTGACCACATTAGGCTTGCTGTCTTTCACCAGAAACTTAAAGTTATCCATCGTCTCTTTAACCTTCTCCTCATGCAAAATATATCGGATCAAGCCCAGGTTTATATCCTCTGTGGTCAAAAACACAACAGGGATCAGAATATGATGAAACAATCAAGGAGACATAAGCATCCAAAACTTTTTTCCTTATTGTGCAAGTAGGAAAAAATAGAATATTATACACATTTTTCATTAAAAATACATAAAATCGCAAATAGAAAATTAAGTATTCTACATAAACATTTTTCTTTCACTAAACATTATTGTATAAAAAGATATAATATATATAATGTATACTTAAAGGGTCACTGCAATGGTCATACAAAGGTTTCAGTGGTTTATTTAGTAACTCATTAGTGATAAAATCAGTATTTGTAGAAAATAAATTCAATGTAACTTTTAAAACTTATATTTGACAAGCATAGCTGCTTCTCTGCTGGAGATCCTGGTGGTGGGAGAGGATCTGTCCAGGACACTTTTTTCTAACCGGTGGGAAAGAGCTTGGTGAAGACACCTTTCAGGAGAGCCCCCTGGACAGATTTATTGCACCCCTGGATACCTGATGAGGGATGAGAAAAACATTTCTGCCACAATTTGAAACATTAAAACCCAATTAAATGAATACATTTAAGTGTTTTTTTCCCATTCAAATACTGATTGTATTGCTAATCGGTTATTAAAAGATCTCTGTAATTTAAGAAAAAAGGCACTTGGTTGTGAAGTATGTAACAAACTAACAATATTAGCAGCTAAGTCATGAAAGTCAATATTTTTTTTAGAGAATATCAGAATTTTTTATATTTTTGAATGTTTATATTATAGAGGAAACTTGTTTTTCTTTGTGACATACTTTTCTGAGAGCTAGATAGTGAGAGTATGTTTGTTTATCAGTTGATGATAGGTGGGGGATAAGGGAAAAGGTCAAGGTCAAGATCTGTTTGCCTTCATCTGGATCAATTAACAACTAATCTGCATATTGCAGATCAGAGGAGATCTAAAAAGGTTGAACTTGATGGACTAAAATATTTTTTCAACCTTAATTACTATGTAACTAAGATGTGATTGAAACTGACACCACTCTCATTCCCCCTTAAATAAATAAAAAAAAGTTTGCTTGTATCGATAAATGCAAGCACTGCTCTCCAGAAAAGTAAGCACCACTGTGATACATAAAAAGTATCATGATGGCTCCAGGGTACGGTAGAGGCATCAAAATGTATTTCTTTCTAATCAAAAACTATTGTTATAAGATTTCCTTCTTAATTATGCTCTTAGTCAGACCCAAAGGTTTCTAATGTATATATTTTATCATTGTAAAGTGATCCTTTAAATAATCAAATGATACCCCATTACATGAGCACTAAAGTTGTTATGACCTTTTTTACTTAGCACATAGAATGAACCAGGATCCTTGTGTATAAATTCTTACATGTATAACTGAACTGTATTCTGTACTGCAGTCATCCCATAAACATATTTATTTTCTGCATCCTTTCTATAATGTCCATGAAACAAAAGCCAAAACACTTCCTGTTTATGAAATAACAATTATATGAATACTGCTAGTGGTTGTCCTACCTTGTGTAAATGAAGTGAGGACATTGCCAGGCCTCAGCTTGTTCTCTATGTACCCATGGTAAGGCCCACTTGATATTTCATAAACCAGTTGCTTATCCTCTGTGTCTGGATCCATAGTCATTAGCTCTTTCTTGGAAATGATGTTTGTGGCCTATAAATAATGCAGCAATAAGATACTTAATATTACTGCATGCACCATAATTGTTTGACTAATGTTTTTATTTCAAGTGGGTTTCAGGATAGAAAGATAAGGTTAAAGGGACAAGGAACATAACTGTTTTGTTTTTTTCAAGCATTTAAAATAGCAAATACAAGTAAAAACTGTTCATTGAAACTAAAAGGAGATGCACAGAGCATAAGCACATCTGTAGATTTAATTTGCTGGCAGAATACGTCGTGCTCTGAGACATGTATTTAAAAAAAGAATACACACTGTGACACTATCAAATACCCTCTTTCTGAACCAACAAAGCAAATCAAATATTTCCTAGTGCCTTTAATTATTAATAACCCCTTTTTTTAAAAACGTATTACTTTTCATTACCTTACAGTGAAGAGTCCAAGGACAAATATACGTTCAAACATTTTCAAATACCCTCTGTCAGATGTCTACAGAAAACTACGGTAGATAGTAAATGATCTATTTTATTGCAGTGTATTGTCTTGTATATATCTATATCCCTCATAGTTGTTTTTACTTTAGTGATTTGTGCATTTTTATAAATAGTGAAAAATAAAGACGTACTCAAAAGTGATATAGAAATGTTTGTGCTTTCTAAATAAAAAGTTATTGTGATAATAATTCTAGTGTATTATTTGTAATATGTTGGATACATTCACATAACTAAACAATACAAGCAAGGAGAAAAATCAATTAAGCAGTAAAACTAAAATAATGGCTCAATTTACTCAAAAAAATGACACAATTACTGTACCTTGCCATCCATATATTCCAACCACTGAAGACCAAGATTGGTGACAATTCTTGGGGTTCCATCGTCCACGGGAAGAATATCCACCTTAAACCTCTGGGGTGCGGCAGTAACAATCTTTAAAAGAATCAATAGTTTGAAAATAATTATATTTTCCTGTTTACTTAACACAAACAATGCTGAAGAACTGCTAAATAACTGTGTTATAAGAGTCTCTAATGATTATTTAATTAAGGCTTGATAACAACAAAAAGCTTTATTAAAAACTTTTATTGTATAGTTACACAATAATTTACTATTTTTCAATGACCCCTGGGCTGTATAAGTTCCAGATCTCTTCAACTTATGAATAAAGTATTGTGGCTGGAGGGGAGTGCCAAATTGAAAAGCACTCACTGAAACATACATTAGTATCAGAGAGCAGTGTAACCTGCTAGACATGTACAAGCACACTTTCTAGTCACCACTAATATCATACTGCAGTTATGGCATGACAATTTAGATAGCCCTCACCCCAAGTGGCTCAGCTCCAGCCACAATACTTCATTCAGAGAATGGTTAGCTTATACATCCTGGAGGCATGATTGAAAAATAGCCCTTGATTGTTTAAATACACAGTAAAAGTTGGAATCTATAGAATTATTATCCAAAAATGTGTCTGGCAATACATAGATAATAAACAGTAAATAAATGGTATGGAGGGTATACAGTCTGTCAGATAACATTAGGAGGAAAAAACAAATAAATAAGGAATTGAAATAAAAAGGCACATTTTAATACATCTAGAAATGGCAAGAGTGAAGATTAATCTTGCTGCTTTAAAAATAAACTAAGATTTATGTCAGAATTGGATATGTACCAATACGCAATAAAAAGCTGAAATATATAACATAATATTGCTATTCACTTCCTCACAAGCCATGAAGCATTTTGGCTTGAATCCCAGCTTAATAAATGCATTAAAAATGTATATTGGAGTCTGCAAAGTAAACAACATTTGGTTAAAGGGACATTAATGTCCATATTTTCTATTATGTATGTAAAAATCCATGTTTTAAATATTTGGATAGATCCATTTGCATGAACCATGATCCAGTGTCACACAAGATTACTTTTGAATGATAACCACAAGCAATACTTAAATATATAACATGTTCATAAAAGGGGTTCTCAGGTGCCACCAATCACAGGTTGCAGCAGTCAATTTATTGATGTTTATGGGATGTAACTTTATTCTGCATAAAGTAGTGTTTTCAACAGCCAGTCCTAGACCGGTGCTGGTCCCTGAGACCTTATCTGCTGGTTGGTCTTCAGGAACAAAGAGATGAGGAGAGCCCAACACTTTTAACATACCACTATGTTTATTTGTGTAGGACAGAATTATCTACACCTAACGCAGCCTTATAACCTTAAACAAGGTATTAAAGAGGTATTAAATCTTTCAATTCCTGCAAAATAAAGCTAAATAAGTTAGCTGTTGTATATTACTGGGGGGTGTAAAAATATGAATAGAAACGGTCCTATAATTTTATGATAATTTCCAAGTGAATATATCAGTGTTGTCAGGTTTTTATTGGTAATGGTTCAAATATAAAGGCCAACTTCTGGAAGCTTGATTCTTTAAGATGACTATAATAGTGACATAGTTACCTCTTTCTCTCCTTCCTCTACAATGAAGAAGGGGTTGGTTCCATCTGACACAGTGAAGGAGAACCGGTCCTTGAGGGTATTACTTCCATCATGATTGTAACTGATCCTATTCTGGTAAATGTCATCCATGGTGAAGGTGGTAGTCTGGCGATAGCTCTGCCCATTGGTGCTACGTTCAATCACGCCATAACGAGGAGGCTGAACAATGGTAAATGTCAGAGACTCTGCCTGTGGAATGGAAAGTGTGTAGAAAATTACTGCTTGACTATAAGGATTTTGTAAAAGGCCATTGGAGTCACTAAGTGGCTCTGCACCATTAGATAGATGATTATAAGACATTTGGAAAAATGTTTTGTATTTTGACACTGCCACTAATTGATGGAGTTATAGATTGGGGTTCAAATGTATCTGAATTTCCCTTAGCTGCTATATACAGAGTCAGGCAGCATCCTCAGGTACATCGTAACCTGACATGCAGGATTCATGAATACTTTTGTTGTTTTTTATTTATTAATAGGTCGCTCAATGAAAACAGCATCTAACAGAGGTGTAATATGCATATAGTGCAATGGGAAAATACCATGCTTTATTAATTATCAAAGAAAATGTAAAGTTCACTGTAGGCATAACAGTATATTGGTTTCTTTAAGTTGAAAGGTACACTGTTTATTAATTACTAAGGGAAATGTACAACACTTTATACGTAACTGTATATTGCCCTGTAATATATATGGATATTTATACAAGTTTGACAATTTTTAGTAGAAACATTAAAATAAGAACTGGCTTCCAGCTTGATTACATTTTAACTATATTACATTTATATTGATATAGCATTTTCTTTTCAATTAGATGTTTTTTGTTACTCAGTGTAGTAATGGTAAGAAGAGCAATGAACACTTCACTGTGTTTATATGATCAGCTTATATCATACTTTACTAAACAGATAAAAACTTAAGTACTCAGGACTACATCATTTAATAAATAGATGGTAACGTAAAGGATGTTTTTATATATTTATTTTACTTTCCAAACTTTTTACAGTATTTTTTTTTCTAGCTCATCATAACATTTTATTGGAAATATGGCAACAGAACCCCATTAAAGGACCACTGTAGTTCAAGCAAAAACTAAACATGTTTGTGAAGTATGTAACAAATTAGCAACATTAGCAGCTGTGTAAGCCATGGTCAAATATAGAGTCTTCCATCTTGTTTTGTTTCAACACTCCTTGGAGCCTCAGCGGTGTGTATATCTAACCTATCATTGGGTGAGGGTGGAGTAGGGGATGGTGCATGAGTTAAAGTTAGGTACATTAGACAGATTTTTTTTTTTTAATCTGACCTGTATCCCCTCCCATGCACAAGCAAGTAGAATGCAACAATAATTGCAAGCCCTGACCCTCTAGAAATGTAATGAGATTCTCATATACCTTCACTAAAGCATCATGTATGCCTCCATGGTGATTTAAACTATGACTTTTTTCCTGCCTAATTAGGCTCTGTCAGTGGTGTAGTGGTCCTTTAATGAGGCAAGGAAATGGAGCAAATATCACAGAAATATAAAAATAGTATCCTCTTCCTGAAAGCACAGTTGTATGCCAAACCTGAAAAGCTTTAGGGAGGACAGATTAGTGTTCACATTATATTAGTCATATATCTTATATCTCTTTGCACAGCTGTGATATTTTGTTTTTGCTTCCCTCTTTGAATTAATGTATAATTATTTCCAAGCACAGTACTAAGTGTACCCAAAGCACACATCAGAGACAAATCAGAAAGCTGCTGTTTATATTGATCACAAGCTTGTAGTGTCTCCAAGTCTCCAGGCGAAGAATAGATAATATTTACTGTGACTAATGGGTCGTTCACAAAATCTAACTAGTCTGAGAGGCTGCTGTGCCTTCCAGACCATGCATACCTCTGTATCAGCATCCACCGCTTTCAGCTCAAACTCTGTGATGGTTTTTCTCACTCCTTCCTGCACTCTCATTCCCAAATTCTGAATCACCGGCAGACTGTCATCCACTTTATTTATGGTGATGTAAAATGTTTGGGACACCTTCAAATAAAGAAATATAATATTTATACACATATGTATGTCAGAGCTGTGAGGAGGCCCAGGCCTAGGGCAGCACATTTTCAAAGGGGAGCGGGCTGCCTGAAGATGAAGTGCAGTATATTGAAATGTGTTTGTATATGCACAGAAATGTCAATATAGAGTGGCATTTAGCTTAAGTTTGCAAGTTTCCAATCTTGTTAGGTGTTTCAGCGAAAGCACTGTGTACGTTTGATTTTAAGTCAACGACACAGGACCCTCCAATCTTTTGCAGTGTGTTAAAATTGTTTTGCATATTGCACACGCGTCATTGATCGCGCGCCACTTGACGCATATTGTGCATGTGTCCGTCATGTTGCGCATTGATCATGAGTCTTTCATTGTGCTCAATGCGCTATTTACATAGGGCCCTCATTCAATTGCAATTTGGCCAATTGAATAGTGCTCTACATAAGCACATAACATATTTTTTTTTAAATAAGTTTTTAGTTAGTGAAAACCTTGCTTTTGGATAGATGTTTACTAAGTAAAAACTTCTTTAAAAAAATATGTTATGTGCTTATTTAGACCCCTATTAAATTGGCCAAATTGCAATTGAATGAGGGCCATAGTGTGTAACCTCCCACTGCCATGGCCCATGCGCGGCGGGAGCATTACACACTATGAAAACTATTATAGGTGATTTATGTATATATATTATGTAGTTATTGTTATAAAAAAGAAATGTATGATCATGATTTTAAAAGTCTGAGTTGCTGGCTTATGTTTTCTGAGCACCACTGTCTGAAGACCCTTTAATGAAGTGGTCTTGAAGGAATATTTTGGAGCTGAAAAGGACTTAAAAGCATTTGCTAAAATATCAGGAAATCTTTATAGATTGCAGTGGAATTACCTGCAAAGCTGTAAATCTCAGAGGAGAAGGTGAGGTGAGGGTTGAACGAGGTGCCAAAATGATATGGTTGAAAAGCTAGATGGATTGTGATGCAACCCAGGGCCATAGAAACCAGATGAGGCGTAAATATTACTGCCTTGGGAAATATGTCTTAGGCATATTCCAGATCTCGAAAGAGAGTTATTAAACAAATAAAAAAGCCCTTTTTAAGAAGGAAACTAAAACTTTCTCCCACCTCATTGACTCCATCGGAAACCATGAATGTGAATTCATCTGAATGCTTTTCCTCGTTGCTTGTGTGAATGTACTGGATGCTCCGAGACTCAAGGTCTGCCTGGCTGAAGCTGCTAATTTTTACGCCTGGGGAGAGAAAGAGAGTGAAAGATTGAGCAAATGTATCTGCAAGTCTACATTTCAATTCCAGCCCATGAACACAAACAAGCAATCTGTGCGTTGAATAGGTGATCTGAGATAAAGATAGAAACATATTAAAAGTCCCAGTACACTCATTACTATGTCCTGCTGAATTATTAGTAGTTACTTGCATTTGCAAGGCATCTGGGAGCCAAAATAAATAGACGCATCTTAAATCCACTCATGAAGTGGATGGCCAAGCTACTGAAAAGTACTGATTAGGTTAGTATTAATTAACTACCTCATTGCCACTACTTACTGCTGCCTTTTTATAACAGTGCAAAGAATAAATGAAAATGCTAATACTTCACCTTTATCACAATTTCTACAAGGCTAAGGTATTAGAAAAGCTAATTAAACTAAAATGTAATGGGACAAATAGATCAAATATTTGTACAAAACATTAGCATGGCAAAGGCTAAATAAATTAATATTTCATCGATCTGCAGACTGCATTTCCAACAGAGTTAAAGGGCTACTCTAGTGGCCATACAAAAGGGTCTCATCATTTTTTTTACTAATTGATTTGCAATAAAATCAATATTTGAAATAAGAAAAGCAATGTATTTTTTAAAGTTTACATTTGAACGTTGTTGTTTTAATCCTCAGTAGCTTTGTTCCAACCCCCCTCAGGGGTCATAGGGTGGGACAGAGGGCTATTCTATTTTTTTCATAATTTCCTTGAACTGATCCTCTTTCAACCGTAGACACTTAGGGCCTCATTCTATTATCGGCCGCAGCTATTCGGCTATTCTATTCCCCTCCGGCTGGGGCTTCCGGCAGGCTTGCGGCCGGCTCCTTGCTATATCTTGCGGCCGATCGCGCCGGAGGAAAGCCGCAAGGAAATCGGCCGTAAGAAAATCCTGGTTGCAATTCTATTCCCCCGGGAACCCTCTCTGCAAGGCTAAAAGCGAGCCGCAGCTTACTTGCAGGAAAGAGGTCCCGCTAGCACCAATTAAGCACGAAATATAGCCCAAATAAAGCCATCCTGCACTTTGAGAAAACTATAAAGTGATTTTAGGTGTTAGCAAAAATAGCACAAATTTCCCCTATACTCAAATCCGTAAAATATATTTTTTTTAATATATGTCAAATATCCATGTGAAAAGTCCAGAGTGCTTGGAGCACTTCAGACCCGCCCACGCTGCGGCCGGAAAATAAACAGTTAATGTAAACTCGGGTTTGGGCTGATGTGCAAGCTTGAGAGGGGGTTACTATTAATCCTCATGTCCCCCAATATGATCCCTAGCATTTACAGAGCTGTACAGTGCCGTCTTGAATTTATTTTGAACTTTAAAAAATTTTGAGCTTACGGCCGGTTGCAAGATATGCGGCCGGCCGTAAGAGGATATCCTTGCGGGGCCGTATAATAGAATCGCGTGGTAACAGAACCCCCGCAAGGAATCGCAGCCTTACGGACGATTTACGGCCGATAATAGAATGAGGCCCTTACAGTCTTATTAAATTGCGATTCGGTACATTTAAAAGGGCTCTATATAAGCACATAGCATATTTTTTTTACAGAAGTTTTTAGTTAGTGAACTTCTATCCAAAAGCAAGGTCTTTACTAACTAAAAACTTCTGTAAATTAAATATGCTGTGTGCTTATATAGAGCCATTTTAAATTTACTGAATCGCAATTTAATAAGGCTGTTAATAAGGGGAGAAGCATGCCTCCTGATATCTAAAAGTTTAAATGTAAGCTTAGAAAGGATACATAGATTTTTTTCTATAAATATACATTAATTGTTAAATGGTTATTAAAGAAACAACTGAAACATTTGTTGAGTACTACAGTTGTTCTTTAAAGCCTCCTTCTGGTAAATGTTACTTAGTTACACAGGAAGCCCCCCATGACAGTGTACCCCTGTAGACTGACTGGCTGCAGCTCACTCTTCCAAATCAGGGATTCTGGCAGCGCTGCAAAGCTCTGTTTTCAGTAAGTAACATTTAGAACACTTTTTTCTTATACTTAAAGTCAGCTCCTTTAAATATGCGCTAGAAAAATAAGATTATCTTGAGCACTTTCTCTTCTCACTCTGTTTATTAACATATAACCTTACATTTAATAGCTGCAAAAATTAAAGTGACAGATACCCTTAAAGACATTGGCAAATATACACAGTAGCCAATGTCCATCAGCCATGAGAGGGTTAAAAAGCACACACAGTAGTTATATCTCAGTACCTGGGGATGCCACATGCTCTAGGTGACCCAGATCTGGCTGCTTAGTGATTTGAAACAGGAGCTCCCTGGGTTCACTGTCCTGATCTGTGGCTGAGAGTTGCAGCGTGGTGATTTTCTTCACAGAGTTTTCATCCAGGGTGAGACCTTTGTTGGCAGTGATGGATGGTGGTAGTTTGTCTTCTGTGGGTGTGACAACATAACAAATGTGTTGGCCTCAGCACTCATTTACAAGATGCTAAAAAAAATATTAGAAACTAAATCTACAGACTGCAAAAAAAAAAATGAACACAAATTGCCATATACTGTACATATCAATAGTATCCAATATTGAGATAAGAACTAGCAAGGATAAATTATAGTGCAGACTATAAAATGTATAGTTTATTCACCAGATGTGAATCCTTAATTAAGACAATGTGCCTACTGAATCAAAAATACTATTACATGGCTCCTTTCACAGCTTATATCTTCAATTGCATCACAAATACATGTGGTTATAAGGCCATTGGCAAATAGAAAGAAAATATACTAGCAATATGTAAAATGTTGAAGAAATAAGAAGGACGTTCACCTAATATACTAATGTAGAATGACTGGTCAATCAGCTTGTTATCTTCAGAATCTACCACATCAAACTTGAAGGCAAAACTTCCGCCAGGTTCTCCCTTCAGATGCTTGTACTCAACATATCCTGCAAATGGTAATATATAACAGGTTAGACGGTTTAATTGTGGAATAATGTTTCATTTATGTTTGTTTTTTTGCACAATTTGTATACACAAACCAAACAATTGTGTAAATAAATGTAAAAATAAATTTAGTAAGTCTAAGCAATGCTTTGTCTAACAGTTCATGTAAAAGTAATCTTCCTTTTTGCTTGCTGGATTGAACCGAGAGTCTGTGAATTCCAGACCATTGTTCCTTTTCTTTTTCAATTCTGCCAATTTGTGGGAGTCTATGATGAATATTTAATATGGTTTCTCTGTGATCCAGACTGGCCATTATTTTGGTTCACATGTTTATTGATTAGAATTTATCACTGTTTCTTTTGCACAAGGTAAGTAATTCTTTCAACTTAAGATAGAAACCTTTTGCATACGTTTTTCAATAGTACCTTTATTAATATCCATCTGAGTAAAGCTACTGACAGGTCCTTTGACTGAAATTTGCACCAGATTATTGTTCTTTGACATCTGGAGACGTCCCACAGCTGGGTCTTTCTTCAAGAAAAATCTGAGCTTGGCATCATCTGAGTCAATATCTGCTCCCTTTAAATGCTGGTCAGTGATTGCAGCTGTTGAACCTGTGTCGGATAAACACAAGAAAAAATAATTCAGTTGTTTCACAATCTAAGCCATATTCTTTGGCTGTGAAAAAGTGCTCAACCCACGCAACTGGTTATTGTGTTTTGGATTTCGCAGAAACCACACTCTAATTATGAGAACTATGCTACACAATTCTGTATATAAGGCATATTTAACACCTGGTAGTGTATTCTAAAGTGCACATAAATAAAATAGCATAATAACATATATATATATATATATATATATATATATATATATATATATAGTAACTTGGTAACTAAGATAACATATGTTTGAATGTTTGAAATGTATATACCAGACCATTGATATGTTTTTTTTTATTTTTTTAAATAATAAACATTTTTTGGTGCAAAACAATAATTTGTTTAAAAAATCTCTAGAGATTAAAGATCAACTTTAGTTTTCTTAGAAAGAGCTCTCTAAAAAATAGTTAGGTAGGGCCTGATACAAAAAAAAAAAACTTTATTAAACTTTAACTGTGCAATTAAACAATAAATCACTATTTTTAATCATGCTTCCAAGCTATATAAGCTCCTTTACACTAAAGTGATCCTTTAAACTTGAATATTCACCTGCTTTGACTAAGAGTCAATAAGAAAAATTAAGAGTAGAAATATAAAAATGTAAAATACTATATTTGGCATAGTTTGTATGGTCAATTATAAAACATTTTTTATTAGGTAGGTCAGTGTTGTCCGGCTGGAGGCCCACGGGCCCTATGTTAAATACTTTGGACATGGTACATAAATTACAAAATCTGTATTTATTTCAATATATATAGATATGGTAATTTATATATTTAAATATAGATTTTTTTAAGTATTTTAAATTCAGCCCAGTCAGTCTCCTTAAATAATCTTTTAATCCATCTAGTTGGTATCTGCAACTCTTGGTTTCCACTGAGCTTCCAGATGTGGTTTATTTGCAGTGTATTTCGCCCACTGTAGGGCTTTTTTAGACGTTCTTGAAGAAGCTCTATTGTGTATAAAACAGTTTAGAGATATTACCACAATGATTGCTATTACTGTGTCTGCTTGGTAACACTAACATGGCCATGTTGCAACGCCACCTCATCTGAAAGCACAGTGGGGATCAAGAGCTGCAGCTACCAACTGGATAGATTAATTTTAATAGATATTATAATTTGGTGTTAAGACATAAATTAAAGTTTTTATTTGGTGAGGTCTGTATAAATGATGTTTTGGATGAGTAATTATGGTGTCATTTTTGGATTTTGTGATGGTAATGGAATCGTTTATAAATTGTAAAATTATACTTTTTTATTATAATGTGTATTAGTAAACATATAAATAAAAATAGGTGTAAAACATATGAAGTTTTTTTTTTAGGAAGAATAATTTTACTTACAAAAATTTTACTCAAATAGTATTTTTTTCACTTTGATATTACGTTTTTAAGTAAAATGAACTAAAAATGTTTAAATGGACATAGGGGGGTTTCTGGATTTATATGAATATAATATACTTATGTATGTCTTTACTTTTGTTTACTTTATTTTATTAAAAGGTAATTAAAAGCTCTGTTTTTTCTGCCTAACATCTTACAAATAGTTCCTAACTGATTTCTCCTCACTGCAGCTCATGAAGACAGTGTACTTCTAAGTGGTTGCCCTGTCTCATAGCAACCAATCAGTGGCAACATGCTCCATGAGAGAGGTCACTGATGGGCTAATCTGAAACACTGCACTGCATATTCTGTGAATTCATGAGCTGCATGAGCTACAGAGGGCAGACCCAAACAGGTACAAATTGTATGATTTTAGGAATACAAAAAGAGCTTTTAAGCACTTCTTAATAAAATAAAATACATAAAAATAAATTGATACATAGGTATATTATACCGTATTCCTATTGAAATCCAGAAACCTTACATGTCCTTTTAAATGTACACCGTTAAGATGATTATTTTAATTTAATATAGCTGTTTCCAACATATGTTGTTTACAGTATTATTGCAGTTTCAGCAATACTT
Source organism: Discoglossus pictus (assembly GCA_027410445.1). Classification (NCBI taxonomy): domain Eukaryota; kingdom Metazoa; phylum Chordata; class Amphibia; order Anura; family Alytidae; genus Discoglossus; species Discoglossus pictus. Next base: position 217,606,337 of record CM050163.1, on the reverse strand, counting down.
TACAGTCTCTTAAGGATTTTGTTTATTCAATAATCATAAGCTATGGGGCACCCAGAGCTATAGGACACTTGCTGCAGAGATATTAATTAATTAAATCTATTTGCTTACTTTCCTCTGGTGGTTTCCACTGATGAGCCCACACATAGATTGAATTTAGAACACCTAATGGCTTAAGCTCCGGTGTGTAAACAGCATTTAATTTGGTTCTTTAATACAAAATTAGAATTAAAAAACACAAGTGTCATTCCCTAATTTGTTTACTTAAAAATGGTAAAAAGGGAATGATTACTTTTAGCAGTACACAACACGCCTGATGTCTGGTATCAATAGATATAATTACTTTTACACAACTCTATACAGCTGGTGGCAGTTATAGATACCAGCTAATGAGTATGAAAATTGGTATTCAATGATTTAAATAAAAAAATAAAAAATGTTCAATATTGTTCAAAGGTCAAACTCATCTGTTGCTGATATCCACCCACTATAAGATCAATGAGTGCTAACTTTTGAGTCTAAAAGTTATATCAACACAATGATCTCTATTGGCCGAACACTTAGGGCCTCATTCTATTATCGGCCGTAAATCGGCCGTAAGGCTGCGATTCCTTGCGAGGGTTCAGTTAACTCGCGATTCTATTATACGGCCCCGCAAGGATCTCCTCTTACGGCCGGCCGCATATCTTGGAACCGGCCGTAATCTGTGAAATATAAAAACTGAAAAATAAATTCAAGCCTGCACTGTACAGCTCTGTAAATGCTAGGGATCATATTGGGGGACATGAGGAATAAAAGGAACCCACTCTCAAGCTTGCACATCTGCCCAAACCCGAGTTCAAATTAACTGTTTATTTGCCGGCTGCGGCGGGGGGGTGTCTGAGGTGCTCCAAGCACTCTGGACTTTTTACATGTATATTTTACGGATATTAAAAATGAAATATTTTACGGATTTGAGTACAGGATAATTATGTGCTATTTTTTCTAACACCTAAAATCCCTTTATAGTCTTCTCAAAGTGCAGGATGGCTTTATTTGAGCTATTTTATGTGCTTAATTGGTGCTAGCGAGACCTTTTTCCTGCAAGTAACTGCGGCTCGCTTTTAGCCTTGCAGAGAGGGTTCCCGGAGCAATTGAATTGCAAAGAGATAGCAAGGCACCGGCCGCAAGCCTGCCGGAGTCCCCGGCCGTAAGGGAATAGAATAGCAGAATAGCTTGCGGCCGGTCCTTGCGGCCCCGCAGCGGCTGCGGCCGATAATAGAATGAGGCCCTTACTGTGTTAAATAATTTTTCCTTAGCAACAAGCTTTCTTAACGCCTTCCATCCCTTGGTGACTTTATTAAGATGGAGACAAACACTCAACTGGAGGCTGGTACTCTCATCTTTGAAATTTAATTTAATATTCAATATTGCTATTATAAATCATTAAATATGAAGTGTATTCATTATTGCTGCATAATTAAACAAGTAGCTCCTCTTGTTAGAGCTTTGCAAATTGTCCTTTAACAAGGATAGTGGAAGGATTGTCATATTTGGATTAATCAAATTCCTGAATTACACGGGTATGGTGAAATAGTGCTAGTTGTCTTTGGTTACTGACACTTATATAAGGCTTCACTTTATAAACAGTTTTGAAAAAGTTGAACTCTACATTAAGAAATTGTTGAAATAAAATTTTTCTGTTGGTATTGTGTTCAGAAAAAATGTATGAACAATCCAGAAATGTACAAAGAGTTTATAAAATGCAGGAGTTTGGGGCAAAGAATCAGTTCTCCAATATCTCCCCTTGCTCGTACATAGGATAGGGCAGTATAAATGGTGGTAGAATACCAATGTGTCAATAATGAGAAACAGGAACATCTAGTCTACATGTTACATCTAGCTAAACATACTAAAGGTCCAATGTAAGCCACAAAGCTAAAATATGTAGACAATCTTACTTTTAAAAAACTTTGCTATTGTATAAAGGCTGATGAGATGGGGAAAAGAGCAGGGCTAGAAGAAATACAGTTTTAAGCGTGACTGTATGCTTCTGAGCATGTGCAGGTGAGGGGGAAGGTATCAAATAGTAAAATATGATCTGAATGGGTCAATGAGATACTAAACTGCGGGGATCCTTTAACTCTTAAAGCGGCAAATTACATTTAAAAAAGTTGCTTTGTAGTAGCGAATTAATTCAATTTGATGAAAAACAATCTAACTAGTGATTGATTCATAAATAAGTTCATTGATAAACACATGTTAACATTTTACCTTTAAAACTTGATTGTTTTCTGCAAATTAAAAAGAGCTCAGCTTGTCATTATCACTTAGAGGGTTACATGTACATGTTAGGTAAAAAACTGTCAATTTCTAAGCGAGCACAGGCATTTTTGAAGTTTCTGGCAAGTTACTTTATAGTATTTGGAGAGAATGGGCCATGCGCCTGAACACTGCAGCTCGGATCACAAATAAAATGGCGTACCAGTGAAATATCAATATAACTTAATATAGATTTAAATGTATCTGATTGTGCTCCTTTGATATAGGTTCTAAACTTTGCAAAACAATGTAGATACCTGCTGAGATCTGCAGGCCTCTATTTATCGTCAATCTTGGAGGCTCTTTTCTCTGAGGCTCAATAGTCAGCTCCAACCTTCCAGATTCTATATGTTGGCCATCAGAAAGTGAGAAGCTGAATCCATCTGATGACGTGGCCCCACTCTCCGGTATGTACACAATCAACTCATCTAGAACATCCTGGTATGTGAAGGAGGAACTCTGGTACAGAACACGGCCATTTTCCAAAGGTTCCGAGTAGAACTGTCTCCTGCGTAAGAGTCCTGTGTAGAAAGATTTGTAGATTGATAAAGTACCATTAAATGTTATTAGGGATGACAAACAAAACCTACTCAACATATAGAAAAATATATATACATATTGAGATCATGAAGCCTATCCTTGTAAATTAAGACTTTTCAAACATGTTTCAGTTTCAAAAAGGGAAGTCTTTTCCATTTAAGTTTGTTATTTAGTTGCATTCTGATAAGCGTTTCAAAAAATAAGATGATCATACCATGGACAGGCTTTTTGGTTACTGTGAACTTTAGTTCATTATCTGGTGTATCAACGTCCTGGACACTTAAACATGTATTCCTTATCACTGCTCCTGCACTGTCTTGGACTCTTAAAGGCAGTACAGAAACCTTAGGACGTTCATCATTCTTCCCCTGAATAATAAAGAAAATAATAGCACATTATGTAGCATTGGTGAAATATGTTGCTGCATAACATATTGTATTAATAATAACATTTACAAAAAAACATATAGTATGCAATAAATAATTCCATTACTTTATTTATTTATCTCTAAAATAGTTTGAAACAATTGTATATACATTAAGGAGATAAAGGGGTCTGCTAAATGAAAAATGAAAAGTTGATATGCATACAAATACAGAAAACTACGAATCTTTGTAAGTGTACAGAAATTCAAATAAATATGGCAAAAATAACAATAATACACATTTTTATGGCTTTCACCTGCACTTCAAAAATTACTCTTCTTTGCACACTTGAGAAAATAGTTCAGTTCCTGTGCTATGCCAGTTGCATTGATCTCACAGTAATTAAACCATGCAAGTATACACTAACCTGAATGGTAATGCTAATATTGTGAACATCTGACTGGCTGGATCCATCCGTTAAATAGAAACTAAAGAAGTCACCGCTAGGCTCAATTTGATCATGGACACTTTGCACGTAATACAGACTGTTTTCCAAAATGTCCTCAACAGAGAATGTATCTGAGCCTATTTGACCACCAAGAGTAGTGCGTCCACCTGTGGAAATGAACAGTAAACTGGCATAAATAACATCTTCAAAAACTAAGTAGGACATCTTCATATTAAAACAAATTATGTTAATGGCTTTATAAATATGTGAATAATTCATTGGGTACAGACAATATATGTGGAAGATATGGAAGGTGCTTTTTTGTAGTTTTAGGACTATATTTTTTGTTTTGTTCCTCCAAAATTTCTCTTTTTCCGACAAACACTTGATGAAGACCGGTGGTACATCAACAAATAAGCATACATCAATACATTCGCAAATTTATAAAAGAACAGAGATTTGCAATCCTGCACAGATTTGCAATCTTGCTATATTCATACAGTTACTATTACCTCATTACTCCCTTACATATTATATTGTCAATAACCACCACCTTCCTCACCTTTTTCCTATTTCCAAAAAAATTAAAACAATTAAAATAAATAACATATTCTAATTGCACATGCCTACAGGGGTTATCCAATATCAAAAATGCACGTATTACCTTTTTTTCTACAGATATTTCACTTTTCCATTTTACACCCTGGTAAATCAATACCATTAATAAATATTTAAAATTGTATTAATTTCTTAAAAAAGCTTTCCCCTATTGAGGAACAGTACAATCAAAAACAACATTCAAAATAGTAATAGTAAAAAGGAAGACAGAAACCAAGAAAAAATGGCTTCAAGTATGGATTTCAATCACCGACACATTACTGGTTCTGGTAACCTCACATAACAAGAAATGCTCCAAATGCCTACCCCAAGAAGACTGTAACCAATCACTCAAAATCTTTGCAAACTTGTTTTCATTGTCTGTCAATAAAGCTGTTAATTTCTCATTAGTTGCAGTATCATTTATTTTTTTAATGAGATTTTCCTTTGGAATCACATTCCAGAATTGCCTTTTAGGGAGGCCATCAATTTCCATTTCCAACAAAGCTTCCTTTAGTAATAGAAGATTATTATATTCAAAAAGCTTAGCTATCATTCTTTCTACTAGTAACCAAATGGGTGTCACCACTAGACAATCCCACTACACATGTATATAAGATCCTCTTCAGTTGCAAACGCTAAAGCAATATGGGTTACATCTAGGATTCATTTTATTTAAATGTACAGGAATACATAAGCTCTATGCAAGATCTTATAACTAGACATCTTAGAACTGTGAGAAACATATGAATATTCTGTACAAATCTTCATCATTAGGTGTATGTCCAATTTGATTATCCCCACTGTTTTTGGAAAGCCAAATTTTTTATTAGGTTGATTATAGGGATATTAAATATTAGTCTCCCTGAGCTAAGTGGATAAAACAAACACAAACGTTCAACTTCCACAATTCTACAATTTCTTAGAACAAATTGAAACAACAATATGCTGGATCTGGTTAAATCTGAATATTTCAGAGTCTGGAACATTATAATTCTTCTGTAGCTCCGCCTATGTGTAAATTATATCTACATGAGTCAAATAATAGGCTCTATATAGCTCATTAGCATGCTGCCATTATACACTAGGCTATCTAGCCCTGGTGGAAAATCTAGGTTGTCTAAAATTGGAATCAGCAATTTGTTGTGCTTTCATTTAAATTAATTTAAAGGGGAGAGCAATACTGAGACTTTAACAAAGCCTAGTTTCATTTTTTAACAAATAAAAGCGCAGTTACATTGTTTGGCATAATGCATACACATGTACATATATAATATACATTATTTATTTATATATATATATATATATATATATATATATATATATATATATATATATATATATATATATATACTGTATATAGACAGTCTAGAGAAGCAGAAGACAGTTTTATATCTTACAACAGCAACTCCTGATATTTTAACCACAGAATGAGAGAAAATAAAGTAGAATTCTTACCATTTTTAATATTTTCAAGGAAGCCAAACTTGGGTCCACTGATGATTTTAATTCTCATTTGCCTACCAGATGTGACAGAATCTGTGGATAAAAAGTAACGAGAGGGCAAGAGAATTCTACCCCCTTCTTCCACCTGTAAAATAATTCAAAGTATAATAATTAAAAGTATGTCAATCTCACCAAAGAGAGAAAAGATTCTTGTCTAGACAGATTATGTTTTTTTAATATAATAAGGCACATAAATACTGCAAAATGAACAGTGATTAAGACTAGATTTAGTTTCACACATAAGCAATGATGGCTTGCATATACATTTGTATTAGGGTTCAAGCTCAATTAGTGCAAAATTAAATACAAGCATTTTCTTTCTTTCTATCTATCTATCTATCTATCTATATCTATCTATCTATATCTATCTATCTATCTTCACATTCAGTTATTTAAACCTAATAATCAAATATGCTGGTAAAAATGTATCAATTTCATGATACATTTATTTATTCTGACTAATCATTTTTTCTTCATTATTAGTTTTACCTAAATGATATTCTTCTTTACCAAAATATTCCCTAATATAGTTGAAATAGTTCTTGCTTTATTTATTTTAAACATCAAATTAAAATAAATGAATTTATGTAACTACAAGGTCAGGAGTGATCACCCAGTAATATGTTGTTCTATAGGCATGATAACCCAATCACAGGGCCATCTCTCTTAGCTCACTTTTTACTTTCACAAGGGAGAAGAGCCAGCTCGACATTATCATACAGTTCTCCCCTGAACTGGGAAAAACAACAGACTCCTGATATATGTTTCAGTCTTCTTGGGCCCCATTGTTGATTTGTAGATCTCGCTAAGGCACAGTGAACAAGAAGTCCACAAGAAGGCTGAAATCTAAAGCTGCTGTTTCCTGTTTCTCACGTTCAAGAAGATAATTGCCCAGCATTTTGGAGCTGGATTAGTCTTCTGAGTGAGTCCAGACCTATATGCTACAAAATATTTCTCCCTTAAGAAAAGCACAAATTAGCTAACAAAGTTATCTTTCTGAATATTTTATCATGGCTATCCCTTTATACAGAGTATCCGCCTTATTAAATTGGGATTCGGCTAATTGCAAATGGCTCTATATAAGAGCATATTTTTTTTTACAGAAGTTTTTAGTTAGTGAAGACCTTGCTTTTGGATAGAAGTTCACTAACTAAAAACTTCTGTAAAAAATATGCTCTGTGCTTATATAGAGCCCTATTCAATTGGCAGAATCGCAATTTAATAAGGCTGTATATCTTTATGTGCAGTTAATTAATTTACTCTTAATAAACTTAAATTTTATGAAAGCGGTAGCGAGTCCCGTATAGCCGGTAACAAACTGGTCAAATAAAAGATGATGCAAACAAAAACAAAATTGTAAATAATTTAACTATAAAAATATAGAATATGTGAAAGCAAAAATGACAGTGTTAAAGTGTCCTAAACCATATTGAGCAGAAAGCACTCTATGAGTTCCCAAGTTTTCCATTGCAACACTTACAAATACATGGTCGCCAGACCTAACCACAGTAAGTTGTCTCTGGGTGGCTGTAATGGTGATGGTGAACATCTGATTGTCCAGGCGACTGTTGTCAGCATTGTAGACAGTGAAGTGGAATATATCTGTAACTGTCTGGCTGTCAGGTTCAACTACTGAAGAATACCTGTAGTAGGAAAGTACAGAGATGTTGTAATCAACAAAATGTAACTATATACTCCTAGAAAAGTAACTTAAATATATTGCCAAGCAACAAAATGTAACTATATACTCCTAGAAAAATAACTTCAATATATTGCCAAGCAACAAAATGTAACTATATACTCCTAGAAAAAAAACTTCAATAAATTGCCAAGTTATTTGGGTGTTTCTGTCTCCGAAATGATGGCGCTCCTTGTTTTGCACTCCGGAGACTTGTAAAAGTTCATTGTAAACATCATGTTCTTCAAAACGTCTATGATCAAATTGCACAATGAATTCTATTTTTTTGTAAACAACAGAAGAATTCTCATTTTAAATTCACTATGGTGTATGTTAGCAAGGGCAGTTCCCAGAGAAATCAAAATCTGGAATTCATTCTACTTAATATCTTTAATATTATGTCTCTCTCTACCGAACCATTTCTTAAATTGGGACAGTTCCTTTTACTCCTACGTTTTGATGTTATTTCAGGACTAAATTCTAATAAAACCATTACATTGCATATCAATGATAAATATAAACAGTAAATTCTAATATGCATATTTCAGACACAGAAATCATATTTTAATTATATATTAAACAATTTTTTAAAGCTTTTGAAAATCTTAATTTTTAACATTTACAAGAAAAATGTCAATCTAGGTTATCACCCATTTCTATTTTGTGTGCAACTGAGTGCAAATAATATATTTTTTTTAATAAAACAATTTAATGTGATAAAAAAATAGCAAGTTCTTATCCAAAGATTGGAAAGCATAAAAGTAAACTTATCAGGAAGCCATAAACTACCATTAACGGTAAGAACAGTTGTGGTTGGTAAAAAAGTGCAGGTATGGTAAAAAGAGAAGGGCCTGGTGCTGTACATCTTGAGTACATTCTTAGAGCCAGGCCTGCACCTCTCCATATCATAATCCATATTGTTTAAGCTAAGACATGGAATTCATCTATACTGTTCTGTATCATCAAAGCACTGAGAATCAAGTAAAAAAAAACGTACTTTATTTTCTGGTTGTTTATATCTTCCATCGTGAAAAAAGAGAACTCTGCCAGCTCCTCTGTGGCATGTCCTGACGTGGCCTTGGTAAGGACACCGTACATTGGCAGTGAGACCAGCTGGATTCTGATTTTGGAATCTGGTGAATTACTATCCTGCTCAAAAGAGAAAGTGTGCATTGTTTTATTCAGATAATGGTTAATTAACACTAAGTTCCACCTAAACACAAGTTGCTCTTTTATGAAAGAGTACCCTTATACAAGGTCAAACATATGGTTAATCGTTTTAGCACCTTTATTGCTACCTCTGTATGTTAAGTGATGTGAGCTACTGAAGAGGAGAGAAGGGTTGGAAAAAGGGTGGAAGAGGGTGTGGACTGGGGAAAGAAAAGAAGAGGGAGAGGGAAGGGGAGAGAAAAAAGGAAGAAAAAAAGATAAAACGTGGAGGAAAGAAGTAAAAGGGAGGAGAATTGGGTGGAAAGAAGATCAAGAGAGACAAGGGAAAAAATAGATGAGGGGATAGTGAAGGGGGACAGAAAATAAGAGGGAGAGAAAAATGGGAGAAAGAAGGCGAGAGAGGATTGGGAGATGAGAAGAGGGGGAAGGGGGAGAGAGGACAGGAAGAGAGACAAAGAGGGGATGACAAAGTACAGCGTAAGAGGAGATGGACAGGGGAGAGGAGAGGGGGAAAGAAGTGGGCAGAGAGGGAATAACGCAAAATAAAGAGAGAAAAAAATGAGAATGAGAGAGAAGAGAGGTGGCATGGAGCAGCAAGGGGCTGCAGGGCCCACTGGAGCTTCAGCCCCTGTTGGGAGGATAGTTAGAATAAAACAGGAAACTGCTGTCTCCACAGTGGAGATACAAAAGCTAAAACTGCCAGTGCTGACATTAGGACTACACAAAACTCATTAGATTACAAGGACACATCCATTTGAGTCTGAAGAAGCAGATTATTAACGGAAATGTAACCCTGTTGTATTTTCAAAAAACGTTTTGCTTGTTATCAAGTTTACTTATTCAAAAGACCATATAGAAAAAAAATGACTACAGCGGTTCTTTAAGTTTAGATGAATCCTGCCCTTTAAATATAGCAATTGCTGCTATTAGAGGCCAATCATTTATTATGAATTCTCCCTCATGTTCTGTATTAGTATGTGAGGCAACACACAAATGTGAATTAGTTTCATACAGGTCACATCTATACTGATAATCTGTCTATTTATATGTTTTCACTGCCCTATTGATCCAACCTCTCGTGTTGTTGCAGTTTATATCCCATCATTATATTCTCACCCTATAGCTCTAATAAAGGCTGAACTTGGGCCTGTCAAAAAAAAGTGTACTGTATTCTCGCTCAATGTAACATAGTCTTATATCAAGCGTTATATTTTATTGAAGAAGTTGAATTTTGTCAGTCTATAAAACTTGTATCAGTTCGAGCTCTCATTTTGACAGGAAAAAAAAACTGAGTATACTGAGCAGCCTTCGAAAACAGCAGTGTCTGATCCTCACAAGTACATGTTGGCCTCAATCCCAGATTTAAAAAAAAAAAAAAAAACATCAAAAATTAATGTCATTAAGAGTAAAACTGTGCAGTGTGCAAGGTAAGCAACATTTTGGATAAAGATACAGTGAGTGCCTAATTGTTTAATTAATGTTTCAAATGTGAGCTAAATTGGGTAAATGTAATTGTTATTCTGCAGCACAAGTAGTACACAGCTTGACACTACCTCATCTGAACAAAAAGCTAACAGTTATTTTCGGCCAAACCGAGGTGTTGAATTAAAATTTGAAAAAAAGAGACAGACAGAAAGTTTTCTCTTTTTTAAATTTAAGATCATATACAAAAATTAGTTTATAATCACATATATAGTTGTGAGCGTACGGACTGTTGCTTACGCTTGCGGGCTCGCGAAGCGAGCCGCAGTCCCTCGCGTAGCAAGGGCCCAGGGCCCTCGCGTAGCAAGGGCCCAGGGCCCTCGCGTAGCGTGCCCGCAAGCGTAAGCGCCCGCATAGCGAGGGCCGCGGTTGCTGGCGGCGCTCCATGACAGCAACTGAGGCCCTAGCAAAATTAACGTTAATGGGGAGCACTTTGGCAATGAGCGCCACAGGCGCTCATTGCAGGCAAGCCTCGCGTAGCGAGGCGAGCCGTTAAACCGTAGCCAAAAAATACGGCCGCAACTCGCAAACATGAAAAAAAAAAAAAAACACAATAAATACACACACCACATACATACAGCTTACCGACAGCAAGAGGGAGCATCCACGGCCTCAAAAAAACAAGTTACACCTTCATTTACCTCAAAATAAAAGAGTTTAGACACTAAAAAATTGTCAAAGCGAGAGAAAAAATGGCGGCCGAACAAAACGAAAACGAGGCTACACCACTCTAACCAAGAAAAACACTTACGGATAATCCGCTAAGACGCATACCACACATTACGACATCGCAAAAATCGGACGCAAGTCGCGGACAGGAAAAAAGCAAAAACACAATAAATACTGACAACACATACATAAAAAGCTTACCGACAGCAACACGAAGCATCCAGCACCTCCAAAAAAATACTTACAGCTTCACTTAACTAAAAATAAAAGAGTTTACACTACAAAAGTCTCTAAGCGAGAGAAAAAATGTCGGCCGAACAAAACGAAAACGAGGCTACAGCACTATAACCACGGAAAACACTTATGGATAATCCGAGAACACGCATACCACACATTACCCGCCATTTTACGCTAATGCAGAAGTACACAACTACGCTAACGGTTTGGTCTCGCGCACGCACACTATTACACTGCACACGCTCATTACGCTCACACAGCACCTGCACACCACTAATGCTGCAGCAACATCAAACAAGGCTCACAGATCTTAAACACAATGCTTCAAAATAAGTTAATTTATTAATTTGTATTCTATATTTCAGTAGTACACACAAAACAACATTAGCTACCTTACAATTCCATATGTATATTAATAATTAAACAACTTTCCAAACATACACATCTCATTGCCGTCATTTTTTGACGTGCAAGTCGCTAGTCACATATATAGTTGTGAGCATGCTAACGATTGAGGGCGCGCGAAGCGAGGGCCACAGTTGCTGGCAAGGAGCGCCGAAGGCGGCGCTCCTTGCCAGCAACTGTGGCCCTCGCAAAAAAGTACGAGAAACGTTACGACCAATTACGACCTCGCAAAAATCGGCCGCAACCTGCGGACTTCAAAAAATGAAAAACACAATAAATACACACAACACATACATAAAAAACTTACCTACAGCAAGAGGGAGCATCCAGGACCTCAAAATAAAAGAGTTTAGACACTAAAAAATTCTCTAAGCGAGAGAAAAAATGGCCGCCGAACAAAACGAAAACGAGGCTACAGGACTCTAAACACGCAAAACACCACCAAACACCTACGTATTTGTCAGAAAACACCTACGAGATAAAAAACAAGGACGCAACCCGCGCGACCGCAAAAACATTACAAACACAATAAATACAAACAACAAACACATAAAAAGGTTACTCACAGCAAAGGGGGGGGGGGCACCGAGGACCTCTGCAAGTGAAGTTACACCTCCATTTAAGCACAAATTTCGCAGTTTAAAGACCCGAAAATCCCCTAAGCGAGAGAAAAAATGGCCGCCGAACAAAACGAAAACGAGGCTAAAGGTCCCTAAACACGCAAAACACCACCATAAACACGCAAAACACCACCAAACAGCTATGGATATTCCGAAAAAGTTGCACGACATAGAAAACGAAGGACGCTAAATCAGCCATATTATACACCAAACACCATTAGCGCACTTACAATTTCATTGCCGGCATTTTTGGACGAGCAATTCGCTAGTGTTATATACTTATCTGCTTGCTCAGGAAAAATAAAACTTTCAAAAATCCCAAAAACTGTATCAAAAAGATTGTCCGAGAATTAATCAGTTATATTAATTAATACCACAGGGTTCTAGACACATTCTTGCCCACATCCGACTATGCTTAAAGGGTCAGTTAGTTCAGTACAACGTGGAGCACACCACTGTACAGTTCTCATAAAACCATAGTGAAATACTTTTTGATTTTTGTTTTACAGAGAAATGTATAAATGAAATTTATGTTTACAAGAGACTCTGACAAGCCCCCAGACAAACCCACAGCAGCAGCACTGTGCAGAGAGCATAAGCAGAAATAGAGTTAACCCATCACAAATTTATCTGTGCAGGCAAAGGACTGCTCGATTCAGCTAAAAATGACAGTTGGCAGTTAACATCTCCTGCTACATTCCTGAAGTTGAGGGAGAAACTATAAATCTTTGTGCTCAGGAGCCTTCATTGTGCTCCGTGAATGAAGATAAGAAATGTTACTGGTCTGGGGAATACACTTTGGGAATCTTTGCTGTAATCAATTCACAAAATGTAAGCATGAGTGAAATAAATATACTGAATGGTTAGTATAGCACTCTTCATTTCACAAATATGTGGCCATCTTATGTAGTTTTTAAAATGTTGAAAATAAAAATAACGTATGAAAATCCACATAATTAGAAGAGAAGGAACCTAGATTTTGAGCCAAGTGTGTATGATAAGAGATTTTTTGTGTGAAATACACAAAAGAGAAGAAGGCAAAAAAAGAGGGGGTGTGAGACATATGCTAGAGGGTAGAATGAGCTTTCAGATATACAGCAGACTATTACTAATCAATTAAGTACAATTTGTTATTAGGTACCCTGAATGAAAATAAATAAAAACTGGAAAATGCCCGACGTACCATGTAAGCAAGATGTGATCTTGTTATAACAGCAGAGCCTCTACTCTCCAAAGTGATTGCCAACATTGAGCCTGGAACAAGGTGCGGCCCATCGTCATTAGCAAGTGACACTACCACCCTCAGGAGGGTTGTGGTGGTAGTGATCCCATCTGTCACTGCAATCTCCATGCTGTCCTCTGATGTGGTAGAACCATCATGAACATAATGTAGTGTGTTCCTGTTGATATCTTCATATGTGAAAGTATCACCTTTCAAGACAAACAAGTTACAACAATGAGTGGGAACTAAGCAGATATCTCTCTGTGGTCAGTAGCATAAATACAGACTGATTACAATTTAATTATTTTACAATACTTTACCCTAGTGACAAATTATATAGTAACAGTAAGATACCTCAAAAGAAGATTTAGGTCTCTACATAATTTAAGCATCATTAAGTCGTTAAGACATATAATGCATTCAATAATTTATCTTCACCAATATGCACTTATAAATAAAACATTTTATGACAATTAAAAGCACATAACCCACAGGCAACTATGCTCTAGTTAATCCACTGAAAAGCAAAAAAGATGTGGAGAAAGATACCAAATGCAAGATACATGGAACAATTCTCAAAAGTAGGGCCATTTACTCTTTTCGTATCACTAAATAAAATTGTGTTTATCTTTAAGTACCTACTTATAGACCAAACATAAAGGGCACTCATAACAGATTTAACAAAAGCATATTTTAAAAAGTGCAGTAGGCAACATTTGAAAATGATGCTCAACTAGTAATCTGGACATGCTCTTTAGTAAGTAGTGAAGGTGACAGTTTCTGAAGGTACTCATGCAGATGCAGAACACTCACCGTGGCAGATACACCGCCCATACACTAGAGGGGAGTGCTTAGAAAAATTGTTTAGTCAAGGCCACAGGTCTGGTCCATGCATTCATCAAGAATTGGAAGAATGGAATGCATGAAGCATGATATCTTGCTCATTGCACATTTTACAATAAATAAATATGTTTACTTTCTAAGATTAAATACCAGCAGCCTAATTAAATTGCGATTTGGCCAATTGAATAGGGCTCTATATAAGCACATAGCAACATTTTTTTTACAGAAGTTTTTAGTTAGTGAAGACCTTGCTTTTGGATAGAAGTTCACTAACTAAAAACTTTAGTAAAAAAATATGCTGTGTGCTTATATAGAGCCCTATTCAATTGGCCAAATCGCAATTTAATAAGGCTGCAGATGTCTCCAAATGCTTACTTTTAATTTACAATATATGCTGTCAGTGACCCTTTAAATGTACATTTTAATAGTCCAGATGTTATAAGTTTTAAATAGTAAAAGAGTAGTAAAAAATATATTTCCATTTACTGTAAAAATCTCAAGCACTTAATCAAGAACACTAATAATCACTATCTAACATGTTTTCTAGATGTCTCCATGTTGCATTTATAACACAGTAGAATGTACAGGACAATTTTGCACACTTACACACAGAATACATGACAATATTTTGACATCCTACCTGCGTTCATTGGTTGTTGCATGCCATCTTCAGCCTTGATTAGTAGGCCATGACGGGGAGGCTCCACCAGCTCATAAAATAGGTCTTCAGGAGCTGTGTCTGTGTCACTCACTGTCAGCTGCACCCCTGAAATGAATACATTTATAGTACTGAATCATGTGCAGTATTTTCTGGAGAAATGTCCACTGCCATATTCTTTTGACTGGTCTAGCATATAACATATTAATACCTTTTTTCCAGGAAAGACTTTCACAGTAATGAAATACTATTTGGTGCTAGAGATATATTTCCTAGCATATTTTACATTACAATTGCTTGCAATTCATTTAGGGGTCATGGGCATCTGTATTAGCTGGTAACTGAAGGTTAAATAGCGGCCTGGAGAGCCCCCTGTAGTTACCATGGCAGCCATGGATACCAGAGTTATAGAAGACAATTACTTTTAGCATAAAAAAGATATAGCTAAACAAAGAACATGCCGAGAGAGCAAGAAACATTATAACAGTATCAGGAAAGTGAGACAGCTGTAATTATTACAGAAAATGTTAGGGTCTCAGCATTAGTTCTGGTATAAGATATATATACTAATATAAAAGAGATACTTCTACAGATTATTTTCCTGTTAATTTGGGCTAATTAATGTCACAAGGGCAAACACCATTCCCCCATAGAAGGGAAGTAACCACCTCTGTTATATCTTCATTTTTGCTGCTAAGACTTTTAATGAAAGCTTAACCTCTCTCCTCTTGTTCGTGAGGTTACTCTCAGGTGTAACTGATTTCCAAATATAATAATAACCTTGTCTTTAGCTAGAAGGCTCCTGAGTTCAAAAGTGGGAATAAATATATGTCTCTGGCTGTATGGAGATACCATATTGATCTTATTAAATCTCCATTTTTACAATAAAATGAAATTATAAGTTAATGTAGGGATGTCTTAATTGGAACACATTCTGAGTTACACAGAAACCTAAATTAAAGGTATAAGGAAATCAAGACAAACTGTTTACTAGAAGGTATGATCATGAGGCTGAAGCTCAAATATTTTGGCCATATCATTGGCCATGACTATTTTAACTTGTTGTAAGATTCCCTAGAAAAGACTCTGCTACTGTGAAAGATTGAGGGCACAAGAAGAAGGGGACGACAGAGGCGGAGATGGATAGATGAGGTCACTGAAGCAATGAACATGAACTTGGTGGAGCTCAGAGGGGCAGTGACAGAGATGCGTGCTGTGGTCCATAGAGTCACAGAGAGTCGGACGCGACTGAATGTCTAAACAACAACAATACGCAAGTGAGCTGGATTATGAATGCATCTGATAGTGGGGAATTAGTAGTGTATGATTACATTTATTTGCATGCACTATGTTTTTTTAGCTTTGCAATAAAAAAAATTGTTGCAGGTGATGTTTTCACCCCCAGGATTGAGCTAGGCTCCTGAGAGGGTTCATTTTTGTAAAAATGTACCCTGTCTATGTGAGCATGCTCAGCTTTGCAGCAATCAGCAATGCTGTATGCAGTCAGCTAGATGAAGCTGCTACACTGGGTCCTTAAAGGACCATAAATCGACATTCAAGTAAAAATGCTTGAGCAGTTACATGGTTGTTCTTTACACATACACCCTCTCCTTGAGAAATTCTGACAAATTATAATTGTACCGAAACCAAACATTTCAGCTTCTTTTTCCTATTCTAATTTGTCTTTTAGGCGAATGAGCATTTATGCTTGATTTATGGTCGTGCAATGATCTGCAAAGTTTTCTGTGTATGTGTCTCTGTGTGCGTGCATGTGTCTCTGTGTGAGTGAGTGAGTGCATGCAATTCACTGGGGCTGGGAGAGATCTGAGGGGCAATTCACTGGGGTTGGGGGAGGTAACAGGGAAATTCACAGGGGCTGGGAGTGGTGATGGGGCAATTCACAGGGGCTGGGGGAGGTGGTGGGGCAAATCACTGGTGCTGGGACCCTACAGAGGCAAAACACTGGGGCTAGGGGAAGTATCACCTGGGATGTAGATAAAACAATCAGTGAATGATGGGTATTACAGAAATCTAAGGGAAAGCTGCAGCTCAATTCACAGACCAAAAAGATACAATGTATTATATATGCTAATTTCGCTGGGATTTTCAGGGGGTGTCAACATTGATAGAAAACAGTTTTCAAATGCAAGAAATTCAGCAAACTTTAGGGTAACTGTTTCAATGTTTATTTTGGTATTTTTTTTCATGCAAACAATTTTTTTTCCTACACTACTAATTATCCTCTAATTCTCCTCTATCATATGCATTAATAACCCAGCTAACTTGCATACACTTTTAAAGGAGAGGTTGCATCTTAGACTAGTTACCCTTTATGTGGCTCCGTTAATGTAGTGAAGTCCAAATAAAAGTGTACAATTTTTATCACTTGTCTTTTATTACAACAACATTTTTATTAGGTGATGTGAGTGGCAGAAGAGCACAGACAAATGAATGTAAATGCCACAGTTTAGAAAAGCAGCTGTAATTTGATTGGCTCCTGATCTTTTGATTCAATCAAACTACACAGCACACAATTCACAGTTTCAATGATATCAATGGAGCATCAATTTATTTTAATGTTGCCTCTCCCTGTCCTCAAACACTTAGCAATAACTGGAAAATTAGGCAATCTTAATATTTTATACACAGGTAGTAATTCTTGTGTGTGCTCCTTAGTATAAAAAAAAATATATAAGTTTATGTCGAACATGCCAATTAAGGGGTCAAGCCTGCCTGTTGGACAACCTTTTTTTAGTAAAATCATGTATGAGCCTGTGTTGGTCTGTCCTAGTCTACAATTTAAGTCCAAGCTCCAGAATCATGGGACAGTAGTATTTCCTGACCACAGGATAAAAGTGGCCAAATCAGATTCTGACTGTTGTTCTTATGCATGTACACTGCATTGCCTGGCTGTTTCTTTTATGCAAAACTGTCACTTTCTTACAAACAGAAGCAGTTTGAAAGCAAATTGCAGCCTCTTACCAATGGGAGCTCTCCCTCCTTGTGTCACTTCAAGAAATGGAGCAGAGATCTGAAATATAGGCGGCTGCTGCTCACTGGACAGCAAATGGATAGTAAATGGCATTTCAGCCGTAGTGAATTCCCCATCTGAAACTGAAAGACAGAACATTGAACATCAACAGAGAATACAAATTGCATTAAACAGTCCCAACTCACTGCTGTCTGTTTATTCCATTAACTTATATAAACAAGAAAAGAAAGCGGCAATTTGCTGTATACAGCTTTTCTATTACTAAATTAGGTCAAATTTTACTTCCATAAATTAACAGTAGTAAGCATAATACTGCTTTGCTTTTGATAAGAAAGTTTAAAAAGATGTATGGAGCAGTTACTATATATTGAACAGGGAGCTGAAAGTCTTTAGGAAATAGAACATAATATTTATGACGCTTGGTGACCCTATGGGCCACATGACGCCAGGCACATCTTGTGTCTGGGCATGTTAATCAATTATTAATTTCATGGCAAAGAAATTGGAGTGGGTTGCCAGTTTCTTCGCCAGTAGACTGAGATGTGTATGACATTTCTGCTATGACCTGCCCATCTTGGGTGTCCCTACATGATATAGCTCACAGCTTCATTGAGGTAAACAAACGCCTTTACCACGACTAGGTAAGGCTACGTCTCTGCAAATATATCTTTCGTCTATAAGAACATAATACAATATACCAAGAGTTCACTGGTAAGTTAATCACTCAAACTCAGTGCTACAACAGAAAGAAGAGCAAATTAAAGATTGTAATTAATGACACAGGGTGTTATTTTTACCTGTAAAGAAGAAGTTCACAGATTCTGGAAGTCCTGGGAAATTAAAAATACATTTTAAGTTTCATAAACTTTATATTAAATCAGTACCAGTAAAGGACCTGGTCAGTTTTATCTAAAAAGATTCTCAACTGAAGTCTATGGGGTTTCTTTTTAGGTAAAACTGTTGATAAATGTAACCATACCAATGGTAACAACTACTGTAGATAAGCCTTGAGCTTGTGCCATGCAGGCTTCTATCTTCAATAACTAGTCTCTCTGTAGCATGAGGAGGAGGTTTGTCCTGCAGGGAATTCTGTTTATATTTAGTTCTATTGTGAAGTAATCTTAATTTCAGGTCCGTTCATACCTCCTAAGCGTATAATCCTGTTACAAATAAAAGCTTGTATCTGCCAACATTATATCAACCTGGAATACAGTTAAAATTACATTATTTATTTATTTAAAAATTCATAGAAAATATATATATTTATGACACTTTAGCGGCCCTTTAATAATTCTCATGGCAGCTTTGTGAATGTGTTAGGCAATCTTAAATTCCAATGTTGTACAACATGAATAGTAATTGATTTTTACAAAATCCTCCAAGGTCCAAATGCATATGTGAAAATAAAGTCAAGGTCTGGAGTTCATATTTTATTTACATATACACATACAAATATTTTAATATAATGGTATTGAAAGAGACTCAAGAAGAAATACTGCATAGGAAATGATACAACTTGAATAATAGCTTACTTAAAGATTTTGAAGATTTATGAGGCATTTAGAAAACTTAATAATGAGGTTGAGGTCTGGAACAAATGGACCAGAGGTCTTGATTTGGACCCAGGTCCCCTGCAGTAAAATATTTGTCCCATCTACTTCAGCTGGAAGGAGATTCAACTGATCGAATAATAACCTTTTTGTAAAGTAGTAATTCCGCAAAGAACTTCTGAATCATCTACATAAAGAATGCCCTGATTCTGCATAAGTAATAATCCTTATCTGGAACCATATTGCTATATTCAATACTTAGTTTTCAGGGAGGACAAAAAAAGGGCTAGTCTCACCTGTGAAGGAAAAGTCCATGATCTCGCTTAGATGTGGGGCTGCCCTGGGAGGGCGATATGCAATCTTGCCTTGGTTAATGTCTGCTTGAGTGAAGTAACTTACTGGTGACAGTGGTCTATCTTTGTGTTCCAGGGTGCCTGTAAACATATATACAATCATCCGACCAAAACTGCATTAACCATTAAAATTACACCCCTGCCTCTACCTCAGTCACCACGGCTAAAAACACATCAATACTGGAACATAGCGTCATCAATACATTTTATAGCATTGCAAACCACAGAATTCATAAGAAGACAACAGTGGGACACAACAGGCCATTTTGCAAGCCACTTCTTCCAGTCCACTTGCAGATTTTTCGTCAAAATATAACACAAACCATTTGACGTAAGTATATATTTAATCAGTGCAGTTTATATATGTATTGCAACTCCATCATTAATTATGCAGTAACTTTGGTCCACAATGTATGATATTGAACAGTTTGACTCAATATTGCTTTAGATAGCAGATTTTTGATATTCGTGGCTCACATTTCCTTTTCTATCCCAGTGTCAACATATACATGTGGACATTACAACTAAACTCACCCAAGACCTTGAACATCTAAAGTTTTCCTTGTGCTAGTTACATATGTTATATATGGCTCCTTTCGAGGTGTTGGTTAGCCTCTTATTTCTGCCCTTTTGACAATGTGTGCTGCTGTAAAGTAATGAAGGTTCTTATACAATGCAATGATGACTACACTCTACATATCAAAATGTTGATGACCACATGGAGTCAGGCAAATGGATGCATCTGCCTCTGGGATTGCTATTCTCCACCCCTATACTAAAGGTGCAGTGTTGGGGAACTCTTGTCACAATATAATACATAAGCCCATTTGATAACAAAGAATGGAAAGGCTCTTCAACGGTTTGACAACTTCAAAATGTAGTACGTCAGACCAATTGTCTATATTATGTTTATTCCCAATGTCAAACAAAGTCGTGATCTGTTTTTTTGTAACTAAACTATGTAGCTTAATCACCCAGCAACGGTAAACATAAAAAACATACAGCCATGAATTTCAGAAGTCTATTCTCAAGCGGTGATGTTTTGCAGTAGTATTCTTTAATAAAGCCACAGGTTGCCTGTTTAGCTACTGCATCTCCAAATAGAACAAATCAATCAATTTAAAATCCAATTTTGCTTTCGTTATTGCGCTCTCTACAAACAGTATGTGTGAACTGAATTTAATTCAGCTGGCACAAGTGACTTATCCAGTGAACTCCCCATTGAGAATCTCCACAACTGCTTATATTTACAAGATTCATAGGCAGGTATTTTAATCAGCTACCTAATCACCTCAATTTAATATCACACAGATTAAAGTATAAAAATGTAAATGGCTCTTTTTATTTTCAGATTGCTTACCTTCATTTGGCTGTAAGGGTACTGTTAAGTTGTAGACTATTTTTTCGCTAGGACTCTCTGCATCAACAAAAGAGAGATAATGGGATCCAATCACTGTCAGGCGGTCTTCAAAAGCCTACAAAATAGGTTTAGGTTTAATAGACAGTGAACATATTGCCTTTTATTTACAGTAAATCAGTTTGCTGATGTGTTTATCGCTGCCACAATGATTCTCAAGAGACTGCGTTTCAAAGATACACTATGCAAAACAGATAAAATGATTATGTTAAATACAGTATAATCAATCCAAGGATATGTGGTGCCTCGCTTTTATTTATTTAACTTGAAACCTGTCAAGAAAACTTAATCAAATATAGATCTAAGAGGACAACAAAGATAAGGCTAGTGGAAATAAAATGCTTAAATTAAAAAATATATATATATTAAAATGACCAATGTAATCAGTTGTATTAACCATTAATACAACTGATATCAATTATTTAAAAAATCAGATATTCAATATCAAGTTGAGCATTTTTGTCTCCACCCCCAATTAGGTAATCAAGGGGGTGGAAACAACTCTGACTGGAAAGTCTAAAGGGCTATCAGAACAGTATTTATAAATAGATGTCATGGAGTGGGATTTTTGTGTACCAGTATACTAAAATATTGGTATGTGCATCCATAAGAAATATGCATTGCATATTTTGACATTTTTTTCACAAATAATTTTGTTCATATCTATATTCTCTATATTTATAAAATGTATAAAGTAGTTCTGTTTGTTATTTGACTACTTAAATAGCTTTGATCAACAGTTTCCTGCTAACTAATGAAAATACATTTTACAAGAAATTTCACATGGGGACTAATACATACAGTGGATATAAAAAGTCTACACACCCCTGTTAAAATGTCAGGTTTCTGTGCTGTAAAAAAATTAGACAAAGATAAATCATTTCAGAACTTTTTCCACCTTTAATGCGGCCTATAAACTGTACAACTCAATTGAAAAACAAACTAAAATATTTTATGTAGAGGGAAGAAAAAATTTAAAAATAAAATAATATGGTTGCATAAGTATGCACACCCTTAAACTAATACTTTGTTGAAGCACCTTTTGATTTTATTACAGCACTCAGTCTTTTTGGGTATGAGTCTATCAGCATGGCACATTTTGACTTGGCAAGATTTGCCCACTCTTCTTTGCAAAAACACTCCAAATCTGTCAGATTGCAAGGGCATCTCCTGTGCACAGCCCTCTTCAGATCAACCCACAGATTTTCAATCAGATTCAGGTCTGGGCTCTGGCTGGGCCATTCCAAAACGTTAATCTTCTTTTGGTGAAGCCATTCCTTTGTTGATTTGGATGTATGCTTTGGGTCGTCGTCATGCTGAAAGATGAAGTTCCTCTTCATGTTCATCTTTTTTACAAAAGTCTGACGGTTTTGTGCCAATATTGACTGGTATTTGGAACTGTTCATAATTCCCTCTATCTTAACTAAGGCCCCAGATTCAGCTGAAGAAAAACAGCTCCAAAGCATGATGCTGCCACCACCATGCTTCACTGTGGGTATGGTGTTCTTTTGGTGATGTGCAGTGATGTTTTTGCGCCAAACATATCTTTTGGAATTATGGCCAAAAAGTTCAACCTTGGTTTCATCAGACCATAACACCTTTTCCCACATGCTTTTGGGAGACTTCAGATGTGTTTTTGCAAAATGTAGCCTGGCTTGAATGTTTTTCTTCGTAAGAAAAGGCTTTCGTCTTGCCACTCTACCCCATAGCCCAGACATATGAAGAATATGGGAGATTGTTGTCACATGTACCACACAGCCAGTAATTGCCAGATATTCCTGCAGCTCCTTTAATGTTGCTGTAGCCCTCTAGGTAGCCTCCCAGAACATTTTTCTTCTTGTCTTTTCATCAATTTTGGTGGGAGCTCCAGTTCTTGGTAATGTCACTGTTGTGCCATATTTTCTCCACTTGATGATGACTGTCTTCACTGTGTTCCATGGTATATCTAATGCCTTGGAAATTATTTTGTACCCTTCTCCTGACTGATACCTTTTAACAATGAGATCCCTCTGATGCTTTGGAAGCTCTCTGTGGACCATAACTTTTGCTGTGGGATGCGACTAAGAAAATTTCAGGAAAGACCAACTAGAGCAGCTGAACTTTATTTGGGGTTAATCGGAGGCACTTTAAATGATGGCAGGTGTATGCTGACTCCTATTTAACACAATTTGGAATGTGATTGCTTAATTCTGAACACAGCTACATCCCCAGTTATAAGTGGGTGTGCAAAATGTTGCAACCACATTATTTTTATTTTTTATTTTTCTCCCCTCCACCTAAAAGATTTCAGTTTGTTTTTCAATTGAGTTGTATAGTTTATAGGTTACATTAAAGGTGGAAAAAGTTGTGAAATGATTTATCTTTGTCTCATTTTTTTACAGCACAGAAACCTGACATTTTAACAGGGGTGTGTAGACTTTTTATATCCACTGTATGCCAAGGTAATTATATCCAGAAATTCTAAGCTAACTATGTTAACAAATATTTGTTCCATTAATACCCTTAACAGGACAGTTGAATTAATGAGTGCACTGTATACACATTACACTTGCATCATTATTTTATAGATACAAAGGATTAGAATAATATGAATTCTGTACAATATGTCAACAATATCTCTTTTCTAATTATAAATACAATACATAACGTGGTCAGAGTTAAACAGATGGAAGAAAGACGTACATCTACTGGAATGAGCCGGTGGCTCTTCATTATTATTGCAGAGTTTTACAAAGTCGAAATAGAGTTAGTACTCATCTTGATATTTAGCATGGTCCAATCTAAGACAATTCACTCCATTCAACTTACAGCTGTGACTAATGTGTTACAAAAACAATGAATAATCTTACGGTCATATGGAGAGATGATCCAGGAGACAGTTGAGGTGCTCCGGGACGGTTTGGTAGAATACCAATATTGAACACATGGCTTTCCTGCGGGGTCTGTGAAACTGATGCACTGGAAATCTGCAAATAGAGAAATACAGTAACATGCAAGTTACAAAATGTCCTTTACAAACTACAACTGTTCTTTTAAGTTATTCTCAAAGAGCATGAAACATTAACTTTACATTGTAATATAAATTTTTCTAAGTAAATCTATCCCAAGACATTTAGGATTGTTTAAGCTGCTTTATTTTGAAAATCTTTGTCTCCTGAGCACTAAGTCACATTAATTAAAAATGTTCAAACTTATTTTAATATACCATTAATATATTTTAGGATAACCTGGTAATACTTAAAGTTTCTATTGGCTAATTGACTGAATTATAATGGTCATTTACTGTCTACAGACTCTGTTTCAGTATAGACATTATTATTTTGTCTGACTTGGGCATTTGATAGAGTCTGAGGGGGTGTGTTTATCTAACTGATCCCTTCCCACACATATGCTCAGAAGCAGGCAGTTTGCAACTATAACTGCAAATACATCTACTACAGAAATGCAAAAAAACCCTATCACACATTTAACCTTTACCAATGTGTCCCGGGTACCTCCAGGGTGCAGCAGAGGCATCAGCATTTATTTAATTACATTTTTCTAATTAAAAACTAGTGTTATGACATTTTTACTAATTATACACTTTTTTTTTTATTCCCTGTCCACAGAGCTGCTTCTGGGATTGCTCCTCCTGATTGGAGGAACATTGTGCACTAACGTTTGGCCCAATAATTTACTGACTCCTAGAGTGACTAATCAGAAAAGGAGGAATGTAGTGCTTGATCAGAGTTGCAAATGGAGTAACATGGTATAAAAATAAATGTTTTAAAAATAAGCAAGTTTATATTTCTTTTATTAAATTATCAGCTCTTATTCTTTGGCAAACTGCCTATATGAACCTTCCTACAGTGGTCCTTTAACCGGATAACATAAAGATAATCAGATAATCTGTTGGGTAATAAAAGCATAACTAGACAGAAGCATTCGGTTAGAGCTCTCTTCTGTACCTGAATCCCCAGGAACAGATATTAATCTTCAAAAAACAGCTTTAAGGAGCCCATGAGAAATATCACTAGGTGTCCTCACAATGAATATTGAATGGGGAATCTGATTTATTATGTTATCATCTCCTCTTGAGCTTCACACATCCCTCACTCAATAACCATACATCTGGAATGTCAAAGCACAGAGCAAAGCAGCTACGCATCGAGAGACATCAAGGCACATAATGAAAATGCAGAATGAAATGTGTATGCTGTGCTCACGCCGCATAGTGTTTCTACACTACAGAGCAGGGGTCTGCAACCTTTCATAATTAAAGAGCCAAAGTATGTCAAACCAAAGGATCTCTAAGAAAATTCACATAACTTAGTTACTTTTTTTTTTGAAGCAGTACAGTATAAAAGATTAAAAGTTATGGAACTTGTATAATTTGCATTGTATTGTTGAATTGAGAGCTAACAGTACATTTGGGGGTGGCCTTATAGACATATGGTGATTGGTACTGAGCCACATTTGGTTTTAGAGCCACATGACTACTGCTACAGAGCATAGCACTAACTTGATAATATAATCTATGGCTGCTAAGGTCGCTGCTTTAGACGTCTTCTTAACCCTTAAAAGTTGAACAAAAGGACTGTAAAGTAACACAGTGGCAGCCTACAACTAGATTAACATTAGCTATATTAACTCATAATCAACTAAAGTACTATAATTTACTGCTTTATATCGTTTCCCTTACGTTTAAGTTATTAGATGTGAATGAGTGGAAAATGAAACCTCAAAGCACTAAAATTAGTTTTTCTGTTTTTTTGCTAAATTTACAAAATCTACAGGTGAGTATCCTGTATGAATTTTGTTAATAAAAAAATATATCCGTGATCTGCACAAAACAAAATGTTAAACCCATCCCCTCTTTGATTTTCCCATAATTTGTTTCAATAATTAGTGTAGGTATTTATAGGGTTGTTCATTGTAATATATAAATATATATATATATATATATATATATATATATATATATATATATATATATATATATATATATATATATATATAGCATTAATTTAGTTTATGGTGGGCAAAAGAGTGATGTATAGTAGCACAGTAAATAAATAGTACATTTGTGTTCACATTTAAAAAACTTGTTTCCTGCTCAGAATTCAGAGTAATACAGTTATTCCACTGCATTCTGGGAGCCTGGGACGGCACATGCAAATCTGCCCACAAAGGCTTTGCTCTTGCAATCCATTAACATTTTAAACATGGCTTCCTTTAAGCATATGCCTGCTGTATTACACAGCTTTAAACAAAGTTCAGGATGGATTATATACAAGCTAGGAATCCCACCCACGTACAGCTGTTTCAAGGTTACTGCCTCTCATCAGTGTGGGATCGGTTCCTAGCTTGTGTAGTAGATTTTATTGGGAGGTAGTTTACCACAACAATCATTTAATTTATGGTGGACAAAAGAACAATAGAAGCCCTCCACCATACAGTAGTACAGTAAATAAATAGTACATTTGTGTTCACATTTGAACATCTAAAACAAGTTAAGAAAATTGCCCCCTTATCTTTCTTGCATTCACCAAACACTTACTTAATATATTTCCTCCTGACTATATTTTCCAATGACTATATTTACTGTCTTCTTACTTTTACTACAATACTCTTATTTGCATTTGCATTAATCGGCACTAAAAGATATAAACGTAAGGAGTGAAAAAATCCAGAAGAGTCAGGCACCCTGATTCTATTTTTCCCAACAATCCACACACACCAATGGAGATTTTTTGTTTGTCTAGTATTAAACCAAAATAATCCTAATACATGTTGCAGATATAATAGCAGGTGTGCCAGCATACAGGATGGCTGTATATTCCTAGTTATCTCCCTTTGAGAACATTCTGTAGCAAGTTCATTAGGAGGCTCGATAACAGTAATTTAGTAGAGTGTTAAAAAGATTTGCTTACATCTGCATCAAACATTCCCAGTTCACTCCTTATCTTTCTGAGTTATCTTCGGAGTTAGTTTGCAAATTACTTTAATCACCTGCACTGATGGATAGCACAGGAACAATCATCGAGAGGTCCTTGTGATAATGACTGGGATGTACTCTACGTGCTCAAACTGCCTTAACATCCAGATGCTTCTTGTGCTATCATTTAGCAGCAGGAGAGGCAGCCAAGCATTTCAAGCACAGATTATTAAATACTCCTACCAATTCTCACACTCTTTTACCATCTGAGCTCAGGAAGCAGTTTTATACTGTAAGGATTCCAGGAGAGATGCAACCAGTGTCACAAACCGAGCTCCAAAAATTCTATCTATAGGCTATTCAAATATTGGAAGCTATACTGCAATTACTTCTATCATGGAAGTAGATATACAGAATTAAGGTATGCCTTATCTGTATCAATTAACACATTCTACATAATATTTGCTCTCACCTGCTCTTTTTATTAGTTAAGTCTCCTCTCATCTCCTCATCCTTGTGGTGCAACTTTAGAATCAGCTAAATCACTGGGTCCCATACCATTCAGCGATGCAGAAGTACTGCCCAAATGAAATCTATCCCAGTACCATTCACCTTAGTTTATTTTACCTCCAGACCTAGAGATTCACACACCACTACCTTGAACTCAACTAACATGTCCTCCAACATACCCTATCCACACCCACCAACCTATGACTTGTGTTACTTTATAGTGCAGGCTTTTGCATTTTCACCTTCATCTTTCACAGCCGCTACACCCACAGACGTAATCAATAATTAATTTGCTACTCCCTTTTCAAGTACCCGTCAAGCCCTTGTTCTCACTAATTTCTTCACCCTTTGTTTTAATAATCCTTTAGTCTGTGAGCTCTCCATCTTGCAAAGCACTTTGTATAAAAGTGTATGACTGTTAGCTCAGGGGCAAGGTCATCAAGTCCTTTTGTGTGAGTCTGTCAAATTACATATTGTCATACCCGTGTTTTAATTTACCCCAGTGCTACGGTATGCGTTTGTGCAATATAAATAAGGGCTAAGAAAATTAATAATAATCTACAATGTGTTGTAATGCCTGGTTACTATATATTTCAGATTCCATTCTGAGGGATGAGCATAACTGGATCCCTTTAAAGGGAACATAACTAAACAGACATACATTTTGATGTGAGGCGAGGATCTTCATGTTAAGTAAAATTCTACCCTCTAGTACCATCATTTCTTTTTTTACTGTACAGTAAGTAAACAGGTCCAAAATAATAAATATTTAGAATTTGGTGACTACTGGGCATAGCACTTGTTTCCAAGTCACAAAGGAAATCCCAAATTACTATCTTGATTCCCAAGACATCTTGTTGTCCACTCTTTTAGAACTGCCATAAGGAGTTGTATAAACTTGACCATCTGTCTTAACCCAGGAGATGTTATTGATTACGGCTATTTCAAAGTCCTGATCACATTAGCTAATATTATACAATTTCTACTAAATTAATTATCAAAGTATCATGAAACATTTTATTTATATAAAAGGTTTGAGAAAATATCTTACAGTTATCTGAATGAAAGATGATGCTGCATTTTACATGCATTTAATTTTCTGATAAATTCCTGCCACTGCTTAAGATCAATAGTGAGAAACACAATTTCCTAGCTGGACAGAATTAAGCTATATGATGGTATTAGACAAATATAAACCCTCCCCAAAGACCAAGCTAACTGTTCTACACCAGGATGTTTTTCACACTTATAATTAAGTTGTTTTATAAAGAAACAAAATGGTTTAAAAGAGAGTAAAAGAAAAGGTATGATATAATATTATAATTACATTTTAATTGTAGAGGATCAGCAAATTCCATAGCGCTAGCGGTACAATTAAAGACATTTAATAAAATGTGCACACATTTCTACATAAACATTGAGATGAGGGCTCTGCTATTGTATTAATCTCACGTTAAACGTATATGACCTTACAATATCATGTGTCAACGCCGCTATAAAAAAAGGCTCCCAATATTATACCATCCTCTTGCTCAATCAGGTATGCACGTAAGACTATAACATGTGTTACGCACACTTACAGAAAAATTACCTGAAAAAGCCTTAGGCCCCTTCAAATTGTACTCTAAGGATGATACGCTATTAAATTTTAACTAGATTTTTTTCCAGTGAATGAAATACTAAACACTGTACCTGGAAGCTAAATGAATCTCTCCCTTGTGACTGGGCTCCCGAGTGCCTGTACCACACTAGGCCTTCATTTATATCCTCCTGGGTAAAAGAGGAGACTGAGGTAGCCAATCTTCCATCTGGCAATCTCTGCCATCCATCCGCAGGACCATCAGCAGACATAGGGACCAGGAGGACAACATCACCTAAATATTAAATATATTGTATCAAATTACCAAGTACACTTTTAGTCTAGCAAGTGCAGATAATATATATTAAAATATTTTGATTAACATTCAAAAAGGAGGTGCGGACAGCCTGTATCATCATTTTTTTAGTCCACTAGTGTTGCAGCTTATGTATGCTTTAAAGGACCACTGTATTGCTCATACAATAGGGTTAATTTGTTCACTGAATAACTGGTTAGCAATGAAAGCAGTGTTTGTAGACAAAAATTCAATTCAGCTTTTAAAAATGAAATTTGAAGTTTAGTGTTGTTGATTTCAGATGATGTTCTTCTGTTCACCTGTATCACACATGGTGGCCCTTTAAACAGGAATACATGCAGAAGTTATTCAGGGGTTAAATAAACTAGTTAAACATTAACAGCCTTATTAAATTGCGATTCTGTAAATTTAAAAGGTCTCTATTTAAGCACACAGCATATTTTATTTACAGAGGTTTTTAGTTAGTGAAGACCTTGCTTTTGGATAGAAGTTCACTAACTAAAAACTTCTGTAAAAAAAAATATGCTATGTGCTTAAATAGAGCCCTATTCAATTGGCTGAATCACAATTTAATAAGGCTGGTAGCTATTTATTACAGAACATTATTTGTTCCTGGGTAAAAGTGTATGAGATCATAAAATCATAAAAGCAGTTACTTTACATGACACAAGTGAAGGTTAGGAGACATAATCATCCTAGTTGAAAAACATGGTACTACTGGAATAATTTCTATTAAATACCCAGTACACAATGTAAGAAAAAAAATCAGTGTAATTAGATAAAGTACTGGAAAATGCTGGTACTTGGAGCTATTTATTTTACACTTGCACATTCCTTCAATTCTAAGATCTTTTAACTGAGTTATATCATGCTTGTGATTGTTAAAATCTCAAGTGAATATTGCAAATAAACAGATACAATTATAAACACTCTGATGAAAAGTGTGCTCATTGCAAGAATCTGTTGTTTTAACATGTGGAAGTATTTAGAAGATGGTAATTAGTGACTAAAGACTGAAGATGTCTGGCAGTTCAGAGCAATGTTAACCTACATCATAATAGCAATGTATTTCTCTTGGTTTTGGATTGGTCATAAACAAGCTGATTTTATGATCCATAAGATGTCGACAAATATTGCAAGTAAATCGATAAAGCTCAAGAAGGAAGCATATTTAAAATAGTGGAATACTAGAAAAAATTTAATGAAATTGGAGGATGTTGGATTAAAGGGATAGTTTAGTGGTACACAAGTCTTCTGTCTTTGAAAGCACAAATTGCCACAAAAGTGCTCTTACTATCCCTCACAGCAAGTCTCTGTGTGAGGTGAATAGGCAATAAGGGTTGAATCTCCATATTCCATCTTTTAAAGGCACACAGTACAGTTAGTAATGTCTTACTCCACATGGTCATGTGACGAGAGGAAGGAGAGAGGCCGATATAAAATCCTCTGGCCCAGCCAAGTAAATAATACACATAAGTAATGACATTGTTTTATATAACTGGGCTAATAGCTCTCTCATTATGCTAGATGCAACTTATAAATGGCTATGAATTGCTTTATTAATAGTTCGTATAACAAATAAATTATGAAAGTACTCCTTAAAAGAGATGGTAGTAGACACGTTTAACACCCTTTCAGTGAATAGTAGCATAGCATAGTTGACAGAATTAATTGGCATTCTTTTGTATCACCCCCCATCAAAATGAGCAAAATACTTAATTATTGTTAAAGCCAAGATCTAAAACTTGTCTTGCAAATCATTATTAGATAGTAGTAATGAGGAATTTATGCCTGCATCCCTTTATTAAATAATGCACCTATTATATTTAATGTGTGTCCTCATATTATCAAACTATAAAATAAAGTGCTTACCAAATCTGGGGTTTTCGTTCAGGATTGTGTAGACAATCTCTGAGTCAGTGGCTCCGAAAGCTCTGGCCTGTAAGAGTTTATTTGATATCTGAAGCATGCCTCCTTCTGGCACCCACACAGCCGAGTTTAGCACTAGCTGGAGACCTCCACTCATCTGTTACGAGAAAGAAAAGTGTAAATGAGTACAAGTTCTTAAAGGAAATGAAAACCTGCAAATAATGTTTACAAATTTAGAAGCCATTGTGCTCACAAGCAAGCACTCCAAATCATGTATGTTATGAAGTAAAACTCAACCAGGCATACATCTTGCAGAAAGGGCCTATCAACCACTCCAGTGGTTCTTTATGGTGAATCAGGGACGGTTATTTTATTATAAGCAGGTTAGTTTAAGTTTATCTTCATCCATGTAATTATCCTACAACTTTATAATTTAAGGAAACCAACAATAAGTCTGTCAGCTTCTGAAACCACCCTTTCTTCCTGTTTAATTCTATGAATGATGCCATCTTTTACACCTGTGACCTGTATAACTTCATGCTGAGAGCTAGGCTATGGCCAAGGGCTGGAATTCACACTCCCAGTGTCTCATGCAAGCTGTTACAACCTACAAAAAAATGTGTTTTCATTTTTAAGAAAAAATAAATTGAAGAGAAACATGTAGAGATATCTAAATGGTATTTGTTTTTAGTTGGTGTACCTGCAATATATTATTATTATAAAGTAATAAATATAACAATTATGATTTAAAGGAGTTAATATAGAAAGTTGTAATTGTTCAATGTATGCTCTTTACTTACCCGCTGTTATTTTTTTAATTTTCTTAGTAGGTTCTTACTTGCCAAATCATATTTTTTATTTACTCCTCCACAGTATTCTAACTTCAATCAGTATGTCGGCTTGTATTATTACTGACACTGTGATGTAAAATTACCTGGCCTAGTCTGAATGGGCATTTCATCAAAAATTGTCATTACCCTGCCTCTGTTTTAAAATTCCTTACAAAATGCTTTTACTAGTTTTAAATGATAAGCACTGCATTGGGTTCATCAGAGTAATTTGCTAACTAACCTCACATGGATGGTATTGCAATCTGCCAGCAGATACCAATCGTGAGGCAACTTTATGCTCTGGGGACAAAGACATCTGATAATCCGGTAACAGAAATCCCTATTTTTTAATGACGCTTTCACTAAGAAAACTGTTTTTTTTCTGCTGTAGAGACCAGGATATTGTAGAGTGCTGGTACATTAAAGTGGCCACATTGGAACTAATCTCCTCTGCAGCTTTGGCTACTGAACACATTCATACAAAAATTACAGCTCATATAACTGTTCATTCTCGGGTCTTTCTGTAATCCAATTACAAATGAACATATTAGAATAATTTACCTCTTTAACACAAGTTCTGGATACACACATTTTTAAACCCTTAATTATACAGCCAGCGATCACTCTCAGAAATTCAATTACTTGAGCAGTGATATGTGTTTACACAAAAAGAACCTACGGATTAGCAGTGCTTCATGCTCCTTTTTGTATAAAGTGACAGTACAGTAGCGTTAAATACATAAACACGTTTCTGTACAGCAGGAGTTGGCAGGAGGATTACGCCCAAAGCAGGTCCTTCCATCTAGACATCTAAAGGTTTGTCTCCTTTTACCTTCTAAAATTACTATATCCATAAAAAAATATTAATTAAAGCATCAATAATTCCATACATAAACAGAGCACCAAAAACACACATGGAAAGGCTTTTAACACTTTTAAAATGTCTTCATATTCATATATAATCCATATATATCCCAGTTTATCATCAAGCAGTCCTTATAACCCAAAAGGTAAGCTAATATGAAGTGTATTGCAGTTAAGAGAGTGCACAAGTGTTTAAAGGTAGATGGTAATTTATGGTCTCTTAAACTCAATAAATCCTGCTGAACAGCTTGACTCAATAAAGGTTTAAATATTTCCGAATTAAGGTCATTTAAATATACATGGCTATTCTTCTTAAAGGCATCTTAGTTCATTGTTAAACTGATATGTTTATATATCTGCTTGTTTAGAAACCATTAATGTTACCTTTTTTATATGCTATACCCTTTTTAGGATTACAGTTAATATCCTTTCATCAAAGAATATAGATGTAAACTTGTGTTTCATGTGCTAGATACATTTCAGTGCATTAATTGTAGTGGTGATTCCAAAACATCTTCTCAAAGCCCATAAGACAAGCCAAGATTTGGTTTAACACAGTGTAAATATGAGTGATACTATTAATATTAAACAGGCTGCGGGACCTGTCTTATTTGTATTTACACTGCGTGACACCTATCTCATGTTGTGCCTGGTGGGCTCTGAAGAGAGGCCTGTGAGTTATTGCTCTATAATTATAAGGTTAACCACCATGTTTATTTTTTTTATATATTTTATGAGATACAACTGAAAATTCTTTACATTTTTTATCCTCGTTATTGGCAACTTATGAGTTGAGCATTTTATCTTTCCTATTAAAAATAGGCTTTCAACTGAAGTGTAAGTCAAAAATCTACACACAGTTTAATACAGATTATACATTTTAATGACTGACACAGCCATTAATATGTTCCAACTCCATCACATTGATTTATTTTGTTTTATGGCTAACACAGTACCATACTTATTTATATTTGTTTAACATTTCTATTCAGTCATGCACATTATCACTAGTTTCAAATATAAATAAAAATAAAATGTAAGAATAGGATAACCATTGTCATAAGGGATCTAGTGTGATTATATATATATATATATATATATATATATATATATATATATATATATATACATACATACATATAAACAATACTAACACACTTAATCCACTAATGTTGATAATCCCTTAGTTCAGCGTGTCGATCTTTCAGTGATTTACACATAAAATAACTCTAATGTCGACATCAATTTTAAGGCATTTCCACTTAGAATGCTTAATCACAATCATTTGCAACTGCTTTTCATTTCCTCAGGAATCGTGCCAGTGTAAGTTCCCATATTAGGTGTTAAGTCTGGTTAAAAGACAAACCAACTACAATGTTGTACATACAGCCAGAAAGAAAGAATGTAAAGCAAGAATCAACTAACAAAGAACAAAACAATAAAAGGTAAAAGAGAATAATTTAAGATATTAATAATAATAGAGATGATGCAGTGAGTTTAAACAAGCATTAAATATACCTCAAGGTCATTGTTTTGGTGTAAGATTAGCACCCGTGGGTTACCTACATCAAATGAAAAACTAATAAAAAGACAAAAAACAAATCAATCATCCTACGCTAGCACTAGTAGCTACCTTTGATGCTGTAATCCATCTAATTGCCAATTAAAATAATTCCTGCTTGCCAAACCCAAGTCTGTTTCTAAGCAGGGTTCACATCAAATTTACTTTAATTCAGTGTGATAAAAACAGAGCTCTTTGTATGAAAGAACATCTCATAATGAAACTTGTGGGAATGCGCTCATGGGGGGGGCTCCATGAACAGGTTGTAATTACCTTCAGATTAAATATTGGCGGTTTGAAACTGTGTCACATCTTTAACCTTTTTTTTTTTTAAGAAAAAGTTATTAAGGCACGCCATATTCTCTGGAAACGTAACATAGCACTATACTAGTTGAAATATTCTTAGTTAAGTTTTTAGACATTAGCAGCCTTATTAAATTGTGATTTGGTCAATTGAATAGGGCTCTATATAAGCACACAGCATATTTTTTTACAGAAGTTTTTAGTTAGTGAACTTCTATCCAAAAGCATGGTCTTCACTAACTAAAAACTTCTGTAAACAATATGCTCTGTGCTTATATAGAGCCCTATTCAATTGGCCGAATCGCAATTTAATAAGGCTGTTGATTTTGATAGTTAGTTTAGTCTTTTTTTTTTTTACTTATTATGGTCCATATCTTGAGTAAAATCTAATGACACATTTGAAGGAGTGTGGGTGTTTTATTAGAGTCAAGTAAACCTGTTACAAGCTATTTTAAATATTTTCATACAAGCTGCAATTACTTTTATTATATAAAAGTCTGTGCTTTGAAAATCTCAGGCTCTCCCTCTAACAAACCCAACTGTTGGCTTATTAATTGAAGCCAATCACAGGCTGCATCAGTTGAGTTATGGAGATCCACAAAGAAAGGTATTTCCTTACACCATATATAGCAATTACCTATTTTGTAAATACTTGATAATGACAAAGTAATGATCATTATAAGCTGTTTAGACACAATGGGCCAGAAATACAAAATCAGTCAACAAAACCTTGGAGAATGTATTTGCAGCTGCAGACAAGCTTAGTGAATCTGGTTCATTACCTCTAATTTCAAACAATATATTTTACCATACCTTACTGGCTTTTAAAGTTGTATGGAAAGTTTAAGAGAGTTCTCTTTTTTATTAGTCAATGCTTATGTTGTCTAAAGGATTGCTGTCCAACTTTTTTTTAGTGTGGGGCCAGGTTTTAATAAAAAGTAGGTTGGTGGGACTAATTTAAATAATAATTAAAATGTATATCTAAATACACATATTGATATATAAAATAATTAAATATTTGGATATTTATAGTTGATGTCAAAAGTGCCTAAACGAACCCAAGTGTTTGTAAGAAGGTTCTCTGTGGCAGTCAGTGGGCCATAGAAAACATTGGTAGGCCACATCCATCCTGCGGGCTACTAGTTAGACAGTACTGGTCTAAAAGATTCTGAATTGAAGATTGAAGGAACGGCTTCAGCATAATACTCAGCAGTATGATTGTGCATCTTGTGATTGGTTACATCTACTTTTGTTAGAGTAATGATATGAAATTGCTAAAGCTGCCTTTGCATAGCACTTAAAAGTATATTTTTAACCATTAAACATGCTCTTTTACTTAGCATAAGCCACGACAAAGCGTTCTCTAAGTGGTCACTGCATGTTCAATTTTTCCTGTGCTATTACTTAGGCTGTTAATAGAGTTAATTGATAAATACTGCCTTGAATTACTCAGTCTTTTTACCACATTCCATCACCAGCAATAAAAAAAGATGTGCGGAGCACCACATCCAAGACGAGGGAGAAAGCCTTATTAAATTGCAATTCGACCAATAGAATAGGGCTCTATTTTAGCACAGAGCATATTTTTTTCAGAAGTTTTTAGTTAGTGAACTTCTATCCAAAAGCAAGGTCTTCACTAACAAAAAACTTCTGTAAAAAAATATGCTATGTGCTTATATAGAGCCCTATTATATTGTCCGAATTGCAATTTAATAAGGCTGTTACTCTGTAAGTTTTCTCCTTAGAGATCAATTATTTTTAATTGCAGTGAATGTAAGCCTTGTATATAATGATGTTTCAGGCTACCATTTTCAGATTTATAGAGATTGTAACAAAGGACTATTCTATTTTGGGGAAAAAACTGTGTATGCCTGTGAAATATATCACAATCTATATCAACATTAGCAGATATGTAAGCCATGGGAATAAAATAATTTCTAGAGAAATCTTTATTTTAGCAGACTAAGGGATTCTATGTTTGTGTACTCAACACCTACTGGTTTGGAGCCTGATTGGGTATTCTGCTAATTTTTATTATTTATTCAGGAGTGGAGGGAAAGGGAATACCAACAATAGAGGTGCTCAGGCAGAGAACAAACTATCCTTAATAGGTTAGTTCTATGGGCATGATAACTCACTCTGAGAGGAACCTCTTTTAGCTCACTTGTGTCCTTCACAGGGATAAATATCCTGTAGTATATCAGTCTAGCCTCACACAATAGAGTGATCCAGCCCCAAAATACCAGGCAATTCTATCCTGAACAGGAGAAGCCACAAACACCAAACGTACGTTTCAGCCTTAATTCGTCAGTAGGGTATAGCTGATAAGTCACAGTGAGCAAGGGGTCCACAATTGCAGTCCCCTATCACCCTTAGAGTGACAAAGTCCTAAGGGTCATTTGCATAAGAAACACCAAAAAGAAGTGATGTTTAGGGCTAACATTTTTAGTTTTCTAGAGATTGTAACAAAAGCAATTTAAAGACCACTCTAGTTTGGAAAAACTTTGTATGTTAGTGAAATATCTAACAATCTATCAACAATTAGCAGCTATGTAAGCCATGAGCATAAACTAATTTTTAGAGATATATTCATTTTAGCAGACTGAGGGATCCTATGTTCATGTATTGAACACCTACTGGTTTAGTATTCTGCTAATTTTTATTATCTAATTAAGAGTGGAGGAAAAGGCAGAACAAGAGGGATTTGCTGACTCAGTTGATTTAGATATGCTTTTCTGGATCTGCCTTCTCTGAAGACCCAAATAAACTTCAAGCCATTCTTGCCCTACTCTGTACCCATCCATTAAGCTGTAGAAAGAAGAGTTCGCTAAAATTAAGATTTTCTCTGTAAATGATTTACGCCAATGGCTTTTATAGCTGCTAATGTTGTTAGTTTGTTCACATATGTGAAGTTTTTTCTAATCCACAGTGGTCCTTTAAGTTGGAAAAAAAGCAAAAGCCCCTTAAGCAAGTTCTTTCACACTGCTCTATAAGCACAAAGCTAAATCTGTTTGCAAATTAAACCAGAAAAAAGCAAGTCATAACATGGCTGTAAACCCTTCATAGGAGCTTATGCCAGGCCATGGACTGATGAAAATGATTCTGCCACCCAAATCCTGCTGTCTTAAAAAGACTTATTAAAATAGCAATGTATCAGATGTAATGGGATTTTATTATTCTTTCATGTCTGAACTTGTTCCACGTATCATGAAAATCCCACAGATTTAGTGAAGCGATATGACAGAGAGAAAGGAGATAATATACTGAAGTATAAGGAGTTTCCTTGGAACAATAAGGACTTTTTGTGCTCTCAGAACACAAGAGTGCGTGGGCAGGTTTACCAGTCAGTCTGAACCAGGCTTACAAGTCAGTCTGAGTCTAACTAAATTATAATATCAGATAATAAAGTGACAAAGAAAAATAATTCTCTGACTCATCTATTTGGAGAGCTATTATTCAAATAGGCACAATCTTTTTATAAACTAAAAAAAAGAGCACTCCTAGAGAAGATTAACCATCTATGCAAAAGTTATTACACTTGTCCAATTTGCCATTTACTGCTCTAGTTTTAAGGAGACAGGGAGTCGCAATTTTGAGAAAAAAAATCAGGTTTAATCTTTGACACTTAGAATCTATAGTCAATGAAGCTACAGCTGCAGTTCTAAGCTGTGACAGTTAAATTCATGTTCTATGTTCTTCAGTTCCTCACATGATCTAACATACAAAGGTCTTGTAGCAATAAAAGGCAAGTGCTATAATTTTTACTTATACAGTGCCTTGCAAAAGTATTCACCCCCCTTGACATTCTTCGTGTTTTGTTGCCTCACAACCTGGAATTAACATGGATTGTTTGAGGATTTGCATCAATTATTTTACAGAACATGTCCACAATTTTGAAGATGTTTTTTTTTTATTATTGTGAAGCAAACAACAAATAGGACAAAATAACAGAAAAAGTCCATGTGCATAACTATTCACCCCCTAAAGTCATAACTTTGTAGAGCCACCTTTTGCGTCAATCACAGCTCCAAGTTGCTTTGGATAAGTCTCTATGAGCTTGCCACATCTTACCACTGTGATTTTTGCTCATTCCTCCTTACAAAACTGCTCCACCTCCTTCAAGTTGGATGGTTTGTGCTTGTGAACAGCAATCTTTAAGTCTGACCACAGATTTTTCTATTGGATTGAGGTCTGGGCTTTGACTAGGCCATTCCAACACATTTACATGTTTACCCTTAAACCACTCAAGTATTGCTTTAGCAGTGTGTTTGGGGTCATTGTCCTGCTGGAAGGTGAACCTCCGTCCTAGCTTTAAATCACACACAGAGGGCTACAGGTTTTGCTGAAGAATATCCCTGTATTTAGCACAATCCATCTTTCCCTCAACTCTGACCAGTTTCCCAGTCCTGGCTGCTGAAAAACATCCCCACAGCATGATGCTGCCACCACCATGTTTGACTGTGGGGATGGTGTTCTTTGAGTGATGTGATGTGTTGGGTTTGCGCCAGACATAGGGTTTTCTTTGATGGCCGAAAAGTTCAATTTTAGTCTCATCAGACCAGAGCACCTTCCTCCATACATTTTGGGAGTCTCCCACATGCCTTTTCGCAAACTCAAAATGTGCCATTTTGTTTTTTTGCTGAAAGTAATGGCTTTCTTCTGGCCACTCTGCCATAAAGCCCAACTCTATGGAGCGTACAGCTTATTGCCGTCCTATGTACAGATACTCCAGTCTCTGCAGCTTCTCCAGGGTTACCTTAGGTCTCTGTGCTGCCTCTCTGATTAATGCCCTCCTAGACCGGTCCGTGAGTTTTGGTGGGTGGCTGTCTCTTGGCAGGCTTGCTGTTGTGCCATGTTCTTTCCATTTGGTTATGATAGATTTGATGGTGCTCCTGGGGTTCATCAAATATTTGGATATTTTTTATAACCTAACTCTGACTTGTACTTCTCTACTGTCCCTTACTTGTTTGGAGAGTTACTTGGTCTTCATGGCAGTGTTTGGTTAGTGGTGCCTCTTGCTTAGGTGTTGCAGCCTCTGGG
Organism: Discoglossus pictus; assembly: GCA_027410445.1. NCBI lineage: Eukaryota > Metazoa > Chordata > Amphibia > Anura > Alytidae > Discoglossus > Discoglossus pictus. The sequence goes on along the minus strand of CM050163.1, from coordinate 217,566,498 downwards.
GCCTTTCAAAAAAAGGTGTGTATATGTAATGACAGATCATGTGACACTTAGATTGCACACAGGTGGACATCATTTCACTAATTATGTGACTTCTGAAGGTATTTGGTTGCACCAGAGCTTTTTATGGGCTTCATAACAAAGGGGGTGAATACATACTTACATGCCAATTTTCAGTTTTTTATTTCTAAAAAATCGTTTTATGTATATATTTTTCTTATTTCACTTCACCAACTTAGACTATTGTGTTCTGATCCATCACATAAAATTCAGATCAACAAAACATTGAACTTTTGGCAGTAATGTAACAAAATAGGTAAAAAGTCAAGGGGGTGAATACTTTTGCAAGGCACTGTATACATTTGAACTTACATAAGTGAATTCTTTCATATAAGAGCAACTTGTGTTTGGATGGAACTCCCCTTTAAGTGTTCTTGTTCACTTGGAAAGCTGTGAATGCTTCATAAGCAAATTATGAATTTACATTTAATTCTGCTACTTTGTTTTTTTTTTCCAATTTCCACGTTAGAAGCTAGATAGCATTCAATAGAATAGCACAGCATCTCTGAAAATATATTTCCATGATGCAGCATTCTACAGCAGTGAAGGACTTTTTGTATCTGTTAAACAATTTCACTAAACACACAGGTATAAAAAATTGCCCAGAGTATATTGAGAAGCGACTCTTCATGTATCAGCCTCTGCTGTTTGCATATTTTCAGAGGCTGTAATTGGGCTAAGATGATGGAAGCGGCGTGCCTGCCATCCCCAGCTGTACGCCACTGTAATTTGCATTACATTTTACTGTAAACAGTTCTTCAGTTTAACTACTGCCAAAGAGAAACACAGCGGAACAAAAAGACAGTGTACACAGCAAGCAAAATTTCATGCTAAATTATGCATATTTAGTCCTTATTTTTGTGTATTTTAGTGAATGCTTTTGCTTTTGCAGTGATTTCAAATTAGAATTAGAAATGTGCATCATTATGAAGAGAAAGTACTTTCGGGATTCTCCAAGGTGTTTTTTGCAAGTGTCACTGATGAAAGAAAGTTACAAATAATTTAGATAAACTTACATTTTCTCTGGAAACAAATCTACCTGCTATTGTATCAGCTGAGACCAGGGGTGTAGGAGCCAGAATAATTCTGGGGGGGGATACAGCTCATTGTATACACAGGCCATAAAATAGCTTATATATACATACATACAATATTTTACAAAAGTGAGTACACCCCTCACATTTTTGTAAATCTTTTATATCCATGCGACAATACTGAAGAAATGACCCTCTGCTACAATGTAAAGTAGTAAGTGTACAGCCTGTATAACAGGTGTCCCCTCAAAATAACTCAACACACAGCCATTAATGTCTGAACCGTTCGAAACAAAAGTGAGTACACCCCTAAGTGGAAATGTCCAAATTGAGCCCAAAGTGTTAATATTTTGTGTAGCCACCATTATTTTCCAGCACTGCCTTAACCCTCATGAGCATGGAGTTCACCAGAGCTTTACAGCACTCATGCAGGCCCAGACCATGACACTCCCACCACCAAAAGTATACATCTATACTGAGGAAAGGTAATTGAAATAATACCTAAATGACAGTAAAACAGATAAAGCACAAAGAACACAATAACACTGATGAGATGAACCCCTCAGTTTGAACGTAAACAGCGATGCAGAGAGAGTGGAGGCAGCACCTGACATCAGCAGGTAAATGCATATAAGGGGTATCAACACAACATATTATAGAAAACATATATACACACATATAGACATATGTATATATATGTTTGGTCTGGGCCTGCATGAGTGCTGCCGGCATGGGGGAGCTACAGTTCATTGAGGGAACTATGAATGCCCATATATAGTGACATACTGAAGCAGAGCATGATCGCCTCCCTTCTGAGACTGGGCAGCAAGTCAGTATTCCAACATGATAACAACCCCAAACACACCTCCAAGACGACCAGTGCCTTGCTAAAGAAGCTGAAGGTAAAGGTGATGGACTGGCCAAGCATGTCACCAAACCTAAACCCTATTGAGCATCTGTGGGGCATCCTCAAATGGAAGGTGGGGGAATGCAAGGTCTCTAACATCCACCAGCTCTGTGATGTCATCTTGGAGGAGTGGAAGAGGACTCCAGTGGCAACCTGTGAAGCTCAGGCTAAGGCAGTGCTGGAAAATAATGGTGGCCACACAAAATATTGAAACTTTGGGCCCAATTTGGACACAACAGGGTTACATGTGTTTATTTATTACCTGATTATCCATAAAATCAGTATTTGAAGAGAATAAAAATCAGTGCAGCTTTTAAAAATTACATTTGAACTCTAGCATTGCAGCCTCTAACAGATCTGCTCCCCTCCACTCCCTATTAGGTGTCTAGATTGTAGAAGGGCATCTGTCCAGGGAGCTTTCCTGTGGGTTGCTTTGACAGCACACTGTTGATGGAGTATTTTTGAATTTTTATCTAATGTATGCTTTGCATGCATTACTTTGCTTGTGATCATTGTGAAAATTAACTCACCAGAAGTAGAATATCCGGCAATGGTGAGCAACTCGGTTCTATAAGGGCCGCTAAGATTCTAGGATTTCAATATCTCTCTATATTCTGTTTCTCCAAAGTCCCACAGTTTTATTCTGATTGTTCCACCTGGACTCATGCAGAGAGAGTTAAAATCTGGGACTGCTGGCGGCCCTCGTAGGACCAAGTTGCCCACCACTGACAAAAGACAATGGAATACAACATATGGTTTTAGATCTGTACAGATCAATATCCAACTCTCTTGTCATTCCCAACTGGCAAGAGAGGGAGCAGGACCACTGGAACGTAATTAATGGCTGAATACCAACTAGCAGTCAATCCACTTATTAGCCTACAGGGTAAAACGGATTACAGCTTTGAACTCAGTCCATTTGCTTAAATTAATCTGTATTCTCTACTACTCGAATCACACTGCCTCCTCTAAAACATATAATTCTTCCAGCAATAATATAGAAATAGGCAAGATGTGTAACTTTTCTAGATATCACTTAAAGATAAATTATCAACAGTACAGTTTGTCATTCCTGGCTCTTTAAGAATCATCTATAACCTGACTTACTTTGGTTCTCTGCTATAAAAAGTTGCAGGCTCCTGACCTAGGCCATGGTGCTAAGTTAATGCTTAGCATTGTAGCCACAAAGCCACCATGTATGCCACTCAAGAAACATTAACGTACCTTATCGGTAACCTTTATGTGAAAAAGAATATTCTGGAAATAGTGTCCATCATTGGATTGGAAAAGTATCACATCCGACTGGCTTTCTGAACCATCATGAACATAATGGAGGATCCCGTTTCTAATATCATCCAGACGAAACTTGTGGATCGGAGAGATCCCTGGAGGAATGACCAGTTGTCCATGTCTAGGGGCTTCTAAGACAATCACCACCACATCTTGAGGATTGTCATCATCTCGTAGGTCCAGCTCAGCACCATTGATAGCTCCTGCCTCTCCTCTTCCCACCACTAGGCCATCATTTTTAAGCACGTACGTTGCCTGATTGAATATAAAAATAATGGAATTTAAAATTAAATCACTGTAAATGCCTTAGTAACAGAAATACAAAGGAACCTTAAAGAACACTTCTGAAAATGATCCACTATCTTAGTTGCATTCATTTAAGAATTCAAAAAGGATACTCTAAATACCTTTTTGCATAGTTTTAGAAATCTTAAATAGACATAGAGAAGATTCCAACTGTTGAAGTATTGTAAACTACATGTCTAAAGAAGTAAATGTAATGCCAGGATTCATGATCTGAATATGTAATTTTCTTAGATGTACAGTATTAAATTCTGGGATCCTTCATTCTTCATTCTTCACTCCCAAGTGTTGAATAGTTCTGATATGGGCTGGGTTTTATGATAAGTATCAAAGCCATTTGGCAAACACTGCTATGCCTAAAGCACCCATAGGTCTTATATTATGAGGCACACAGAAGATAAGGGGCTGACAAGGGGCAAGCTGTAACTCTGATTACCACTAAAAAATTAGTCACAAGTAAAATTCTTATTTCTTGTTAATAACAAACTGCTAATTATTTTTATTTAGACTTGTAATTTAACAAAAAAAATCACATTGAGCTCCAGGATTTGTCACAAACGCTACAAACACAAAAATATATTCCCAAGGAATAAAAAGTAAGATATTTTTTATAATTGCTCTCTATGGGATAGGCCTTAACAGAATAAAAAACAAACAAATGTACAACTGTTTATTAGTTTGCAAACTTATATATCAATGCTGCAGAAAAGTGGTGAAAGTGACCCAGAAGAGTTTCCAGATATGTTATAATTTAAAAACAGATAACAACATTGAATGGGTGTCTCATTATTAAAAGAATACAATCTTGGTTTATTGGTTAATCAGAAAGGTTGACAGACAGCTAAATAATGCAGACTTCAATTTCAGTTTACTGTAGGACAATGTAATGTTTTTCATCGCATTCAAATGATAAAGTACTTGTTATACCATATTTGGAACATTGGCTGTGTCTCTTTAAGGCATCAATATAAGACTTTGCCATTTTGCCCTTTGTTTAATAAGTTTGCATTACCTTAGTTGACACAGCTTGTACGTTGATTGTTATTGGCTGCGAGAAGAACTGTCCATCACTGACTTTTAGTGAAAAGAAACCATTCCTAAATAAGTGCGAAAAACAAAATATTACCTGAAGAAACATATTCAGTACTGGAAGATAAACACAATTAGGGGTGTGTCTGTGCCGTGGTATTTTATAACACAGTGTACTCCAAATTTGTCACTGTTGTAGTAAAATGGCCTAATACATTGTTATCATTGCAGTTTGGCCCCCTATCCCACAATAATCAAGAATACAGTGCAAATAATTAGAATACCGAGACCAACACAGAAGGGTGTATAATCATAAACCATCTTTTTTGGGGAGATGACACTGACTTTGAAACCCTGTATTTACAATATGCTCTTTTAAGGAGTTAGACTTGATAACAAGCACAGTGTTTTTAGAAAGTACAAAAATAAATACACTCTTTATTAACTCACTTAATCAATTATTATTTATTGTAGGCAGTCACTCCCTTGAGCTGCTTCATTGAGCTAACTTTGTAAGAGGAGGGTCATATAGACTAATTGGATCCATTCTTCCTGCAAAGTAGTGGCTCAAGGCATTGGCACATTCCAGCTGAACAATTGTCTGCATTCAAAAATGGCAGCCCTCATTGCAAAACAAATGAATATAATACTTAATATTTTGAAAGATATATTTATTTTTGTTTTCTAAAATCATTATTCTGATCACCTATATAATTGTTTATCAGTGTCCCTTCAGCTAACATCAATTAAAACAATTTTGTAACTCAAAAAAGGACATTTCAGGTTAGTAAATAACATGATGTCTCTGCTGGACAGTGAAGGCATCCATGATGCTTTGGCTAGTGTTGCATGTCTTATAGCCCCATAAAATTCCAAGGCCATCACTCAATTGCGATTTGGCCAATTGAATAGGGCTCTAAATAAGCACATAACATATTTTTTTAAAGAAGTTTTTAGTTAGTGAGCATCTATCCAAAAGCAAAATTTTCTCTAACTAAAAGCTTCTTTAAAAAAAATATGCTCTGTGCTTATTTAGAGCCCTATTCAATTGGCCAAATAGCAATTGAATGAGGGCCCAAGCATGTAGCATCCAACTATCAAGATAGTCAAGATGGAAACTTGGAATATAGAAGCTCATTTTTGAAAGACAAATTTTCTCTAAAATGATTTATATTCATGACCTACCTAGCTTCAAATGAGGTTAGTTTGTTGTATTCTTCATAAATTTACATTTTTTCCCTAACATTTATAATAAATTAGTTGGAGATTTCCATTGCATTGGAAAAAAAAACAATTACCTTCCTACTTCCTTATCAGTATTGATTTTTACTTTTACAGAGCATTTATTTTTCTAGTCCAGTAATGGGTTAACATTATTCCTCATTTAGCTATTCTGCTGTAGTCAGCAGGGTAGGGGGAGTTATTGCAAGTCACATAAAATGGCCAAATATGCCTTCAAAATAGCACAAACATATATTAACTGGCTTAGAAATTAATACACCAATTTTATCTGAAGTAAGCATTCCAGTAGAGGCATTTTACATGCTCCATAAGACAAGGACTTTTTCAAAGCTTACTTAATTCCTTTGTTGAGTTTAAAGTAATAATATGATAAAAGTAAAAAGCAATTAAACTGCTGCCTTAACAGCAAATACTACAGCAAAATCAGCCATGTGTAAAGAAGACGTCAAGGAAAATAATGTACTGTAAGGGAGTTGTGTAAACAGCATTATTTTCTTAGCTATTGCAATGAGGAGCTGCATTTCAGGATTTTTATATGGTAAAAAAATGAATTTCATAAAAAAATATCAGCATTTCATTGTAATAGGAATACCCGCACATGTTTGTAAAGTATGTGACAAGATAAGGACACTAACAGCTCTGTAAGTTGTGAAAATAAACACATTTTAAGAGAAATTCAGAATTTAATAATACGCAGCTTACATATAAATTACTCTATATTTTATTTGTTTCATCACTTTCCGGCAGCTTTACCCTTAACTTTTGCTCTTATGTGCCTTATTTATCACTGATATTTACATTATGGTTTTCCAATACACTTTACTTCAACTGACATCACAATATGCCATATTCTCTTATTTCTTAACCTAGATTCCAGTTGCATTTAGCCATTTGATTGTGTAACAATTACCCCACTCTCATATCCAAAGAGGCAAAATGCCAGCAATGGACACTGCCAAAAGATCATACATATAAATTTGTGTAAGGAAATTTTAAATGGTCACTTTGGCCATATTTAAAAAAAATGTACTCTTTTAGAGTTATGCTTGAAAATGGTCGTCACCTTTTTATAATTTAAAAATAAATAAATAAATAAATAAATAAGTCTATTTTTTGTGTAATTTTTGTGTAAGTATACTTCTGTGTTATCCACAATTTTGTTTTCAGTAGATCAACATCCTGGGATTGGTGGAGACTGTCACTGCACAAGGAAGTGCCTATTTGTGAAATGGGAATTTAGCAGTTTCAACTGTCAGTGCTTCAGGCAGAGCTAAAAGCAGGGACAGAGCTACCAGTGGTGCAGGAAGCTCAGTGCTGTATACTTTTTTTGCATTTATTTTTTTTCTTGTAAGGTAGGCTTCCCATGGGGACCCCCACCCTGACCCATCCCGCTACGGCCCCTCCTGGGCCACCTTGGCTGCACACCGCCTGCATACCCCCCATGGCTGGAAATTGGTCTGTGCCTTTTTAAAAGAGAGCATTTTTACTGAAGCTCCAAGAGGTGACAGTGTGGCCCAGTTCAGCACTTTCAGGATGTTTATCAGGATAGAGGTAAGAGAGCAATGGCTGCAAAGTAACAGCAAAGTTCAGGGGTGATGAGTTTTGTAAAGGGGGAGCAAAGGAAATAGACATGGGTGCTATGTGAGGTGGGTGCTGAGAGGGGTAGGGTCCTGTGTTGTGATGGCTGCTGACAAATACTGGGCGCTAGGTAAGGATGGACGCTAAGATGAATGGGTGTTGTGTGGAGTGGATGTTTTATTCAAAACTACTAGTCTGAGTGACAAGGAAATATAAGTGGCAAATCGCCCTTTTTCACATTTACCCCAATATTTAATATCATAGATTTAACTTTTTTATACTATTTGTAAAGAGTATATATAAATACATAGTCCTGAATCTACACTCATTGAGACGAGAAGCATTAAAAGATCCACGACTAACAGACCAGGAGATGGTAAACCTACTCCACTTCTTGAGCTAATAATTACATCATAAATATTGAGGTTGATCCAGGTGAGCACATTACCGCTAGAGGCTTGCCCAGCCATCTATATATTTTTAACCTCTGACACTAGGAGTGCTTGCGCTTTTTCCACCCCCCTTATTATTTTTCAGTTCTTACATCGGTCATCATCATGAACGGTGCACCCCCAAAAAGCGTCAGACTTCTGCAACATAAAGGGGAGGTGGATATATTCAAACCCCTTGGTGGACAATCTTGAATTTACCGACTAAGACTAAAGACAACACGAAAAGTGAAATACAAATTGACTGATTAAACACAAAAATTCTAAGGCCCTCATTCAATTGCAATTCGGCCAATTGATATCTTCTCAGGATGGAGTGTCTTTGTAATCTCTTGAGCTTTCCCTTAACTTCATTAAAAACCTTGTCAATTTTAGATGCCACATTGTGCCAATAGAAAATGTATCTACATTCAAAATCTCCTCCTATCTCAGAAAGATAATCACTATTGTCTTTTAACTGTGTTGTTCAACGGAAATCAATTATTACTTTTGGGTTTTCATCTAAGCATATAGTTTTATTGTAACTCCTTGACATTATTTCCATCAAAAGGCTGAGAACCAGTCATGCTGCATTTCAATAATATTCCTAGACACCTTATGTAATACTGTCAGCTTATAGCAACATGTATAGCCTTATTAAATTGCAATTCGGCCAATTGAATAGGGCTCTAAATAAGCACATAGCATATTTTTTTTAAGAAGTTTTTAGTTAGTAAACATCTATCCAAAAGTAAGGTTTTCACTAACTAAAAACTTATTTTAAAAAAATACGCTCTGTGCTTATTTAGAGCCCTATTCAATTGGCCAAATCACAATTGAATGGGGCCCTAAGAAATTAATATCTAGGACTGACTAATATATCATCTATCCACGAAACTACAAGTGGCAGTGAAATACCTCCTACAGCCCAGCGCTGAGCAGCAAAGTTTTTTCCTTGGCTAAAAAATGTACATTTTCTCTGCTCTGATGCAGCGGTGACTTGTGTCGCAGCCCATAACATCAATACAGCAATCGTTCTAACCTCAGGAAAGCAGTGATGGGTAATACAAACAAGCAAAACTTTTTTTTTGTCCTGTATACCTCCACAATCAGCCGGACATTTTATTCAAATGATATCTCAGGTTGCTTAGATTTTGTGCATTTTCCTCTATATAAATAATATTAACACGCATTCTCTCATTTAGTGACAATCATATTAGAATATATGTATGCATGTTTCAGTTTTTAACTTACAGAAGGAATCAACATGAACAGTGTACAGTGTAATATCACAAAGAACAAGGTACTTGGTTTCTTTGCTCTAAGAGATTATGGTCACTGAAACAGTGAATATTCATTAAGATGTCTTTACTTACCTAGATTTCTCTTTACTGTGTTTGAACCTCACTCGTTGCTCTCTCAAATCACCCCAGACGAAGTGTGTGTCTTTGTTGAGTTGCACTTCTTTGCCATTGGATATTTTCACCAGTCGCCCATTGGTGGGAGCGTGTACCACATGAAACATCAGGCTGGCATTATCACTGTCCTGATCGTGCACACTCATAAAGGACAGGTCCAGTGGCCTGACTGCTCCAATACCCACTGTCAGGGACCCGTTCACAAAAAGAACAGGGGCATGGACATTGTCTGCAATACACAACAAGTGCTAGTTGAAGATTCACGGACGCATCCTATTTATAATATGTTCTTATGGACAACTTGACTTGATAATACACAAAATACTTTTAGAAATTTTAAAATACAAAAATACAGCCATTGATGTTTTAAAGGACAACTGAAGTCCAAGAAAAAAAAAAACTTGTTTGTGAAGTATGTAAAAAACGAATGTATGTTTTTCCCAATTCACCATTATATTTTTGAACATACTGGTTTCTACCTAACAACCTAATCTTACACCTACATCTATTTAAATTTGCTACCTTACCACACATAAGGTCTTGTTAAAGGGAAGACCAGAATATTTTTATAAAGAATTATTAAAAGGAACTGTGATGAAAATGTATGAATAATCAAAACATTATGATATAATGTTTGGATAAAATACAGCTTGTTAGGACTAAAACCCTCTCAAATGCCTTCTCATTGTCTGTATATATGAGGGGCACAGTAATCGGGGAGTCAATTCTGAGCTGCATACAAAGGGATAACAGGCCCATCTAATATGTCTACTGTATCTACCAACAAGGATGATGATTTATACACATCCAAAAATATTCACTGATTACTCAGGCCACTCTGTACAGATCTGGGGAGAAATATAGGACCCATTCTTCATCCCCAGATGTATTTAATCTATGTACATGCTGACTACATACTATACCTCTTTTTAATAGAATATTGTTTCTGCTGTTCACACATGCAGAAAAGCATTGAAATAAATGAGAAATATTCACATGGATAGCTCGTTAAAAGTCATTAAAATCTTACATTATTTAAGTAAGTGCAAGAACATTAGCCTTCTGGTCTATTTCCAGCACATGCAGCCTCACAAAGAATTATCCTGATGGAGGGTTCCAGAAAGTTTAATTATGACAGATGATAAATTCAGAAGGAAGATACCTGTCACAGGAATATATTCCCTATGGTCCACTGTGGATTAATGTACCCAGTCTGTCCTCAGCTACCCTTCAAACCAATTGCATATACTTCCAGATCAGCTGAATTTACCAATTGTTGTGTATCAATCCTTGATATGAGGAAGAATCACTGCCTCTGCTTGACAATGGAAATGTCTATGGTATTTTGGTAAAGGCTGCATGTATAAAATGGCAGTAACATGGATTGCAAGCCCTGCGGTTGCAGTTGTTATACATGCAAGTTTCTTTTCTTCTGAATGTCGCCTTGGGAAGGGAATAGGAGTAACATACCAAAGACTCAACAGATACTCCATACCCAATTCCCTCCACTGTTGAGTAGATAAGAACGTGATCTCAAGATCCATGATATGAGAAAGTGCTCAAGACTCACAAGATGAAAACTTTATATGAACAAATATTAATTTATTAATTAAGTATTTTTCTTTTCTCATGACTTGTTGTTGATATATAGTAGTTCAGACAAGTGCGATTCTCAGTGTCTCTGGACCACAGCATGTTAGGCACATCTGTCAGCCACGTCTACTCTGAGCTCACTCAAGCTCATGTTCATTTCCTCAATGAATCATCTATGAATCTCCCCCTTTGCTGTCCCCTCCTGTGCCGTCAATCTTTCCAAGGATCAGGATCTTCTCAAGGGAACCTTGTCTTCCCCTGATTCAGCCAAAATATTTGAGCTTTAATCTCATGATCAAACCTTCAGGTAAAAAGTTTGGTTTGATTTACTGTAATCCTGATTGACTGGATCTTCTTGCAGTCCAAGGGACTCTAAGCAGTCTTCTCAAACAACACAATTGAAAGGCGTCAATTCTACGGCGCTCAGCCTTCTTTATGGTCCAGCTCTCACATCTGTATGTTACTACTGGGAATACCATAGTTCTAGCTATGCGGATCACTGCCCACTGTCGAGTTTATCAGATCAGATGGCATAATGCAAACAACACTTTCACAGCATCTTCTTGCAGGTTTAAGATTAGTGCAGTCTTGTTATTAGCAAGCTACCCTAGAGCCCATCTCACTTCACTCTCCAAGATGTCTGGCTCTAGCTCACTGGACAAACTATTGAGGATATTAATGCTGTTAAGATCCGTCCTATATAGATCTTCTGTTTATTCCTGCCACATCATCTTTATCTGATCTGCTTCTGTTAAGTATATACCATTTTTGTCTTTTATGTTGTTTTTTTCTGGACAATGTCACAAAGTTCTGTCCAAGTTTCTTCAGGCATTCTATCTTCCATGTCTAGTCCCTTAAATCTATTTCACTGCATATTCACAGGGGATATTATTTATAACATATCTGCTTGGTCTGATGATTTTCCCTCTTTCCTCGTTTTATTTCTGAACTTGGCAATATGAAGATTATGATCAGAGCTGAAGTTAGCTTGGTTTTGCAGATTGTATAGAGTTCCTCCATCTTTGGCTACAAGGTATGTACTCCGTCTGATTTATGTATTGTCCATCTGGTGATGTCCATGTGTAGAGTCATCTCTGAGGCTGTTGGAAGAGTGTTTACTATGACCAGAGAATTATCTTGGCAGAATTCTACTAATTTTCTGATCTGCTTCATTCTGAACTTCAAGGACAAACTTGCCCATTAAACCAGGTGTCCTTTGGTTCCATTCTTCAGCATTTTCTTGGTGTTATACCTAGGAGGTGTTGAATATCCTCATAGAATTGAACAACTCCAGCCTCTTCAGCATCCACCGTTGGAGCATAGACTTGGATAAATGTGATGTTAAGTGGCTTACCTTGAATTTAAATTGAAATCATTATGTCATTGTTGTAGCTGTGAGGGACTCATCTTCCAGCAAGATCAGTATGCCTCTGTTTGTGCTTATCTTGGCCAAGATACTGGTGTGAATTGCCAGTTCCAGTTGACAGCAATTTGTCTGACTCCTCTGCTATGAACTGCCCATCTTAGGTAGCGATCCAGAAGGGACTCATGACTTACACAGCGGCTAATGTGACTATTTCCTATGGGGAATATTGAAATCATGTCCATGTTCACCTAATCTCAGCCCCTTGAGATGCTTAGCGGTATCACACCATTGTTAGCTGGTTACATACTTCACAAACTTGAGTTTTTTTCCTAAAATACTGTGATTCTTTAAAGCAGTGGTTCTCAACCTCTCTAGTGCCACGACCCTTTCATAAAATTTCCCAAGTTGTGGCGACCCCTAACAGTAAAATTATTTTCGTTGCTTCTTCATCTGTGTAATTTTGCTACTGTTATGAATCGAAATATAAATATCTGATATGCATGATGTATTTTCATTCTTACAAATTTAACATAATTAAAGTGTAGTGATTAATCACAAAAACAATATGTAATATATATTGTGAAAGTTAAAAATAGTAAAGTTACGAGAATGGAGACGTTTGTAATCATTATGATTAAATTGTCTGCCAACATCTATCGATCGACAATTATAGTAAGAAAGTACTAACTACCAGTGGAAAAAAATCGTACAATTACGAGTTTTACAGATTACAATAGACAAAAAAACTAATTTCTGAATTTCCCGTGGCAAATCATCATTCAACCCCCAAAGGGGTTTGCGACCCACAGGTCGGGAACCGCTGGTTTAAAGCAACAGAAAATCTGAACCCAATGAAAACCTTTGAGAGATTAAATGAAGGTGTCAAGTAATTTTAAAGCAAAACACTTTAATGGATCCCATAGCTGCAGGAATATTACAGCACTATAACCAATCTCTTTGCAAACTTAGTGATATTCCACTTACCTTCACACCTCCTGGTAGTTGGATTGCCTGAGAAGCCATGGCCACAGTGAGAAACACACACATGATTCTTCAGGAATGTATTGCTGTTACAAAGTCTGCACTTCTTGCCACCATCACACTCCAGACATCCTTGTGGACATACTGAAAAGAGAGCATTGAACATTATTATCATTCTATTATTAGACATTGGGTCTTAGAGTTCACTAATCACTTGATATTCCGACACAAAAAAAAGGTGCGTTCAACACTTTACAGCAGTGTTTCTCAGCCTAACTTAGCGACCAATTGTGACTCTTATGAAAGTCCATCACTCTTCTCCTGCACCTCAAAATAGCAACCTAAGTTCCAAAATCACTACGTGATCTAAACTATGAAACACTGGGCTTCAAAAACACTACCATGACTTCATACCGTCCATACAAAACCATTGTAAAGATCTCAACACAGTTTGGGAAAAACTGCTTCAGACCATTCTGTGCTGAACAGTCAAGTAATATACTTCAGATAGGCCTTATACTTTCAGATTTTAAACGAGAGTGAGGAAGAAACTGTTTAGTGTGTGCATGTGAAACAGGATGTCAAAAAGAAATTAGGACAGTCTCATAGGCCTACTCCTAGGCCTACTCCTAATACTAGAATCCCTTCCCGCAATATCATTTTATTCACAAGAACCTCTTCCGTGTCAACCCCATATTACATTAAACTGATACTTCCACCTGCGGGCTACACACTCTCACCACTAGGTGGAGATAGACAGCGAATTATTGACCAACCCTTCATTATGCTTTTTACCTTCATCTTCCTTCTAAAACCTATATAAATATATGTATATATATATATATATATATATATATATATATCATGACAGCTTTTCCTCCCTCTTCCCTTTTATCCCCACTAAATCTCGTAATTTCACCTTCTTATCCATCCACAACATTAACTCCTTCTTTAATCACTGCACCCCCCCCCTTACATTCTGACTCTACCACTCCCCTTAAAATGTAAGTTTGCTAAGTACTGTAAGCTTTGTATTGCATGGCTTATTATGTTGGCGCCTTACATTTATTTGACTACTAGCGAATTGCCCGTCAAAAAATGACGGCAATGAAATTGTAAGGTAGCTAATGCTGTTTAGTGTGTAATAATGAAATATATAATACATTAATAAATGAATATACTTTACCTATTTTAAAGCATTGTGTGGAAGAGCTGTGAATGTGTTTTGATGTTGCTGCAGCATTAGTGGTGTGGAGCTGCTGTGTAAGCATGCTGAATGTGTGCAGTGTAACACTGTGCGTGCGCGAGCCCAAACCGTTGTCGTGTACTTCCGCATTGGCGTAAAATGGCGAGTAATGTGTGGTATATGTTTGTATCGGAATATCCGTAGGTGTTTTGTGGTGTTTTGCGAGTTTCTTGTGGTGTTTTGCGAGTTTAGAGTGCTGTAGCCTCGTTTTCGTTTTGTTCGGCGGCCATTTTTTCTCTCGCTTCGATTTTTTTTTAGTCTCTAAACTGTTTTATTTGGAGTAAAATCGAGGTGTAAGTTGTATTTTTGAGGTGCTGGGTGCTCCCTCTTGGTGTAGGTAAGTTTTTTATGTATGTGGTGTGTGTATGTATTGTGTTTTACATTTTGTAATGTTCGCGAGTTGCGTCCGAGTGTTGCGAGTCCCTGATGTGTGTGAACGTGTGTCGTATGTTGTTTGCGAGTGTCGTAATGTGTGTGTCGTACTGTTTGGGTTGCAACGTGAAGTTTGCGAGGGTCGCAGTTGCTGGCATGGAGCGCCTTCGGCGCTCCATGCCAGCAACTGCGGCCCTCGCTTTGCGAGGTCCTCAGGTGCTGGCATGGAGCGCCTACGGCGCTCCATGCCAGCAACTGAGACCCTCGGGCAGTGCCCTCGCTACGCGAGGGCCGCGACTCGCGTAGCGAGCCCGCAGCGTTAGCAACAACTCGTACGCTCACAACTATATATGTGATTACAGCAGTCCTTTAAAACACTATCATAAAACACAAAACTGAATAAAGGGGCAAAGAATAAATTGGTTTGCTCAGCTTACCTATACATTTCTGATCATAGTGAGATATTTGGAGCTGTGGTCCACACTCACGGACACAGTGACCGTCCAATAGATAAAATGGAGACTCACATTTACTGCATTCAGAGGGGCCACTGCAGAGAAGACAATGCTCTCCGCACTCTGCAAAACATGGAGAAGGTTATCAAACAACAATAAGGCTTTGTAACCTCATAATCGTGCGCCAGAGGGTTTATAGGGAATCATTGGCAACCAACTTAAGAAACAAAATAGTTAATCAAAAATTAATAGACTCATCTATTTAGTCAATATGAGTAAAATCATTATGTTTTGAACAGAAATGTAAATATATTGAGTTAGGAGACGTAATCAATACAAACCCTATTGCATGTGGCAAGGGTGTTTACATTTCTTTAAAACTATAGTTGCATTACATGCAGCAAAACGTCAGCTTCTGGCCAGTGAGTGGAAAGGGTGTTGTGTAAATTTCAATCATATCAATAATTAAACAAAAGCTCTGGGCTTCTGTCTGTTCCGTCCTCCCCGACCCCTCATCCACTGATCTCTGATTTGCCAAAATATTTTTATTTCCATGGCTTACACATCTGTTAGTATTATTAGTTTTAAAATGTCCTTAAAGTTCTTAATTGGCCGCGATATCTGCTCATACGTGAATAGTAAATGAAATGGCTCTGACCTGTAGTCACTAAGGCCCATTTCCAGATACTGTACAGAGACCATCATTAACTTGAAGTTCCTTACTTCTATACTGGGATTTCATAATTGGAAAGCATACTGAATTATTTATCTCTGAAAGACTTACTATTAAAAAAATGGTAAGGGTTTAAATGTTGTGTATTTTATCTACGAAAATAATTCTTATGATTGTTAACAATAAACCACAAATTAACTACTTACAGAAATCTATTTGTTTTTCCAAGAAAATTTTGAAAAACATTTGGTTGAATATTTTAATTAGTAAAACAGTAGTGTTAAAAACTACAACTCTAAACTTATTGAAAAATCCACTGTAAATGTGTGTTTCTTATAAAATTAGAGAACATCTGTCTCATTTATTGTCTAAATTATGCCTATATTTTTGTCTGACTTACTTTTCATAGCTACATTACTTGAACAGGAACTGCAATGGCCCGACTTTCATAATAGCAAAGTAGTAAAGCCAGTATAAACATATTTTAGTTTATTATGAAATGTTGATCTTTATTCTGAAAGTAGCTCCCCCATCTTCTTGTGTGCTTAGTATAAGTGGCAAAGTGTAATTTGCAATTAAGCAAATACAGGGAAGTGGTAGTATACTATAGGGAAATAAGTATTTCTCAAAGTAACTTTTCCCATATTTGTTTTTAATTTTAATAAATTGAAAAGTATTTTTTTAACCCTGATAAAGGGTAACTGTAGTTATATATGTGCAATATGCTATTATGAACACTTTATAATAGCTCTAGAAAGAAAAACAAATACAGCCTATACATGATCAACCATTTTTGTTTATGTTTATCTACTTTTACACTTGGGAGGGGACTTTCAATGTCCCATACATTAGTGTCAGTTCTTTTAATGGATTAATGGACATCCCATCAGTCAACAAGGCCTCTCCCTGTAAAAACAGCTCAAACAAGGCAATTGTTGTTCCCAGTAAGAAAAAAATATTATTGAAGAAAAGTGTAATTTGGTTAAAAATAATAATCATACAGTATATTCCAGGAATATTTCACATTATGTAATGTTTTAAAATTATTTAATATTTTGAAGAATACATATATTTGAATCCATAGAAAACTGCTATTGTTATTCCAATACTTGTAATAAAAGTATTTATCTTACACAATCTAAATATATAATTATACATTATTATATAATCATAGTGAAATTTAGTTAAAAAAATAAAATAACATTCTTACAAAAAACACTCATTGTTGGAGTTTTTTCAAATGATCTAATATCACACAATTTAAATATATAATAACTATACATTATGCAATATTATTGAAATGTCAGTAAAAATACATAAAACAATCAATGAAAATCCTACATTATATTGTTGGATTATTATTATTTTAATTGTTGGATTTAAACTATCTATTTTATTACCATCCAATAAAAATGTACTACTATTTTATATCATGTAATGTTATTGAAGCTTTATAAAAACAAAATGTGGAAGAGCACAAAAGTATTTACTTTTAAATCAAATGCAATTTTAAATTTAAATTATAATTTAAATAAAATAAAATAATAATTAAATTATTTAATATATTTATATTATGTAATGGTATTGTGATTATTCAATAAAATTGTAAAAAAAAATATTTTGAAAATGACAAGAGTACATTATTGGAACGATGAAACAGTTTCTTACAGGGTTAGTCAATAGGTGGACTTGGCCATTTCTTATGGACCTTCACTGCATTACTAAAAATATTATGTATACCACCTGAAGCTTCAAAAACCTTAATTAAGCTATACATTAAATGTTTGGTTAAATGTAAGAATCACTATGTAAACTTCCTCTGAGACCTTCTGAATGCCGTTATATTAAACTTGTTAATTCTGTATCCATAAAAAATATAGATTCCAGGCATTGACTGCATTTTCACAAGCACCTTGATAAAACTTTTAAAAATAATTGACTATCCCTGTTTTAGTACATTGTTGGAGACATTAACTTATTCAATAATAATAACAAACGTTTTATTCATAACATCACACAATATAACTATATTATTATTGGAGTATTCCATTAAAAAGATCATATAAACTTACAAGAAAATCAACCTGGAGTGTAGGCATAGAATGAAATAGAACCAAAACATATTAAAAAATGATAAATATGTGAAGAAGCAATAACAATGCATAAAATATCAAGGAAAATAAAGCAGAGGAATGCAACAAGAAAAAATTATGAGCAATGAGAATTTACATGACAGTAAAACGCATTAATATTTATACATGAGATGCTGATGACCTGATTATTTCATGGACAGGCAGAAAGCAATGAAGCAAGGAGCAAATTGTAAAAGGTCATCAATGAAAATTTAATAAATAATAGATTGTGAGTCAGCCGGTCTATATCGAGTGGAGGTAATAATACTCATGAATCTTGTATTACATGTTTATTTCCAATAAGGAAGCATTATTACTTCTTTGCTTGGTAAATAATTGTATGTAAATTCAATTTTCAGCATATTAGCTGTAGAAATGGAGCCCCTGAGGTGAGTGATGGAGGAGGGCTGCATAGACTGCACTTGGATATACACACAATACCACCAATGATTAAAGGCATTATATTTGCTTTGGATGATCTGTGCAATGTGTCTGTGGGGAGTTTATTGATTACAGTATTGAAGCATTTAAAGGAACACTGTGGTCATTTTTATACCCTTTTCAATAACATGGTAATGGGAATATTACTTTTAGAAAGCAAGAAACAAAAATGTTATTTTCTGCACTGTTCCAAATTCTGATTTTCTTAAATTTTGCAGGAGCATATGTCCTTGTAAACTAATAAGCGTTACTCCTGTTGAAAGCACTGTTAGCTGCCACATTTCCATTGTGCAAAGCCACCTCATATGATGAAGTTGATTAGCAGAAATCCAAACAGCATATTTCACTGCAGCAAAAGTGCATATAAAGGGTAATAAATTTGAAGCTGCCCTGTTTTTTGTTTTACATTATAAAACATTTAGTTTTTTTTTTAAATGTAGCTCTTCATACCTGTATACAGGAATACTTTGTTTAGTGCTCCATATGCATTCCTGAATGCAGGAGCGCTATTTAAAAAAATAGCTAAACAGGGCATTATATCGCCATAATGCTCAGACAGCGACATGGCGAATCTGAGAGCGCTGAGTGGGGAGTCAAAAAGAGCACTATAGAGGAATTTAGCATCCAGCAGGGAATTCACGAAAAACAGCGCTACAGCGAATCAGCGATTAAAGGAGTAGCAATACAGGGCTACAGTGTCCCTTTAACAAATACCTCTGAAATTCTAACAACATAGTGCGAACAGGGCTCAGTGCCAGAGAGTCCAGTAAGGTGCTAAAAACATGCAAATAAATACTATAAATACAATTACAATAACCAGGGCCTGACTTACATTTGTGGCACCCATGGCTACAAACTCCTTAGCCGCCCACTGGGTGCCCAATCACATGGGTTTCTCTGTTCCCCATGTTGCGCCACCAGAACTGTAGAACTAACAAATTAGCTTTGAGGGCTGCATAAGTGTAAAAAAATAAAAAATAAAATAAATATATATATATATATATATATATATATATATATATAGAAAACGAATAATACATTAATAAGCCCATTTGCATGTCTAAAAGGCGGGGACATGCAAATGAGAATACAATGTACCTCACTCTTTTAATCCAAAAATAGCAACTTTATACATTGCTCCCTTAAAGCATATGCCTGCCGTATTAAACAGCTTTTAAGCAAAGCATCAGGTTGGATTCTTGTTTTGTTTAAAATCCAACCCGATGCTTTGCTTAAAAGCTGTTTAATACGGCAGGCATATGCTTTAAGGGAGCAATGTATAAAGTTGCTATTTTTGGATTAAAAGAGTGAGGTACATTGTATTCTCATTTGCATGTCCCCGCCTTTTAGACATGCAAATGGGCTTATTAATGTATTATTCGTTTTCTGTACTTTGTACGGTGGAGAGCTTTTCTCACTCTTGTGCTCACCATACACTAAATGATTGTTGTAATATATATATTGGTATACAAAATGGTATTATGACTACAATCTACAATCCCAAATCGGCATAAATGCCCATCTCCAGCTGGGCTGTGCGTGAAAACCTGACAGAAAAGTCATTACTGGCACAAAAGCTTCTTGAGTACACATCTTATAATGTATAGGTGAACAAATGGCCAGGTGGCTGCTCCTGTAAATAACTGTTCAAGAACACAACTTGTAATGACCTGAGGAAAGCCTGGAATCTTACAGCACTTTTTCATTTTGTCAAGAGAACAAACATGGAAACACTAAGCTGACACAGTTCTGTGAGGAGGAACATGAATGAAACCAACAGGGAGGTCAGGACGTGGATTAAATATCATTGCACAGGTCAGACGAGCTCCATGTCTACACTTACATAAAACACAGACACTCAACAAGAGGTCTTTAGCTGGCACTCATCACTTATATGAAATGTTCCTCCTGAGGCTAAGTCACACAATCACCTCAGACATGCAGACATCATCACTAGATTGTCATGGGGTTCCTGTCTTCAGTTCTACATTTTCCAACAGGCAAAAGTGATGCAAGCAAATGAAGTCAAAGACTGGAATGAACAGGCATGTCAATATGAAGGGTTAATTAAAGTGCTAATTTACAAAAGAGGATAGTAAATGAATCAAACAGCCTTCTAGTGGAAAGTTTGAAGGACAAACACAATGGAAGATGTTAAGCATTCCTGGGATAAGCATTTTTTCATGTAGAGGGCCGAGAGTTTAATAAATGACAACGGGGAAGCTCATCTTACTTTAACTGATAAATATGTCAATGATAGTTTTTAATAAAACAACTTAATAAAAATGTGTATGTAGCATTTTTAAGGTAATTGTAATAAAACATATGCATCTGCATGTAATTATTCTCAACTAAAGGACATCTGTGATGGTCATCAAATATATAGTTGTGGTACTGAGAGTTAGTGTGTAACGCTCGCAAAATTGCAGCCTTGAAAATTGCAATAGTTACAGAGTGATTAAAAGCAGGTACATGGCAGAAAGCCAAAATCGAAAATCATGCTTAGTTACAATGCCTGAGACTGTAAATGTGCAGGCTTCAAAATTGCAACAGTTACAGAAAGATTGCATTGTATCAAGCTAGGAAGTACATGGCAGAAAGACAAAATGGGTAATCGTGTTTCAATATGAAGCATTTCAGGGCCAGATCATGATCAAGTAACCAAGACCAGTAACTACTGCTTACACAGAGCCAAACCAGAAATGTGAGGGGACGGAGGGAGAGAGTGAGAAGGAGAGGGAGAGAGAGGAGGGGAGGAGAGAGAAGGAAGGAGGGAGGAGAGAGAATAAATGAAGGGGGAGAAAAGGAAGGAGATGGAGAGAGAATGAAGGAGGGTGAGAGAGAGTGAGAAGGAGGGAGAGAGTGAGAAGGAGAGGGAAGGAGAGAGAAGAAAGGGGGGAGAGAGAATGAAGTAGGGGGAGAGAGAGAGGGTGAGAAGGAGGGAGAGAGTGAGAAGGAGGGATGGAGAGAGAAGGAAGGAGGGGGAGAAAGAGTTAGAAGGAAAGGGAGGGAGAGAGAGAGCGAGAAGGAGAGGGAGAGAGAGAGGGAAAAGGGGAGGGAGGGAGAGAGAAAGAGAGAGGGACAGAGGGAAAGAGAAGGAGTGAAAGAGAGAAGGAAGGAGGTGAGAAGGAGGGAGAGAGAGAGGAGGGAAAGAAAGAGCGAGAGAGAGAAGTAGAGGGGGAGAGAGAAGGAGAGAGAGAGAGAGAGAGAGAGAGAGAGAGAAGGAGAGAGAGTTAGCATTGATAGAGAGAGAGAGAGACAGGCTACACAAAGTGAGGGTGCACAAAGAGACAGAACACACAATATTATACCATCATTTTTGACGGGCAATTGACTAGTATTTACATAATCTTCTGTATAAACAACTTTTCAATTTACTGCAATTAAAAAGTAAATTGATCTTTTGTGAGAAGTCTTACAATAAAACTGAGCTTATAGAGTGTGGAACTCTTTTCCTGCAGACATTTGCAATATTTTTTCAAAGATACATTTTTTAATCAGTGTATCATTCTGCTAAGAAAGAGTGACCCTTGCGATCAGTCTTAAGTCACATCTGTGTAACATGGCAGCTCTCATGAGGGAGTTCGGGAAGAGATGTGGAGGTTCCATAAAGTAATAATCTGTAAGGTTTCTTAGAAGTTCATGAAGTGTAAATTTTATATAATAATTAAATTGAGGATAGAAAATAATTTCTTAATCTAGATAAAACATTTAAAATGAGCTAAAGTGTCAATTTAAAACATGCCTATTCCTGATATCTTCATACGTGGATACAGTAAATTACTACATCAGCATGCTTGCTTTTGATAAATGAATATGTAAATGTGGAAGGTTCACTTTTTTTCTAAAATTAAAACAACCTATAGCCCTATTAAATTAGAGCTACGTGTAAAATCATAGCTCGTATTGTACTACGCCTTGCTGCGATAAAATCCTACTGGATGAGCAACGTTGAACTTCGCGGCCGCAAATCCTTTAATCCGTCAAGCCTGTAACTGCTACAATTCCAATCATGCTTTTATATTTCAACAAAGTAACTTGCGAGCAAGCCCGTAGCACGCAAATGTCCAAAGCCCAACAAGTGCTGGAGAGGACTCGCAAGGGGGGTTAAGTCCAATACGTAGCACTTTAACTGTAAATAAAATCACACTACTTTACTTATATTAAAAGTGAAAGTGATATTAATAGCACAACATTCTCAAGCCCGCAAATCGGCCCAGAAAAATACTTTAATTCATGTTCAATTTTTGTGTTATATCGATCCCGGCAATTAATGTGTTAATACATATGATGGAACTTACATGTAAAAGAATATCATATTTGCGGGTTTATTAATATTGCACAATGACTGGAATGTGGGTCCGATAGTAACTTATTCATTCACTACGGGTTTGCTTAATTAATCATCAACAAATCTGCAAATCCGGAAGGGAGTTAAACACCTATTCGTAGTACTGTAAATGCAAATAAAAGATCAATACTGCACTGTAATTAACAGTCTCAGGCTATCCAATCAGCAGTAAATTAAATGTATTTTTATGTTTAATTTTGGGGTTAAATTGATCTCAGGTATCAATGAGTTAATACATATCAGGCCACCCATATGGACTAGAACAGTATTGGCATTCATTTTCATAATTCTTTTTTTTTTAAGGGTTTTTGAATCTGATTGCATATCGGACCCCGGAACCTAATTGATTGACATGTAACCTCTATATTTTATTGCCGTAATAATGACAGTCTAATTTTCTATTGGCTGATTCGAAATGGGTGGTTACGGGCTTGCTGAATTGATCATGTTCCCCCCTGAACTGCTATGACCCAGTGCATGGTTTACGGTTTTGGCTTTTGGACAGTAACTTGCAGCCTTGAGCAATTGAATATCATCTTAACCGGAGAGGAACGGGAGCCAGCAACACACTCGCAGACATACGGGCTACAAAGATCGAGTTGCAGTCTTGGAATTGAATCGGGCCCTTTGTGTGCATAAGAAAAATAATAATACAATGATAATAATATTAACATAAGCTACTAGGAGCAGCCCTTTCCAGGGACTAATTGGAAGGCTACAGAGAGTAAAAACAGAGCAATTAAAGGGCCATTTATTTCTCACTGTAACTGCTCTTCACGGTGTGAAAGAGCACAAAACTGTGTGTGAAAATGATCTATTTTTTTTTAAATTACACTAATAATAGATAAGAAATCTAAAGTTTTATGTCCGTTAATATAACAAAGTCTCTCCTGCCATCTGTCCGTTGCATGAGAAAAACAGACAGCAAAGCTGCACAGTGAAGACAGTGATTGATAGCAGTTTTTCCCTACACTCTGATCAGTTAACCCATAACTGATCTGTTTAGGTGATTTCAGCAGTCCAAGCTGGGTTTGGCTGGAGGCAGTCAGTGACACATGTAAACACAGATTTGATTTGATTTGATATCTCAGTAAAAATGAATATATATTTAAAAAATTCAAAAAGTATTTCAACATGCTTTTAGGAGATCCTTACTGTGATGTGGTCCAAATGATGCTGGACTAAGTGGCCCTTTAAGCATTTGTTAATACAATGATGTTAATATTAAAAAACAGGAACCTTCTATGTCCCTTTAATTCCTTCATACTATTGTATAATTGTGTTGCATCAGGAGTCATATTGTTAGAGAATCATAATCGACAACAGGATTGTTGTTTGTAGTCCCACACAGAACAACTACAAACCAGAGACATTTTATTTTCAGGCTATTGTAGCTTGCTCTTTTAAATGTATTTCTTTAGCAAACATCCAGAACCATCCAGCTGTCAATACACCTACCCTGGCAGACTTCCCCATGCTTGTAAAAGGAAGGTGGGCAGTGCTCTACGCAGGCCCCAGCATGGAGGGTGTAGTGCTCCATACACTGTAGACAGTCGTTTTTCAGAGGGCCTTTGCAGGCGTTACAACTCCAGTCACATTCTGCAAACAGAAAAGTACAAACAAAGCGGTTTGTTACAATGCACATAAAACATATTGCAAAATGTTACTAATTTCATGACATTATGAATTTATTTTTGTTCCAATTTTCTATAGTGTTATAGAACATTGTAACACAAAATGGGCCCAGTAATTATATAAGAGAACAAAGTAAAAGTGTACATAAAGTACATGAACATTAGTTATGCAGTGGGGGTTCCTATCCTAAAGAGATGCATGATGGACAGTGGTCAAGTTAGTAGTTTGTATCACTGGAGGTGGTTTTGTATTATATGATTTGAGCCCATGTGACCCAAGGTATGTGGGCTGTATATTTTAAGAGTGAATATAATACATTTCTTTGAAAATATAGCAAGAAAATTTAGCAAGAATTTTAAACTATGAAAACACAAAATGATTGGCAGAGCAAATAATATGTAACAAAGCTAAAGAAAAATCCTATAAAAAAGAAGTAAAAGGAGATGGCATGACCCTAGCAGCACAAAGGGATCATTTGGGGAGTATTTGGAGACGAGGGTAGATATATTAGTTGGTGTACTGTTAAGCACTTTGTATGTTATCTTCAGGATTTTAACATTTATTCTGGAAGCTATGGAAAGTCAGTGGAGTCTCTTGTAAAATTATTGTACTGTAAATTATATGTTTACAGTAGGTTTTGTATAATTTCTTATTTATTTTGGAGAACTCACGTCATCCTTTAGTTAACAGGCCCCACAGAAAAACAATGAAATTATATGTCGGTAGATGGCTATATACTGTATATTACAGTGAGTCTTTCTCATTAGTTTTATGAAACCTTGCCTATTCCTATGTTATGCAATGGAGCTGATTTTCAAGTGGGAGAGATCATTCTAGACTTTAGTGTATAGGTTTCATAGAATAACATAGGAATTACAGAAGTCTTATATCACTAGTGAGAAGGATGTAGGCTTACGGAATATAGCCCAAAGAACTGCTTATGTCCAAAAATTACATAGCTAAGCAACTAAAACTCATTACACATAAGCTAAACGTTATCTTGAATCACGTTACTGGGCTAAACAACAACTAATCATTTTTCCATTGAAGTCAATGGATAGTTATCAGGTTGAGATACCACACTGGTAAAAATAGACTACATCCATACATATGTATAGGATATGTCTATCAAACACCAGCCCATTCCTATTCACTAAAAAGTGCCCTACTCCTTTACAGGTATGGTGGACACGGATACCAAATGCTGGAGCTGATTGGATGCAGTTTTGCTAATAAGAGAGAGATATTCTCAAATCCTGGTCTCTTGTGGTGCTTTGAGAATAAGGATGTATAAATCTCATATATGCAATATGACTGTCACTAAAATAGCTTAATTATACACAGCACTACTTCGCAATATGCATTTAAATATGTTTTTCTGTTTAGGAGATTCTCATACAGATTAGTAAAGGGCTAAACGCGGTCTCTGCTGCTGTAACTGGAAGAAAATACCTAAGGGATCCCACAAGTAAAGCAATCAATATTCTGTTAGGAAGGAAATCCATGGTATAAAGCTAGAGGATCTTACTGTGAAATTAAACCCATGCAAAGAAACAAAATGCAGCAGGGAAAAATAAACCAAAGCATAAACAAAGCACTTAGGACTATGTTTATTGACAGTGGATTTATGATAGTAATATTTGGATGTTCAAAAACACATAAAAATAAAAACACATTTTCATGAAAAATCATTTATCAAGGTTACTCTCATTTACAAAGTTATGTTTAAGATATTAGAAAATACCTTTATTGCATAAAAATGAGTGATCTGAAATCCATCAATCATGTCTTTTTATCTCACAACAGAGAATTGTTTTTGCAGACCTGAGAAACTCTCCTGCAGGGGTGTGGTTGACCCGCCATTATTGTGAGCAATAAAAATATATACAACTGTAAACAAGATGGCTGAATAACAGAGCCGACACAAACGTTTGTAAATTCTGATATAGAGCGGGAATGTGCAGTAGGATAAAATGTAGGATTATGGGACTTGGGAACTTGATTTTCATGCTATTTTAAATGCATGACACAAATTGTGGGATTTTACTGTCCCTGTAAAGGGCCACAGTACAATGAAAAAATAATATTACATGTTTCTCTTCCTACCCTGTGACTCTTTTCCCCCCTCTCCCTCCCCTGTGTCTCTTCCCCCTCTCCCTCCCCTGTGTCTCTTCCCCCTCTCCCTCCCCTGTGCCTCTTCCCCCTCTCCCTCCCCTGTGCCTCTTCCCCCTCTTCCTCCTCTTTGTCTCTTCCCCCTCTCCCTACTCTTTGTCTCTTTCCCCCCTCTCCCTCCTCTTTGTCTCTTCCCACCAACTCCCTCTCCTGTGACTCTTTCCCCCCTCTCCCTCCCCTGTGTCTCTTCCCCCTCTCCCTCCCCTGTGTCTTTTCTCCCTCTCCCTCCTTTTTGTCTCTTCCCCCTCTCCCTCTTCTTTGTCTCTACCCCCTTTCCCTTCCTTGTGCAAGCAGTCTTTCAGATTCAATAATATCCAGTGATCGAACAAAATCTTCTGACCTCTCCCTACTGTTTCTGCTCCCACCCTATTCTCCATTTATAGATACAAAATCACATCCGTCATCATTAAGCTCTCAGGAAATGATGTAACAGAGACAAGATAGGTTTTTCTATTAATCTCCAAAATGTGTGATTTTCTCTGAATTTTTTTTTTCACGTGCATGGTTTGCTGATTTATTGGTTACAAACAAGTGGAATTTTTATTGAATTTCAGTGGTCCTTCGAACAAAGCAATTTTGTTAAAACTTGCTTTGGTGACGATAAACCAAGATTTTAGCTTGCACTGATAAAGATCTGATTTAGCCACAACTTTATTAAAAAAAACTGAATAAATTTACACTAGAGACATTTAATTTCCCGATTTGACTGATTAGGGTATACATATCTTAAGAAGTTATAAAATGTGGCGCTATTAACTTTACCATGAGTTCTAGTAATAAAAATCACAGTGATAACAGAACATATTAGTCAAAGGGTTAAAACGTTAGAAACTTTAACTAATGGCTGTAACATTTGAACTGGAGTTATTATCTCTTTGAGAACTAACATCTGTAATATGTGATTAGACTTCAGTGCTCTTGCTCCAAAATTGCTTAGGGCACAAAAAGGTACAGTATATATTTATTGGTAATAGTCACAGAAAAGGAAAGGACCAAGCAAATTATTATATCAGATGTTTTGAAAGTATGCAACCAATACAGCAAGCATACAGGGAAGGAAGTAGGAGGAATTAGTAGCAAATGTAGGCAATAATGCTTCTCTATAGATCCATACTAAGACCTCACATACCACATAGTGCTCAGTTCTGGAAACAATATTTATAATAGTATAATAATAAATTAGGAATAATGCAATGGAGTGCAACTAAAATCTGGCATGGTCTAAAAGACAAAACTTATAAGAATAGACTTTATGACCTGAATACGTATAGCTAAGAGGATAGAAAGGAAATGGTTATATGATATGATGGTGCATTATGTGGCCTCATTTGCATGTCCCGCCCAGTTTTCCCAGAATGCGGTGCATATACTGTATTTCTGAGAAATTTGAGCAGGAAATACGTTTTTATCAACTTATTTTTAGACATTCAAATAGAATCACTAATGTACTATTCCTTATTTGTACTACTGTATATATATTACATAGTTACATAGTAATTAAGGTTGAAAAAAGACTTTCAGTCCATCAAGTTCAACCTTTTAAGATCTCCTCTGATCTGCAATATGAGGATTAGATAATAATTAATTAGTTGTTAATTGTTAATTAATTATTAAACAACTAT
This sequence comes from Discoglossus pictus, assembly GCA_027410445.1. Classification (NCBI taxonomy): domain Eukaryota; kingdom Metazoa; phylum Chordata; class Amphibia; order Anura; family Alytidae; genus Discoglossus; species Discoglossus pictus. The sequence goes on along the minus strand of CM050163.1, from coordinate 217,538,173 downwards.
TTATTTATCATTTTTTATTATTATTATTAATTAATCCAGAGGAAGGCAAACAGAAAAAACGAAAGTGAAACTTAGCCAATCATCTCAATGATAAAAAAATATAATTCCTTCCTGACTCTAGATACTGTTGATCGGATTTCTCTCTGGATCAATAATCTCTCTCTAATTATCCAGGATAACCTTGAATTCCCTTCTTAATTAGAAATAAATCCAGTCCCCTTTTTAAAGTTATCTATCGAATCCGCTGTCACCACCTCCTTTGGTAGAGAATTCCACAGATTAACCACCCTTACTGTGAAGAACCCTTTTCTTTCTTTAAGGTGGAATCTTTTTACTTCTAACCTCAAGGGATGTCCTCTTGTCAGTTGAAAACCTCTTGGCACAAAAAGCTCCCTTTACAAATCTTTATACCAACCCTGGATGTATTTATATAACGTAATCATATCTCCTCTTAGACACCTTTTTTCTAGAGAAAATTAGGTTAATTTGGTTAGTCTTTCATCATAACTTAGCCCTTCCATTCCCCTTATTAGGGGAAGTTATATATATTATCTTATCATATCATATATATATCTATTAAAGGATTCAAGTTTATGAGGGAAGTGTCTTCCATTTGCAAGAACAGGAGGTCATGATTTGAATATAGAAGGTGGAAGATTTAGGGTAGATAAGCGAAACAGCATCCAGTGGAAGTGTTAGGGTCAAACAAAATTAAAGGGACATGGGAGGTTTCTGGATTTCACTAGGAATATAATATAAATATATATATCTATTTACTTGAATGTACTTTATTTTATTAAGAAGCACTTAAATACTATTTGTTTCTGTCTAAAATCATACAATTTGGGATAATGGAAAAAAAAATGTATGAAGTTGGAAACACAAAATGTAAAATTGCTGAAGGCATCTGAGGAAGGTCTCTGTGTTTAGCTAAACATAAAATATACCTGTGTATCTATTTACTTTTGATGACTTAATTTTATTAAGAAGTGTTTATAAGTTCTGTTTTTTTCCCCACCTATAATCTTACAAATAGTTCCTAACTGGTTTTCCCATTTGCAGCTCATGAAGACAGTGTAGCTCTATGAAGAGGGGTTCCATGTCTCATAGTAACCAATCAGTGGCAACATTCTCCAATATGCTACTTGAGAGAAATCACTGACAGGCTATGTATTCATGAGCTACAGAGAGCAGATACAAACAGGTACAAATTGTATGATTTCAAGCAGAACAAACAGAGCTTTTTAAAGCACTTCCTAATGAAATAAGTGCATAAAAGCAAATACATACATAAATATATTATATTCCTAGCAAAATCCAGAACCCACCCATGTCCCTTTAACAAATTTTATCGAAACGGCAGTGAAATTTTGTTTCTGTGTTAAAATATACGGTAGGTACAATTGCTTGGGTAGCAGCTTTTAAAACTGCATCTGTGGTTCATTTTATTAGTGCAGACTTGTGTCCTAGAAAAACAAAACTGTACCCCATACCATGGATATATATATATATATATATATATATATATATATATATATATATATATATATATATATATAAATAAATAACAACAAACTGACATATACTCTACTGCAAATGATGAAATTCAAACAGAGAGAACAGTATAAGGTGATGAGACAAAAGAAAACCGAGCCAATGAATACTTAAAGAAAGAGATGAAATAAAACCCTGTGTGCTCCTGAGTCTACTTCTGCCTATTATTCTCCTTGGATCGATTGAGATGACTCTAGTTCACCAGTAATGGTTCTCTGCCTGCGCTGCATAAGAATAGTTTCTGTTGTGCTGTATGATGAACTCTCCAAATACCCGCTCGCGCCAGGCGGCAATTACATCAGATGTGAGAATTCAAAAGGAAATCTTCTGACAGACAGATACATCTAATTGGGAAATTATTCCAGCCATCGACTGCACGGAGACAAGATGACATTGCTCCTAAATTACTATGCATTTGAAGTCTGGTATCTTTCTAGCAGAAACTATATTACTTTTTTTCTTTTTAACAAATAAAGTTATTTTGTGCTTATAAAACATCAAATAAAAATGTTGCTTTTTTAAACCTTTTATTACAGTTTCCAAAACTTAGTGTTCATTCTGCTTTTTTTTTGTCACAATGGCACACAGTGCATTATGTACGTCTCTGTGTGGTAAAAGCCTGTCTTCTCTTCCTCAGATGGCAAACAAGATTTCCTTTAGACCTTTTGAGAACATTGTCAGTTATAAATGCCTCATTCCCACTGTGCAATGTAAGCTTTATACGCAATTGAAGTCTTGTGCCACCTCAGGAAGCTGATCAGCAGAAACCAAAATAGTAGGTTCCACAGCAGCATAATCCCATATAAAGGTAATACATTAGAAGCGTAATTATTATTTTGTGTCTTTTAAAATGATTTTATCTTAAAGGTATATCTAATTTTCCCTGTTTATACCTTTTTATAATCTAACACATGCTGCTTATATCAGAAACACACATTACATTGAGTCATTCTACAGTGCCTTACAAAAGTATATACCCCCCTTGACTTTTTACCTATTTTGTTACATTACTGCCTTAAATTCAATGTTTTGTTAAATACAGAAATTACAAAGTAAGGTGGCTCAAGATGTAACAAGATTATGGGTAAAATAGAGGTGCTACTAAGGATAAGAATATATAGAAATCAAAAAAGAGAAAAATACTAAGCATCCTTTTAAATTGTTTTAGTGCACACCCTCTGCCTAGACTACAATATAGAGAAAACTCAAACATTAAAACGTAACTTATTAGTAGAGTTTAAGATCCTTAATATAAAAACCTAATTCTCTGACGTTATAGAAAAACTATGGGAAGTGTATAGAGGTAACACTAGTGATGTCCCGAACAGTTCGCCGGAGAACTATTCGCAGCGATTTTGCATGTTTGCTTCCGCCGCGAACAGCGAACACATGCGCTTTTTGGTTCGCCCCCTATATTTTATCATTGAGCAAACTTTAAACATCATTTATTTTTATTTTATAATTTTTTTTTGTGTAATCTATGCCTGCCCGCCATCGTGTGTGTGTGACAGGCTAACACCTAACAGCTTATATTGTGCTTATTTTCACTACTCATACCTGGTGGTGTAACATACATTGAAAACGTGGAAGCCGACCAAGCATCTTTTTCCATCTCCCGCTTCCAAAAATCCATGCCATATACACGTCCCCTGATAGAAATGGGTAAAAATCCCAGTGGTAACATACATTGAAAACGTGGGAGGACCGACCAAGCATCTTTTTCCATCTCCCGCTTCCAAAAATCCATACCATATACACGTCCCCTGATAGTGGACGTAACAGGGATTAAACCGATAGGAATAGTACTACTTAACAGTACACACCTTATAATAACGCAGACAGAGGCAACGCAGTGAGAGGAGTCTAAAGAAGAGGAGTCAGAGGAGGATGGTGGCTTCTGAGGAGGTGGAAGACCAAACACAGCAGGCGTCCCAGGGGGCTTGTTGTCACCTTTCGGGGACCCTTGGTGGCTGGGTGGAGGAAGAGACCTTCAATGACATCAGTGAGGACAAGGAACGGGACATGGCTAGCTTGGTATCCAACCTTGTCCAAATGGGGAGTTTGCGGTCGTGCAAATGGACTGTTTGTGGTTGTTTGCGGTGCGTTAAACGGGGAGTTTGGTCTGTTACTGCGAAGCGGGTGTAACCCTTACACTACCTGATCGATACAACATCATACCTGATGTTTTAAAGCATGTTATTCCAAACAATTTAGGAATGTTAGGTGATTTATGCCTTTTATGGCTTAAAACCAGACTCTGCATCAACTATGTAATTTTCCGTGTGAGTTTTGCCATGGATCCCCCTCCGGCATGCCCAACTTTCCCATCACTATTGAGGCCAGAAAGAGTCCCTGTGGGTTTTGAAATTCACCTGCCCATTGAAGTCTATGGCGGTTCGCCAGGTTCCCCGTTCGCGAACATTTGATGGAAGTTTGGGTCCGCTGTTCGCGAACCGAAAATTTGATGTTCGCGACATCACTAGGTAACACTATTGATAAATACCAATTTTAATAGTTCATATTATAGGATCCTATATCTTATATCTCCTTGAAGAAAATGGGGTAAATGTAGTTCAATATAAAGTGACCAGTGAAAAAGATAGCAGCTTATTTACATAAGTGTCACTATGTGATCAGAATAAAGTGCTAGGTGCTAACGTTAATCATATAAAATATCAGGAGGTAAAGAATGATATAGGTGCCAATAATATAAAGTGCCAGTGCTAGATATGGCGATACTGGGGTCCTGTAAACAGATTGATAAATGTTAAATTTAAATTCAATATAAGGTTATAATATTTATAACCACTTCCTCTTTACAGACTGAGCCTTGGTGCATATTCTCGTGTTCCCAATGTCAACTATGTAGGGCTAAGTAGCTGATTAAATATTGGCAATCACGATAGCAATAGAACATGAATAGGTGGTAAGCCTATTTTTTTTAGCGCCAAGGCTCCTAGAGTGGCTTTTGTTATGTGAACACATTAATATATTTATAAATGTGATATAATGGCATCCCATGTTATTAGTCTTATGTTTTCTAGGTGATACCCTATATAAAGGATAGCATATATACATTTATTTGTTGTGCATATATGATGGCACATATTATGGTTTCATTCTCAGCCTTTATATTAAGAGCCTACATGAATCTAAATTTTAAATATACCAAATGTCTCCCCAGAAATAAATAAGTCAAATATTGGAAGAATTAAACATAAACAGAATATGTAAATAATTATTATATATTTTAGTATAAAAAGAAACATCATCCCTATATGTTTAATTCCTTATATCCTTAACTATTAATATTGGTATTTATCAATAGAGTTACCTCTATACACTTCTCATAGTTTTTCTATAACGTCAAAGAATTAGGTTTTTATATCAAGTATTTTAAACTCTACTAATAAATGTTAAGTTTAAATTTTTTAGTTTTCTCTATATTGTAGTCTAGGCAGAGGGTGTGCACAATGTTTTGTTAATCTGAATTCTATGTGATGGATCAGAACACAATAGTCTCAGTTGGTGAAGTGTAATGAGAAAAATATATACATAAAACTATATTTTAGAAATAGAAAACAGAAAATTGGCATGTGCGTATATATTCACCCCCTTTGTTATGAAGCACATAAAAAGCTCTGGTGCAACCAATTACCTTCAGAAGTCACATAATTAGTGAAATGATGTCCACATGTGTGCAATCTAAGTTTCAAATGATCTGCTTTACACATACACACCTTTTGTGAAGGGCCAAGAGGCTGCAACACCTAAGCAAGAGGCACCACTAACCAAGCACTGCCATGAAGACCAAGGAACTCTCCAAACAAGTAAGGGACAATGTTGTTGAGAAGTATAGGTTGTAAAAAAATATCCAAATTTTTGATGATGCTCAGGAGCACCATCAAATCTATCATAACCAAATGGAAAGAGCATGGCACAACAGCAAACCTGCCAAGAGATGGCCGCCCAACAAAACTCAAGGACCTGGCCAGGAAGGCTAGGATGGAGGTTCACCTTCCAGCAGGACAATGACCCCAAACACACTGCTAAAGCAACACTTGAGTGGTTTAAGGGGAAACATGTAAATGTGTTGGAATGGCCTAGTCAAAGCCCAGTCCTAAATCCAATAGAAAATCTGTGGTCAGACTTAAAGATTGCTGTTCACAAGCGCAAACCATCCAACTTGAAGAAGCTGGAGCAGTTTTGCAAGGAGAAATGGGTAAAAATCCCAGTGGTAAGATGTGGCAAGCTCATAGAGACTTATCCAAAGTGACTGAGCTGTGATTGCCGCAAATGGTGGCTCTACAAAGTATTGACTTTAGGGGGGTGAATAGTTATGCACATTGACTTTTTCTGTTTTTTTGTCCGATTTGTTGTTTGCTTCACAATAATAAAAATAAAAAACATCTTCAAAGTTGTGGGCATGTTCTGTAAATAAAATGATGCAAATCCTCAAACAATCCATGTTAATTCCAGGTTGTGAGGCAACAAAACATGAAAAATGCCAAGGGGGTGAATACTTTAGCAAGGCATTGTATATCCATACTGACTTATTTTGTTTAAAAATAAAATTAGTTTTCCACACCCCCAGAGCTGACTACTCAGGCATCTGGTACCTACCAACAGAAACACAGCATTTTTAACCTTTTACTAACCTTCAAGCCAACAGCAGCACAAGGCAATGTCTGAGCTCCTCTTGGGCAGGGAACTAAACATCCCATGATGCTTTGCTGCATAAACTGCAATCACTGATAGGAACAATGTATTAGCTGCCTGTGATTGGCCAAAACGAATTATAAATTTTATGCTAATTTTAGTAGGGATATCCAGGGGTGTTAACTCTGAAAATCAACGGCTTACATACGCAAGAGATTTTGCTAACTTTAGTGTAATTTTAATGTTTATTTTGGTATTTTTTCATGGACAAAATGCTTTCCTACACTACTGATTCTCCTATCAGATGCATTCATAATCCAAGGAACTTAAATATGCCTTTAATAAAAGTAGGAATATGTCTGAAGGACATTTCTTTAAAAAAAAATTCTCACAATGTAATCACCAAAGTAAACTAAAAACAGATTAACCCAGTGACAGGCTAGCAATTTAATTTGAAGGAAATTGTAAGAAAGGAATTAAAATGTGATAGCTATAGATAATGAGTAGTATTTAGGAGCACAACTGGGTATTATTTGCTGCATGTAAAGTGCCTGAGAAAATTATATTGTAAAACTATGCTATATTTGCTCAACGTATAAGTCAGCTCCAAGTGTTACCTTCCCTTTCCATCAGTTATTCCTTAAAATGAGAATCCCAAATCTGGCTAATCAGTCAAACATAACTCGGGTCATATCTTGAGATTAATTTTTCTCCATGATGCCCTTTGGCTGGATGAAAAGTTTCTCGCAGTAAAAAAGAACTGGTAGCTTTAGGGTCCATTTTCAGCATCATTAAATATTTAGTGCACTTGTATTTAAGACGTAATATTCATAAAATGTGGTACCAAAACAAACCATATAACTTGTCATGGCAATCTCATGCTTCAAATATTTTATATTATGAAGTTTTGAAATCCCAATGTAATGACCAGTGGCCATATGACAGTGCTGATATGTATGACAATATATGGATGAGGGGAGACGAGACAAGACAAGGGTGTTCTCATGAGCAGGTGGGTGGGAGAAGGAGATGAGAATGATGTAAGTTTAGGATGTGGTCATCAGCTGGCATGATTCAAAGTAAGATACAATTGGCAAGGCTTCGGAAGGGAGGTTCTTTATGTTAAAAAATGGGTCAGTAAGTTATCAGATAAGATGAACAAGGAAACCATTACATAAATTGTAGTTTAGGGAAATGGGCAATCACTCATTTTGCTCTAGTTTATTTATTTCTAATTAGACTTCAATGAGTATAGTAGGAAAACTACAGTATACACAGCCCTCCAATGTATGCTAGTAATACATGTATATCCAAACTATACATGGCAAAGGTAAATCTTTGTATTAAACCTGCCTGGCATCAGAATTAAACATGAAGGCCTTATACATAAGTACAGTTTGTGGTATCAACACTTGACGGAGATATCTTTGGTCAGCACAGTCTGATTTCCAGCCATAGAGCACACCATAGAGAGCACAGAAGTATCAAGTTACTGTTTCCAGATAGCAGACACCAAGATGGAGAACCTAGTGGCCATGCAGCCTTTTGTTCTAGGACATCTGACCTGATCTGAACAGTAGGGTGAAGTATTGAGCATGGGTAGAGCTAAGGATTTAAAAGAACAGTTCAAACCAGAAATCAGCGCTTCTCTCTGGACTACTACCTCTGTTGCTGGATGGACATTGTAAAGGACTGGAAACTTCACACACCCACATGGACATAGCATGTACAACACACTACATATTGTAATTATAGAATGACTTTCTGCTAATTTAAGATATGTTGTTTTATAGTATTATCATATTTATGTATAGGTATTAATTGTTGTATTTTGATACATAGCCTCATTGAATAATTTGTTATCATAGAAAGCAAAAGTGTGGATCTTAATTTACACTTAGAATCTCAGAGCACTAGAGTAATTATTATTATAATCATAATTAATATTCTGAATAATAATATAGTAATTAATTAATTTTACCCAATTTCTAACACTCAGTAACAAATGTAATAAGCAAGTTGATAATGAAAAAGTGTAGAATAACATGTATATTAATTTATCAAAAATCATTAGATTATGTGCAGGGAAATATATTATTTTAACAGAAAGGATTTTACTTAGGGGTCCATTTTTAGAGCATATCAATTTTTCAGTACAAGGAGAAAGGGATATACAATCACTTAAAAATAGTGTGATAAAGTACTGTCTTACTGAAAGAGTAGGGATCAATCATAAGAAGCTCTCTGGGGAATGTTACCCCTAATCATAAAACAAGTTCAAAAATGAAAATGATACTGGACCAAATTGTTAACAAGTTATATTTAAACAATAATTTATGACCTTTAAATCACAACATAGAATACAATCCTGTATGTTATTTCATTGGCTAAAAATAATGACACAAACTAGAGCATTTTCAAATATTCTATTCATATGCAATCAAGCTCAAATGAGCATTCCATGTGCCTTTAACCGGAAAGTTTAAATCACAGGAAAGCTTTTTATCTCTTATCTTTCATCAACTAACTTGGCGTCTATTTCCTTTATTACTTTTATTAAAAGATTATGGATTATAGAGGCAAACTGAGGACACTTCTACTAAGTGCAAAAAAAAAAAAAATCTAGCAAACCGCATATTGTCCGCTTTATATAGAAACTGAAAGACAAGATTAAATAGAAGTGCCAGCAAAGCTGTGAAAGCAAGACATTGTATATGTTAAATCTTTGATAAACAGAGCTTATCATAACATGTACAATATGTACTGGAGCACATAAAGCTTCACCTCAAGGTCACAGCAAGGACTCAATTACATATAACCACTCTCTGAAGCCTCTCACTTGGCATATTCTATGACTTCTGTTTATTAAAGACTCCTGGCTGCAGCACTAAGGAGAACACTCTGCACCACAGTGTCAAAGACAATATTCATGATAATAACAATGCTTTTTTTCACATTTATTACAGAAGGCACTGAATTTTTTCTCCACATTTTGTTCTATAACTTTATAGCCTAAAAACTTTCATTACCATTGCTGTCTTTCTCCTGATGTTTAAAGGGTCAATGTTGTCCAAAACTCTCTAGCATGCATTATTAATCATTACAGTGAGTATTTTTTATGAAAAATAATTGATCTATTGTGCATAAAAAAATATTTAAAATATAGACAGTGTAGGATGTATTTCTCTTTCTCACATTCTCTCTCTTCTGATATGTTACAGGAAACAGAGGGGCAGTGAGTCTTGTGGATATCTGATTTGCAACATACTGTGCTTTTTTGGTTTTGATTTAAATCAGATAAGAAAACATATTAACAGGGTCTCCATGATCTCTGGTTCACACATCGTCTTAATTCACTGGAAAGGTTAATAGTTTTCATTTTTGTGGGGAAAAAAACTTTTCTAATTTATAAAGCATGATCTTTTAAATTAATTATAGAAAGCTTTGGACTATAGTGACTAGAGTATGGGGCACATTTCTTTATGCCCTGTTACCAAAACTGTCCAGTGATGGGGTAGTGACAGGTAATTGTGCTCCATACTTTACCACAGGTTGGAATCAGCAATTTTTAGTGTATGTTTATTCACATCATCTTTTTAATTACAACAAATTGAAAAGTTGTTTATCGTGATCTTTACTACTTAAATATCCACCTCTAACACTTATAAACTTTTGGAATTATGCAGATTCGCCAACTGGCATTATTATTATTATTATCGTTTATTTGTAATGTGCCAACATATTTCGTAGCGCTATACAAGGGTTAATTTCCAGGCAACAAAAGAATAGCAATATTAACACATTGAAAAGGACGGAGGGCCCTGTCTTTGAGCTTAGAATCCAGTGTCCATAGTGCATTTCCCAAAGCACCGTGCAAAAATGCAAACTCGCAAACGTACAAAATAAAGGTTTTGGGTGAGGTAATGCTAATTTACTGCTAATTTACCTTCACTGTGACAGTTTATTACTAAGAGACACTACCAGCCAGCTGTGAGGAACTTGATTAAGCAATGTGTGCCTAAAATAACATTCAATGTCAATAATCTAAAATTTATTTAGATTATTTTAATAAAAATAGTTTCCAAATACTTTTATTTCATAGGTACATTTTTCATTTCTAGCATAATTATCTCTAAGGAAAGCTAGGTAAAGTACAAGCCGTACTTGAAGGTTGCACAGTATTTAGACAGCACAATTAACTTTAATTAATTTATGTGGTAGTTCTTGTTCAGGCGGTTACCTTTACACGTCCTGCTGGTGTAGTCAAGGTAGTACTGCTGGGCGCAGCTATCATACTGGCACTCTCCAAAGAGCAGAACCTTGGTGGGGTCTCTGCAGGCTGTGCACCCTGCCGCGGAGTCACAGGTCAGGCACTGGCGATTACAGGCTGGATAGGCAAAAATAAGACTCTGGTTACCAATTGAATATCAAATAGAACTATAACAAGTATTTACACCAGACTTTGCTTTAAATTACTACTACAGAGTAATATTTATTGTTTGCTCTTTTGAAGAACTTGATTTAATAAAGGACAAAATGTATTTACACAATTTATAAGAAATATTTATGTAAAAGGATTAGAAACCTGGGTAGTGGGGGGAACAATGGAATCTATATTGACTTCTGTTACAAAAGGTCCTCTTCAAATAACTCCTTGGCAATAATAGTCAATGGCATAATAAGGATTACCCTCCCCCTCAAGTCACAGACAGACTAACAGTCTAAGATTGGTCTGAAGTGGTATTTTAAGGTATCAATCCATTTAAGACCAAGTGGGAAGAAAAATGCATGAAATAGGAAAAAGCTGTATGAGCATTGCTAAACGAAGTTTATCAAAAATTATTATTAAAAGTTTATTTAAAGGACCACTTAGTGCAAAATTTAAAATAGGCTATTTTGAAGAACTACACTTGAAAATAGTCTGTATGTTTTAGAATGTAAAAAAAATATTACATATAATATAGTTTAACACTTTTCTACACAATGATGCTGCTGTGGCATCTGCCATTTTAGTTTCCAGTGATCTATTTTCTGAAGTGGGAATACACATGAAGTTTGTTTCTTCAGAATGGGAAGGTGGTATATACAACTGTCAGTGCTCTTATTAGGCTTAATGCAGTACTCATTAATTTACACATCCTGTTGAGACAAAAGCTGCAAGAGGCAGGCACAGTAAAGAAAATGATAACCTGCAGTACAGAATAACTGTGTATAAAAATGTAAAATATAAAGGCCATATATAGAAAAATATGACAGCTATGTTCCTTTAAATTGAGCAATATTCACTTATATTGGCTTATTCTCAAACAAAATCTACAAAAGAACCATAAAGTTCTTTTGAAGGCCCACTCAAAATTATCTTAAAATATTAAATAAATATTATTATGATTATGTTTCAAAGCTCTGTTATCTGAAGTGTTTGCTGTAGAGAGGTCTTTGATCTGGGGGTAGCATTTTGTTCTTTCAACACTTCTAGATTCGCCCACTTCCATTTGAAAGCATACCTCATAAAAATACTAAGGTATTTCTCAATAATGGTTCATGGAAGGACACTGTCTTAAAAGAACTAAAAACTGTCTCTCAGCAAGACAAATAAAGACTTTTTTTTTGCAGGGAACAACACATCACTCTGTTCTGAAACTTCTACTGAGATCATTGTCTGGGTAATGATGCTGTGTCCTTCAATGTACACACTAGAAAGATGTCTTGGCATTGCAATCAACCTCTAAAGGCTCGCAAAGATCTGATATTGTATGTACCAGGGAAGCGGCCACATACCTCTTTATCTACCACCTTATCTGTTTTAGTGTAGTGAGATTGGCATGTGAGAAAATATTATTTTCCCTTTTCTGTTAAATAACAAATTGAAAACAAAATGAAGTAAATCTGAGTCTAAGCATGTTCTTACATGGGGCATATTATCAAAATGAATGCTGTAGATATCAAAGCACAAACAAAGTATTAAAGGACCACTGTAGTGGTCACCTAATAGAGTTTTGTTTATATACTTAATACATTATTAGCAATAAAATAAGTATTTTAATAAATATTTGAAAAACAACTCAATGTAGCTTTAAAAATATTCAAACTCTCTAGTTTCACACTTCAGTAGCGTGACTTATCAGGTGTCCAGGGAGTCTTGAGAGGAGCCTTTATCTGCCTCATTCCCTGCAGTGGCCTCCATGGTAGGGGTTTTATTTTACATGCTGTACAGGTTCTTTACGAATCAAAATGATAGAGGCCTCTTGTGGGTCCATAGGGACTACCGTGGGCATGGGAGACAATGATGGGGGTCTGTAGCAACCCCCATGGAGCATAGGGACTATGGGGGTCATTTAGGACTTGTACTGGGCTCTTTATTTAGGATTGGTGGGGTTAATTCCTCTAAAACAAGCACAAGGGACACAGGATGAATTAATAATAAAGTGGGTAGCAGAGCATGGGCGGAGGAATCATAACCCCCCACCCCACAGTATTCCTGTTTTCTTCATATTTAATGTTAATGTTTAAATGTTGTGAGGACTATTAATTATCACATAACAGCTCTTGGTAGGGGTTTAGACACTCGCCTACAGGGCTTTATGAAAACATGTAAGGTTAGTCCACATTTTTAAACACAAGTAAAAAAGGGAACATATTACACATAGCGATCACTCAATAGGCACATAGAGTTTGTTATGTGCTGTATGTAATAGCTACTTTGGTTCCTACATGGGATTTTTACTTATGAGATTTCCTACGGAAGCCATATATCTGCCTAAATGGCTCCAGTGAATAGAACTGTGTGATAAAAAACAACCATTAAGTGTCATTTGCCCTAGTAGTTATAACATGTAATTCTTCTAAAAATAATTAAAACCAGTATTCTAACAAGGATTTTTTGGGTTGCTACATACCTTTACAGACTTGGCCATCGCGGTAGTAACCCTTAGAACAGGTATGTGTGCACATGTCATTGTGTGACAACACAAGACCATTGTCGCAAGATGTACATGAGTTCAGGCCTGGGCCACTGCAAGTCTTACATGAGGGATGACAACCTGTGGGGAATAGTTTTGAATCATTAAAAACAATTCTTACAGAGCATATTCTGGTATCTTAACTTTTCAATCTTTTCATGACACAAAATAATTAAGCCAGGTAAATATCTTCAGCCAGTTTTCAGGTAAGGCTTCAATCAACCGTTATATACTATAGTATATATAGAATATGTTTCATTGCCAAAAGGGAAATTAAACTTTAAGATCACATGTAAATACAGTATGATTAATAAACATACCATAATTGTATTAACTTTAAATTATTTTATGTACTTTATAAATGGATACAAAAAAAAGGTGAAAATGTATATGTAGACACATCAGGGTGCCACCAAACTAGGAAGTATGCATTATATCACTGGAAATGAAAGCCAGTGCATTGAATTTGTCAAACAATTAACTTATTGTTGAAATCAATATCACAGAAATACTCATTATAAATCTGTAACGTATGTTGGGAGTTTCCAATTGGTAAAATTAGCAACAATTAACACGTCTCATTGGAAATAGTAGCTTCACATTCCTGAAGAAAGTTTTTAATGAGTGCTTATTAGTTAAGATTAATCTCAAAGCCTCTAAAACATATTAATGTCTATTTATTAATAAGGGTCAGACATCTCTCTTGACCTAATTTGTATTACTTTAAATATGAGACAAGTTGCTTGGTTTTTCTTATCAGCTGATAACTTCCAGTATTACCCTGCTAATTGCTATAAATCTTACAAAGCCATGCTAATAATGGAGTGAACATACATTATTCTAGGCTGTAGGTAAATACATCTAAATGGTTCTTTCAGATAAAAAAACATATTGACTGCCAAGTTATTTCACAAAAAACAATAACCATCCAAAATTAAACTAGGAAATGTGTTGTCGCAACAAACTAGTGTTTTTATATTGTTATGTTCACATGTTTTCTACAATGGCTAGCACCCACATTTTATCACCTAAAATAGTGGTTCCCAACCTTTTCCTCCAGAACCACCACACAGGTAATTATTTAAGTTTAGCACTGTGTGGGCATGATGATTACTACCGGTCTCACTTGTTTTTACACAGCATAAAACCTAAATCATGACATGCCCAGTGAGTCTTGAGGAGAGGGTTCACAACCACTGGCCGAGAATCTATTGGAATATTGTTATTACCTCTAGATTGCAAAGCCCATTCAGTTGTATAGACATATGAAAATATATAGAGATCAGAGCAATTTTCTCTCTTAGTATCTAGTCTGCACAAAAAAGTCAAACTGGTTGGGGAAAAAAAACGAATGTCCATGCTCAGTTTACACTTTATTGTATACTTGAGATTTGCAGTGTACTTACTTTTACAGGTCCTTCCCTCTATGTGATATCCTGCAGGACACTCGGGGAGGCAGCGATCTCCAAGAAAGTAATATCGAGAGTACTGACACTTCAAGCACACACTGCCAGTGCTGCGCAGGTTTGCTACACACTGCTGGCATTGAGGGTGGCAGTCTATGAAAAAGAGAAGAAAGTAAGTTAATAAGCTGTAGAATTAGAGTGATCACAGCACATAAATAGAATGGCCTAAATTTGGTCCCTGGATCTCTTAAGCTGCAGGCAAATATTCTACCATGGAGCTATCTCTCCACATAAGTGAGATGTAGTGTTAAATGCTCATTTGTTTCAATACTATCATTCAATCCTACACAGCAAGTTCCAGTGCCTTGGTTGTTAGTGCAGGGAACGGTTCAAACAGTCCGTAAACCATAAATAAAATGCAATTAATTCAGCAAAATATAGGGAAGAATGGCACTTTTTTCTATGTCTTTCAAACCTTCTATTGGATGATGTCATGGCCCATTAAAAAGTATAACTTGCATTCAGCATAATGAAAGTTCTGCTCATTAAATTATATAACGTAATGAATCGTTAGTATTTTATAAATATCACTCTGCTTGCATACTGGATTGTTTTTTTTGTCGTCTTCTACTCTTTCCATCTCCCACAGTATGTGATTGTGTGACAATGGCAGGGCAGCAAGCTGCGGATCTCCAAATTGCATACTATAGTGTACATTGCATTGTTTTCTATTGGTCAATGCAGTCAAGTGGTGCTGTCTCCTCCAATAGAAGCTGCACCTCATAACAGACTAGGCCCATAGGAAGCAGACGGCCATGCTTTATGTATAAGAACATTGAGGGGCAACTGAAGGGGCTCATATAAGATCATTTGGGCTTTAAAGGGCCTACCAGTGCTTTAAAATTTGTTATTTTGACCAAAGCAAAATTGCAGTAGGATAGGAATTATTTAGCAATATCTATAGATAATTAGGAGAAGTATTTAGGCGGAGAATCAAGTATTATGCAATATAATGGTTGAAGACTGGTATCTTCTCCCATTCCAGAGAACAAGCTGGGACAGTATGGGGAGTACTAAGACCCACATATGGAATATCAGTCCAACAGCAGCTCACCACTGCATTAGAACATGCAATATGGAGGCTCACAGCTTGCTGCCCATCCTCTCCACACACTGAAATACTGTAAAGAATGGAATGAATGAATGAAAAAGGCCAGTATGGCAATACCTAGAAGTTAGAAGTGGCAAATTAAAAATGGTAATTACTGATACCTTAATTAGGCTAATATGGTTGTCATTATTCTAGATACAACATATACTAATAAAGAGCCATGACCTGTTTTACCACTAGAGTGCACCTTTAAAGCTATAGAAAACATCAGCTTGCACCAACACGGACCTCTTCTTTCATTATAATGAGTTTGAGACAAGATATAGGAATCTACAAGTAACCAGTTGTATACGTGTCTTTATTTTAAACAATCTTCCCTCTGGTGATGGATGGAAAGGGTAGAAGGTGAAACATGTAACGCATGCCCAAAAGTCAAATCCCTGATAGGCAATCAATAGTACTAAGCTGCTGTGCGAAGGGCAAACCTTGACATAACTCAACAAATCTGCTCTATTAAAACAACTTTATCAAAAGCTCTAATCTCTTAGGGGAAAAATGGTAAGTTATTGCTGAAAGGTGCAAGAATAAGCAGCAGAAGGCTAACTTTGATATTTTTACCACATCAATCCCAACTAATATTGCATACTCTAGGAAATATATACAGAACACTGTAGAATGGTGATCTACTGAGTCCTCTCCAACTAAGCTGCTCAGTCTTGAAGAAAATCAGTCAGCATTGTGCCAGCATTAATAATATATATATATATATATATATATATATATATATATAGATATATAAATACACATATATATATATACATACATACATACACATACTCTTTTGCCCACCATATATTAAATGATTGTTGGGGTAAACTACCTACTCATTAGGTCCACAAAACAAGATGGGATCTCGCTCCACGCTGATGATAGCCAGTAAGCTTGAAACAGCTGTATGTGGATAGGATTCACAGCTTGTGTATAATCCAACCTTGGCTTTGCATAAAAGCTGTGTAATGCAGCGGGCATAAGCTTAAAGGAA
The DNA here is from genome assembly GCA_027410445.1 of Discoglossus pictus. Lineage (NCBI taxonomy): Eukaryota > Metazoa > Chordata > Amphibia > Anura > Alytidae > Discoglossus > Discoglossus pictus. The sequence goes on along the minus strand of CM050163.1, from coordinate 217,521,442 downwards.
GCCATGTTTAAAATGGACAATGGATTGAAGAGCGAGGCATTTGTGGGCACATTTGCATGTCTCTGCTCAGCTTCCCAGAATGCTGATTTTCTCTGAATTCTGAGCTGGCAACAGGTTTTTTAACTTGCTTTAGACATTCAAATGTGAACACAGATGTACTATGTATTTACTATATATATATATATATATATATATATATATATATATATACCGTTTTTATTCTGGGGGCCGATAGCTGATCAGTCCTCTACTTTTCTCAGCTTTAAATGTCAGAAAGCTACTTTTCCATGAGAAGAAGATGCATGTTGATGCCTTTACTGCTCGGTGGAGGCATTCACTTTGGTAGAGGCTGCATGTACGAGAGAGGCATTTATGTCTCTGCAGGAGCATGACGTGTAGTTATCGCAGCAAATGGCTGCTTCTCTTCATTTGTGGGAAAAGTGGTAAGTGTCAAGCTTTAGTGATAACAAATTAATCTTCCCTCTCCCAAATTTCACATACTCTCATCCTGATAAATAAGTTAACCAAATACCTTCAGGGTGCAATCTAACTTGATGTGCTGAAGCCAGACAAGATGGAACTTTTCATACAACAACAAAGTCTTCAAAAATGAAGATTTCCACTAAGTATTTATGCCCATTGTTTACACACCGGCCAAGGTTGTTGATTTGTTACACACTTAATAAATATATAATCCTTCATCTCATAGCTAAACACAACATTTTAGATTTTCAGCAGCTGCTAATTACATTAGACAATTAATGTACTAGTCATAAAAATTAGATATTAACCATTGTGATATAAATTACACAATAAAAGGTAATCCTTTAAAGGCTGATTGTTTTTTACTTTCTAAAATATGTTGTGCATTAACAAGTGTAGATCTTCAACAGAGTATATTCTATATAATGTAATAAAGGACTATAGTGGTTCTGCAGGTTACTTTTATATAGTTGCTATAGTAAAAATGAAATAATAGGGAAGAGAGCCAGAAACCGGATAAAACTAATTCTAAAGTGTATTTATTTAATGATGAATTGTTTAATCTAATAATACAGAAACAGTATTATGCTATTCTAGACTGAACACCTTCCATTTCATTTTCTCCTTGGCGTGTGCATGTGGGTGATTATAGTGGTTATGGCTGGAGATGTAATGACAATTCTGAGACAAGTTATGTGCTTGCATAAAATGTAATTCAATATGTACACATTTATATGTGCAGAGTAATAGTGTTTTGCTTACACTGACATTGCAAGATGCTCCTGTTTATGCTACTTCTTACAAGCCTGTCAAATTAATTAAATGTAATACCAACACTAGTACAAACACAGTCAGTGTATTCTTAAAGGAAAAGCAGAAAATCCTTATTTTTTCTCTGCCAGTGTAATTCCACTTTACACATTTACACCGTGGCTAATATTTTAAATCATAATTGACAGTTTTGCTTTGCAGCACTGCAGTCAAATGGGACATTTCCCACAATGCTTTATGTCAATTGCTAATTACTAAAATATTCAGTTAAATACACTTGTAAAATAAGACCCATCATCATGAAATCACTTCATACACACACAGGGTTAAGTTTTCCAGGCATTCTGCAGGTACGGTGGATAGTTATACATGCAGCAAAATAGTTCAACTAACATGTTAAGAATGTGTTGACAAAAAGATAAAACATAATTCAAAGTTATAGAAAGTGACCAAATGTCACTTCATTTGAGATGTACATAATTAATATCAGTTTTAATGTGCCAGCTGCTCATAGATCACAATTAATCCGTTGATGTGGTAAATTCTGAGGAAGCGCCATGAGTAAACATGAAACGTGTAAGAGAACGAAGAGGATGCCACAGTAATACCTCCATTGATCTATTACCCAAACTGCCTAAGTATCCTTTTTGGAACTAGACTGGCTTTTAAAATGCAGTGGCAAAACTAATCTACCCTCTGTAATCATGCAGATAGGTCCACTCACTTCCTACACCAGTGATGGAGACTGTGCTACAAGTTGGCAAACTGTGACCATATCTTAATATAAGGTAGCAGCATAAGCAATTTTGAATTTCTCAAGGATAAATTACTGTTGAAAATGGCCAGTACAATGTAGAGCCAATGCTTAATGTTCTTTAAAAAGTTCCCAACTTTTTTGTTGGGGGGGTGATAGAGTAAATTTAAAAAAAATACTTTATAAACTTGGCCTGCTACATCCTATAATTGTTTTTCTTTAAGCCCATCTGGCACAAGTGTGACTGGTTAGATAAATCTTATCTACTGATTTGAGAGTACACAAAGGAAATTAAAAATACATATAAAATGTTCTATACATTTCAAAACCCTTTTTGTTTTGAAGGCATAAGCACAACAATTGTATTGCATCAATTCAGTTGGGTATATGTTGAAACCTAACTATTTACAGAATACAACTCATAAAATGATGTTAAGAATAGATATGCATGCCATACTTTTTTGCAATGCAGAATTTTGAATGTAGCTATACCTGTAAATCCTTTGGTTTGTTATTTGCTATTGTTACTGATACCATATTGCATGTGCCATTAACCTATGGTACTAGAGCCAAATGGGGCACTGTACAGAACAATTAACTCTTCTGATAAACCCAGATTCTTCAGCTACATTTAAATAGGTTTACTTAAGTGAGCCTCAGTAATGCCCAAGGCAGCACGGTGTATACACCCACTATCCAACCCTTTAGACATTGTGATCAGAGTAGCACGAGTGTTATAGGCATGCGCATCACTGTCCATCGGTGCAGTTGCCATATTGGTTGGCAAACCTGCAATAGTTGCCATACGTTAATATGATGTATAACAACAAATCCGGCAAAATAATACCATTCCTGTGCACAGACAGTTGCACTCTATACAAATAAACTATCTAGCTAATGTTAAGACACTAGGCAGGCCCTTTAAACTCTATGAGCCCAGGTATGCACCAGAACCCCCCCTCAACCCTTCAAGGGAAACATTAAACAGATTAAACCAATGGGGGTCTTTATGGATTCAGTCTACAATGAAATAACCATTGCTAGGTGTGCTACCTAACCTCTTTTAGTTTAGATCAATAATCTCTCTTTATATGTTTTTCTCTATTACCACCTTCACAGAGCGAAATGATTTCTTGATGCAGATTGCTTCTATTTCTAGAACAGTACAGTTGATTACAGACTAAATTATAACATTTATCTGTACTATAGGCAACATTTTGTTTGAGTACTTTTTAAAACTACAATTTTAAGAGCCTAACTGTTATTTTGTCTTTATTTTGCAAAAAAAGTTAGAAGTTTATCACACATATACAAACATTTTCCATCTAGTTTTTATGATAAACACATTTCTATTCCACTTAGTGAAGTAAAACATTGTTGATTGCTTTAAAAAATATTTTTCACAATGGTAGCAATTATATAGGCAAAACTAAATAAGAAAATCAAATAAACATAATTTATTTGATTCATAATGTGAAACAGGCAACATAACACAAGTATGTAGCACTGTGTGATTAATAAGTATTAAACCATTTGATATGTTTACTTTAATTATTTCATGCAGCCTTACAGTATGGCAATGCTATAATTCTTAACTATGTTCTAAAATCCCCATGTTAGGATTCAAATTCATAAAACAGATTTTTCATTCACATTTTGATAGCAGAACTGACAAATTTTATAAAGTTTTCTAACTTCGCCATTTATTACATCCTTATATGGAGCCGTCTTACCTGACTACTGCAGCTCTACTTGCATTACTAGGGGTTTGATCACATTATTACTGCTTAAACAATCAGAAGCAAATAATACATTCACCTGTTGGGTACTGTTTGCCTCAAATTCACATTAACACTTCACTATTAAAAAACTGACTAGCCGGACATGGAGCCTCATTCAATTGTAAGTTACAGTAGACCTTAAGGGAGGCCGGAAGTTAATTTGCTATTCATATTTTTTTGCGAGCCAAAAACGGGCTACGTGTTACGGGCTTAAAATCCCAGCGGTTGTTACAACCATAACTTACACCCCATCTAAGCCTTCGATCTTTCACGTCCGCAGGAGTTACAATCACAAATCACTATTCAATTGCTACAATTCCTCAAGCCTGCAAATGTTTTCACACCTGTAAACAGCAAATGTAGAAGAAAATCCTACGAATACCACCAGATGGGACCTGCAAAGGGGTTAAAGAAATGTCTGTAGCACTGTAAAAGTTTGCGAGTCTGATCACATATCGGACCTCTAAACGCTAATTTGATTGACATGTAACCTCCCTATTATACCGCCGTAATGATGAAGGTCTCATTTACTATTGGCTGTTTCTAAATGGGTAGTTACGGCCTTGCTTAATTGATCATGTTCCTGAAGTGCTTATGATTGCATGGTTTAAGGTTTCAGCTTTAGGCCTGTAACTTGAGGGCTTGTACAACTGAATCGCTCCGTAATTGTAGCAGAGGAGTTCGAACCCACAGCAAGCCTGCAGACATACGGCCTGTATACCGCGAGATGCGGGCTGGGAATTGAATGAGGCTCACGGTATGGTAAATTTTCCAGCAAAAAGTAATTTAGAACCCAATAACAAAAAACATGCAGGTCTTTTAATTTCCTTAGCAACTAAGTAAGTCACCGAAGTTCTCTGTACTTCAAGAATTTAACTATGAAGGTAACACAATTATCAAATAATAATGTAAATAAATCCTTACAAATCTTTTGCGCAAACTGCAAAGTTAAACTGAGGAGGTTTCTGGATTTCACTAGGAATATATTGTAATATACCTATGTATCTATTTACTTTTATGTACTTTATTTTATTAAGAAGTGTTTAAAAGTTGATTTTTTTGCCTAAAATTATACCATTTGACTTGTGTGGGTCTGCCCTCTGTAGCTCATGTACACACAAAGTGTGAAGTGCAGTGGTCAAATTAACCTGTCAGTGATCCCTATCAAGAATGTAGAATATTGTTGTAGAATATTGACATTCATTGGTTGCTATGAGACAGGGCAATCCCTGTACTTAGAAGTATACTGTCTTCATGAGCGGCAGAGGGGAAAACAAATTAGGAATTCAGGCAGAAAAAACGTAAATTAGGTACATAGGCATATTATATTCTTAGTGAAATCCAGAAACCTTCGATGTCCCTTTAAAGTTAAACAGATTTCATAAAACTCTGGCAGGTCACCCTACAAGCACCTATTGTTTAAATATTTTAACAGTGCTTGTGAAGCTACCATTTTGAGTAATTACATAGTAAAGATGTTGTGGTCCTTATGTGACCAAATCTTGTTTAATGCATGTGTAAAACTAACAAAGTAATATTTCACAAATTGTTTAGTTTTATATAAATGTTTTAACTAAGTTAACTAATTTCATTCACTTGATTATATAAGATTTACTCTTTGCTTTCTTTTAAGAAGTCTCAATAGTAGCAGATTCTCAAGTTCTGCACCCCCCCCCCCCCCCCCACCACCCAGCTCTATTCTTATGACAGCTGGCATGTGGTACACTTGTGATATAAATCCATGCCCGCAAGGAGGGGCAGCACCTCAGAATGCTAACTGGCTGTGTATCTCCATGAAGAAGAACTGTATTATAGCACAAGCATATAACATGTCTGCTCTAGTGAGAAAGGAGCAAGAAAGAGAGCAAGAAAGGGGGGGGGGGGGGGGGGGGGGGGGGGGATGAGGATTAAATGAATTAGTAATTTTTTTTAAATATAAAACTAAATGTTTTTGCCTGAAGAGTACCTTTAATTACTAAAACAGTATAAGAAACACAAAATAATAACTTAAAACTGATCTTCATTGTAAATTATAAATATCTCAAGGTAAAGGATCAGATAGATTCAAGTATACAATCTTGGAGAAAGATCAGAGAATTGCTCTATCATATGGGCCAGATGTACTAAATTTGGATTCAATACATTTTTCAATGCTTCACCCTTTAGTATAAAAGCCTTTAGGAGTTTAAAGTAGTAAATGGCACCATCAACCCAGTCACATCTACATTGAAAATGACAAGAATATATAATAAATCAACAGAACAACTCAATATTAAACTCTCAGTAAGGGTGCTCACTGTTCATACCAATAGTCAAATGTATTTTATGCTATTGGATATGCTGCATTTGCAGTTCCTTCTTCACCTTTTTACATGCAAACTATATTTTGTAAGAAAATGAACAAGTGGAGGAAAGATTATAGTGCAGGAACATTTAAAGGGCCTTTATACAATGAAACGATAAACAGTATTATATATATACAGTATATATATATTTGAAAACATTTAAACATCTAGTAAGAGCATAATTACGCAGGGAAAAATCATAAACTTTAGTTTTTAATTAAAGCAAAATAAATGTTGACGCTTCTACTAGGCCCTGGAGGCATCAGTGATAATTCCATGTGTGATAGGAGGGCTTACATTTCTGGAGGAATATAGCTTGCATCTATTGATGCAAGCTGCCTGTTACTGGGCTTGTGTAGGGGAATGTGCATAGTGTAAGTTTCAATCACCTAAAAATCCTCCTGATTTCTCCCCTTCCCCCGATAAAAAAAAAAAACATCCCTTATGATCCAATTCTCAAACAGTGATGCCACAAAGACAAAATTGAATCCACTGTTCATAAATAGCGTCTTCAAATATTCCGATTTTTTTTCTACATTTTGTTTCTGTTCAATGCTTAAACAGCTGCTAGCGTTTGTTTGTTACAAACACAAACAAGTGCAGCCTTTCTTGAAGTTCAGTGCTTTGTTAAGTTGAGAATGGGTTAATGAATAAGCAGAGTTTCATACTTACCCACACAATATCCCACTAAATTAAGGTACTGCCCATCTGCACAGCTTGTCTTGCAGCTTCCTTCAATCAGAGCTGCGTGGGGATGACATGTCAGACACTCTGCCTCAGAGGACCCACTGCACTCCTTGCAAGATGGATGGCACACTGCATTTGGGAGACAAAGCAAATTCATTTGGCTAATAAACGGTATTACTTATTATTGGTTTAACCTACCTAAACCATGTGCTACATATAATATTGGGCCAGATTCATTGAACTTTTTAAAAGCTTATAAGGTGAAATGATGCCTTGTATTATAATAGAAATCAATCCATGTATATCAATTATTTTCTTTTAAGCTTATGGGTATGCTTTGTAAAACTTGCCCTGAGAAGGATGTACAATGCTAGCCAGTAGAATATAAAAAATATGTAAAAATAACCAAAGTGATATAGAGACAATACAGTACCTTTATTTTTCTAATAAGCTAGCCATTAAAGTGAGTTTCCAGCACAGTAAAATGCCTTGTTTGTACTTAGAGACTTGAAGATCAGTTTTATTTGTGTACCTGTCTGATGATGATCAGCACATTTTATTACTTCTATAATCAATTTAAGATTAAAAGAAGCGCTATAATTATGCTGTATTATAAAAGTCAATATGATGCCATTCTTCACCATCCTATGTTAGCATTTACTTACTATGACAAGTGGACTCCTTGCTGTAGAATCCCTCTGGACAGCTATTCCTACACACTCCATTGTGCAGCTTGTTTGGAGAGATGCAGGCGGTGCAGTTGGAGATGCCTCTGCCTGTACAGCTGCTGCATGAAGAGTGACAATCTGAAATAAAACAAACCCAATGTCATTAATACAAAACTTTACTGGATGAACCTCAAAATTACCTGGTTTTGGACTGGATTGGGAACGTGGGATTGGGAGACCTTGTGGTTTGGGAAAATGTACTCCTGAATTTATCTGGCCTCAATGTACACCAGTGTTTCCTAAGATAATTTAGCTGTGAAAACATTTTTGATCTCTAGAAGTATCATCTGACACCCCTAACGTCTATGAAGAGGACCCCAGCACCATAAAATGGAAATCATTCCCTGTAATCCCCCAATGAAACCCAGAATCTCTAAATCTTGGCCATTCCAAAGACACCAAAAATGATGAAACCACGGATCAAACAAATGGACCCCCAATATTCTAATGAACAGAGTTTGAGCATTCATTCACATTTGTGCAACGCCACACCCCTATTGCTTCTCCTCCTTTTCCCCATGCCATGTTCTAATCATAAGATCACCACACAACATAAAGTTGTACGTTTTTGTGTATATATATAGTATATATATATATATACACACAAAGTGTATGCATACCAAAAAAAAATAATTGCATAAAGATATCCCTGTGCATATGCAAACACTATTCCATGGCACAGCATTGTCAGATTCAGGAAGCCTGATGTCTCCTGTTGCCCTAGGCCTGGGCCTCACATCACTGTGCTAGTGAAACATGACGACTGTCTATTGACTCTGACAACAAGCTTTGGAGTGAATTTATGGTCTATTTGTTTGGTATGGAAAACATCAGAAGTGTTGTGTTTCTGCCTACGCCAACAAGGTCCAGGACTAATTCAGCACATTTTCAGGGGGCAGCTGCTTGCATTGCCATAAAAAAAACCTGTGTAAATGTATAGGCATGTTTATATACAGTACAGTTTTTTTACTTACTATACATAAACACATATACTAACTTGGAATTTAACAAAGCAAAAAGAAGAATACTAACTATGAAAACAAAACAAAAAAACTATGAAAATCAAGTTTTAGTACTATAAAAAAATTAAATAAAGTATTCTATGTTTGCCGCAATGTAATTTTGTACACGAGAATCCCGCAGCTTCCAGCTTCACCTGGAGTTGAAATGGGCATTCAATGTAGGTTAGTGATTAACACTGAATATAGGAGTTGGCAATTTATATTTCTCTAATGAGCAGTGTTATGAATACTTGCATTCTTGGTTAAGCAGCATGAAGTATTCTGGAGCCAGAAAACAGCACATTATTTACTTACATTATGACTCACAAAACCACTTGGAATTTACTTCAAGGAATTTAATTGTCTGATCTTTTTTCAACAGTTTAGTATGTTCGCTTATTCATAAGTGTAAATCCTCAGACCTTCATACAAAGAAAACTATTCTGTGGTTTGTAGGATAAGCCATGTAGGCACAGATTACACTCAACTACAACATGTCCATACATATTAACTAAGCGTGTAGTACAATTAAACATACTGTTAAAGCTACAGGCACAAACACCATGAACTCAGTTCTGCCCCATACTGAAAATATGTACCCTAGGTCAGTGGTTCTCAAATGTTCTTCCTGATGGACCATTTAAAAGACAAATGTGGTAAAGCTTATCTATATTGTTTTTGAACAATTACAAATGACAAAGGACATTAAAGCAAAGAACAAAAACAAGCAAACTTTATATTCTGCTATTTTTATATGCAGTTATTCTTTACTGCATGGATCTATCATGTTTTTTTCTGTGCTACTGTCTTTATCTGGTAAGTGTGTCTTAGTAAACTAATAAGCATCCTTTTAATTCTGCTGAGTATCCTGGAAGATGTATCTGCAACATTCCCACTGTGCACACAGACACTTGTATATTCAAAGACTAATACTAATTGAGGAAGTCTATCTGCTGAAGCCAAAATGGTAGGTGAAACTGCAGCATAATTGCATATACAGGTATACCCCACTTAAAGCTACCCCGTTTAGAGCTGATTCGCTATAGAGCGTTTTTTTCTGCCAGACCCCTTTTAATGCTAAACCTTGCTTTAACGCTGTTTTTGCCTGCCAGACCCCTTTTAATGCCCTGAATCTCTATAGCACTGCCTTGATATAGCACTGTTTTTGCCTGCCAGACCCCTTTTAATGCTCTGAATCTCTATAGCACTGCCTTGATATAACACTGTTGTTGCCTGCCGGACCCCTTTTAATGCTCTGAATCTCTATAGCACTGCCTTGATATAGCACTGTTTTTGCCTGCCAGACCCCTTTTAATGCCCTGAATCTCTATAGCACTGCCTTGATATAGCACTGTTTTTGCCTGCCAGACCCCTTTTAATGCTCTGAATCTCTATAGCACTGCCTTGATATAACACTGTTGTTGCCTGCCGGACCCCTTTTAATGCTCTGAATCTCTATAGCACTGCCTTGATATAGCACTGTTTTTGCCTGCCAGACCCCTTTTAATGCTCTGAATCTCTATAGCACTGCCTTGATATAACACTGTTGTTGCCTGCCGGACCCCTTTTAATGCTCTGAATCTCTATAGCACTGCCTTGATATAACACTGTTGTTGCCTGCCGGACCCCTTTTAATGCTCTGAATCTCTATAGCACTGCCTTGATATAACACTGTTGTTGCCTGCCGGACCCCTTTTAACGCTCTGATTCTCTATAGCACTGCCTTGATATAACACTGTTGTTGCCTGCCGGACCCCTTTTAATGCTCTGAATCTCTATAGCACTGCCTTGATATAACACTGTTGTTGCCTGCCGGACCCCTTTTAACGCTCTGATTCTCTATAGCACTGCCTTGATATAACACTGTTGTTGCCTGCCGGACCCCTTTTAATGCTCTGAATCTCTATAGCACTGCCTTGATATAACACTGTTGTTGCCTGCCGGACCCCTTTTAATGCTCTGAATCTCTATAGCACTGCCTTGATATAACACTGTTGTTGCCTGCCGGACCCCTTTTAACGCTCTGATTCTCTATAGCACTGCCTTGATATAACACTGTTGTTGCCTGCCGGACCCCTTTTAATGCTCTGAATCTCTATAGCACTGCCTTGATATAACACTGTTGTTGCCTGCCGGACCCCTTTTAATGCTCTGAATCTCTATAGCACTGCCTTGATATAACACTGTTGTTGCCTGCCTGACCCCTTTTAACGCTCTGATTCTCTATAGCACTGCCTTGATATAACACTGTTTTTGTCTGCCGGACCCCTTTTAATGCTCTGAATCTCTATAGCACTGCCTTGATATAGCACTGTTGTTGCCTGCCGGACCCCTTTTAATGCTCTGAATCTCTATAGCACTGCCTTGATATAACACTGTTTTTGTCTGCCGGACCCCTTTTAATGCTCTGAATCTCTAAAGCACTGCCTTGCTATAACACTGTTGTTGCCTGCCGGACCCCTTTTAATGCTCTGAATCTCTAAAGCACTGCCTTGATATAACACGGTTTTTGCCTGCCGGACCCCTTTTAATGCTCTGAATCTCTAAAGCACTGCCTTGATATAACACTGTTTTTGCCTGCCGGACCCCTTTTAACGCTCTGAATCTCTATAGCATTGCCCCACTATAACACTGCTTTTGCCTGTCGGACCCCTTATATTGCTCTGATTCCCTATAGCATTGCCCCACTATAACTCTGTTTTTGTCTGCAGGACCCTTTTTATTGCTCTGATTTCCTATAGCATTGCCCCACTATAACACTGTTTTTGCCTGTTGGACCCTTTTTATTGCTCTGATTTCCTATAGCATCGCCCCACTATAACACTGTTTTTGCCTGCCGGACCCCTTTTAACGATCTGAATCTCTATAGCATTGCCCCACTATAACGCTGTTTTTGCCTGTCGGACCCCTTATATTGCTCTGATTCCCTATAGCATTGCCCCACTATAACACTGTTTTTGCCTGCCGGACCCCTTTTAACGCTCTGAATCTCTATAGCATTGCCCCACTATAACGCTGTTTTTGCTTGTCGGACCCCTTATATTGCTCTGATTCCCTATAGCATTGCCCCACTATAACACTGTTTTTGCCTGTTGGACCCCTTTTTTGCTCTGATTCCCTATAGCATTGCCCCACTATAACACTGTTTTTGCCTGTCGGACCCCTTTTATTGCTCTGATTCCCTATAGCATTGCCCCACTATAATGCTGTTTTTGTCTGTTGGACCCCTTTTATTGCTCTGAGTCTCTATAGCATTGTCCCACTATAACACTGTTTTTGTCTGCCGTACCCCTTTTATTGCTCTGATTCCGCATAGCATTGCCCCACTATAACTCTGTTTTTGCCTGTTGGACCCCTTTTATTGCTCTGATTCACTATAGCATTGCCCCACTATAACTCTGTTTTTGCCTGTCCGACCCCTTTTATTGCTCTGATTCACTATAGCATTGCCCCACTATAACTCTGTTTTTGCCTGTCCGACCCCTTATATTGCTCTGAGTCTCTATAGCATTGTCCCACTATAACTCTGTTTTTGCCTGTCGGTCCCCTTTTATTGCTGATTCCCTTTAGCATTGCCCCACTATAACACTGTTTTTGCCTGTCGGACCCCTTATACTGCTTTGATTCCCTATAGCATTTCCCCACTATAACACTGTTTTTGTCTGCCGTACCCCTTTTATTGCTCTGATTCACTATAGCATTGCCCCACTATAACTCTGTTTTTGCCTGTCCGACCCCTTATATTGCTCTGAGTCTCTATAGCATTGTCCCACTATAACTCTGTTTTTGCCTGTCGGTCCCCTTTTATTGCTGATTCCCTTTAGCATTGCCCCACTATAACACTGTTTTTGCCTGTCGGACCCCTTATACTGCTTTGATTCCCTATAGCATTGCCCCACTATAACACTGTTTTTGTCTGCCGGACCACTTTTATTGCTCTGATTCCCTATAGCATTGCCCCACTATAACGCTGTTTTTGCCTGTTGGACCCCTTTTATTACTCTGATTACCTGTAGCATTGCCCCACTATAATGCTGTTTGTGCCTGTCGGACCCCTTTTATTACTCTGATTCCCTGTAGCATTGCCCAACTATAATGCTGTTTGTGCCTGCTGGACCCCTTTTAACGCTCTGATTCTCTATAGCATTGCCCCACTATAACACTGTTTTTGCCTGTCGGACCCCTTATATTGCTTTGATTCCCTATAGCATTGCCCCACTATAACGCTGTTTTTGTCTGCCGGACCCCTTTTATTGCTCTGATTCCCTGTAGCATTGCCCCACTATAATGCTGTTTATGCCTGCTGGACCCCTGTTAATGCTCTGATTCTCTATAGCATTGCCCCCACTATACCGCTGTTTTTGCCTGCCGGACCCCTTTCAACGGTCTGATTCCCTATAATCCAGGATGGCCCAGAAGCTTCAAAATCAATAATTTAAAGTTTAAATTTCTGCTAATGTTCAGTTTGTGTTAGTGTTATGTTTGCTGTTTCTTTGAAGGTCATATAAAACCAAAAAAGTTTACATTTCAATTGAAATTGGGTGTTTTTCTCCTGAGTTCCCCCATCCCTATCTTCCCCATGTTACACTGCCCTGTTTAGAGCTGTCTCGCTTAGCACTCCTATTGCCTGGAACCTATCTACAGTGTTAAACAAGGTATTCCTGTACAAGATAATACATTAAAGGCTGTATTATTATTTTTAGGTGGATGATCTATATAAGATAAATTATGGGTCAAAGCTTTCACGGATAAGACATACTGCTCCATAGCCTAGTGGCCAAATCTGGTAATGCATGGTTAAGTTTAACTTTTAGCTAAGCTATATGCTATTTTTTGTGTGCCCTATTCATTTAAGCATGGGGGAGGGGGGGTCCCTATGTTCCTACGCCCCTGATCTAGTTGCTTATAGTTTTTAAGCATTCCTATTAATGGTTTAAGTTTGTTGTTCGTAAACAAGTCCGGGAGTTTCTGCACCAAGTTATACAAATTGTTAGTATAAACTGTGCCCTGATATCTTGAGAAAATAAGTGGAGTGTATTATAAAAGTTAAAAGAAAAAGTCCAATGTATGGCATTCCCAAACAAATTACCCTTCACATGCATCACTAGAAACAAGAAATAGTTTTATCATTTGCCATAATGTATAAAAAAAAAGTGTAATTGGATGTTACTATTATTAAGTAAGTTTAAATAATTGTGGTTTACTAACTGCACTTAAGAAAATCTCTGTTTAGCAAAACCCCTATCAAAATTTTATAAAAGATATATATATATAAATTAGTTTTTAAGTAGAAAAATATAATTCTGGAGTCATCTATGTGTGTGAGGTGTGTTTACATTTCTGGAGTGCAGGGCTTGCATATTTTGATGCAAGCGTGCCTGCTTCTAAGAATGTATGGAGGAAGGGAGTTGCAGTCAAATTCAGTGAGATACAATTATCTATCAATTATCTCTCCCTCTTGCGTTCTCCCCACCAATAAATAAAACACACACCGCTTGGGCTCCAGCTACCCGAAAGTGATGAAATAAAGACAATATGTATTCTTCTACCCATAAAGAATCTTCGATAAATTCTGATATTCTCAAAAAGTATATATTTGTATATTCATGGCTCACTTAGGTGCTAATGTTGTTAGTTTGTTACATACTTCACAGTAGACAAAACGTGTATTTTTTTTCTTGCAGTACAGTTGAGGAGTGCACATGCACTGATGCGTCCCTATACACAGTTCAGGAGTTTTTACTGCATATAAGATCTTTTCATTTCTGCGCAGTGAAGTCAAATGAGGCATTGAGGGCATAATTATTTTGCCTAGTATAACATTACAGTGAGCAGCGTGTTTGTCATCACCTTATCATTTCCAGCCTCCAGATTTTAGTATCCGCAGACTGTGTGTTTTGTCAAGGCTGAGAAAGTTGGACTGCTAAGCACAAAGTGCATTCATTAAACTGCCAGGCTGTGAACTGGATTGCCCACCATTTGTCAAAATCTGTTCTGGCTATAAAGTTGGTGAAAAACGCACCACATTTTTCAAACCTAGTCAGTCATAGTAAAACTAATGAGATGGTACCCTTTATGTTTTTAAATAAGAAGTTTCACTATTTTAACAAACTAAAATTGATAAAGGGAAAATGTTTTAGGAAGTTCAAAAAAGTAAAAAATTGGGAAGGAATGTGACTTTTTTTAAAGGGACATGGAACATTTCTGAATTTCACTAGCGATATAATATACCTACCGTATTGGTCCGAATATAAGCCGCACCCGCATATAAGCCGCACCCATAAAGCTCAAGGGGAAAAAATAGAAAAAAGATCGTACTCAAATATAAGCCGCACCCGTAAAATTGGAGAGAAAAAGACTCTCTCCAAGTGATCAGCCATTGTAAGAAACAGGCTTTCTAAATAGCACTGTAGCCTTTTTTGCAGGTTACAGGCTTTACAGGAGGTTAGAATCACTAAAACTGTAAATCGCTATTCAATACCGCAGTCTAAAGCACGAAAATCGGCACCCTTAACTCGCAACCGCGCAAATGGCAGTAATTTTGCATTCACGAATAGAAGTCGCACGCGTTACAAGCAAAATTCGCAAATCGGCAATGATTTTTTTTACGGTCGCGAATATAAGCTGCACCCGTAACTAGCAAGCTCAAAAATTGGAAAAAAGGTGCGGCTTATAATCGGACCAATACGGTATGTATTTATTTACTTACATACTTTATTTTATTAAGAAGGGCTTAAAATCTTTTTTTTTTTTTGTGTGCCTAAAATCTTACAAGTAGTTCCTAACTGGTTTCTCCCGTCTGCATCTTTTGCAGATAATGTACTGCTGAGCACAGGGTGTGCAATGTCTCATAGTAACCAATCAATGGCAACATTTTGCAACATGCTACTTGAGAGAGGTCACAGACTGTTAATTTGAAACAATGCACCTCACTGTGTATTCACTGTGTATTCATGAGCTGCACAGGGCAGGTCCAAGCAGGTACAATTTGTATGATTTTAGGCAGAGGCATGAAGCAGAATGTTGCCATTGATTGCTTGCTATGAGACTAAGGCAAACCCTGTACTTAGATGTACAATGTCTTCATGAGTGGCAGAAGGGAAAACAAATTAGTTAAATTAAACTATTTTTATGATTTTTGGCTTCTTAATATGTTTTTATAAGTATATACATATATAACAAAAAAGCCTTAGCTGATATGTAAACAATGTCAGTCCATCTTGGACTGCTAGTCGTCATCTAGTTGGCCTTCTGGGGCTTACTTTAAGTTGTAGCTCTATTGTCAAGTGTCAGATTTTTACCAGAACTGAATAGAGAAGTTGCCAGAATCTATAGTTCCTCTCATTCTCCCAGGTTTCTAATCCTGTTAGGAACAAATGCAAAATACTGTCTGCCATTAAAGCAAAATCGGTTTCCATAGTGAAAAAACAAAATACTATTTATTTATTTTAAACATTCAAAACATTTTGCACATTATCAAGTAAAGTTCTCCATATGCCACTTCAATCGTCCTTTAACAACAGGATTTAATGGAAGTGCAACCCACAATAGAATCAATATCGCTCTCAGGCACAAACAGTCTGAAAGCCCCCAGTCATAAGCAAGATCAGCTAAAATTAGCTTGTTACAAATGTGAAGTGGTGGTGCTTTAATATATTGAAGGCTAGCTAAAGTTTTTATTATTTTCTACAAATGTTTTAGAAAGATATTTAAAAGCACACATAAATATGGCACTTCAATGGCCCTTTAAACAGCTAACAGTCTATGAAAGCAGAGAATAGAGCCCCCCCCTAGTCAGGACCTGCAGGTCCTGAACGGAGGGGGGCCTTGACACTGCCGGGATACGCTGCCGGCTACTGATTGGGTGGTGCCAATGCCGGTGGGCGGGGCAGGGTGCGATCTGCTTGCGTGGACGCCATCTTTGATCACATTGCAGCCGGACAGCGTCTCCCTACCTCCCTCCCTGAATTGATGGTATTGGTTCTTGGGGGGTGGTAGATGTTTTTGTTTTCTTATTGAGTTAAAAAAAAAAAAGTTTGCTATCAGTTGGTGGGAATTGTTACATTAGATATTTATGATGTGAATAAGAATTAAAAAAAAATTATATATATATATATATATATATATATATATAAATATATATATATATATATATATATACAGTCAGGTCCATAAATATTGGGACATCAACACAATTCTAAACTTTTTGGCTCTATACACCAACACAATTGATTTTGAAATGAAACTAACAAGATGTGCTTTAACTGCAGACTTTCAGCTTTAATTTGAGGGTATTTACATCCAAATCAGGTGAACGGTGTAGGAATTACAACAGTTTGTATATGTGCCTCCCACTTTTTAAGGGACCAAAAGTAATGGGACAATTGGCTGCTCAGCTGTTCCATGGCCAGGTGTGTGTTAGTCCCTCATTATGCCATTTACAAAGAGCTGATACAAGCTCCAGTGTTCATTTCAAGTGTGCTATTTGCATTTGTTGCTGTTAACTCTCAATATGAGATCCAAAGAGCTGTCACTATCAGTGAAGCAAGCCATCATTAGGCTGAAAAAACAAAACAAACCCATCAGAGAGACAGCAAAAACATTAGGTGTGGCCAAATCAACTGTTTGGAACATACTTAAAAAGAAAGAACGCACCGGTGAGCTCAGCAACACCAAAAGACCCGGAAGACCACGGAAAACAACTGTGGTGGATGACCGAAGAATTCTTTCCCTGGTGAAGAAAACACCCTTCACAACAGTTGGCCAGATCAAGAACACTCTCCAGGAGGTAGGTGTATGTGTGTCAAAGTCAACAATCAAGAGAAGACTTCACCAGAGTGAATACAGAGGGTTCACCACAAGATGTAAACCATTGGTGAGCCTCAAAAACAGGAAGGTCAGATTAGAGTTTGCCAAATAACATCTAAAAAAGCCTTCACAGTTCTGGAACAACATCCTATGGACAGATGAGACCAAGATCAACTTATACCAGAGTGATGGGAAGAGAAGAGTATGGAGAAGGAAAGGAACTGCTCATGATCCAAAGCATACCACCTCATCAGTGAAGCATGGTGGTGGTAGTGTCATGACGTGGGCACGTATGGCTGCCAATGGAACTGGTTCTCTTGTATTTATTGATGATGTGACTGCTGACAATAGCAGCAGGATGAATTCTGAAGTGTTTTGGGCAATATTATCTGCTCATATTCAGCCAAATGCTTCAGAACTCATCGGACGGCGCTTCACAGTGCAGATGGACAATGACCCGAAGCATACTGCAAAAGCAACCAAAGAGTTTTTTAAGGGAAAGAAGTGGAATGTTATGCAATGGCCAAGTCAAATCACCTGATCTGAATCCGATTGAGCATGCATTTCACTTGCTGAAGACAAAACTGAAGGGAAAATGCCCCAAGAACAAGCAGGAACTGAAGACAGTTGCAATAGAGGTCTGGCAGAGCATCACCAGGGATAAAAACGCAGTGTCTGGTGATGTCTATGCGTTCCAGACTTCAGGCTGTAATTGACTGCAAAGGATTTGCAACCAGGCATTAAAAAGTGAAAGTTTGTTTTATGACTGTTAATCTGTCCCATTACTTTTGGTCCCTTATAAAGTTGGAGGCACATATACAAACTGTTGTAATTCCTACACCGTTCACCTGATTTGGATGTAAATACCCTCAAATTAAAGCTGAAAGTCTGCAGTTAAAGCACATCTTGTTCGTTTCATTTCAAATCCATTGTGGTGGTGTATAGAGCCAAAAAGATTAGAATTATGTCGATGTCCCAATATTTATGGACCTGACTGTATATATATAAATTATGAATATTAAGAAAGTTTTATAGGAGGAAATTATATTCTGATTGTATATGTATTCTGTCACAGCGGTTGGCGGGTGGAGTTGCCCGGCACAGTGGCGGAAAAGGTGACGTCACTACCCCAGGAGGATGTGCCGATTAAGGAGTTGGGCCCCTCCTCCTCCTTCCCAGGCATTTACGATATTGATATGTTTAGCAATAAATGGCCTGTGGCCAGTTGTACCTCCACTCCGGTGTCACGTGTGTTTATTTTAGATATATGGGTCTTTATTTTAAGGAAGGCACTTACAGACTGTGCCGTGTCATGTTATTTCCCCTGACCTTGATGTTACAAAGTCAAACAGTTTGATAGACTAAAAACCCATAGTTAGAAATATCTGATTTGTTTCTAGCTATTTTCACATTTTATGGAAATGTCAGTTGTGAGTGAAATTTTAATTACTTGAAAATGCAGATCAGCTACTGGCATGTTGCCTTTTTTCTGCTCAAACTATTGAATTAAAAGAGCTGCCTCGAGGCCCTGACTAGGAAATACAAGCCTATCAAAACATCTACTTACAGCAAGAATTGATTCAAACTCACCTTGAGCAAATAGACTACAAAATGTCTCATTAACCCTTTCTGACATATTTCTGTGATAATATATTAAGAAGAAAAACCACTACAAATAAACTATGCACCAGAGGACCACAGTGGCAATATTTTTTTAAATGTACTGTTTTGAAGAACTTTATTGACAATGTGTAACTTGTTTTTAGGATGTAAATAAAAATGCTGTCAATACTGTTTGTCACACAATGTGAGGCTTTTGCTCATCTGAGCACCTACGTTGGTTTTATTTTCAAAGTCCTGCATGCCTGGCGTTGTTAGTGTGTTACTGTTTTCGCCATCGTGTATTTTCTAAGTTCTGCGTGCCTAGCATTGCAGAGCCTCGTTTTCATTCAGTTTTCATCCAGAATTTTTTCCCTCGCTTAGCCGACTTTCGTCCAACGAAAAACACAAAATATGGCTCCAATTAGTTTGCAACTTCACTCCCAGGCTTCCTGGGTCTCCCCCTGTGCTGTGTGTGAGTGTGTTATTTTTTTTTATATATTTCGGTAGTTTTTCTGTGTTTTCGAGTTACGCGTTTGAACCAACTGCGTGCCTCAACTGCTCGAGGACCACGGTGTAGTGAGCACCTTTGGCGCCAGAGGCGCTCATTGCAGCCTAAGTCCCGCGTACCTCAACTTTTGGCGCTCATTGCAGCCTAAGTCATGCATGCTTCAACGGCTCGAATTGCTTTGCAAAGCTCGCAGGCGTCCCAACTATACATGTGACAACTATATATGTGATTTAATTTTTTAACCCTTGAAATGCCAGCTTTATAACAAAGTCAGGACACTTATTTGTGCCAGGTCACTGCACTAGTTGCGGAACTCTGTGTAGATCTCTTTGTAACCAAATTTATCAGGAGACCATGATGATGTTTGAAAAACAGTTTGTAGGGGAATTAAAGTATCTTTTTTTTTTACATTTGCTGCAATCACTTTTCATAGCAAGGAAATATGTTGCATTTCTAAAACCTGTTCTTTTAAACACATGATAGAAAATGTCTTAAAGGGACATGGAAATATATATTTTTTCTACAATATTTGTTAATGTGTCTTTTTTTTATTTATTTTTTATTCATGATTCAGTACACAATATAGAGGTTTCCCTGGTGGTCCGGTGGATATGATCCAGTGCTTTCACCCCTGCGACCTGGGTTTGATTTAAATTAGGGAACCAAGAGGTCACACCACCCTGAAGCCGAGCGAGGGTGGTCAGTACTTGAATGGGAGACCACCTAGGAATACCAGGAGTTTTACACTATGGCCCCCTTGAAAATGAACTGGCAACCCACTCCTGTATCTGTGCCATGAATACCAAGTGGATCAACATTGTGTGTTGTGGTCCATGCGGTCAGAGAGTCGGCCACGACTGAGCAACGCAAACAAACACACAATATACTGTTCCTACTTGTTTGCCAATGACACCTATACATTACATTATGCTCTGTACTTTACCCTCATTCCAAGGAATTTTAGACCGCTTCCACTGAAAGGTATATGCAAGTGAGGTGGGTTATGAATGCATCCTGTAGAATGCATCATAACCCACCTAGCAAAAAATGTATTCAGGAAAAAATGCAAAACATTTTTTGCAAAAAAAAAAATAAATGTGCAGGGGTGATATAGATATCCCAAGCAATGGCACTGCGCATATTGGGGACTTCATAAAAAAAAAAGTACCCAATATAAAAAGCTGCTAATTGGCTAAAGGAAAGAAAAGTGTCTGAAATCATGTGACTTCCCACAGTAGGGAAGACTTCAAGTGCTAACTGAGCATGCCTGAACAATGTATAATTTATGCTAATATTCAATGTGAATTTCAGGGGGTTTCAACATTGAGAGAAAACTGTTTTCAAATGGAAGAAATGCAGTAGTGCACCTGTGCACATGATGAAAGGACTCCCAGTCATCAAACAATATAAATTAGTAATAGACAAAAAAAAAAGAACTACAAAACCATTCAAAATACAGTTAAAGATGGAGACAAATGAAGCAACACACCTGTACTACTCTACATACAACAAATACAAATTATCAAATCATAATTTTATAAATGTAATGTATGTTGTGCCTTAAATAGATGCGCTAAGATTCTATGAGGCTGTTTTCTTTTCATTTTTCAATAGAAATCATCCATTGTAGGCTTAGTCAATATGGCTCTTAGAATGTTCTAATACATTAAAAGGTGAACAGTAGTTTTAGTTTATTATGTTTGTGAACAGCCTAACAACATTAGCAGTAATGTAATGCATGAGCATAAAATTATTATTTGACACAATTTTAAAACACTATATTTGATTATATAAAATGTTATGTTTCTACCTACAATACTTACTGCTGCCTTGGAGCTTGGGGGGTGTTTTTCTCTACTGAGTAGTAGAGGAAGAAGTTGGGGAGGAGTGTGGTGGGTGGGCGGTTTGTTATATCATTGGAGCCTTTAGTATTTCCCATCTATTCACTTTCCCTGCATATACTCAGAAGCAGGCAGTTGTGAGATAAACTGTAAGCACTGAGCCAGGAGAGATGTAAATACCCCTTTCACTTACACATAAACTTCAGTGAAATATCATGCATGCCTCTAGGGACCAGCAGAGGAATCATAGATTATGTGTTTTTATTTTGATATAAAAAAATGAATATGTATATATATATATATATATATATATATATATATATATATATATATATCATTGTACAGTGGTCCTTTAAGAGCATATTTATGCTGTTTCTCCTTCACATAAAATTCTTACATTATGTTGATTACAGCTTTACTTTAAGAAAAATGTAGAATAAGTTGTCTTTTTGATTGTTTCTAACCCTTTGAGATAAGGCATTATTAAACTGTCGTACTTTATACCATTTTGCAATTAGTTTCTGAATTTATCACTTCATTGAAAACGTTAAAGACTAATTCTTGTTTTACTGTTATTGTTCCAGCTAAAATGTTTCCTCCCTTAGACAGCAATTCAGAATAATAATAGGAAGAACGTATGGCTCTTTGCTTGTAATCTCTGAAAGGCTGACTAATTAGATAAAGTTTGACAGTTGTGTAGAAAATGTTTATTAATGGAACAAGAACACTCGTCTCTAAGCTTGTTATACAGCGTCCCATGAATGGTCCCACTGTGTCTCGTGTATAAATGAGCTGAATTGCTGAACACAGTTTGGATGGCTTTCTGTGAGCTGTCAAATAATGTCCTGGAGAAAAGGATCTTGGCAGATCCTGGTGTAATCCTTGTGCATTGTTGTTACATGTTAACATTAAATTCACTCCACCCGCTGGCTGTGTCTTCATCGAGATGTCATCAATAAAGATAATTTATCAAAACTGTTATCATCATCATTAGACTTTAAATGCACATATATACAGGGGTGGACATAAAAAATAGAAACAACTCATAATATACTAATAACAAACTGTGGATATTTTTAAAATGTACTATTTTGAAGAAAATATTCACCATATTTTAGAAAAAAACTGCTTCTAATGTATTCATTTTGGTTTGCAGTTATGCTGCAGTGTAATCTAACATTTTGTTTCAGCAGAGCAACTCCTGAGTTCTGAATACACAGGAAGTTTTTGTCTGAGGCATATATAGCTGCCAGTTCTATCCGTGACTGTAAAGGGAAGGTCATTAGAATACAAGGACACACCTACCTGAAAAATTAAGACAGCAGCATGGAAGAGAATAAAATGGATCCCTGCAGTGAATAATAATTGTACAGTAAATAGAAAGCTACATACTCTGTATGCTGCAGAGGTCTCTCTTAAAGGACTGCAAGGGAAAAAATAACACAGCCTCTAATGTATTTATTTATGTGCATTTACTCTGCGTTGGATTCTGCCATTTTGTTTTTTGTAGTTCAGCTTCCTGAGATGGGAGGAGACTTTAGATACACAGGGAGTTGTGGAAAGTGGTCGTAACTACTGCCAGTGATCCCAGCAATACTAATGGCAAACTTGTTAATTTTCAAGGACACACCCACCTCAGGAAATAACAGGCAGCCATAGGAAGGAAAACAACATGAAAGCCTACAGCAAAGAATAATTGTACATAAAAGTTGCCCACCATCATGTTTTTGAGCACAGTTTAATATGAAGGAGCTGAATCAGAACAGGGCTCCCCTCTGCCTTGAGAGCAGCTCCAACCCTTCTGGAAATGCGTTCCAGATGTAAGAAACAGGGTAAAAGAGGAGTCATCAGACCATATTACTTTTTTCCATTATTCAGGAGTCCAGGTTTGTGCTCCTTACACTTTATGTATTTGTGTGTACAATTGGTAGCCAAATGGCACCCAGACATATTTTATAGCTGACACATACTGCTAATTGGTAATCAACCTAATATGTCTCACCTGCAGCTGCATTTGTAATAGTGATTTAGTTACTTCACAATAAAACTCCTTTTTTATTTGGCATTTCTGTTATTTTGGCTCTGCTTTTTGTATTTTTCCTTGTGGGTTAAAGCACGACTGTAGTCCCTTTTTTAATATGTTTTTTTTTTTTAAATAACGAAACTTAATAAAACATATGTTTTTACAAAGCAAAAGAAATGTCAGGTGAAATGTTTTCACTGTTTTCCCCAAGCTAGTGTAGATAGTAATTGTGTGTTACCTCACTTTTAACCTCTACCATGATTTTCCAACATAATGGAATGTAGGACATTAATTACAGACAACAAATCAGCTCATTGACTGGCTGCACCTAAAGAAGTCCTGACACCCATGATATATATATTTGGGTTGGTCCAGTTGCTATGATGGTCACGCAATGTTAAATATTGCGGCCCTCAATTTGAAGGCGCTCATTGCAAGCCTTGTGATGAGCGCCAAAGGCCATTTTTGACGGGCAATTTCCTAGTATTTATATATTTGTAGTTATGTTGTACCAATGGTAAACAACAGGAAGCATTATTTTCAAGTGGATTTTTTCTGTCAATCCATTCACGGTTGAAAGACTCCTACAAACTTCCATTTAGAAACAAGTTAGAATTAGTCAATGTTATTTAAACCATTACAATAAACAGCAAAACCGTGTCCTGGCTATCCAATAATTGACAATAGCAAGACATGCAATCAATGACTTTGAACGACTAAATTAGAGATCATTTGTAATTTCCACCATTTACAATATATTTTAAATATATTGGTAAAATGCACTCAAAACAGAAGTAGGTGTGTGTTTCAAAGAGACATAAAGGGTTCCTGTTTTTAATATAAAATTTAATTTCTTTGTATTTAAACATAATTTTATTAATAAGTGCTTAAAAGCAATGAATCCTTCCAAATAAGTTCTATCAGCTTCTCGTAACTTATACATTTGGCTGCAAGTATTTTTTTTTTAAATAAATGTTTAGATGTATTATATTGACTCCAGCTCGTAAATCCTGATGCAAGGCTAAACTCGTAAACCCTGCCTTTTTAAGTAGGATTTCAGGGGGTGTGATCCTAAAATCTGAAAATATTTAAGAAAGCCCCTAATTTACTTTTTCGACACGGCCTATATTAAAGGAAACCATCATCATGACGTCAGTAAAACTTGAAAGTAAGACGTAATCTGCAATCAGAGGCCAAAAATGAATTAGTGCCAATAAGTAATATTTGCAGACCAAGCTCGCAATCAAGCACTCTAGCAATCTATAAAATGCATTAGATCATCAGTTTTAGTCCATGTGGGTTTCATAATATGTAACCCCTTGAGTCCTGGGAAAGATATTACTTAGAAATAACATTTGCAGGTTAGACTTTATTTACAAGCTAGAGCTACGGGTCTAATAGAATATCGGTTTTGTGTAACTTTAAATAGTTAGAGCTCCTAAGATTCGACCTGTGCTAAAACCAATGGAGTTCTCAGGTCGGTTTTGCATCTTTGGCTGGCTCGTATTGATTGTGGACAGGTAACTCGTAATAGGATTGCGAGGATCTGTGGCAATATTAAGAGCAGGTTTAAGTGTGTATAAATGTACGAATTGAGCAATAGCATAGGGCCCTCAGTTTATAAGCCCTTGTTCATAATATGAAGTTTAAAAATGCAATTTTAAAAACAGGGATTCCTTTTTAAAAGACTTTGTACTGAGAAATTGGGAATATGAAGATGTGAAAACAGATGCTAAAAAGTCAAATTAACTGTATTTATTGTATGAAGTCTGAATGGCCGAAGCCCATGACTTATGCCCTAGATTAACTAAACTGCATAGGAGCTGTGAAGTGCATCATTTGAGCCTCTGATGGCAAAATCAATATACAAAATAGCCACTAGAGACCTCAATGAAGTACTTAACAGCCCTGTGAAGTTTAGTCAACCTAGTGTATACAGGTCTCTTACTGCCCAATGGCTCATAGGCACATGTTTCCAAAGCAATTACAAAATCAAAACAGTTTATTACGCAATGGGACCTTCGTTTGAAAAAAATAATTAAACAGTAAGAAATATGTAACTGTGTAACAAACTGTGTTTTAATTCCCATTATATTTAAACTTTCGAACATTAATTGAATTTCCATGGGGAAAAAAAAACAAGCTAATTGAAAAACATTATAGAATATGTGGGAGTTTCAGTCACTTAAAGCATCCTGAATTCTTAGCATTTCTGAGACAGGATAACATTACTGTAACTATGAGCCACATTGCTTCATCCCACTATAACTTGGTTAAATCCTTGGTGTATTAAACAGCTTGTAACGCTAATCCTCGGTGCAAAAAGTAATTACCCAACAACCAGTTTGAAAACCTTGTTTTATCTTCTAACCTTACTTTGAACTTAAAGTGAGTGCAGTTGACACTTCAGTATGTCGATGAAATCATGTTCTGCTTTTGTTTATCTACCCCAGAGTAATTTTTAGAATACTTTTAGACTAACAAGTCCAAAAAAACAATCCACTTAATGAAACCGAAAACTGAGCCACGTCGCTAATGTTTCAGCAACCAAGGCACTTAATAAACTAGAATATATAGCTAGAAGTAAGATTTATATAAGGTTTTTATGTCCAGTAAAAATCAACACAAACAGCAAGCTGTTTCATAACACTAATCTGGCAACTAAAATTCCACACAGCAGCACCATCTGACATCTGCTTCTTTAATGAATGAGGTCCTGAGAAGGCACGCTCTCCATCTGTATGTATAGCTATGAAGTACTGCAGAACAGCAACTGGACTGTGAGCCAGGACTATCTATATGTCAAGCAAAAGTCAAATTTACAATGATCTTGCATGCATATAAAGAGTGGTATACTGTAGAGTACATTCTCTGAATACACAGAATAGAATACACAGCGTACTGGGGACGGTGTACCTAGAATATCTCATCGGACACTCATTTTATATGGAAAAAAGAAAAATAGATCCACGGAGCAAGACCTGGATCTGAATCAAGTCCTCATGTACAGTAGCTTTAATGCAGAAAGTTACTGCATTATTACATTATTCGGCGCTCATTGCAGCAAGGTTGCGCTCCTCGACGACAAATCGCAGTTTAACAACTAATATATGTGATTATACAACAAGCCTGAAATATATTCAGATTGATATGAACTTTGTAAAACAATATGTGACAACCCTTGTCCTATGCATTTCACATCCCTTTGTGTTTACATGGGAGAACTTCCCCTCTCTCCAGTGTCCACAGCTTGACTCTCTCCAGTGTCCTCAGCTTGTCTCTCTCCAGTGTGCAAAATAATAATAAACAAAAAAAACACACTCACATACAGCACAGGGGAAGATCAAGGAAGCCTAAACTGCGAGCCTCACAAAGCGAGGCGAGCTGTTGAAGCATGCGGAATTTGGGCTGCAATGACCGCGAGGCATGCAATTGGTTCAAACGCATAACTCCAAAATACAGAAAAACAATTAAAATAATAAAAAAAACACACTCACACACAGCACAGGGGGAGAGCCAGGAAGCCTGGGATTGAAGTTGCACACGAATTTCCATATTTTCAGTTTTTCACTGCTCGAAAATCGGCTAAGCGATTAAAAAAATGACCGCCGAAAAACGTAAAAATCCTCAAACAAGATGAAAATGAGGCTCACCAATGCCAGGCACGCAGAATTTAGAAAATACATGACGCCGAAGACAGTAACACTTACTCGAACAACGTCAGGCACACAGGACTTTGAAAATAAAAACCAACATGGTGCTCAGAGGAGAAAAACCCTCACATTGTGTGGCAAACAGCATTACCAGCCTTATAATTTTCTTCACGTCATTTTTGACGGGCAATTTCCTAGTTATTTAATAGTTATGGTTAAACCATTACAGTTGTATTATAAATATGTGGCAGTCTTTCAAACTATAGTGGACTATGAAGGCCTTAATACTAGCCCCTATCTATCCATCTATCTAGCTATGTATCTATCTATCTAGCTATGTATCTATCTATCTGTCTATCTATCTGTCTATCTGCCTATCTATCTGTCTATCTATCTGTCTATCTATCTGCCTATATATCTGCCTATCTATCTGTCTATCTATCTGTCTATCTATCTGTCTATCTATCTGTCTGTCCACACACATTTGCACAAAAAGAAAAACTATGACATTCACAGTAGTTAGCTTAGAAGTTATTAATCACAAATTGATATTTCATGGACCACTGGGATGTTGACAAGGACTGAATTTGTTCTACATGTACAGGCAAAATAAATGATAAAATGGTTATAAGTACAACTGTGCTGCATTAGCCTTACCTTGGCATACGCCTATGCTGTCCACATAAAACTGGAGCTTGCACTGAGCCTGACATATCCCATAAGGCTTCCCTCTGTACTCTTGCACTGCCTGCAGTACATCCTCAGGATTTACACACTGTGTGCAGTGGGAGTCTTCTGGGCCCACACACACACGACAAGATGGATGACAGGCTGGAGATATAAGAAAGTACAGAACAGTATGCCTAGGGTATCAATAGGATTAGACAAGCAGCATCAATATGTTTTTAATATTAATGTGACTGTAATGACGAATTTCCCCAATGACACTATATCCAAATTTTCTACAGGAAGAATATGTAATTCACTCCTGTGTGTATTTCACTCATGATAATACACTTAAAGGAGAAGTTCCACCTAGACACAAGTTGCATAGGAGCATATTTATATAAGCTCAAATATACGTGTACTAATGATCTTTTATGAGTACAAGTCTTCTGTATGTTAGGTGATGAGAGATGCTGAGGAACACAGACACATGAATGTAACTGACACAGCTTAGAACTGGCTGAAAGTTGATTGGTTGTTCTTGAACCCAATCAAATCTCACAGCTCAGAATTTTAAGTGTCAGTGACAGACATGGAACACATTTTTGCTACTAATGGCGCCTCCCTCTCTGTTCGAAACATGGTACACTTACTCAGGAAGTTAATTTTACACGCAGGGTTAATCTAGATCTGCTCTTTCATACAAAAGAGACTTACATTTAGGTGAAAATTGCCAAGTATGATATTAATAATGTGCTCTTTTGAAAAATTTGATAATGGTTAAATGGTTTTACAAATTAAACAATAAAAAATACATCCTTTAATTTATCAGTTTTCTGAAATTATACTGTTGTAAGACAGTAATTGTTTTGTTTGTTACCACGTCCTATTGAAAGCACTTGCATTAAGGAAATCATACTAAAAATAGCAGCAACTTGAATGTTTCACAGCCCCTCCAAGTTAACTAACCAGGATAAAAAACAAAACGGATGCCAATTATCAAATGTACTCCTTTATCGTGGCAATGTATTGCTAAAGCAAAATAACATTTACAGGTTTTAGTTAGTTTTGCAGATTAAGTAATAGACTGAGAGTAATAGTGTCTGTACTAATATATCACACAGGCACATTGTATTGTGATATTTAATCAAGATTATAGACTGGGTTCTGAAAACAAATGATCAAGTGGTCAAGGCAACATCTCTCTAGACTATAAATATTGAGAGGACAGAGTATAAGTAAACTCCAGAAGAATTTAATTAATTTTGCAAAAACCTGAGTTCAGGAAATCCCATTGGTGCAGCTGGCGCTGTTGCTTAGTTAGTAGGGAATCCCATTGGCTTATATAGTCAGTATCAAAGCCTTTCATTAACAGTTGCTACACCTGGTGGCACACGGATATTAAGAGGCTCATTAATAACAGTGGATCAGTAGGTTTGATTACAGTGAAGAAAGTATTTCCAAATAGTATTTATTTCATTTTGGCTAATTGCAGTAAATTGCAAACTTGTTTATTTAGACTTGTAGCACTGTAAGAATTGGAACATTTTCTTTGTCCCAAACATATTGGGTATATGTATCTAATTGCTAATAAAACATATAGAGTAGATGTTATATGTCCTAGCACTCTATCAAGGGCAGTAGGTAAGTTATCAAAGCAGTCACTGCCTATGTGAGCTCCATCAAGTTCATGTTCATTGCTTCAGTTACATCATCTATCGATCTCTGCCTCTTTCACCCCCTTCTTCTTGTGCCTTAAATCGAGTCTTCTCTAGTGAATCCTGTCATCTCATCATATGGCCAAAATATCTGAGCTTCAGCCTCATCAACAAACCCTCCAGTAAACAGTTGGTCTTAATTTCCCCGAAGTACTGGTTTATTGGATTTTCTCGCAGTCCAATGGACTCTAAGTAGTTTTCGCCTATACCACAATTCAAAGGCGTCAATTCTACTGCGATCAGACTTCTTTATGGTCCGGCTCTCACATCCGTATGTTACTACTGGAATACCATAGTTCTATGTGGACCTTTGTTGATAGTTCAATATCTTTTTACTAGCATGTCCAAGCTTGCCATAGCTTTCCACCCCAGAAGCAAACGTGTAATTTCATGACTACAGTCACCATCTGCAGAGATCTTGGATCCTAGGAAAATAAAATCTGTCACTGCCTTCACTTCTTCCCTGTCTATTTGCCAGGAGGTGATATTGCCGTTTGCCATGATCATCATTTTAATGTTGAGGAGCAGGCAAGCTTTTGCACTCTCTTCTTTTATCCTCATCAATAGGTCCTTTAGTTCCTCATCACTTTCAAGGTGATAGCCTCCAGTTAAAGGACCTCTTTGGTCATATTTTAAAATGTATTATTTTGACGCACTGCATTTACAGTTATGCAACATGATTTTAGACTGTGAAAAAAAACACAGTATATATATATATATATATACTAGAAAATTGACCGTCAAAAAATTACGGCAATGAAATTGTAAGGTAGCTAATGCTGTTTGGTGTATAATAATAAAATAACTAATAGATTAATAAATTAATATACTTTACCTATTTTGAAGCATTGTGTTGAAGAGCTGGCAATGTGTTTTGATGTTGCTGCAGCATTAGTGGTGTGGAGCTGCTGTGTAAGCGTGGTGAATGTGTGCAGTGTAACACTGTGCGTGCGCGAGCCCAAACCGTTAGCGTAGTTGTGTACTTCTGCATTGTCGTAAAATGGCGGGTAATGTGGGGTATGCGTCTTAGCGGAATATCCGTAGGTCGTTTGTGGCGTTTTGCGAGTTTCTTGTGGTGTTTTGCGTGTTTAGAGTGCTGTAGCCTCGTTTTCGTTTTGTTCGGCGGCCATTTTTTTGTGTCTAAACTCTTTTATTTTGAGTTAAATGAAGGCGTAACTTGCTTTTTTGAGGTCCTGTATGCTCCCTCTTGCTGTAGGTAAGCTTTTTATGTATGTGTTATGTGTATTTATTGTGTTTTTAATTTTTTCATGTTCGCGGGTTGCGGACGATTTTTGCGAGGTCGTTAATGTGTGCTAACATGTCTCGTATGTTTTTTTGCGTTACGACGTGAAGTTTGCGAGTGTCGCAGTTGCTGGCAAGGAGCGCGCGCGGGCGCTCCTTGCCAGCAACTGCGACCCTTGCTTCGCGAGCCCACAAGCGTTAGCAACAACTTGTACGCTCACAACTATATATGATATATATATATATATATATATATATATATATAAATATATATATAAAGCATGATATATATAAATAAGCTGCCTCTATCTATTGCAGTGTCAGTTTGATGTGACACATTGCTGTGCTGGTTAGAAAATTATATGAAATATAGCTGTCATAATGTTAAACCTGGTAGACTTAGGGTTAATGCAATATATATTTCCATTATTATTCCCATCAAGGTTCCTGACAACTTTGTGTTTGTCTTTCCCTGAATAAATGTTACAGCTCACAAATTAAACACCCTAACCTTCATTTACTGATACATAGCCAAAATCATGTAATGAGAGAGTGCTGATAAATATACAGCTATGTGCATTTTAATTATGTACCTGACTGTATTTTTGATGCATAGTGCTCTCCTTTGCTGCAAAATCATTTTCTGATCTTTCCATGGGGCAGCGATGGTAAATGAAATCTGTCATTTTTCTTACCCAAGGGCAAGAAACAAGAAAATCAATTTCTAAATGACAAGTAGGTATCAAGAAGAGCATAGGATTCAGAATTTAGATTTTGCACCTATTAGATTTTTAATACATAAATAAATATTATCTTTTGAGGAAATACTGTCACTTTAAACTGTATTTTGTAAATAAGTGACATCATTTAGGGACATACTAATTATCCACACTCATTTTAATTGTATTTTTCCTACATTGAGATTGATTTAATAGAACTTAAAGGCAACATATCAAGTAAAAACGTGCCGCTCTTCTATGAAAGAGTTCAATTATAGAAGTTCAAATATATGTGTAAGAAAGTCGCATTTGTTGCTAAAATGCTTATGTATATTTAGGTGATTTGAGTTGCTGAAGAACAAAGAACATGAATTAAACTGTAACAGCTTAGGAATCGGTTGCAGTTTGATTGGCTATTGAATATTTAACATAATCAGCTCACAGAGCCCAGTGCCAAAAAACGATCTTAAAATGGCAGCTTCCATGCTCCACAAACATGGTTGAGTAATAGGCAAAGTAGGTAAGTTCCATAACCTTTACACTTATTAATATCATCTGGGATTGCTTTCCTATATAATATAAACTTAATAAGCCAAGTAATAACTAATATCATTACAGTTAGAGAACATTTTTAACAGCAGGTTTAGGAGAACTGAAGTGTGACATTATAAAACCATGTAAGTGAGATTGATAAGACACCTTCACTTTCATTGCCTTGACATATAATTCTGTACTTCTGTAAGAATTAACTTAATTTTTTGAGAAACTTGTCACAAAATGGCTGTTAGTTGCTGTGCCGGGCCAGCACTTGAAATGTAACCAGTAACTCATTTAGGCTCTCCTTGGTGAAAGGAACTACCATCGAAGAAATAGGTCCTAGAGAAATAAGTGATAGTTTGAGCTGTTATTTTCCTAACAACCAACGCTACAATATCTCAAATTTTACAGTCCATAGGGAGATGCAAGCATCCAATTATTCAATCAATCAAGTAGCTGGAAAACCGGAATTATGTTTCATATATTTATGGGAAACCTATAAAAAAACAAGAAATGTACATAAAATGTCTGCATTTCAACATTATCAAAGTTTATAGTGCCTTGTCATGAGTGAGGGAAGATGATTTTAAAAGTTTTTATATAAAAAGAGCTTTTATTTTCAGAAAATTAAGTGCCAATACTCAACCGACTTACTAGGGTGTTCATCACAGAATTTGTGTGGTTGACTGAGAGGTGTTGAGGTGGATCACTCACCAATAGAAGTACTGCTGTGAGTTGTTCAAACCACAGATTACTGCTTTGATGGACATTTCCGTTTGTAAAACCTGTTGAGCTTTCATATTCTGAATTGTAGATGGAGATGGTGACAACATGATGGAATTGTTCTGCTATGAATATTGGCTAAATACAAAAGCTACATCCTGTAATATGTCTGTAATATCTGGTTAACAACATTACAATAAAATATCAAGTTCAAAATCACATAATTATATAATAATAATAATAATAATAAAATACCTTTGCACAAACTGCCATCTGAATAATGCCCCTCTCCACAGTCACGAAGGCATTGGCCTCTCAACAGAGCAAAACGAGGTAAACAGGAAGTACACTGGTTAGCTAGTGGTCCAGAGCATGAGGGGCATTCTTTGTGACAGGCTGGGGAAGGAAAAGATAAAATTAAATAGACAAATATGAACAATGTAATACATTTGTGTACTTAAATGATTTTGTATAACATAAATTATGGACACTTATGCTGTTGTAGGCTGTGACATAAAAGTAAATGAATAACAATGACGGGCTGGATACCTCCCCAGGCCTCCTGGGGTCGGTAGGAGGGCCACGTGACCTGTGTAGGCCCGGGAGTAGGGTAGAGTAGGAGTGGCTAGCTGGGGGGCAGGGGCACCTTTAGGATTGGCGCCAGTTTGGCCATTATGCCCCCAGCTAGCCAAGAAGTTAGATTCCACCCACCCATCCCTAATATTTCGAGCATAGGTGTTAATTTATTGTAAAAAATCATGTGTTTATGTATGGAAAATTGGAAATATGTGTTTAAAAAAAACATAAAAAACATAAAAAAAATAAATAAAATAATGGAGAATAAGTAATATAATAAGTCAAGTATATTAGTTTAATATGTCTGCGTTGTTAGCAGTTGTATATGCCTTCATTTCAGGCCGAATTATGATGTGTCTGTATTTTGTTGTTGTCACAGCGGGGCGGTGGTAAGGGGAGTCGCCGGGACAGTGGTAAAGTGGGGGTGATCCTACCCTACGGGGGTACGGATGCTCCATCACGGTAGGCCCTGGAGGAGGGTCAGGGCGCAGAGTGTACTGTCTCGGTTTCTAGGCTCCTCCCCTCTTGTTTACGTATATTTAATTAATGGTATTGTTATTATTATGTGAATTGTGGCCAGAATTTCCCCAATAAGTGGTTGTGTCTAATTATTTATTAAGGGTTTAGGAAGTGTTTTGTGCCTAACAAAATTATTCAGGGAACAAGTTATGCCCAAAGTGTCATGCGGACATACTCGCTGGGCCTTTCACGGGTCATGCTGATCAATGTATGTTAACAAGAATCTTCAATCCAAAAAAACATTCAATATTATTCCTTGCCTTCCCCAAGATGTCTGCAACCATTCATAACATAAGTGCCAACCCAACACAGACTTCAGTGCTACAGATCATTAAAGAGGCATTATATAAAAAGACCTATGTATAGAGATAGTAGGTGATGCCAGGTTAATAAAATGCTGAAGAAATAAACCAAACTAAACCAGACTAAATTGACATATGTATCTGACTGGCTGTTGAATGTTTAATGTTGTTGACTATTGTTCAAGCTCCATGAATCATGTTAGTTTCTGGCTAGATGTCCCTACACTATGGGGTTACAAAGGGTTACAAAAGAGTCATATGATGATTCAGGCACCATTTTTAAGAACCAATAGTTTTAATGGAAACCTTTAATCACAAAATATCACGAAAGCAGCACATGCTCCATTACCACAATGGTCTAAAACCATTCCAAGGTTCATATAATGGCTACACACCTCATAATCTCACCAGTGAGCTCTGGGGCCATCTTTAAGTCACCACAAAGCTTTCCTTAGAAACACAATGGGGAAGTCCAGGGTTCAGCAGAAAACAGTTTGGGAAACACAGGAATAGGATATTTGATTCCCTTTAGTATTAGCACATTAAATTCAACAGACCGGACTTTCTTTGCAATCCATTTTTTTAAATATCACAGCAATCCTTGTTAATAATTGCAACATGTTTCAAAGTTAATATCTGCTGCATGAAAGTATTGGTCTGCATTGCATAAATAAAATCAAAGTAATGTAACACAGATCAACAAGGCTTGCCTGTAATATAAACGTAACAAAAAATAATGTGAATTTACATAATGTCTATCATAGAATGTATCTCTAATCAGACTGCTGTAATGCACTTAGGCCCTCATTCAATTGCAATTCGGCCAATTGAATAGGGCTCTTAATAAGCACATAGCATATATTTTTTAAAGAAGTTTTCAGTTAGTGAAAACCTTGCTTTTGGATAGATGCTTACTAACTAAAAACTTCTTAAAAATATATATTATGTGCTTATTTAGAGCCCTATTCAATAGGCCAAATTGCAATTGAATGAGGGCCTTAGAGTTTAATGGATCATATTTAAAGAAACTGATTTCAGCGTCATTATAGTAAAATACATCTCCATTTAAAAATGAGGTTACCGAGTGAAAAAAAAAAAACATGTCAAAGAGTCAATTCAGTTGAGAATATAGTTGCATGTCTCAACATTACAGGTTAAAGAGTACAATACATACATCACACCTTAGACAGAGTGATGGTAATAGTATACACTTGGAGAAGATCTATCTGATTAACACAATGATTCACAGCGAGTGATTAATGTATCCTGTTATGTGTAAACACGTTCCAGCCACAGGTCTGATTGACTTGGATCTGAGTTAAGTCTCTAAACGACAAGTTAAACACCTAAGACTTCAGGAATTCTGAGTATTCTGGAATGGCTGTTAATGACCATAAACCTTGACCAGTGGAGAGAAAAGATCCTGTCAGGTGAGCTCAGTGAACGTGAAACATCAATTAACATGGAGAGCGTAAATGAGCAGGAGGAAAGTGATAGAAAAAAATTGCATGACGAGAAAATGGACAGAGAAAGAGGAAAGGAAACCAATGGTGAAATCCGGACTGCCTTTTGTTAGGGTAGAGGCTAGTAAAAATTCCAGCGGTTGTGAAGGAGGTGAAGTAGTAAAATACATGTGCCAAAGTGCTATAGTAAATGTACAATATAATACACATATGACTACAAATTGGTAATACATATGAACATCATAAGGTGTTGATTCTCTTTTCCAAAGTATGCTAGAACTGGTAAAGTTTAGTGATTGTGTAGCTATTCAGTAAGTAAATTATGAATAATCAAATTGTTTACCTTACCGGTTTCAGAATAAAGCAAATCATTTACAAATTATTTAACTTAAATGAAAACGAATTTACTTGCCATACCCTCATATATCACTTATGTTTGCCCATGCTAGTGTTACATTAAAACATTGTCGAACAACCAGCAATTGTATGCAGTGCTTCTACCTCCACTATTGTATTATTAGTCCCCCCTTATCCATTCAGTTGATATTTGTACCATTATACCACTGAAAATGTACTTTACTTATTAAGCAGGAAGTCACCTTGAGAAATTGAAAAAACAGAAAGGATAAAGTCGTCATATAACAAGAGTGGAGATCGCTGTTACTATATAATAAAGGTTTTAAATTAAAGCCTGTTCATTTCCAGTGCTTTAAAATAAAACCCTGAAAATATGGAACTACAGTGTCCGTTTAACTCAACAAAACCTATCAAGATCTGTGATTTTGCTCCAAAATTGCATCACGTAACTTTTTGGGATATTTGAGTTAGGTGCCAAATGGACTTATGTGAGAACTGTCCAAATACTCAATGGGTAATCACACTGACTTATGTCCAGGTAAGGATATCCTTAAAAACTGAAATGAAGGATGGGAACAGATGTAATTCAGAATCTAAATGGGATGGGAAACTAGTGATTATGTTCAATATGGAGAAGCAATATAGCTGCATTTCCAATACATTATATCCCCAATTTACACAGTTTCAACTTACAAAGTATTATATGTACACTGATTCATTCCAGGTACAGAATACTGGAAAAGTACATCTATGAATCACATGAAAATATCCATTGCCGTCAACAAATGCAAAATCGAATCCAAAATCTGAGCAAAAAGCTAACTTGTTTACGACTATGTTATCATACATGTTATATGCATAAATATATTGCTATTAAGCATTATTGAATTTACATGTTTTTTCATACATTGACACAAACATATGCTACAGGGCCATACATATTTTGGGGTAGCTGCCGAAAAAAGAGATTCATCGAACCAATGCAAAATGCTGTATGGATTCTGCTCATCTTAACTTACAATCTGCAAGATTCTAATGTAGTACATTTGTTCATATTCTTTATAAATTGCTAAATTATTAAAAAAATGTAAGTTACCCATCCCACTGCGCCATAACTTTTAGATTAAGTTAAAACTGCAGTAATCTGGTAGACGTAATGTGAAAAAGTATGTTCCAAAGTTGTATTTCCCAGCTAGGAATGAATTGTCAATATGTATTCAATATACTTTCAAGAGGCAAACTGCAGTCTTATGTTCTCAAGTACAGCATTAGTGCAAATTGAAGTTTTATATAACTAGAACATTGAGCATTAAATAGAATTTCTCTTCATATAAAACATGTTGTACTTCTCGCTGTGAGTTGTCACTTCCATTGTAACAGATGACATTAAATTAGTGGCAATAGAGAGTATTTATTGCTTGTCGTTCACAATCTTATCTCTGCTGATTTGATTTCTTGTCGCTCCTCCACAAAAACATCAATTTAATAAAAACTGTCTGTAATCTAAAGTGTTTTCTGAAAATATGCAATTTAACAAGATAAATAATCTCATCAGATAAACTCTGTATGCAGATCCAGCTGTCCTGCGACCAATGGCATGCAATAAATGTAAATACAGCAGGGCAATTACTGGTGTTCCAGATACTTGCCATTGCAAATTTGTATGGACGGGTCATGTCATGGTGACTTTGCATTTTACTTGCTTTTCTACTTAAGACACAAAACATAAGAAGTTGAGTGGAGAAATCT
This sequence comes from Discoglossus pictus, assembly GCA_027410445.1. Classification (NCBI taxonomy): domain Eukaryota; kingdom Metazoa; phylum Chordata; class Amphibia; order Anura; family Alytidae; genus Discoglossus; species Discoglossus pictus. Next base: position 217,483,886 of record CM050163.1, on the reverse strand, counting down.
TGTTGGCATTTTTATTTCTAAAAGTAGGGTGTAACAGAGCTCATCTGAAATACAAAGTTAGTGCCACTGCAATGCATTTTTAATTTAAATACAATAGGGCTACTTCCAGAAGTCAGCCTGCTAGTACCACAACCCCCCAAACCATCCCAGGAGGTGTCCAGCTCTGGTCCCTAGATTTGCCAATCCATCAAGGACATGCATTACTGGTTTACCAAGAGTTTCTGTAAGCAATACTTAATGTTCAGCAGCCTTTATTTGCATATTTAAACATCACTTTATTAATTAGTTTATTTTCACGCATTAAAACTTTACAAACAGTGCCTGCAAAGGTCCTGCCACTACAGCTCAAAGACTATGTCAAGCCTATGAGTGGCTCACACATCTAGTACTATAGTCACATTGTATGCATGAGCTACAAGAGGTGTACTTCACATGGACTGTTTTTTTCTATTAAAAGCCAGTATGTACATAAACCTTTGTATGTTTTATGCAGTTTAAAATTACTTATGTAGTTTAAAATTACTTGTTGACATTTTTTATTTTATATATGTGATGGCGGCACGCTTGAGAGAAAACAGGAGAAAAGATTGTGATTCCAGAAGCTGACAAAGTTAGCCTGCTGCCTTCTTAGAAGTAAGCGTAGTGCATTTTTTTCTGAAAATGACTTCAAGGAGTGTAATATAACATATATAGTTGTGGATCTTGCAATGTTAGTGACGTTTGCGTTGTTGGTCACACAGTTGCGACTTTGCAAAGCGAGGTCGCAACCGTAAGCCGTGTATGGCGCGCTCATCTGTGAAGCCTCACAAAGTGAGGCTAGCCGTATATGGCCCACAACTTAGGCTGGATGAGTGCCAAAGGCGCTCATCCATGAAGCCTTGAGAAGCTAGGCGAGCCGTTTAAGCACGCAGGATATAGGCTGCATTGTGAGGGGCACAACTGCGAGCCAAGCACGTAAATCTAAAAACCCTGCAAACAAACAACAGAAAAATGTTTTTAACAAATATAATACCACACTCACACAGGGGCAGAGCCAGGAAGCGTGAGAGTGAGGTTACAAGCAATTTTGAGCAATATTTGGGGGTTTTCGTCAATCCAAAATCGGCTAACCGAGGGAAAAAATGGCGAAAAACGTAAAAAAACTGCATGAAAACAAGGCTGAGCAAAGCCAGGCACGCAGGACTTCGAAAATACACGACGGCAAAGACAGTAACACTTACACCAACAACGTCTGAGGACGCGGGACTTAGAAAATAAAACAAACGGCAGTCAGCGAGCACCACATAAACATTCAGCAGACACACAGAGGAGAAACACACAGGGAAGGCACAGGGGGGAGATGGTGGAAAGAGACACATGGCATTCCCAAGCACAAAACTTGCAGGTTAACAAACCTGCAATGAACGGCCCATACAGTAGGCGGGAGGAAAGGCTCGCGATGAGCGCCATTGTGAGCTACGACATGAGCGCAGAAGGTGCAGGGCTCTCGATGAGCACCAAAGGTGCTCAGAGGAGCAAAAGCCTCATATTGTGTGGCAAACAGCATTGCCAGCCTTACCATTTTAATCCCGTCATTTTTGACGGGCAAGTTCCTAGTTATGTAAACCTAGTTAAAACATTGATATACAATAAAAAAATGACCTTAATTTATTCTGAGCTGCACTTTGCAGGATAACATTTTTCTTACCTGAACACAGTCCTGCTGGATCAGTATAATATCCACTAGGGCACTCCTGGACACATTGGCCTCGGTGGAACATCCTGCCCTTGGCACAGGTTAAACACCTACTGTTACCAGATGTGCATGATTGACAAGAAGGATCACAGGCTGCAAGGGAAAAGGAGGACAAGTTAAAAAACAAAAACAAAATACTGTCAAAAATGATCTGCCTGTGACAACTTGTAAGCTCAAATGGTTACAGACCATATTTATGTTTATTGATAATTTATAAGTGGACACCCTCTGCTAGGATTCTGTCGGCACTTGGCACTAGGAAACTAACAGCCAGATGGTAACTCAGAATAATAGCAGCGTTGTCCAGGTCACTGAAAAATGTGCTCAGGTTCATTTATTTTATATTTAGTGAAAACAGATCTGACAATATTCACCAATGAGGGTTACATTCTATAAAAACATTGCCAAAAGTCCACTCAGATTGTAATGGAGATTTCTGGTAAGTAACTAGATTTTATCTGTTATAGGTTCTAGCAAACCTGTGAAGAGAGGCTTGTTATACAAAAGCAATGTAGGGTTTCCCCTTCTGGATTGCTACCTTGTCGTGGTGAAGGGGCTTGTGTACCTCAATGATGTTGTAAGCTATATACCATGTAGGGTCACCCAACATGGACAGGTCATAGCATAGAGGTCAGACAAATTGTGGTCCACTGGAGAAGGAACTGGCAACCCACTCCAGTATCTTTCCAAAGAAAACCATATGAATAACCACAACCAGAAACACAGACTGATGTGCATGGCATGCCACGTCAATATGGCCACTGAGAGTCGGACACAACTGAAGGACTGAACAGCAACAACAAAATAGTATGATCAGTCATTTGATTATTAGTTTGGGGAGAAGACACAAGCCACTTATCTGTGAAGTATGTAACAAACTAACATTAGCTTTAGCTATGTAAGCCATGAAAATAAAAGCAATTTATAAAGAATCCCTTTGCACATGGGCGTAGCAAATTAGAGAGACATCATTCCTACAATATTTTAGGAGTGCACTGGCTCTTTAAATTCCTAACATGTGTTGCTCGGGGGGGTGCACATGCAGCATGATTGCACAGCAGAGCTCCTCTCCTCCAATCTCCCTGTCACACATTTCTCCTGTGCAGTGGAGTGTAACTGCATGAATGTGAGAAGACCATGGAGCCTTCTCACTGATCAGCAGCCTCTTCCTCCCCATCCACTTTCACCTCTTACAGCAGACTTGGCTGGCCCTTCTCTCATATACCCTGGCTTTAACTATGAGAAGATCATAAGTAGAAGGAAGGAGGGATTGCTCAGACAAGACATGGTATGAGAAAATGTAGGACTTAACCTCTTATGGTAGCGCATAGTAGAAAATAGCAGGAGCAGCATAGAAGACTCAAGGAAGACTGAAAATAAAAGTGAAGTATACATAATAAAAAATGTTTTACCCTAACCCTATGCTTAACCGTAAACCCTGACCCTAAACCTATGCCTTACCCCTGACACTATGCCTAACCCTAACCCAACCCCTGACCCTATGCCTAACCCAACCCCTCACCCTAACAGTAACCCTATGCCTAACCTTAACCATAAACACCCCTTCCAGCTTTTATTAAAACACTAGCGAATTGCCCGTCAAAAAATGACGGCAATGAAATTGTAAGGTAGCTAATGCTGTTTAGTGTGTAATAATGAAATATATAATACATTACTAAATGAATATACTTTACCTATTTTAAAGCATTGTGTGGAAGAGCTGTGAATGTGTTTTGATGTTGCTGCAGCATTAGTGGTGTGGAGCTGCTGTGTAAGAGTGATGAATGTGTGCAGTGTAACACTGTGCGTGCGCGAGACCAAACCGTTAGCGTAGTCGTGTACTTCCGCATTGGCGTAAAATGGCGAGTAATGTGTGGTATACGTCTGTATCGGAATATCCGTAGGTGTTTTGTGGTGTTTTGCGAGTTTCTTGTGGTGTTTTGCGAGTTTAGAGTGCTGTAGCCTCGTTTTCGTTTTGTTCGGCGGCCATTTTTTCTCTCGCTTAGATTTTTTTTTAGTCTCTAAACTGTTTTCTTTCGATTAAAATCGAGGTGTAAGTTGTATTTTTGAGGTCCTGGGTGCTCCCTCTTGGTGTAGGTAAGGTTTTTATGTATGTGCTGTGTGTATGTATTGTGTTTTACATTTTGTAATGTTCGCAAGTTGCGTCCGAGTGTTGCGAGGCCGTAATGTGTGTGAACGTGTGTCGTATGTTGTTTGCGAGTGTCGTAATGTGTGTGTCGTGCTGTTTGGTTTGCGACGTAAAGTTTGCGAGGGTCGCAGTTGCTGGCATGGAGCGCCTTCGGCGCTCCATGCCAGCAACTGCGGCCCTCGCTTTGCGAGGTCCTCAGGTGCTGGCAAGGAGCGCCTTCGGCGCTCCATGCCAGCTACTGAGACCCTCAGACACTGCCCTCGCTATGCGAGGGCCGCGACTCGCGTAGCGAGCCCGCAAGCGTGAGCAACGACCCGTACGCTCACAACTATATATGTGATAGAAAAGAACAGAATCATATATGAAGTATTTTTATTTGAGTAGACTGCAATATCACAATATATGGTATAAATGGCGCTAGAGCATGCCTCTTACAAGAAAGACGGCTGCATTACCATAATATACAGCGTAGATGGCGCTAGGTCATACGTCTCTACAGAATGCTTGGTGCGCGGAGTACAGTACGAGACAAGCACTACTATAAAAGGAAAGGACCAAAATGTATGTTACAAGCAGTATATATACATATATATGTGTGTGTGTGTGTATATATATATATATATATATATATATATATATATATATATATATATATATATATATATATAAAAATAATCAGAGAATTGCATTATATAGTGATACCTTTTTTATTTAACAATCACGGCTACCTCACTCTTTATACAAGCACAATGGCGTTAAAATGCCCTGTCAAGCGCTGTTTCACATAGCTATCCTACATCCCGGAACACATGTGATGTTCTAAAAACCCTGTCCCCCCATCATTTTTTGGGCTCCTACACCCTTGCTTTTGCAGCAACAGATTTTGTGTCTGGGGTTTGCATATTAGGTCTAGAGCAGTATTTATTGGTTTGCAGCCTGAAAGGGACACAGATTCCATTGTGAATTGCACTTCTATTTATTCTTTATCAGCTCCACAGCTTTTCAATAGAACTAAATCAATCTTATCTGCATCAGATGTCCATACTAGGTGACTAATCTTCATAGGGAAAAAGGAAATATCTTCCTCTAATAAAGCAAAAATTAATATAATTGTTAAAAAGTATTTTTAACTTTCTAAAAACTTGTATCAAAACAACAAATTAAATTCTTCCAAAGAATACATTATAAATATGGAGGCCCCTTAAGAAAGGAGAGCAACTAGAGCAAATTAGAGGACAGCAGCTATTGAAGTAAGTGTGATAAATGTCCTTGCACAATATTAGCCATATGGTATAATAGATAGTAGTAAGATAATAAATACCTGAGCTTCAACTGAATGGTCAGAACTTCAGCAATTTAGTTTCTAAGCATATATTTTATAGTCCTCTAAAGGAGTTATAGGAAGGTCAAATACTGTCAGTCTGGGCAAAATAAATCACAAGTGACTGTGTGAATCTACATTTAAAAACTTATATTAATGTGTGATGAACTGCATGCCTCCTCCCTCAAAATGGCACCGTTTTGTGTCCGATTGTCAAACAATAGGGCAAACAGTGAATTTAAAGAGACACTTTAGCCATATTTTTGTTTTATATAAATATTTTAACCAGGTTATTTATTAAATCAGTCATTCTCAATGTAATTGTGATATATAATTTATACGCCACTTACTTCTAAGAAGCCCACCAAGTATCAATGGCTGACATTATGGGACTGCCCCCTCTCTTCCTGTTTTCTCTCATGTAGTATACCAGGTTTCATAATATGACATAACGCCAGCCCCACAGGGAGGGACTTCTCATTCAGTTTAATGCTGTTAGCAAGCAGACAGTGGCATGTTGTGTGTCTGCATACAGCAGTATTACAATAGTAGTCTAAAGCCCCTCATTCTGGATGAAGTCAGCAAAATCTCTCATAATTTCTGAGTTGCAAATTAGGGTTAACATCCTCCAAACCAAGGCTAAATTGGCATCAAATTTAAAATTATTTGTTTTGGCCAATCAGGTTAGCTGAAACATTTAATTTAAACTCTGGGGTTCCTGTTTGTGCTGTAAAGCAGCCTGGGATATGTAGTGTATCACTGATATGTGCTATGTATTGTTGCTGACATACAGACAGGAAGCTGCAATGAGATTGGCTGAGCAAGCAACAGCAGGTAAATAGTGGGTTAATATTGCTCCCCTGATGCTACATGCTGATGGGGGGGGGGGGGGGTCAGATGCCTGTGTAGATACCCCATATTTTTAGATATTAATAAAACTAAGAGGTTTTATGAGATTTGCTGTACACATAAAGGCTGCTTTTTACCTTAGTAATGCAGAAATGTATTAATCCATAATAACCCTTCGCTCTTGCCCAAAAGCCAAGAAGCCCTTCAAGAATGAAGCATCCATGTCAAATTATTTAAGTAAACTTAAAGGGACATGGAAGGTTTCTGGATTTCACTAGGAATGTAATATACTGATGTATCTATCTGATATCTGCCCATTGTAGCAAATACAGCTCACAAGAGCAGTTTTTCACATTAGCCAATCAGTGCCCATCTCTCAGAAGCATGTTGCAGAATGTTGTTGAGAGACAGTCACTGGTTAGTATGAGACACTGCACAGCAAGTACAGCAGAGTCTGTAACTTCATGAGCTAAAGAGGCCAGACCCATACGGGTACTATTTGTATAATTTTATGCAGTAAAAACAGAGCTTTTAAGGACTTCTTAATAAAATAAAGTATATAAAAGAAAATAGATACATTGGTATGTAATATTCCTAGATAAATCCAGAAACCTTCCATATCACTTGCATTTCAAATACTTTAATACTCATTGCTTATGTAGCTATTTATGGTAAGTTTTTGCTAGCTACAGTATATAATGGTGTCAGCGCCACTGTTATGGATAATGACCCCTTTCACCTGACAATGGCTCCCTGTTGTCAGTAAATGTTTGCAGCAATGTCTATAATAGTACTACTTAGTTTTCATATCATTTGCTGTCTCCCACTAAACCCATAGCCAATTCTTATTGTCAGCTCTTCCTATCCGGCAGTAAATGAAGTACTTTCAAGGGCCATTATTGTTCTGGCACCACGGTTCATTCCCTGGGCTGATGGACTATACAGCGCAGCATCAAGCTTCCAGCCAGCCTGCTCTATCTCCTTTGCTGTAGACAAGTGGATGTGTCAGTCTTCAGGATCTTTTCAGTTTTACTTTGTGCTGCTTACTGAGCCAAATAATGGTCATAAGAAAAAATGCCACCCTTGCCTAATCATTCTCAGCGCTGGAAATGTTGTGCCCTTGTTTCTTGGATCTGCTTGTGCTAAAGCAGACAGGAAAGAAAATTCATACAATATAGTGTCATTTGATTAGCAATAATATCAAGATTTGAAGAAAAAAAAATGTAGCTTTTAAAAATTACATTTGAGATTTATATTTCAGACTTGCTCTACTCATCTGGTATCAGGGGACAGGAGAGGAAATGTCCAGGATTCAAGACTTTATTTGCCTCCTTCCTTGCAGTGCCCACTTAACCAAACCTAGATCATCAGAAAAATGTAGCCTCCTGGACAAAGCCTTTCCCACCATCTAAACACTTAACAATGGATGTAAATCCCTGAAACACTTAAGTTTAGTTGTAAGTTTCAAAAGCTGCAATGACATTATTTTCATCAAACTGCTGATTCTATTACTAATCAGTTATGAAATGGATGAAACCCTATTGTATGACCACTACAGTGGTCCATTAAGCACACCCAAATCTAACACTAAACATGTTTACATACTTTCAGTAAGAATCCATTGGGTTGCTTATTTTTAAACTTTAGGGCACATGGGAAACAATTTTTTTTCAAGCATTTAAAATGTTTTAAACAAAAAGCATCAAAAGTTATGTTCATTGAAACAAACAGGAAATACAGAACATACTTTATTCTATATATATCATTGGCTGGCAGAGGGAAAGCCCTAAACAACATTCAAATTTCAGAAAAAAGTTTTTGTGCTTTGAGACCATTATTTGAAAAACTAAATAACACTGTGGCATTATCCAATACCCTCTTTGTGATGCATGTCCCTTTAAAGGTGTATATCTAGGTTTCCCTATTTTTACCCTTTTCTAATCACATTTTGCTTATCAGATATATCAGAAACACGGATTAAATTGACTCAATCTATACAACTTTATATTATTTAAAAATAAAATGTATTTTCCACACCCCCAGAGCTGCTTACATAGACACAGTGTACCTACCAATAGAAAAACTGCATTTGGGTTCTATTATCCTTTATTTATAACGCGCCAACATATTCCGTAACGCTAGGGTATATATTTTTATCCCTATACTAATCTTCAAGCCAAGAGCAGCACAATGCAGAAATCCACAGAGCAATGTCTGGGCTTCTCCTTGCTTCCTTGTCCAGTGGAGTACATATCACATGATGCTTTACTGAACAGCCATCGCAGATTGAAACAATGTCTTAGCTGCATGTAATTGGCCAAAACGAAATATGAATTTTATGCAAATTCTAGCAGGTATTTAACTCTGAAAATCAACAGCTTGCAAACTTAAGAGAGTTAGCAAACGTTAGGGTAAGTTTAATAATGTTTATTTTTTTTATTTTTTAAAAATATGTTTTAATACACTACTGATTCTCCTCTATGAAATGAACTAACCATGAAATCTTAAATATGCCTTTAAGTCACTGTGCCTTAGGGAGTACAGCTGCACCTTACTGACGAGGCCCACAGAGGGCGAAACGCGTCTGCGGGTTGGCTGTTTCTCCTGTTCAGGGTAGAATTCCCTGGTATTTCGGGGCTGGGTCACTCTTTTGAGTGGGACCAGATTGATATACTACAGGATATTTCTCCCTGTGAAAGGCACAAGTGAGCTAAAAGAGGTGGCCTCTCTCAGTACGTAACCAGACCTATAGAGCAAGCCTACTTCAGGTTTTGTCCGTTCTCAGATTGAGCACCTCTAATTTCGTTGTAGTGACTTTAATATGCATTTCAATTCGGACAACACCAATAAACTCTATTTTAAACCTATCGCTTTACAGTAAATTGTACATTTTCAGTTCTGAAAATTGGCTTCTTTATGCAATGACTAAATGACGATACCTTGCTGCTCGTCTGCTGCAGTTTAGCTCTTAAAGGACATTCCCAATGCTGCCTTACAACATCAAATACAGCAATGTAAACCAAGGTCAAAAACGGGAGTTGAATTTTTAAAATTGATGCAAATCTTTAATAAGCGTTTTTAAATACCCCAGATCATTTTCTGCCCTCAATGCTTTCTTGACCTTTCTTGACGAATATCACAATCCTCTTGCAAATACCGATGTACTCGGGTACAATACAACATGATAGCTTTCCCCCTGTTTTTTTTCAAGCATACAAACCACATAGGATAAAAAGCTGAAATTATTATTATTTCAAGGAAGTAAATATGAGCACAGAGAGGGAGCATACAAATGATGGTTGATAGTTTGTCCCCATAAGCCCAACATATTGACTGGTGCAGCTAAACTATCAGCCCTATTAAATTCTCTCAACGTGTAAAACCGTAGCCCGTAACATAGCCTGCAAGACTTACAGCTATTAAATTGTCCCTGTAAAGCAACCGGCGAACGACTTGGGGGTTAATGGCGAAAAAACCCTACGCAGCCGCAAATCCTTTGATCTGTCAAGCCTGTAACTGTTACGTTCAAATATCACTATTAAATTGCTACAAATCCACTGGCGCTCAAACCCGTAACCCGCTAATGGAGCCAAAAAGCCAACGGGTAATAGAGAGGACCTGCAAAGGGGTTAAAGTCCTATCCGTAGAACTGTAAATGCAAATATACACACACTACTGTACTTATAAATAAAGGAAAGTGATGTTAGGTATTACAATTAATAGCACAACATTCTCAATCTCTCAAATCTGCAATATAAAATAAATGTTTTCATGTTTAATTTCCGTGTTATATCGATCCTGGCAATCAATGTGTTAATACATGGACTAGAATATCATATTTACTGATTTATTAATATTGCATTATTTCTGGAATGCGGGTCAAATTGAAACTCGTAATTGAAACCCGTAAGGCTTTGAAATATAACCTCCATTTTACAATGACGTAATGATGACGATCTCTTTTGCCATTGGCTCCATCTAAACCTGTAACTACTGGTTTGACTAACTGATTATGTTCACGGCCGCACATGTAACGCATGCAACAATGGTTTACGGGTTTGCGTCTCTGGCCCGTAGCTCACGGCCTTGTTCAATTTAACAGCTCTGTAACGCAGCAGAATTTCAAGCATGCAGGCTTTGCGGGCGTCCCGTTGCTGCTACGGGCTTGGAATAAAAAAGAGCTGCATGATAAGTAAACAAAATGTTTTCACAGCTTCTTCACTTGATTTTGACTTGTCTACATCATGGCAGCTCAACATCCATAAGTTCACAGTCTCTGTAAAAGATTGCAAATCCTTTCCACAAGCTTTATTGCCAGCCAATGTTAATGTATCTATCAGTAATGCAATCATAACACTATTTGGGCACTTCTAAGTGTTGTGTCTCAGGAAAAGCATTTTTATTCTTATGGAGAAATCTTAAAAGTCCTAACTATCTGGCAAAGGAATATATCAGGCATTTATAGCATTTCTTCTGCTTTTGACAGTAAAGGACATAAATACAAAACTCTGTGAGAAAAATAGTCAAACAAGCACTTTAGCCGTGTAATTGCAACAAAAAATAATGTTCATGTGGTACAAAACAACACCAATATTTCCAGATAACAGCAGCACTTGTTTAATGTATACATCATATGTCTCTTGCCAGGTACAAATAACTAGAATTTTACACTTAAGGTGGAACTGGAACAACCAAAGTGCTGGGTTGTGTTTGAAGAGCATTAAATGGCTGCTGTAAGCGCCAGGCCAAGTGCTGTGATTGTTAGTTAAAAAATGTGGGCTCAGAAAGTCTACAATAAAGCTTCTATAAATAAAATGGTTTTATAAATTGATGTTCCTTTATGGATCTCTACCTTGTCGTGGTCAAGGGCCTTGTGTTCTTTAATGAAGCTGCGAGCTATACCATGTAGGGTCACCCAAGATGGGAAGGTCATAGCAGAGAGGTCAGACAAATCACAGCCCACTGGAGAAGGAACTGGCAACCCTGTCCTGTATCTTTGCCAAGAAAACCGTATGGAAAGGCACAGCCAGACACAAGATGTGCCTTGCATGCTGCGGTGCATAGGGTCACTGACAGTCGGACACAACTCAACGACTAAACAACAACAACATAAACGGATGTCTGCCTGTACATCTCTCCTGACACAATTCAAAATGTTAGTCTGAAAGACACTGGCTTTTAGCTAGTGGTTTGATGTGCTTGATTAGTATATTCAAGGGATCTTAAAGGACCACTATAAGATTGAGAAAATTACTTCTGAATACTTACAAGGAATATAAAAAGGCAGGAGTACCTTTTTATTTATAAAAAAATGTAAAGCTTCTACTAGTCTGTTCAGGAATTCATAATACTTTTTTGTAGGTTCTTTGTGTGAAAGAGGTGTTAACATTTCTGCAAGACAGGGCTTGCAGTTATATTTGCAGCATGCATCTGAGCATTGATTAATGAGCAATGATTTAACAAATATCCAGTCCCCTCGCTCTTCAACAATCCCTCACACCACTGTTTAGACTCCAAGCCACGAATCCATGCTAAAGTAAGACAAGATGTAAATGGTTTTATACATAAAACTTCAATAATCAAGATTTTCTCTAAAAATTTACACGGCTGCTATTAGTGAAGTTAATTTATCACATACTTAATAAACATTATTTTCCCTTGAAATACACTAATCTTGCTTGATGACACAACTGTAGGATTATGTAGCAATCTAAGCCACTAATTAGCACTATATATCACTAATTAGCACACTTCATGTTACAAAGGACGGTATATATACTCTTTGACGACCTCCAAATATGCCAGTTACATTTTAATTGCAAGATATCCTGCACTGAGATGGAGATAGTACACAAAATAGAAGCTCTGCCCTTAGTGATGCAGCCATTTTTTCTTGCACGTGGTTTTTGATAAAATAGTCTGCCCTGTGGTTTTTTAACCGTAATGCTAAATAAAATATAACAAACACACATAATCACTGCATCATTTTGTCCTGTATAATTCCATCTAGTGCCTAATTAGCTAAAGGTTGTATCTGTCCTTGGTATTTTAACTTAATGGGGATGTCAATATATTCCAGAGTGAGACTGCAAGTGATGTATGTGACAGGAAAATGGTGTGCCAATTAAGAGAGTTATCTCTATCTGGGTAAAATGTAAAAGAACACTGTAAACACTGCAAAAGTATATTTTACGTGTAAAAGTATACAATAATAAAATATCTTCTGCCTCTGAACTCATCCAACATGTCCTCCCACCTACCCTGTACACACATACACACCCCTACCTATGATTTGTGTTACTTTATAGTGCATATTTCTGCACTATCATTTCCACCTCTCACAGCTGCTACACCTACAGAATTAATCACATATTACTCTATATTTAATTACTTGACAAGCCCTTGATTCTGCCTTTTCATTTCGTTACCTTTTCTTTAATTAACCTTCAGTCTGTAAGCTTGCAAACCCTCAGTCATGCAAGGCACTTTGTACAAAGATGTATGATTGTTAGGTCAAGGGCAAGGTCATCAACCCCTGTTGTATAACTTAAATTACGTATTCTCATACCCATTTTTTCTGTACTTCAACACTAAGGAATATGTTGGCGCTATATAAATAAAGAAATGATGACCATAAGCATGTGTTTGCTCCACCTCTAATTGTCCTGGATCTTAGCAATGCTGTGAGTGTTTTCTTAACATGGTGAGCATTGAGTAGGATGGTAATAATTCAATGTGCTGAATTTACCACAGTTTCCTGCCACTGTGTCCACAATGATGCCAGATATTTTATCTTTATTTCTAACAGGAATAGAAGTCTGGGACGAATGGGAGGAAATGTGGAGACGAAAAAGATCTCTGTTCAGTTCTGTTGAAAAGCTGCCTCTTCACATAGCACAACAGAATCAACAGAACCTACAGAAAAGTAAGTCCCAATCAGATGTCCTTTTCCCTCAAGCAACAGGTAAAGATGGAATTTCCCATGATACAGGTAGAGTTATCTTAACATAACATTTTCTCTAAAAATGCCTTTATGTTCCTGACTTACATACCTGGCAATGTTGACAATTTGTTCCATATTTTACAAACATGGGAAGTTTGTACCAAACTACAGTATAACTTTAATTGTACTCCTTTTGAAATATGTTCACCACAGAATAAGCTGTTAACACCACCTTTTATAACGGCGTTTGATAAAAAAATATATTTGAAAAAAGACCAGAACCTAGTCCCATGCTTGATGTTACTAATGTATTTCCATAAAATGTATTTACAAAGAGGAAAAGGGAAATGCTAAAGAAAAAGAGTTTTAAAAGTATATTACTGCCCTAAAATGTATTGATATATCACTACTTACTGCTTTTTTTTACGTATAATAAACTGCATAGTTTTTACAGTTTTATTTTCAGCCATTTTTATTTGATTTAAGTGTAGGTTTTTCCTCTTTTATCTTAAGATGTTAATAAACATTCGATTTTATTCACACTACTGGCATCAAGTTTCCACTCCTAAGAATACTGGCCTCTGGGGCTTTCTCCATTATCTTATATCAAGATTATTGCTTGCTACATCTTTAGTGTGTTGCTGTTTTATCCTGTGTAAATTAATGCCAACTCCAGATATATATCAGTAAATCTCCCTTCCAGCTCATTACTTCGGTTCCAAAAAAAGTGTTGCAACATGCGCGGATATTGGGTTTATTTATTTTTGGGAGGCGGTGTTAGATATGCCTGTGTCTTTTTACAAAGTTCATGCAAGGTAAGAGTTGCCCCTGATAAACTGATTTACCTGTGCATGTCCCATTCTGTACATAGAATCCAGTGCCACAGCTGGCAGCGCAGAGTCCTCCTTGTTTCACCTGAGACAGGTCCTTGCACATCAAGCAGTCAGACTCCAAGGGCCCCTGGCATAAAGAACACGACTCATGGCAAGCTGCACAAGAGAAAGGCATGAGAGGTTTAACACATCACAAAAACTTTTAAGAAATTACCAGAAATCGTTAACACCCATCAATGCAATGGAAGATAATATTATTTATCAATTTCCTGTATTATATATTCTTGAGAGATGGATTCACAATTATTAAGAAACACTTCAAGCCCTTAAAGGGATTCGGTCACCCCAAAACCAAGTTGTTGTTTTTTATAATAAATTCTTAAAGAACAAAAGGAAAATTAGCTATACATTGTGCTAGCCATTGATTCTAAAGTAATTCCTGAGTTAATCAGCTGTAATCTTACGCAAACAAGTGGCTTGTGAATGCTAATTAGCCGTGTTGTGTGCTAATTTGGATTACAGGCTGCTTGTCTGTCTCTGTGGTGGCATAACAATTTCCCTATAAGGTTATCATGCAGTAATGCCTTTCTGCACCTTACTCAAGCACTCTGAGCCTAAAATTAGCATATTGAGCCACACATTCAATGCTGAATATGTCAGGAATGATTTACCATGGAGCAAAACAGCATGTACCATGTACCTGACAGTTTCCAATGGACTTTAAGATGAAACCAACCTTTATGTTGGGCTGACAGTGTCTCTTTAACATGAATGACAGAAGTGGGGAGAAGTGATATGATAGAATCAAAAATATGACTGGCCTCACGTCCTAAAAAGAAACACTGGGAAAGAAGGTGTGCAGCTCCTACTGCTTTAGTAACACAGTAAAGGCTTTGAGGAACACCTGCAGTGTTTAACCCTTCTGTTGTTCACCCATAGCTTAGAAAAAATACTCAAGGCTTATAACATACATATCTCAAGCAAAAACATACCTCTTCTATCATTTCTATGATTCTCCTAAAATCACCTAGTTGGGGGATAATATATTTGTCAAAGCATATTATTATTCATTAGCTGCAAGAATTGTAATATTTCCATTTTTTGCAAACATGCTTATTTGAAAGTGATGTGATAAATATACTAAAATGTGTTAATCAACTGAATGTCCCAAAATAGCTGAATTCCATCTATATGTTAACTTTAAAGGGACTTCTTAAAGTATTTCTGGTTATATAAAAGTGTTATTCAACTAATATGATCCTACGCAATATAATTGTGATTATACACTTTACATATTTCCAAGAAGTCCCCAGAATAACAGATTCTTAACTTCTTTCTTGCTGTTCGGCATCATGAGTGATCCCATCTTACCAATCTGTGACCCAAAACCACTCCCAGGGGCGGGTCTTCACACTACCAGTTTTTCATGCTGCTAACAAACAAGCAGTACCATGATGGGTGCCAGAGCAACATGAGATACTAGTAGCCCGAAGCCCTTGTCCCTGTGGTCATGTTTTTAGGTCACAGTTGTGCAAGACAACACCTTCTTATAAATGAGTGAAGCGTTGATTTTATATGAAAATGACATCAGGCAGAATAAAATTACTTAAATAACCTAAAATAAAAAATGCCTAAAGAGTCCCCTTAAATTATAATCCTTTGAAGCAAGTTAATGTGTCTCTATGACCTTCTATCTCAAAAAAACAGAACATGTTAAGGACATAGTCCTGCACGTTATGCTATTCACCCTGCAATGCGTATTATACCAATGAGATACAGTACCATGGACATTGCTAAACGTAAACTACGCTAAACTATTTAACTTGTTACCACTACAGATATGCCATAAAAATGAAAATTACCAAACCATATTTAATCTGGTTCAGAGGCAATTTTCCAGGTGAGGAAAAATTGTGCAACCTAAGGGCAAATTTTCAATTGAAAAGCTAATCGGTTTGTTAGCAACCAGCGTATGAGCCAAGAACATGAATCCTTGCTGTGACTGCAGAGCTTGTGGCCATTTTTTTAATAGTATTACTGTACAATTTAAATGAGCAGACCCTGGGAAGTTATAGAATTGAAATCACTGTAATATAATCGCATCAGTTTGTCCTTAGCTAACTTGTTATGGTTCCATACACAGACACGTGTGAGCTTGCCATGAAATGAGAGATATCAGAGAGTCCTACAGCTTTTTAATATAGCTGACATCAGTTAAAGGGATTACTACGTTTTTTTTTTTTTTTACCACTCGGGTTATGGCCTTCACAAAAATGTACACACATTACTTCCAGGAGGATAAAGAAGGGAAAGTGTAAATATAAAATACTAAAAACAAACAGAAAAACTGATGCAACTTGCCTTGTGGTGAATGGTATGAAGAAACAAAATGAAAATGTTGTAAAACCAAGAAAATGTGAAACCAAAGAATAATTCTGAATATAGATGTTGCTATTCTATATATGATAAAGTTTAGACATGGTGTTATAACAAGGATCAAAGGAAAGTTGCCAAATGATGTTTGCCTGTAATGCAACCAATCAGAGTGCTGTATTTTTTCATTGCTCTACTGCAGATCTGTTCATAAAATGTTAAATAAAATATAAAAAATTTAATTTAATTAATGTATAAAGGTTGCTATGTCATCTCTAGTTGACTAACTAGATTCTTGTGTTATTTCTGGACAAACTGGATGTACTATGTAACACCCCAGAGTGGCGAACTTGGCAGTGACCTAGAGTGGCCTATGGATGGATGATGGATGCATGAATGCCCAAGACTGATGCAATTAGTGGCAGTTTCGTAGGAAACATCTAATGCATATACAAATTTGTCAGTACAGGCATCCCGTGCACAAGCAAAGGTTTTATAATACTCTCAGGACAGATTCCCTGGTTTTGACTTTTACTTGTGACCCACTTCTCTTGTTTTTGTCTTCTTCAATCCTCAGCTAAAGACCCCAACCCACCTGAAAGCCATCAGCGTCAACATTATGGCTGCGACCTCAACCATTATGATTGTTGTCTGCTACTGACCCCAGGCAGTTCCATGTCTATCCTTCTGTTTTTTGGGGCCCAGATCCATCTTGATTGTCCTATACAACCTACCTCTGGTGCAAAAGTTATGTTTTTTTCATGTTAAAATAACTATGATTTTCTAGTTACTTGGCAGCACCATGTCTATAAAAAGAGATTTCACTGAGAATGTGGGCTATTTTTCATCAAAATAAATGATAGAAAAACAATCTGCAACCCTGCAGGAATTAGAGAGAGTCCAAGGGATTTGTGTAGCACATACTTTATTGTGATTTAGTGTTTTCTTAGAAAAACTGCATGGAAGATCGAATACGTCAAGTGGACACAGTAAGTTACATATTATTCCTGGGCATGTTTATTGGTGTCATTTGTCTTAGGGTGCATTTATCAGTTTGTTGTATAAGGAGGCTGTGAAAATACCAGGCACGAGTTATGTCTAATCTCAAGTATTTAGACATTTGCAGTGTTCGCACAGTTCACAACTAATGAGAAATTAATGCGTTCATCATTTCTAAAGACATTAATTTCGATTACTGGGATTATTGATTGCAGTGCTATCCTTAAATTAATCATGCATCCTGGGCACACATGTGGTAATTTATTAATTCATTCCACAATCAAGGATTATTTCATATTCATGCTCACATTTACAATCCTGATTGTTCACAGAAATTTGCTATTTTGATTATTTGTCAAGTTTATCAAAATCCCTGGAAATATGTGAGAATGAGTCAAAATAGTACCATACAATATTACTAGGCTCTATTTTAACAGCATATTTATGTTAATTTCACATGGTAGAGAAGCAGTTCATTAGAATAACTGAAAAAAAAATGTTTTCTTTTAATGTCCACAATATAAATGTGCATCAACTGGAAATGTCTATGCAGTTGCATATCATCATTTATGTTTATGTATGCACTGGGTTGAAGATTTCAGACCTATTTTGTCTATAATATTCCTGCAGCAGTCCTAGCTTCTTCTACCCCCAAGGGAGACTGATGTGGCTTCTAAGCCTGCACAGTAATCTTTATAGGGAAACTGATACAGAAACGATAAGCTGGAAAATCCCCACCACTAATTTCTTGCAAATATAAGATTTGTAATGTTTAAAATATGAATGTTTTTAAAAGGTATGATAGAAAACTTAAGACAATGCTATGGCTTGAAAAGACCACTGTATTTTAGGAAAAAGTTGGTTTTATAAAGTATTAAAAAAACTAACCACCTTGATACCTATGTAATCCATGCACATTAAAAAGATTTAGAGAAATTCTTCTTTTTTTTTATTTATTTTTTTATGCCTTGTATACAGAAAGTTTCCATCCTGGAGGGATGAAAATTAAGGGCTAACGTTGGGGGAGGATTAGTTGAATCACTGGAGGTTTTTCGGATTGGCCACCAAAGCAGGACCCTTGCAACAATAAATACAAACCCTGAGCTAACAGAAATGCACACTCTTCTCTCACATGCAACCTTCACCAAACTATCACTAATACCTACAAGGTACGGAAGAGATATAAAAAAAGAAATGTCTTCTTAAAAACGATTTAAGTATTAAACTAAGAAAATCCAAATACCCTTTAGCTGCCATGAATGGCTTGCTCATTAAAATTAGAACACATATTAAAAATAATGATTAGCCTCTCTTTTATATATGGGTAACCTCTGCTAGCTGGCTCACCCTCCTAGTGGGATACAAAATACTCTATCAAATAGTGTCTTAACTGTGCTTGTTAAAAATAGTTATTATATAATTGTATTTGATGATAATATGTGCACTCCTAGACCAAAGAGATACATTATAATTGTAATGTGTAATCTACATACATGGAGCTATCAATGGCTCTAAATTGCCTTTCTATTGATGTGATAATATAATAGATGTGAATATACTATAAATATTTAATAATAAAAAAAAAAATATATATATATATATATATATATATATAAAGTGTACTATCCCTTGGGGGGGGGTGAAGTGAAAAAAATTATATACGATAATAAAAAAACTGTGTATAAAACCACTAGTGGGGCCAAAAAAAAAAGAATTCTACTGCAGACTGGGTTATCCTCATATGAACAAAAAATTGTAAATTATTCTTAAAAGCTAGCTTTATTACATTTTTCCTATCTAATTATGCCAGACTTGATTTTTTTTCAAACATATATATTTATCATACAATGGTCCTTTAAATACTTTGTTTTCAAAAAAGCATTTTTAAAAAACATCATATTTGTAATCCCATAATTTATTTTGTAAACCTTGTACTAAGCTTGCATCTATATAAGTGGACCATTAAATATACTGTACATCAAATAAATATTAAATGGGTCTTCAGCCTATGCAGAACACCCTATAGATTTTGATTTGTAACAATTGCTAGTGAGTGAAAACAATATAACGTCATTTTAGGCCCAAGGGAGATATTATGCTTCTAGTAAACATTTGCTAGGCCAGAACAAAAGACGACATTTAACGCAAAGTAAATCCTGTGTTATGGAATGCTATACGGTATGAACCGGAGGTGATTTTGCACGGGTTGTTGAAAATGAATTATGGACACAGTGAAATCCGAAGCATTCTCCACCGGCGTTATATTATGCAATCAGTGCAGCCAGGCTGAACTAAAGCAAATTGGATTCATTCCCATGAGAACCAATGAACACGTTTTCAGAAAGTTTCTGTGGCAAGTGCATGTGAACACACAAAGCATACTAAGATTAAGAGGAAAACTCAGCTAGAAAAGCAGCCATTGATCTTGTGGGACACTAATTAAAAAATACTTTATATATAATATTATAATGTAATACGTATTATAAAATACTGTTCCATCTTTATCAGTATCAAAAGCTTACGGAAAACGTTAAAGCTAAAAGTCCCTACAAGACTTCTGAAAATCTGCTAACGGCGACTGAAGGTTTTTTTTTAGACTCCTTCAACCTTATTATATTGCGATTCGGCCAATTGAATAGGGCTCTATATAAGCACATAGCATTTTTTTTTTTACAGAAGTTTTTAGTTAGTGAACTTCTATCCAAAAGTAAGGTCTTCACTAACTAAAAACTTCTGTAAAAAAATATGCTATGTGCTTATATAGAGCCCTATTCAATTGGCCGAATCACAATATAATAAGGCTGCTTATACTAAAGTACTGATAAGTTACAAGGCTGGCTCATTCAGAATGTAAAGGGACAAGGGACACAACTTTTTTAAGCATTTAAAAGAGCACATTTTAAACATTACAAAAGTTGTTTTTTTCATGTTTTAGTCTGTAAATCTCATGGATTGGCATAGGGCAACATCAAGAAGATGCATTTAGCATCACTTGTTCTGCACTTCTGTGCACTTTCTTTCTTTACAGGTTCTGTTCACATTAAATACAATAGTTCTTAAGAGCTTTTAATGTTAAACCTATTATTTAGTCCACAATTAAATACCATAAAAAATAAATGGGCAAATAGCAGTAAATAAAAGCTTTATTAAGAAAATATAATTTTAAAAACACTTACTTCATTAATGTCGCTGTACCTCTCTAAACCCCTCTCATTGTCCTAAGCACTACTGAAAGGAAGTGACATTTTTCAATTGTGATAACATTATTCAAGCCATACCAAAACAGCCTAATGAATGTTCTCTTAGTTTAAATATTTAACTTCCTTTCAGTCATACTCAGGACAATGAGAGAAATATTGCAGCAGCCATTAATTAGGTAAACTCTGTTATTAAATTGTATTTTCTGGCTAAAGATTCGCTTTGCCATGCAAAAATTATAGATACACAGATACTGTGTAAAATAGCAAGGAAAATATATTGGACATACACATACAACTCTCATTTTATATTTACATTCTTCATTTTAACTGTGCCCGAATAAAATAATACTTATATTGATAAACACATTAAAGTACCTGCACAACTTAGCTGTTCCTGGAAGTATCTGTCTCCACATGTTGGCACACACTGGCCATCTTTCATCAGAAGGGGTTCCATGCAGGACGTACACTCAAATCCATTCTTACAACTGGAACATGTTTCCTTACAAGCTAGTACATAATGAAGGAAAGAAAACAAACCAAGGATATAAAAGTTGGCATGAAAACAACACCATGATAAATAAACACCTCTTCATCAATTTAGTCTGCCCTAGAGTCTGATAGAATATGTATTTTATATGCTATTTAAAATATAACGATAAAGTACCACTGTGATCATGTATTCTATATGATCCTTTAAATACGGTAACTGCAAAAATAATGGTTTTAAAGAGCAAAAAAAACATACAAACTTTCTCAGGGGGGTGTATCCTGTTACTTTCCACTGATCTAGTATGTTATTTTCACAGCATGGTGTGTCCTTTCTCAGCTTTGTCCTAATATGCATTGCATTAGACCTAATCAATGCACTGGCAGTTGCAGATACCACATTCTTATTATACATATAGAAACTTTCTCTGCATTCACAATCTCCTCCCACCTCAGGAAGCAGGGCGCAAAATGGTAGATCTCACAACACCATCATTTAATATTATAGGTTGTATTAGTTATCATTCGGAAAAATATTAAATATAATTGTAGTTCTTCAGTGGTTCCCTTTCATTGGAAGTCTCTAGTTTGGCTAAAGTTATCCAGATAAATATAGCAACAGTCAATTGATACTACCATTAGTCTCCTTTTCAGGATAATTTGTCATCTTTAGTGGAAACCATATGGAAAAAAAGACTGCATGCAGAGTAATTTATCCCTGGGGTCTGAGCATGCCCAGTCTATTTTTCACATGTCTTTCTACTAAATGTGATAAATTCAGAGCATCAGCAGTAATTAGCAATTGTTGGCCATGATAACTCCATTAGCAAAACTGTCCATAGTGCGTGCATCTAAAAGCTAACTGACAGATACAATTCCAAACTAAAATGTAACTTTACTGAACGAAAAAACTAATGTTTACCTATATTCTATAGGTGACCTCATATGTATACAATACTTTGAACTTCTCCTGTGTCACTCTACACTGGTTAAAGTAATTAATCATGCTCAGTGGAAAATACAAATATCCCTAGCACAATATGTACCTATACATGTTTTCCCATCCAGATAGAATCCGGGGTCGCAGCTGTACACACAACGCCCCATCTGTAGCACTCGAGTCTCATCACGGCAGATGTCACAATGTTCAGGAGATTGAGAGCAGGTTAAACAGTCTGGTTTGCACTGCACTGGGGTGGAAAGGAGAGAGAAATGCAATGAGATTCACATTTTTCTCAGTGGAGAAAGAATTGATATATTTGAACATCTATCATTCACAGCTTTGCAAAATATCATTATATTTATCTTTCGGTACCTGACACAGCTAAGAACAGAAAGTTTAAATCTGCAAAGACGAGAGTTGCATTTATACGCCTTGCATAGTTTTTTAAGGAAAAACCTCAAGTTTGAAAAGTATGTAACAAACTAAAAACCTTAGGAGAAGCATAAACCTTAGCCAGAAGCAGAAAACATTTTTTTGAAAGAAAGTGTAATAATTGAAACAACCCCCAGGTGTTTTGCACTTTCTCACTGTGATTGTAGCAAGTGGATCAAGGTTGAGAACTATTTGACGAATTTCAGTTGCCATATAGATCAAACATACCGATCAAATACATGTGTTATGGTTTTACCACTTGAGTTTATGGCTACAAAAGCTCTGTATGTTAGGTGATGTCAGCAACTGAAGAACACAGTATGCAGCTGTAGCCTGTTTGGCTCTTGAACTTTTGATCCAATCATCACAGCATTCTAAGTGTCAGAGACAGACATTGAATTTCTAATGGCTGCTTCCACTCTCAGAAATATAGAGCCTAAATCAATTGAGCTATCACATGTTAAGGTAGCCCGTAAGTGAGGCCGCAAGTTAAAATTTTAAATTGGCGTCTTTTTGCGAGCTCCAACCGATTTACGGGTTACGGCCTTGAAAACTTTTATGGTTAAACCCGGAATTTATAGCCTTCTGAAGCTTTTGATCTTTCAATTCCGCAAGAGTTATGTTTGCTAAAACCCAAATCGCTATTCAATTGCTCCAATTCCCCAAGCCTGCAAATGTTTTAACACCTATAAATGGCAAATGAAGGAGAAAATCCATCGAGTGCTAGGGGTTTAAACCCCTATTAGTAGCACTGTAAATACAAATAATAAATCAATACTGCACTGTAAATAACGGGGAAAGCGATGAAAGACATTTCAAATTAATTGCACAACAGTCTCAAGCTCACAAATCGGCAGGAAATTTAAAAGAAAGGTATGATTCCTTTTGGGGTTAAATCGATCTGGGGAATCACTGTGCTAATACATATCAGGCCACCCACATGGATTAGAACTGTATTGGCATTCATTTTCATAATACTGTATTTTGCAGTTTTGCGAGTCCCATCGCCTATTGGACCCCTAAACACTAATTGATTAACATGTAACCTCCATGTTTTACTACTGTAATAATGACGGTGTCATATTATATTGGCTGCATTCTTGCTTAATTGATCATATTCCAGCCCTGAACTGCTACATACAAGTGCATGGTTTACGGAGTGGGTTTTGGATCAGTAACTTGTGGGCTTGATCAATTGAATAGCTCCAGAATCGGCGACGAACGGGAGCCCAAAGCACACCCGCAGATATACGGCCTGGATCCTGTGAGAGGCGGGCTTATAATTGAATCGGGCTAATAGAGTAGTAACTGGTAAGGTAGGTAAGTTCCATAAATAATTAATATTCTCTTAGAGGGCAGTTTACTGTAAAAGAAAATTAAGTGCAATGTTGGAGGAGAGGATAGGAAAAGTAGACACAATTTGCAAACGTTTATGAAAGTTTACTTTTAATGCATATCTAAGTGAGCTGGATTATGAATGCATCTGATAGAGGAGAATTAGTAGTGTATGCAAAAAAATTGTGCATGAAAAAATACCAAAATAAACATCCAAACACATTGAAGTCAGCAAAATCTCTTGTAATTTCTGACAGTTGTAAATTAGGGTTAACATCCTCCAAACTCAGGCTAAATTAGCATCAAATTTAAAATGATTTATTTTAGCCAATCAGCTTAGCTGAAACTTTTGAATTTACGCCTGTTTGTGGTGCAAAGCAGCCTGGGATATGTAGTGTATCACTGATATGTGCTATGCATTGCTACTGGAATAGAGACATGAAGCTGCAAGGAGATTGGCGGAGCAAGCAACAGAAGGTAAATAGTGGGTTAATATTGCTCCCCTAATGCTGCATGCTGATTGGGTGGGGATCATGGGCCTGTGTAGACACACCCTGGAGGTGTCAACATAATTATTAGAGGGATTTTTAGATATTAATAAAAATAAAATGTTTTATGAGATGTGCTGCTTTACACATAAGCTCACATAGATATGCATTTAAGAAGGTGCTGTTTTTGATAAAATTCAATTAATACCTATAATTCTAAATAATACAATATTTTCTGGACCCTTTTAAAAACTAACATAATATGGTTGTGAATGGTCATAGTGGAGTATGCTGAGTGTCTACAGCAATGCTGATAATTATTTATTGTGTTTGATAAAGAAAAGATGAAAGCCCCATCCTCGTATGTGCCCGCATTGCATCGAGTTATGGTGTTGCTATGAAGTGCTCTAATTATTCAAATCTCTCCGTTCCTCAGAGTGTAGAATGAGGATATTTCTATGGAAAGTGAAGTGGTGTGCGACAAAATGAGTAAAATGTACCGTCTCTAATTAAAGTGCTCCATGTTAATAATAATTAAAGGTCATGCAAATGACACTGATTGCCCATCATGTTCAATATGACAAGTATCTGAGAGATCCAGTTTTTTTGAAGTTCCTGGCCAGGACTTGTCAATCTATTGGTAGAGGTGCCCAGTTTACGCTATTAGATGTTTTAACCAGTCCTATGTATGCACTGCACCATTTTTCACATTTAAGTATTACTTTTATTTTTTGTTAAATCTTTTTTTTAACTGTGACAATATATATCTCTGAAATTTTCTTTTTTTTTGTAGTTTCACGTATATTGTCCTGTTTCTTTTACATCTTTGCGTATATGCTTCTTTTTGATGTTTTGTCATATTGTTGGGCACACTGTTGGTCGA
This sequence comes from Discoglossus pictus, assembly GCA_027410445.1. Classification (NCBI taxonomy): domain Eukaryota; kingdom Metazoa; phylum Chordata; class Amphibia; order Anura; family Alytidae; genus Discoglossus; species Discoglossus pictus. The sequence goes on along the minus strand of CM050163.1, from coordinate 217,458,914 downwards.
ACTGGTGTCAGGCTTCGAAGCATCCCATTGAATAACAAGTATCTGAATATTATCAGTGTTTTTTAAGTCTTTTATACTGATATATGATATGGAAGATTATTTGTACTTTGCTTCTGACACTTGGCCAAATAACCAAGTGTAAAGTTTGGAGACTACTTGGAGACTATATCTATTTATTATGTGAAATTTACTAAAATTACTAACAATATGGCAACTCCAATAGTTCTCCAAAATGTACATGTATTACCACTTGTATTTATTTACTCCTTTGAATCTGGCCACAAATACTGTCACTCAGGTATAGCGTGGTATACATTAATATAGTACATTATGCTGATGGAAGCATACTCAGTAATATTTTCAAGTACAGCTTTTAAAAACATAAAATAAAAAATAATAGGAAGCTAACATATGATCAGAATAAACTAAGACAGTGTTTCCCAAACATATTACAGCCACGAAAAACTATTTGAGCTCCAAAAGCATTGAAGGAACCTCATGGTTTCAAAATAGCTCCTCTGTACCACAAAATGGTTCCCCAGAGTACAAAATCTTTTCCAGGACTTCACAATCTCTGTCAAGAATTGCACTGATCTGATCAGGGACCGTTTCAAGATTCCCACCATGTTTTCCGTAGAGTTTAATTTGTGGAACACCTGGTGACACAAATGTTGTGGTTTCCACAGAAATGCAATTTGAGTCTATATAGCCTCTTTCATTTATATAATCATTTTGGTTTGAACATTTATATATATATATATATATGTATATATATATATATATATATATATATATATATTATTATTTTAAATTCAGGAATAACCTTTTGTGATTTAAGGTCAATGATCACACAATAAAAGCCTAATATCCCAAAAATGTATAAGAATTGTTCACAAATAAATATAATTCAGCAAAACCACCCAATAGACAGCTCATTGATTTTGTTGATACTTAATTATTAACTTGAACTTATTTAGCTGAAGGGGGATTTGGGTTGCAAAATACAGCTTAAACGTTTCAGCAGAATGTGGTTATGTTTTTCAGATTTTCAAATAAATCAGAAAATGATAATTAACAAAGTAGCAAGAAAAACTTTCATGGACCTCAGTTGTATTGGTGTTCAAGTCATGGGCTTAGTTATTTTAGAGAAAATCTTTCTTTTAGCAGACACTGCTTGATACAGATAAGCTTTTACCATTTGATATCTTCCCCCTGCACACGCTCAGTAGAAGGAAGATGCCAGTAATCTTCCAAGCCCTGCTTGTCCTGCTCCGTAGCCACCTCTTTGAACTTTGAAAGAAAATGCTACTTTCATGACAGCTTCCATACAAAGAATCTGCTAAAATAAAGATTTTCTCAAGGAGTGTTTTTATGCTTACGGCTTACAGGGTTGCCATTGTTGTTAAATTGTTGCATACTTTACCAACTTTTACCAACTTCCAGTGGTTCTTTAACAATAGCCTAGTCTTGTGTCAATGCTATTTCAAGTACCAAACATGATTGTCTGTTAATTCGCATGACATTTTGCACTGATTGTGTATCTCATATATGATGAATGCTTGTGAATAATTTTACATGACTGGCAAGTATTCTAATATTAGTATAACACTGAAAAAAAACGCATCCCCTTTACCCCAGATTCTATAAGATTCTAATAGACTATAAGGGCTTCTGCAATGACTGTTTTCTAATCACTTTCCTAGAGCAAACCACCATCTCAATGTCAAAGAACAAGTCTGCAGGTTATGAAAGTATTAGTATACATGGCACACTGCATGGCCATACCAGAGGGCAGCAGGTAATTGCCCATCAAACTGTTGGAATAACTGTGAGGCTACACATTCTCTTGGAAAGTGCAGGCCTTTCTATATACAAACAAAGAGTGGGATCACATTGGCTTTTATGACGATAAATGCTAATGATACAATACCTGGCTTGCATTTGGGACAGCACTCTCCTGCCTCATCCACTGCCAGAGTCCCAACAGGACACGAGGGACAGGACTGTGAGAAGCAGATCACCTGACCGTCCTGACACTCACATTCTCTGCACAGACTTTCTGTCCATTTTTCACCATTCTATAATGGGCAAGAGGTAATAGATTAATTGATTACCAAGACCGAGAACTAGATATTTACCTATGCACATATGGTATACACCATGTTTGAATGTGACTGTGAAGGACAGTTGACAAAGTGTGGATAGGATGGTAGACCATATCACGATGATTACCAAAAAAGAACCCATTCAAAATTCTGGCTACCATTACATGGACGCTGAAATCGCCAGATATGCTCTGGACCATCCGATAGAGGGTTTAAAAGCTTGTGAAAATGTGTTTTCCTTTTTGAATGTGTTGCCAAATTTATTAAGTTATAAATACATGTAGTTTTATACTACTGGTATGTACCATCGCCAAGATACATAATGAGTTGCGTGCAGCTGGTAAGACTATTTAGAATAACTTGTGCACACTAAGTGAGCATGTGCCGAGTTTCCTCTGTTAGTTATATTGTTATTTTTTCACCTCTTGCTAGAGATGCCACAATGATTAAATAAACTGAAGTGGAGGGTTCTGAGTTCAAATTCCACCAGTTCCCTTTTTAAAAAAAAATAAAAAATTAGGTTACAGGATAAAACAGAAACCAAATAAAGGCAAAGATGTGGGAAACATGGTATTGTAATGCTTTTAAAATAAATATTTGTACTAAATAAAATAATGAGAGAACAGGGATTTGAACTCACAACCTCTTATATTATAGGTAATTACTAGTATCACTCATCTTTGAGTATAGAAATAAATACATGTACAATATAATCAGTGTAATCAGTCAAAGCCTTGAACCTCAATATCTATGCAGTTTATTGTGGGAGGCTTCACAAGCAATTACTAAAGCAATTATTGATTAGTTTAGAAATGTACATTGCTTGACCCACATCATTTTCAAGCCTCTACCTTATGGTGACTGATAGTGACTTCCAGGCCCCTTTAACTAATTTATCTATATGTATCACTTATATCTGTACATTGCGTTAGTCAAACTCATCCAGATATATACATTGTAAGTGTGAAAAAAAACTGGGCTACGTTTGAAGAAAATTAATCTGTGTGATAGCTCCATTATCATAGAAATAATTAGTCCCTACTTGCTATCTATGAATTTTGGTGTCTCTCCCATTTACTTCATGCTATTTAACTAGATGTTAATTAACTTTCTTCCCTTGGCTGCTCACACACAGTGACTGTTGAAAAAAAGGAGTCAAGACTGCTGAAAGTAATCGCTTCAACACAGGCCAGGAAATGAAGATGCAAACTTAACTTGGAAATACATCTAGCTTTCATTGTTTTCTCTATTGTGTAAGGTAAAGGGACACCGCAAGGATCCTAGGTATCGCAGAAATGGAAAGTACAAACAGAAATAAATATTGTTTAAATTGGTGAGCTTGAAAGTTAGGGTTTTTAGGCAAATAAGCTTTAGCCCTAAAAAGGACCATTTTAGTGGTCTTATAAAGGGTTCTGTAGAACATTTGGGGCTTCATAGGGGAAAAAAACGTTATTAACCCTTTTTAACCCTTTTCTGTGCATTTAAAAAATAGATTTTTCAATCATACACCCGGGCCGTATAAGCTCTGTTTCTCTCCACCCCCTGAATACAGTATTGTAAGGTAGATCCGCTCATGGGAAAAGGCTTTCTAAGTGGACATAACACAACTGCAGTATGATAGTGGGTGGTGACTAGAAAGTGTGTGTCTACAATTGGCGTCTTATATCACTGTGTTGTTAAAAATAATCAAAGGACCACTGCAGTTCTATATGTAAAGAACCCCTTCAAAGGACTACACTTGAAATAGGCAGCGTGCTTTATGAATGTAAAAAAAAAATTATGCAATAATACGTCACTTTCCTCAATTTTGTATTACTTCATGTTACATCACAAATTAATTAAGCCACACTATAGAGAAATCATCAGTTTCAGCCAATGAAATAGCATGGCAGTATGTATAGGGCATTTCTGTATTACAAACTGTACAATAGAAATGTGTTGATTTCTACTTTGCTTTAAAGAATGGGATCACAATCTACCATCTTGTTCCGTAGGTTTTATTTTGTAGTGATATATTAATTTCAAAAACGGTCAAGTGGCTACAGTAAGATTTATAGTGCTATCTACACTACATTTTTTAAAAGTGACCAAATATAACACTATTTCCTAACATTTAAAAGTAGCATACTGTTATCTGTACTTACCATCAAATGCTTGACTCCACTCAAATCAGAATGAGGATTCTAAACACAAAAAGAAATAACTCTATGAAGAGCTTGTTCTGTAAACTCAGTTATCAGATTTACTGCAAACATTACAATAAATCCCGAAATGCTACAATACATTCCAGAGTTATCTGTCATTCCATCCTTAAAGTAACAAAGCATAGCCATGTAAACTGGCTGGCAGGATTTACACGTATGCTAGCCCAATGTTTAGGCATTCTTTATCCTTAAAGGAAACAAGGAAAGCAGACACCGGGTGGCATGCCTTGTACATTTTAAAAGGAGACTATAGTAATAAAACTAGTCATGGCGCTTTAAATGTGTAAGTTGCATCCAGCAAAATAAAAGCACATTTGTACAGAGTTATTAAATGTCATTATTTTTTTTAATTACCTCTTCTCCTTCTTAGTGGGTTACCATGCTGACCTTCCACCATCTTTTAGCACAGACTCAGAACCAAGGCAGGCTCTACCCAATGTGTAAAGTGGGTGGGGGCCCAGTACGACAAATTACAAGGGGTGACAACTTACTAGGGGTGCCATCAAGGGCATATCATTTTGAACATAACCTGAACCTCAAGTACAAAATGAGTGCTGTATCTTGTAGCAACCACTGGAATAAATTCTACTGGTATTTATTTTCCAGCATTTGTCCAGTATTATCTTTGGTTTCGGGTTTTCTTTGTATTTATTTGTTGTAGAAATAAATATGTTACTTATTTCTTTAAAATAATTATTATTGATGTTTATTTAAAAAGGCCATTAGTGAAACTAATGTATTTAATGGAGTCAGCAGTCGTGTGTACAAACATGATATTATTCTATGATGTGAAAAACATGCTTCTCCAGACCTGACTGATGCACAATTTAAATATGTCTTTTAATTTTTTTTTATATTTATGCAGTTTACTCGCTACCTACACTTATCGGTGAAGTGCAAAACATACTTCCATTGGCGCTTTAATAACTATTTCTAGCATATAATCTTACCTCTTTGATATGTTCCTTGTAGATACAGAAGCTACTACTTGATATACATTCTGGACAACATTTACCATCCAAATGGACCAATTCTTCACCCTGCAAGAGATAAATAGAATGCTTCTATATAAATATTGTATACTTAGTAAGGTCATCAGTAGCGTAGTGTAAACAGAAGTTAAGTCTTGGAATTTAAAGGTCTGAATCAAGTCCTCTGAAGCTCTAGTGTTAGGGCATATGTTGGCACAGAAATAGCACTGTCAGCATAATGGTAGTACACTGCCTTTTCTCAAATGAAATATAAACAGGAGGCCTCATTGGAACTATTCAAACTGAAGAGCTGTGATCTCTAGAACAAGTACAGGTCTGACATATACAAACATTATTAAAAAATATATATTCATCCACATATTTGCTTTAAAAATGAGGTTGAGTATTGATACTGACATCCAATTACCAGGTTTATATAAAAAGGAAGAAAAACCAATAATCTGCACAGTGAATATAAAATATGTGTCATAACTGTGAAATATTACACATCTTTTACATAGTCCAACATGGAAAAAATATTTAAAAATGATGATCGCAAGAAAATTAAAGATCAAAGGGAAAGGAAAAATTGAAGTATAAGGGAGTTTTTAAATAAACATATTCCTTTCAAGATTGGGCTGTATGGTGTATTAAGAAATGATATGAGAAGAACCTGAGAATACATGATATGAGAAGAATATCACTGTGCCAAAAAAAAAAACCTATGTATATATACAGTATATATTGTGTGTGTATGAGCGCGAGCACGTGTGTGTATGTGTGTTTGTATATATGTATATATATATATATATATATATATATATATATATATATATATATTTGACAACTTTAAGTCTAAGAACATAAGTAGGCATGGAAAAAATTTAATGTTGGTTTTTAATTACAAAAATATAGATGTGTATGTCTCTGCGGGACCCTGGACATATTCATTATACATTTCTGAGATTGTGTGTCTGAGAGGGTAATTTACATTTCTGGAGAGCAGGGCTTGCATTTATTGTTGCAAGCTTTCCTGCTTCTAATCATGTGCAAAGTCAGTGAAAGGCATCTATTTAAAAAGCATCCACACTTCTCAGTTTTTCTTTCCTCCCACGCCCCTACCTCTTCTGATAGATAAAACCACACCCATGCTCCAGCTCTCAGACATTCATAATAACTCTAAAATGTTTTAAGTCTCTGGCTTGCACAGCTGCTAATGTGGCTACCATTTTACATAATTCACAGAAGAGAGCAGTTTTTCTTGAACTACTGTGTTGGTTTAAAAAGATGATGGCATGAAATTGAAAGATCAAAAGGTAAATGGAAAATGGAAGAGTAATGGAAATAAAAAAGGAAAGTTGTTCCTGCTATGCGTGGGTTGTAAGGTGCATTAAGACATGAGATAGTAGAAGCACTTACAGATCATAGCTTTGAGGTGTTTCTGCATTATATTTAACATGAAGAATGCTTGGAGGAGGATAGGGAAAATACACACTGTATCCACTAGTGCTCCTAGGACTGTACACTTATATATAACATAACATAAAAAGCTTTCTATAATACACATCTCACCCTCCCATGACAAGATAAACACTGAAGGCATTAGGGAGAGGTAGAGATTTAAAACTATAATGGGCCAGAGATGTTTCTAGCATTCCACAAGCAGACTATATTTACAGCTCTCTGTACATTCGGTACTCTGGCTGTGCGTGGACACATTATATTATAATAAAAAACAACAAGGCCCTTTCAGAATAATTGCAATGCAGTGAAGCATGGCTTTTTAGTCATTAATAGTATTAATGGAACATAGTGTAATTATGTAAGTAAATGTTAATGGGATAATGAAAATGAAACATCTAGCGTCTTTAGATTTTAATTAAGTACCAAGCAGAAGCACAAAACTATTTGTGTATATTTTGATTTTTGTGGACCAGAGCATCTGTTTTGAGATCCAGTGGTGACCTCGCATATGGGGAGATCGTTGTTACCTCATGAAGTTCTCCGCAGGTTTAATTAAATGCCACTTAACTTCCTCACATAGTTTAATTTAAAAATAATGTTTTAGAACAGATTGTGCAGTGCAATTATAAGAATATCATGGTATCAAACTGAGTAGGTACTGCTCACAACTATAAAGTGGCCTTTCCTAATTCCATTTATTGAGGTCCATAAGCCAGGCCAGATTTGCAGGTTATTCTTGTGCGGACATTAATGGATAAATCAAAATGAGTGCGCCATTTATTAATCCATCTGTATTCATACATGATATACTGAAAATCTGGTTTGATGCTAACCGTCAAGGTCTGCAGTTAAACAATAAAGCTTTAATAAAATAAAAATAAAAAATAGTTCTAAAAGTTGTCCTATAAGTGTTTTGCTGGTGTCAGTTATTCAATGGGAGCAAAAGATACCTTACTCAGTGTTCCTATCTCAAGGAAAATCAGTTAAGAGATATTTCCAGCCAATCAACAGCCTCCATCATGCTCTCTTGCTCAAACAGAAGACACATCAGCATCTTATTATCATATAGTGCCTCTTTTTTTCAAGATGGAGAGATAACCTTAGTGAATATCACATAAAACAGGGGTTGACAACTGTATCCGAAATGTAGGAGCCAGTTTGGTAAGTTAGAAACATTTTTAGGAGCCAGGCAATGAATTATATATTGAAATATGTGTACAGCAACCAAACAATTAGGAGCCAGCAGAAACATTTTAGGAGCTGTGGCTCCCTAGCTCCCAATATGTGTAAAGCTCTGACATAAAACAGAATAAAGACATATATCCATTAAATCTAAGAAATCCCTGATAGTCCTAAATCATAATATTGCAATCTCTCAGCCTAGTCTGTAAAAAAACTAAACATTTAAATATTTACTTTTTGAACAATTTTCTTGACTTAAGGATTGAGGGGCATAATTTTGGTAAAGAGCAATGATCTTCACCTTGAATGTTTTTGGGATTAGTTGCAATAATGGATAAGGGAATGCTCAGTACAGACCTCTACCAATTTGTGGTTGATGTCTGTGCTTTTTAGCAGTACTCAGCAGCATTTTTCAGAACATGTCTATTTAAGTAGTGGCTTTGATCTTAAATGAGTCGGTGCCAATACTTATTCAGATGATTAATTTCAGTTATATAGCACAGAAACACATTTCAAGTCAACAGAAGCATATGAAGAGCCCTGTGGTTCACCATGCATCATGTATCACTGTATCACGTGTATCAGTAAAATTCAAATCTCATTGCAAGCAATGGTTTTTCACCAATAAATATATCATAGTGATGTTTTTTTGTTTTCTTGTAGTTCACTACAAAGTTTGTCTCAAGAGTGTTGGCAAACCTGCAATGCCAATAAAATGCAGACTTATTTGCAAAAATACTAGAAATTGGACATAGCTAAGCACTGCTAGAGTAAGTATTTGGAGATGATCAACTCACATTTGTCATGAGAATAAATGAAATTAGAAGCTTGGAGTAAAAACTTTAAAAATCAAAATCACCCTATTTTACGTCAGAGTTTAAAAAGTGTATAATATTGCATTTTAAGGGACACTGAAAAATCAAAAAATGGTATAATTTAAATGTATACGTGTTCATAAATACTTATGATGACGTTAATGTTTTTCTGACAATCAGACTTTCTCATCCTTCATTTTATTGTCCTGTTAAGTGCAATGATTGCTAATCATTAGTAATTACCATACTCAGTGCGTGTGCCCCAACAGACTTGGAGCAAATGTAATAAGTAATTTAATCATTACACTGTAGCATAACAATAACAGCAAGTGGGAGGATCAGGATTGGCAGACAAAACATTACAAACTTCAATGTTAGTTTCCCATAAAATAAATCTATTTTTATTAATTTTCAATGGATAATGTGCTTAATATCAACTATTTCAATTATACCATATTAGGAATTTTTGCTATATCCCCTTTAAACCAGGCATTAATCATGGCCAAGTTTATTCGAAGAGCTACAAAATTAGCTAATTATTTCACAAGCCATGTATTTACTGGTTACTGGGTCAAAACCTGTAACATATCTCATATACACGGACGTCAAACTGAGTACTACTATTAGCAGTTCTCTCATTCATCCATCCATTGATTATTAATAGAATTGCTTTCTTGACAGCTGGGTAGAAGTGTGTTGTATATATTAAGACATGTGCCATAATAACTCCTGACAGGATGCACAGAGGGCCAATGTTCTTTTTTTGAGAGATACTGAATATGAAAGTTATCCAAGTTATCTTTGCTATGAGAGTTATGCCAAGCTCGGAATAGCTAAGACAAGATATAAAGAATCAGCACACTTCTGAGCACACTTTCTTTCGGGGTGGTGACTCATTCTTGTTGCCCACATGACGGGCTATTTTACAAGGGTGAATTTTTTAGTAATGTTTTGCTATTTTATATAGCTCTGCATTAGAGCTTTATAAATAAAAGATAATAACAAGATACAGTATTGTTAGAGATGTTGGCCTTATTTACTGGAAAACTGCATTGGAAAATGGTAAGGTGTTCAAATACTGGTTCCCTAAAATACAGTGCTTAACTCTGAAAAATAGTCCAATAATTCCACACAAGCTGGTGTTATAAAAAACAGTGCACTTATTAATGTTCAAACAAATGTGTACAATCTTTACAACTTGCCTTTTATTGTCACAAGACCTCTGAATATTAGGTGATGTGAGCTGCTGGAGAACCCAGAACATGAATACTGCAACCGTTTATAACCAATATCCCCATAGGAGGTTTTTGAATGAAGCACATTGTATAGGAGACATCCTACACAACAGTGCTGCATGTTTATATTTTTTAACACTAAGTTTTGGACATTTTATAGTTTTTTTTATTAAAATATTTCCAGTGCCCTTTTTGCTATAAAATACTTTTTATTCTACCTCTATTTTTATATGGTTCCTATTTTTTCTATCTTTTACCCCGTATACTTGTTTTCTTTAGATCTCTTTTTCTACTTCTCAAGTCCTTTACAAGAATTTTGTATGTGGTTACATCTTTTTTGTGAGTTTAATTTGAGTGCTTTCCTTTTGTTTTCCTTTTCAATTTATATCTACAGTTGTGCTTTAATTAGCTCTTAACCATTTGATCATGCAGCTCAGAATTCTAAGCATCAGTGACAGAAACGAAACACAATTTTAGTTCCAATGGCGGCTTTCACTATCCTGAAAAATTAAGCAGTAATTGGTAAACTGGGCCACTTTTATAGTTTAAACAGAGATAGTTAATCTTCTTAAGATGGGTGGAACTTGCCCTTAGGTGTCGTTAGGAATGTTTTATTTCTTATTGGAGGATATTGGCTCCAAATCTAGACAACCATAAGTGTTTATAAATTTACCCCATAAAAATACTGCAAGAGCCCCCTTACCCATGAGCATTCCATTTTTGCACACTGTGCCTTGTGGCACAGGACTTTGCCTCGGTCACACATGCAGAAGTCACAGTGACTCCCATTCCAGAGCTCTCCATGGTACCGCACAGAACCTTCCAACGCACAGCTTCCTTTGGACGACACGCACTCCTCACAGCATTGGCCTGGTCGCCTTATCCTGGTCTGACCCTAAAGAGAGGGGGGAAAAAGTCTAATATATACAGAGAGCCAGAACTATTGTCACTGCTTCTGTGTAATCTGGCTGAAAATACGAATGATAACAACCAGGAACGTATTACAAACTTAAAGGATCTCTGTATGATAAAAACAAATATTGAGTCTAACAGCTTAATAAGGCAGAGAAAAAGTCACACAACTAGTTTTTAATTTGACAAAATCATTTTGATGCCTATGTTGGTTCTTGTAGATATCCATGAAGCTTTGGAGAGATGAGTTTACATTTCTGCAGAAGCAGGGCTTGCAGTTGATTTTACAAGCTGCCTGCGTCTGGGTACGTGCAGAGGAAAGGAGTAGTGCTGTCCAGCTCCTTTAGAGTGAGAGGCCAGATATTTATTGTCCAGTGAGCTAGTGGATGGGATTTATATTTGCTAATGAGTTGGTGTGCCGAATGTAAAATAATAATAAAAAAAAATTAAATATATAAATGTATATATTGTGCATGATATAACTACACATTTGTGAATTTATATATGATATCACCAAGTGTTTAAACTGTCCCAAGTGTTTTATTTTAATAATATTATGTTTGTGAGGAGACTCTTCCTGGTAGTCAGTGGGCCACTTAAATTAGTTGCATTTGGCCCCGGGCCGCCAGTTGAACAGCACTGTTCTTAGGGCTACTATTGTACCAAGAAAAAAAACTTTCAAAGCTACAAGGTATCTTTTTGAATATGATCAGTTAATGCACATGCAATGCTTCTTACACTGGTGATGAGCAGTCGGTGTTATGTACATTACCTTTTCACATGCACTTGGATAGCAGGACTTTGCGTGGCACTTGACCTCTCCTTTCTCACACATACAGGTCGTGCAAGGATTTCTCTTCCATTGTACTCCATGCTGACCAGGGAAAAAGAACACAAGTATAACTATTACTAACATTCACAGAGAATTTAAAATGAGATATTCCAGTTAGATATTGCATCTGCTTGGTAATCCACTCCTGAAGAAGCCCTATAGTGGAAAGTTATTGCCACAGAGATTGCAACTACCATGTCTCCTTGGTAATGCAAACACTAACGTAAAGATGCAACGCCACCTCATCTGGAAGAACAGCGGGAGCTAAGAGCTGAAGCTACCAACTGAATGGACTGAAAGACTACCTAAAGACTATAGTAACTTTGCTTTGCAACAAAGACTGTTTATTAATACTTTCTGACAGACTACAGTGACTTTAAATAAATGATTCTACGTTCAGAATTTTTAAAGAATTGACTAAATAAAATATGATATATTGTTATATGTTATTACCCTGGCCTCATAATTAAGGCTTATTCACCAAAAAGCAAATATGGCATATTTTAAGGGATGTAGAAAATAATCATGGAAAATTATTTAAATAGAACAGGTCATTAAAGAACCACTGCAGTTATATGTTTAAAATGGCCTCTTTTAGATAAAAGCACTTGAAATATATTACCATGCTGCAGGGGAATCTAAGATTTTAGCTTCTGTTCATCACTTTCCTGAGGTGGTAGGAGACTTTGAATGTACAGGAAGTTTATATTGGCACAAAGGGAATGTAGCAGCTAAAACTGTCAATGCTTTCACCAACACTAATATAAAGTTTATTGATTTACAATTATTCACCCTCCTAAGAAAGTAGCAGAATGAATCAAGTCAGAAAAGAAAATGTAATCCCGCTGTAAAGATTAATTGCATGTAAAAGGTAAACATGTAAAGATTGTATTTACTTATTTTGCTTTCTAAAAACATTTTTACTATTATAACTAAATTTAGTTATTCAAAAGATCATAAAAAAATGGCCACAGCTCCTTCTCGGAAGAACTTTCAATTCAGATTAAAATGTGCCAGTAATACAAAAACATCTGTAAGTATAGTCATAGAAAGAGATGTAGGATAAATATAACATTGATTTTAATATCATACAGCTACATAAGCACTTGAATAAAATGTTTTTTTTTCTCCTTGTAATATCACATAAATTACTCATATACACCTACAAGTATGTTTCCTGCTCTAAATTGGCCATTTAAGTTACATTTTCAATCTTGTGTATATAGAGCAATCAATAAACCATTTATGTACCATTTTGAATAATGACATATCCAAAGAATAAAACCAAATATGAGGCTACGCTGTCATTACTACAGGCCTGACATTTTATATTCAATCTGTAATGGGCCCTTGTTATGCTTATATAGAACATTTTGGCAACTGAGAGAGAATTCAAAACTCACCCAGTAGCCAAAACTCACTTATATCTCTCATATGAGGATAATATTATCTTGGTGTGTATATATTTATTCACAGTTTTACCATAAAGTATCTCCATTGACGTCTGTTAAAAAAAATACCTGATTACAATGTATCAATGCCAGTGGGTTCTACCCACAAGTAATGTCATGACTGCACAAAGGGCCTGATTCAATTGCACAATTCATACATTTAAACACACTTAAAATCACTCTTCATATTGCTACATATTCAGCAAATATTACTTGTATATTGGCACTAATGAATTCTTAAGTCAATAGAATGCATATAAACATTTATAAAAAAAAACACCCGAAGCCAAATTTATGAGTTTAATACATTTGTAAGTAGCTAATAGAATATGGCCCCAAGTGACTATGTGCCTCATTAAAATGTGACTTGTTCAATTGAATAGGGCTCTATATAAGCACAGATCATATTTTTTTACAGAAGTGTTTAGTTAGTGAAGACCTTGCTTTTGGATAGAAGTTCACTAACTAAAAACTTCTGTAAAAAAATATGCTATGTGCTTATATAGAGCTCAATTCAATTGGTCGAATCAGATTTGAATGAGGCCCTATAAGAGAAATTGCCTGATTAATGTCACATGTTGTAAGGCACATGAATATGACAAAACACTTGGCTTTAAAGGGACTCTGTCACCCCAAAATCAAGTTTTTTTTGGTTATTCTTAAAGAGAACTGGCATTATACTGCATTATTAATTTTTTTCTAAAGTGAATGAATCCAGGGAAATTCCACGGTGTTGGTGCTGCATTTATATGAAAACAAGAGAATCGTACATATTAATTAGCTGCTTTTATGTGCCGGTTATGCCAGCGTGTCTCTATAGAGCTAAAATAAAGTTCTTTAAAATGAAATCAACTTCCTGTTGGAGCAACAAAGTAAATAATAAAGTAGCCAACAGCAGACATGTATGATGCTGTGCAGGGCAGAGCTGCAATGTTTTTAAGTAAAATATATAATCATAATAATAAAGAAAGCAATACCAACAATAGAGGTGCTCAGGCAGAAAACAAACTATCCTTAATGGGTTATTTATAATATGATACTCTCACAGTGGATGACCGTATCCATATGACTACTTATTCAGGATAGTTTGTTCTCTGCCTGAGCACCTCTGTTTGTTTTGTTTCAAATATAAAATAGAAAGATAGATTTGACAGCAGATAGGAGGTCCGGCACACCGACTTTTGGGCAAAGGAAACATGTGCAACGTCATGTGCGCGCCGTCAAATGCGCGCACCCACACCAGCATAGCCGGTGAGTACTGGGGGAGAGAGACCTGGTGTTAGAGGGTGGGTACTAGGGGGAGAGAGACCTGGGGTTAGAGGGTGGGTACTAGGGGCGGGGGGGGAGAGTGAGTAGTGGGGAAAGACAGAGAGATGGGGAGAGAGGGTGAGTACTGGAGGGAAAGGGCTAGGGAAAGAGGGTGAGCACCGGGGAGGGTGAATACTTGAAGCTGGGGAGAGGGTGAACACTAGGGGGAGAGGGTGAATACTGGGCAAAGAGAGGGTGAATACTGGGGGGGGTGATTACTTGGGGAGAGGGTTGGAGAGCTGGAGAAGGATGGTGAGTATTGGGGGAGAAGAGTGTGAGGGCAGAGTGCTGTACTGCCATGCTGGTGTCGGTGCGCGCATTTGTCAGGCATTTTTTGGCGCGCATTTGACGGCACCTTCGCCCAAAAGTCGTGCTACCAAGAGGTCCATCCAGCCTGTCCATTCTATATACTAAGGGCCATATTCAATTGCAATTTGGCAAATTGAATATGGCTCTATATAAGCACAGAGCATATTTGTTTTACACAAGTTTTTTAGTTAGTAAACTTCTATCCTTTGGATAGAAGAACACTAACTAAAAACTTCTGTAAAAAAAATATGCTCTTTGCTTATATAGAGTCCTAGTCAATTGGCCAAATCGCAATTGAATGAGGCCCTTAGTTTGGTTTAATTAAAGGGACATGGAATATAAATAATTTTTCCAACATTTAAAAGATTATGTTTTTTTTTGCATGAAAACATATGAAGTAAAATCTGTTTTAACTTCAATGAAAGTAACAGGAAATGCAGAGAGTATACTTTAGTCTGTAGATGTCGTTGGTTGGGAGGGAAGCCCCAAGAGCCGTTAATCTTGAATACGTTTTTGTGTTCTGAGACCTTTATTTGATAAAGAAAACTGTAAAATGTTGCATCAAATAAGTTGTAGTTGATAATAAAGAAAATGCCTCAAAACAGGTTTATCCATATCTCAGAGATGCTTAAATCCCTTAATTGTGCTTAAAGCTACCATTTCCTCTGGAAGGCTGTTCTACTTATCTACTATTTTGTAATAGTACAAAATAAAGAAAGTTACACCGAATTGTATGCCAAAGAGTGCATTTTTTCCATTGCAGCCAGATAATCTGGATATTTGGCGATTGCAAATGAAACACAACATCATAACATTTAGGTTTCAACAAGATTGCATGGACGCTTTTAATATTTTCGCTACTGTGTGGAGACCAGTGACCAAGCGCACCCAAAGACAGCTGTTTGGCCTACTGGGGCTCGACAGTGAGGAATCTGCTGTTGATACTTGCAATGCCTGGATGGATCTACTGCCACAAGTGTCCTAGTCCTCTGAAGAGGATGTGTGAGTTTATGTGTAAATTAATCTCACACTCTTTATTCTCAGGCTTATATATAAAAAAATTGTGATAAATGCTGAACATATAAACCAGAAATATTGAATTTATGTGTGTAATCCCTAATAAATTATTTTTGAAAGCATTCAATTTAAACTTTATTAATGATGAATGCCTAACTAAAACATTTGTCACCAACTGATAAGGCATTACAATGGCTGTTTAAAGGAATGAAAATCACACATCTGTGAAGTATGCAGTGTTAATAACATTGGCATCTGTAAGACATTGGCATACACGCATTAAGTGCACTAATAATGCTGCTAGTTTGTTACATTCTTCATAATATAAGAAGTATTTCCCCGATCTACCATGGTAGTTTAATCCACTGTTTTTACACCATTTTGTACACCAACAGAAACTAATTTATAGATGAGGAGCATGCCATTAAAACCTTCCAATGTTTCTTCTTTGGGTGTTCTGGCAGCTTTTACCATGGTGTTTAGTTAAAGAGAGTGGAGAAATTAAGCATGAGCTGAGAGGAGATTAGTGTTGGGAGTAGAGGTGTGAAGTTATCACTGATGAACGGTTTGACTCAGAGGATTCACTTCATCAAAGGGTGTAAAGAACATGATCTCACCTCTAACAAGGGCTCCAGTTTAAATGCTGAAATACTAACATATGCTGATCCCCTCATTGCTCTTCATCTTATCTACACATCTAAATATTTGTATTTCCATCAAATAAGGTGCTGCAACACACCTGAAGGAGAGACGTCAGGGCACTGATAGCTTATCAGTGAAGAATGTTTTGTTCATTCCGAAAAGAGAATCATCTTCTATAGGCAACTTGCATTATGCAAACATGTAAAAAGGGCACACATTTTTTTTCTTGGACTGAAGCAAGTTTTACAATTTTTTTTTAAATTAATGGGTCAAAGAAAGGTTGTAGTGAGAAGTTGCTCCTACTTCACCTGATATATTATACTATGTGAGAGGGAGCATTTGAGAATGATACTAAAATTAATTAATTTGTCTCATTAATCACTTACGCGTAAAGGACCACTTTACAAAAAAAAGCTAATTTGTTAACTGTGCATAGGCTATTAAAAACATGGGGCCTCATTCAATTGCATTTGGCCAATTGAATAGGGCTCTTAATAAGCACATAGCATATTTTTTTAAATAAGTTTTTAGTTAGTAAAGACCTTGCTTTTGGATAGAAGTTCACTAACTAAAAATTTCTTTAAAAAAAAATGCTATGTGCTTATTTAGAGCCCTATTCAATTGGCCAAATCGCAATTGAATGAGGCCCAGAATATAGTTTAAAATACATAAAAGTTAAAATGTATTCTTAGCTTTGAAACTGTCTGTTTTCTCCTCAAGCAGAGCAAAGTTTCTCGCCTACCTGTGTCAATTGGGGGGTGTGGCCAGCTCTTCCTGTTTGCTGAATAAAAAATAAAGTCTGGCCAGTGAAGGTTCTGCCTCAGACTGAGCATGCTCAATAAGGGGACAGGGCTATTATGGTTCATGCACTGTCACTGGGCAGTGTCTGTGGAACAGCTGCAAGAATGTTAAAATAGAGATGTTACCTATGTGTATGCAGTGGGGTTGGAGTTAATGATGCAATGATGCAGGGCCAGTGACATCATAGCCCAGCCTACCCCATTCTCCATGACAATCCAGCACACAGGCAGAGCTGGTCATACCCCTGATAGACCCAGGTAGGAGGAACTACACAAGCTAAGATTTTTATTTTATTTCAAATTGCATACTGTTTTTAATAGTCTATGCCAGGCAAACAAGCCTGTGAGTTTTACTTATATAAATGCACTACAGAGGTCATTTAAGGTTCTAGGTGAAAGCACGGATACAAGAGTGACACTTCCATGTAAATCCATGTAAAATCGCAATGTTTTTTTTTTAGTTCATCACCTTCAGTGATTTTATATGTTTATAAGCTTTACTTGTCATACTCAACACTATCAAGCCTTCTCATATAAAACTATGGAAAAGATCAGTTAAAGTATCACTGTAATTCGGGAATTATGTTACAAAAAAAAAAAAAAAACAGCAGCCATATGAGCCATGAGAATTAAATCTTAAATTTAGCTGGCTCTGCTTGTGTAAATGGGTGCTCCCATTTTTGACTGCTAGTGTGTCAGTAGGCATGTAAGCATGAACTTAACAGGTCTCTCTCTAAATGAAGCCACAGTAACATTTGCGTCTACTTTTCTAAACAACGTACCTTTTTCTCCTATGTTTATACTTAGAACAACTCATAAATCTTGGTCTGTTTACAGAAGAACAGTTTATCCTGCTCACAAGACTAAAAATGTGCTTACCATGGAAACATGTGAGCTTGGAAATTACTTCATAGTTGTCCACTACATTTTTTTTTTTTTAAAAACACTGAAGGTTGTTGATTTGCACACAGGGAGCACATGCAAGTCTGTGGTCCAGATTGTTTTAGGTTCTCAGAACCATGTCTTCAGTTCTCTATATGGAGAATAACCATCCGAGAACTTTTAAAACCTATTTGCAGCCTTAGTGAATATTTGTGAATCTCGGCCTGTGAGTTGACAATGAATCTTGACGACTGAAGGGTGTGGCAAAAAAGCCATGTTGCTTAATGTTATCACAAAGCCTTTAAACATATTGTACAGTATGGACCTATTTGTGGATATCCTCAATCTCTGAAATAGTACATATACATCAACTATATTTAGACGTGTGCAGTATGTTATGATGATCACTGATACCTGTCTGCACTAATTCCTTGCAAATGCCTCCTAATATACATCCAGGCAATGTGGACACAGGATTCATCAGAGCAGAAACACAAATATATTAAACCTTCTCTTGGGGGTAGAGCCAGTTAGAAATATGACCTTTATCAGCAAACTGCAAGCAGGCTTTTGAAGTTGTGAGGGCATTGCAGACCTCACATACCCCCACTGCATTCCTATCTCATCCATTACAGCTTGCCAGGGAATGCACAATATTTCAAATCTATCCTACTTAACCACCCCAAATTAGCCATTCTTGGAGTGAACATTTCCCAAGGTGCTTTAAAAACATTAACTCTTTCTTTGCAACTTAGAACTGTTTTTTTGCAAAACAATATTTATATAATGTACGCAGAAACCAGACACAGATAAACAAATAGTGCTGCTGCTCTCCAAGTTAAAGGCACACAAAGGATTTTCCAAATATTGTATAATCTAAATAACTACTGTAATGCATATACAGGTAAAGATCATATGTTTGTTTGTTGCATATCAACTATTAAAACAGTATGCAGTTTAAAATAAATAAAAATGTATATATTGTCTTACTTTTTAAATTGTCAGTTTTACCCTCAAGCTGCTTCTTTAGTGACCTGTGTCTATCACAAACACAGATACAACACACACTGTGACTTCAGGATTTAATTTGCTCTTATTTGTCAACATACTCATTTTCATCTATTTCTGTGTTAATATAATTTATTTTTAATGCAAAAATAAATTACTGTATGTATAAAACACACAGGGTAGAACATTTGGACTACATTGTACATTTATGGCAGTTTCAATAGACACAAATTAGAAACACTGATGGATATTTAGTTACTAAAAAACAAATAATAAGAAAAGGGAATCATATACTAAAATGTAATTACTTGTAATTTAATATATCTGCCATTGGAATACCTCATAACATATCATACACTGTGTTATGGGAGCTTTACACACTGTCCCGGTGATGATGAATGAAGAGATTACCTCATAAAGGGATTACCTCATAAGTCTTTCCAGATACGGTACATGAATTTGGAAGGCACTCTGGGCAACACTTTCCGGGAACAACAGCAAGTATTTCATCCTAAAAATATATAATAAATTATTTTACTTGTCAACAAAAAGGAGGAAGGGAACACAGACAAAAAAAGTAGTTTTTTTCCAGTCAGTAAGTGGTAATAAAGGCCTGTGCTGACAGGTCTAAACTGATGTAGTTCCTTACAAGAGATTCCAGAAACATTATGTCATCTGTGTTACCTAAATCCACCTTGTCATAGTGATACAAAAACACCTCATTAACACATCTTTATGATCGCTATCAATGTGCTGCCAATTCTAATTAAACAGCCTTCTATGTTCATTTTATGCAATGGTCTTAATTTCCCTACTTCTTACAGACATGTGTATAATTAAAGGGCCAGTCTAAGCCCTTTTCAAGTAAAATCAATTTTGTAGTTTGCCATTGATTAACATTAAACAAACATGTGCAAACAGCAGCAAAGAAACACTTTAGTTAAAAAAATATATAATTTGAATACTTCATTCCACTCAATCATGGCTGCTGCTTTACTCATTCCTAACCCTCCAGTTTATCCTAAACGCTAGTGTTCAGATGACAATCACAGTCACCACAGATTGCATTTATTAAACAGGCCAGATTGACGGAAGAAGCGGGGGTTATGGGATTGCAGCCATGAGTTCCCTTTTCATATAGAGCCTGCTCCATGTAACCTGACATACTGTATATTAATGCAAACAAGGAGGTAGGGAAGAGTGCAGTAGTGGACATGATTGTATGGACCTATATGGTTACATTATATTTTCTTACTAAAGACTTTATTGTTGCTGTTTTCATATGTATTTTAATGTTAATTAATACTGAACTAAATAGATTTAACTTGAAAAGCACTGAGGTTGTCTTTTAAAGTTGTAAGAAAGCATAACCTTTACATCTTAATCTTTTAATAATCCAGAAGACCTACATCAGGGTTTCAATATATTTGAGATATAATTAATTAACAAACATGAAGAGGCTACACAACATCGCCATCTGCAACATGATGAAGTGCCTCTTTCCATAATTATTACTGATTTTGTAAATATATTTTCACTGTTGTGTGTAAACTGGTATGAATGCATTTATTACCGTATTACATTAAATATGTGCTGCCTAACACGTTACATGATACATCAATAAACACATTTAGATTTTATTCATAACTCACAGTTTAGTATCTACAGTATCAACTATCAGCCTTATTAAATTGTGATTCGGCCAATTAAATAGGGCTCTATATAAGCACACAGCATATTTTTTTACAGAAGTTTTTAGTTAGTGAAGACCTTGCTTTTGGATAGAAGGTCACTAACTAGAAACTTCTGTAAAAAAATATGCTCTGTGCTTATATAGAGCCCTATTCAATTGGCCGAATCGCAATTTATTAAGGCTGTATATATTTATTTTGTTGGACCGGTGAATTAACAATCACTGATCATTATACATGTGTTATTGTAATCATTACATAAGAATGTGGGTGGATATTTAGTGTGATCGTTGTGGACATCATTTAAATGATCCCTGTAGTACATATACAACAGGGTTTCATTTACTTATTTAGCTAAAATAAATTAATAATAAAATCATAATTCTGTGCAGCTTTTACATTTTACATCTGAAGTTTAGTATTTACATGTCAGTAGCTATGCTGCTCTCTACCCCCTATCATTTGTTCATAGGGTGGAAGAGGGTCTGCCCAAGAGGGACAGTCCTTAAAGAAGAATATATTGGTTGTCCTGATCACATTGTTTATCTGCCTCCTTCCCCACAGTGGCTATTGCCGTTAAATGTAGACTGGTGTTTAACAATGTAGGTCAGCCTTCTGAGAAGGTCCATCTGTACCTCATAGAAAGTCAGTACTAATGGAAGGTATAATGCTGCTTTCAAATGTGTGTTTTAAAAGCTACATTTAGTTGTTTTTTCTACAAATACAGATTGAATGGTTCTCGGTAACTGAATAAACAAAGTAAATCCTATTGTATGAGCCATAACATGGACCTCTAAATAAATTATCCTTAGCAAATAGAGTGAAGGGAACTGATGTGAGGAGCTGCAACAGACTGCAATCATTGTTAATGACCATTGTTAGATAAACTGTTCCTACATGTCCACCTGCACATCTATCCATCTATATATATGTAATAAATACAAGTAATTTAGTTATTAGTAATATAGTTTGATAGATAGATATATAGATAGATAGATAGATAGATAGATAGATAGATAGATAGATAGATAGATAGATAATGAGTATTGCAGTTTATTGTGATACCTTTTGTGTTGGGTAAACACCTTATTTATATTGACAATCTTTCGAGAGGTTTGACCTGTCTTTATCAAGTCTGAAGCAATACCTATCGAAAGCTTGTCAATATAAATAAGGCGTTTGTCCAATACAAAAGGTATTTTACACTATACTGCAATACTCATTATTAATCTAAATATATATATATATATATATATATATATATATATAATATATATATATATATATATATATATATATATATATAGAGAGAGAGAGAGAGAGAGAGAGAGAGAGAGAATAATAATTACTTAATTAGACATTCATGGCTACATCACTCTTCAATTAATAAATACAACAAACACAATTTTTTATATTACACATCGTAAAAAGCCTTCACATCAAAGCTTGGCAATACATTTTATCTTATATATATATATATTAAGTATACATTTTTCATTTTAGTCTGTTTCTTACAGTAGCAAATTTAGATTTTTTATGTTTCCAGGAAAACCCTCCAAGGTATAAGCTGCTCATAACAGGCTACCATCAACATTGTTTAAAAAATGCCTACACAAGGCACCTAGAACACTATGCTGATAATAAATTACAGTGACACGTTTAGAAGATTCTTATTACTTGTGGTAAAAGAAAAAAGCAGAAGTGAGCCAAACTAAACAGCAATAAAAGTGTGCACATTGTATCCTCTAGTCCAGTGGTTCTCTAGGAATGGAGTTGGTCCCTGAAACTTTATTTGCTGGTCCTCAGGGATGAGGAGAGTCTGACACTTTATACAAACCATCACCATTAGTCAAAGTTTGCATATTATAGTATTTTATACATGGGTTAGAATCAAGGCAAAACAATAGCAATATTAACACATTGCAAATGATGGAGGGCCCTGTCTTTGAGCTTAGGACCCAGTGTTCACAGAGCTTTCTATAAAGCTCCATGCAAGATTGAAAACTGGCAAACTTTCCGTCTAAAGGGTTTGGGCGGGATACAGGAGACTGAAAGATAAGTTGTGGAAGTTAAGGTGGAAGTTGTTAGGCTTCTTTAAACAGATGTGTTTTTTGTGATGATTTAAAGGTTTTGATGAGGCAGGGAGATAAACTAGTGGAGCGAGGCAAGGAGTTCCAGAGAATAGGGGAAGCATGAAAAAAGTCCTGCGGACGGGAATGACAGGTGGTGATAAGAGAGGTGGAAATAAGAAGGTCTTTAGCAGAACAAAGAAGGCGGGTGGGGGAGTATTTGGAGATGAGAGTAGAGATATAAGCGGGTGCACTGTTGTTGAGGGCTTTGTAAGTTAGGGTCATGATTTTAAATTTTATTCTGGAGGCTACAGGAAGCAAGTGGAGCGATTGACAAAGAGGTGATGCCGACACTGAGCATTGAGTACAGTAGATGAGTCTAGCGGAGGCGTTCATTATGGATTGAAGTGGTGACAAGCGGGTGATGGGGAGGTGATTGTCAAGTAGTCAAGACGAGATATGATAAGAGAGTGTATTAGAATCTTAGCTGTGTCTTGTGTGAGGTAATGATGTATTTTAGAGATGTTTTTGAGATGAAGCAGGCAGGATTTTGTTAGTGACTGTATGTGAGAAATGAAAGAGAGGGTGCGGTCTTGTAGAATCCCAAGACAATGGGCTTGGGATGTGGGAGTGATGATGGCATTGTCAACAGTAAGAGAGATGTGAGAGATTGAAGCTGAAGTAGAGGGTGGAAAGATTAGGAGTTCGGTCTTGGACATGTTGAGTTTGAGGTGGTGGGCAGACATCCAGGAAGATATACTTTAGAGGTGGATTTGAGTGTCATCTGCATAGAGATGATATTAGAAAATGTATTAAAATTGTTAGCAAACAAAAAGGTTCCATTTTGTTTTATATGATTGTCAGATAATATTCTATGTGAGCTATCAGCACAGCCTGTAAATAGAGCCTGTAATAATGCTGTACTGTAAGCATGTAACCTTGAGTCAATCTTTAAATTATTTGTTGTTTTTTCTTTTTTTTTGTGGGGGGGGGGGGGGGGGGGGTGATATGCTTGCAGATGTTGCAATCTGTATGCAGGAAGTAGTTCCCTCACCTTATCGCACAGTAGGGGCAGACAGTCGGCCGTGAAACACTGGGTTACACCATTCCTGCACACACATCTGGAGCACTGACCCAGCTTCCACTCCTCCCCATCACGCAGCAGGTGTCCATCCAGGGAACATGGCTCTGCAAAACAATGACAAATGTACAATGACAAATGTAATGACAAGGTCCTAATAGTGCTTTTTTGCACTAATAAAATAAAAATGCAGGATGCTTGTACCTAGTTGGCCAAATTACCTTCATTACATAAGGGTAACACCTATAATCTCCTGTGATTAGGCTAATTTATCAAAAATGAATAGATTGAAATTGTATTAATTATTGATAAAACATCAAACAACAGGGCTTGCCAATGCACGACTTACATATCACCAGGTATTCGGATCTAAAGTAGTGTATTGGCAAACAATGATGTTTTATGTTTTATCAATAAATAATAAAGATTCAATCTATTCATTTTTAATCTTTGAACAAGTGTTAAGCATTGGAATATTGTTGAGGCTCTTGTAATGTTTTTCAAATTTAGGCTGATTTATGCCAACTTGGTCATGCTCTTCCTGTTGATCACCACCATTGTAAAAGTGAAATAATTACCATAGATAAAGTTAGTTGATGAGTGGGAATATCGTTTAATGTAATTTATGCTTAAAATATGTAACTTTCAAGCTCAGATATCGAATTCCACTCCAAAATTTAAATCAAAACCAATTACAATTACATTCATATGAGTACTTTTCATGTTTGCATTAACTGAGAACTTTTATGTGTCCCTTTTAACAGTTGATAAAGTAAATGTCACAACAGTAATGCAATTCAATTGTTTATCATTGAGCAGGTTATCTCCAATTATTTCTCCAGCTGCTCTCCCTCTCCAAATCCCATTGAATTATTCAACCTGATATCAAACTATACTGCATTACTGCTTGCCTTTTCTTTCATAGGTACTTTATAGGAATGTCTCAAGAAAATGACAATCAACAGGGCAGAACAGGTACCAGAATACTATAATCAACTGTTCATTAAGCAGCTTGGAACCATGCATGGCAGCCTCACTCCATTTAATGCACAGTTATTTTGTATTGATAGAAAGTGTCACAAAGAGACATCACACTAAGTGTACCTAATTGGATTCAGCTTCACATTTGAACAATCGGTCCTATTCTGTGTCACTAATTAGACAGTCCTGTCAACATAACAGGGTGACACAGCCTGATAACAGAGGTGAGAAAATGAGTGGGAAAAAATAAAACATTTCAATTAGCATCTGCTATTTAGTATTCATTAGACAAACTGAGGTAACTCAGCCGTATATAAAAATTTAAATAAATTGCCAATATAGTAACAAATATATGAGGACAAAATGGCTGAAAACAGGTGTGGAAGTAACATAACCAAACATATATAGCAGCAGTAGTCAATTCATTTTTATAAAATTTTGCTAAGGTCCGAATGTATAAAGGAAGCCATGTTTTTACAAATAAATATTTTTTATTGTTATATTAGATTATTTGTAACGCGCCAACATATTCTATAGCGCTATACATGGGTTGTGATCAAGGTAAAAGAGAATTAATACATTACAAAAAATGGAGAGCCCTGTCTTTCAGCTTAGAATTCGGTGTCCAGTGCTTTCCCAAAGCACCATGCAAGACTTATAATCTAAAGGATTTTAACATAATGGTACTAATTTTTAGCTTATTTAAGGATTTGGGAGTTTCAGGAGAAATATATTATACATATAATAATGCAGGTGAGAGATGCAGATGTTCAAATGTCCCGATTCCCATCCTGGTCCACCTATTGACTATACCTGATCTACAATATAGGACATCAACCTGTGTGGATGACAATATTCCTGTTTATGACAGAGTATATCAATGTCTCCAATATGTATTTATAATATTAGACAATTTCCATATGGATATCTTTCATTCCATACAGTTACACCCCTTTCCTAAACTAATCAAGTACATTATTCTGTTAATTAAAGGGACATGGAATTCATTAGCATTCCTGTACATAACCAAACAAGCACTACAAAAATAAGTAAAACATTTAATTTTTTATAAGACCCAATTATTTCTCTAGCTGCCATCCCTCTCCCTGCAAATGCCCATACACTCTACTTGCTGCAACAACAAATATAGCTTTGTTTTCTTACAATGTCTCACTAACGCTCTTTAAAATAGCATATGGTAAACATCAAACCCCTTCTGGATCGCTACCGTATCGCAGTGAAGTGGCTTGTGTACCTCAGTGAAGCTATGAGCTATACCATATAGGGTCACCCAAGATGGGCAGGTCATAGCAGAGAGGTCAGACAAATCACAGTTCACTGGTGAAAGATCTGGCAACCCACTCCAGTATCTTTGCCAAGATAACCGTATGGATAAGCACAACCAGAGGCATAACAATAAATGTGCTTGGTGCCCTGAAGTCCATAGTGAACAACAACAATAAACATCAATTTCCCAGTATAATGTATGTAAAAAGCCACACTTACCTCCAGTGCCAACGCACACAGGACAACATGCTCCTGGAACTATGTACTCAATTTCTCCGCTCTTACAGGCCAGGCGAGGGCAGGGGTTTGAGGCACATGTAACCTTGCTGTTCATGCATGTGCATACTGTGCATTCAGACTGGGTCCACTGGGTCCCATGCTGTGCGCAAGAAAAAGAAACAAACCGTGTTACAGAATGATCCTGTTCCAGAGGAGTAAATATCACAAATTAAAGCATGCCAGAAACATGTCATTGCTACATATTTAAAAAACAGCTTTGGATTTATATGGAACATATCATAAATACTGCACAACAGCTCTTCAACTCTTAATCGCTGTGTAGCAAATTCTGCAAAAAATTTAAAGCACCTGGAAAATATTTTTATTTTTTGCATCTGAAAGCGGGTATTTTTTTAAACTCCCCATCCCCAGTATTTTCTTATATAATAATAATGGAGGTACTGGGGCAGAATAAGCTACCTTTAAATGTAACATTGCTTTTTGTGTTCAGGAAATACCTTGTCTACCAAAAAGAATACATTTAAAGGAGGGCCTGCATGGAAAGGACTATGCTTGTTTAGCCTGAAAAGTTGCAAAGGATTCAACACTGAAATGTTTTGTGTTTCTTTCAATATAAAGCTTTGTGAATATAGGGTGAGTCATACCTTGAACAGTCAATTTACATTTAAAGAGGAGATTTCACCTCAATACAAGTTTTTCTTATATTAAAGAGACCACTTAAGGGTATTTATTTTTGTTTTAAGTATTCTGCATGTGAACTGCTGAAGAACATAGAAAATTAATATGGCTGTCACAATTTAGAACTCTAAAACTGGGGCAGAACACACAAATGAGAATTCTAAGCATCAGTGATATAAATTGAATACAATATTTGCTTCTAGTAGTAGCTCAAGTATGGTGAAGTCACTGGCAAACTAGGCAAGTTCCATCATTCTACAGAGACAGCTATACATCTCTAAGTGTGCTATATAACATTAAAGAAAATTAAGCTGAGGTGCAACTGGTCCTTTAAAATTCGAATTGTAATTATACAATTGTAACAATTGTAATTTTAAAACCAAAGTAATTTGGGACTGAACCCACCAGTAGAGCAGTGTAGGTATAAACCATATAGAAATTCACTCACTGATGTTAGGCCGGGGTAGTTAGGCCTGGCCCATGTCTCTTTTGAGATACTGGTTCAGTTCAAAGAGATATTTGTCCGACTTTTCCCCATCACGAGGGGAAGATGCAAGTTAAAGAAACATGCCAGGACAGCCCCAGAATAAAACCATGTTTTTTTTTTTTAATGGACTAAAATAAATTATCTCTCAGCATATGAGCTGGATGTGCTTTAACCCATTCTGATCTACAGATGCCAGTGCTGTACTGAACCAAAATAAATGAATGTGTTAAAAAGCCAATCACCTGTATTGGGTTGTGCTGCACAGTAGTAATTAATGATGGCCTTTTCTTTCCAGTACAATCTCTGTGTTATGCCTCTATCATGAGGGAGAGGGTTACGTTTGCAGCCACCTTACCCTTTCATTAAATTGGATACACTTTCCCTGACAGCAGGATTAATGGTCCTTGGTGCTGTGCCTTCCTAAAGCAGCAGCAATACAGACCTTAGCAGCTTGGGGACAGCCTTCACAGGAATGATTAGGGCTCTCTCCCTGACCTGAATGGCAGCCGCAGCAGAGCTGTGCCAAGTTCCCAGGTTCACAGCTGCTGGGCCAAAACGTTCATCTGGAGAGAGGTCATGCGGAAATAATAGCCGCAACCTGCACTGACCCAGATACTCATTATATTAAAAAGTAATTATGCCTCCCTTATATCACAACTTTTTCAAAACTTATAATAATTAAGCATTTTCCAAACATTGCTGGGGTACAAATCTCACCAGATATGTAAGATTTAAAAAATGGTTATATACATAGAAGAAGCCAGGAGCTTAAAAAAAGCTGTTGGATCTTAATGGTATACTACCGTTGCCATTCACAAACTATATAAACACTAGGAACTTGCCCGTCAGAAATGACGGGATTAAAATTGTAAGGCTGGCAATGCTGTTTGCCACACAATGTTTTGCTCCATGTGTCTCTTTTCACCATCTCCCCCTGTCCCTTCCCTGTGTGTTTGTCCTCGGTGTGTCTGCTGAATGTTTGCATGGGGGGCCCTGAAGGCCGTTGTTGGTGTAAGTGTTACTGTCTTTGCCGTTGTGTATTTTCTAAGTCCTGCGTGCCTGGCATTGTTCGTCTGTGTCCCGCATGCCCGGCACTGTTGGTGTGTTACTTTCTTTGCCGTCGTACATGGCTCTGCTCAACCTCGTTTTCATGCAGTTTCCAAATGTTTTACTTTTTTCGTCCACCATAATTTTCCTTGGATAGCCGATTTTGGATTGACAAAACCCCCCAAATATGGCTCAAAATCGCATCCTCACTCCCAGGCTTCCTGGCTCTTCCCGTGTTATTATGTATGTAAATATTTTTTTTTTTTTTTTTTAGAGTTATGCACTTGGTTCGCAGTTGCGACCCTAACAATGCAACGTAAATACTGCGAGGATCACATGTGTAACGGCGCGCTGGCTGGAAAGAGCTCCTTAAGCGCGCATTGCAGCCTAAGTGCTGCGCGGCTGCTTCGCCTCGCTTTGCGAGGCTCGCATGTGAAACGGTTGCGCTGGCTCACCTCGCTTCGCGAGGTCGCAGCTGCATGACCAACATTGCAAGCCTTACGAACAGTGCAAAGATCCACAACTATATATGTGATGGCATTACTACAATAGTAGTGAATTAAATAATACTTTAATATGTGCAGGCCCACCTCACTAATAGAAAACATCATACACTAACTAACTGCCAAGTTTCAGACATAACTGGTGATCCGATTTTGTCCTAGCTATCATCAAATTTCCCCCATTTACATTTTTCGGTGTGGTTTGGGTGGGAGTGTGGAAAGGGTCTCTAAAAATACATAAACATGTACATAACATGTAGCAAGTAATCACTTGCTCCTCCTGTATATATAAGAAACCATTTTTGAAACAGGGGGTCCTCCTAAATTATTGCTGGCGCTAAGTTAGAGTGAGGTCACATAAATTGTTTATTTTTTTGACTTGAGCCAATTGTTCTAATGGAGCTTAGTTAAAGGTATATGGAAGGTTCCCTATTTTTAATATTAAAATAATCTACTAAGTATTTATTTGCTATCTAAACAGTATTTTACTATCAAGTCATAAAAGCTTTGTTTTTACTCAATCACAACTTGCAAATGGCCCCACCCCTGTAGCTCATGCATACAGTGTTTCTATTGGTACTAGATGTACTAGCCAATGACAGACTCTCTCTAAACAGCATGCTAATATGTTGCTAAGAGACAATCTGTGATTGGTTAGTACATCTAGTCCTACATGAATATTATGTGCATGACTTTTGTAGAGACCATTTGTAATGTTAAAGTGAGTAAAAACAGAGCTTTTAACAAAAAAATATGTTTAGATATGCACATAAATACTTAGTAGATTAATTTAATATTAAAAAATGGAGTCTTCCATGTCACTTCAAGGCAATATTTCACACAAATCTCTAAAGGCCATATTGTTTGTCTCAGACTTTATTGTGTTAAAGCTATGCAGGTTAGCCATTTTGAATAATAGGTCTAAGTGGCAAAATAATAAATTGTTCAGAAAATATAATCATTCTCAGATAAAAAAAAAATCATAATTTTTAGCCTGTTACAAAGAACAACCTGGCTTATTGTTACTGCAAACCTTCCAAATGCGTTTTTATACAATTTAGCTAACAAAAATAATTCTTGCTCATAAGGAGCCCTCCTACTAAGTAACTCCAATGTTGTTTTGAAATGTGGAGAAACTTTAAGTGAGTTGACTATATAAAGTAAACTGCTTATACTTGAATCAGGGAAAATGTCATTTCAAATAAGTCCTTGTAACGCCTTTTGTAGTTGCGTTGTAAGAAAATCTATGCACTTTTACAATCCTCTCACATCCCATTATGGCCAAATAAGTGATGATTACAGAACGAGTGCGGCTCCAGGATCCTTGACAATCCTCATGTGCTTTCAGAGCAGAATCACAAGAACGCACTAATCTGTCATGTCTTATCCATTCTATGCTGTGCACCCGCCGAAGGCAATAATGTATAATGCAGAACACTAGCTATTACAACTGTTTTATCTTTTTCACCATAAATCATCCTGCGCAAATAACAAATTGTTAGCAGATGTTGTGTTCTTTAGAATAAACTAAACATAAATGTACTTTCAGAAAAAGAAAATCTAAAAATTGCACACAAAACTGATAGTTCGTGAGACTCCTTTGTAGCATATATATTGGAGTACCTTCTACATGTGATAAAAATAATTAACAGAATTAATATATACGTTGTAAAAAAACATGGCTGAAAAGCCAACAAAAACGTTGGGAGTACTATTAATACTTGGGTATGGCAACAAGTTCCTTACAGATATTCCTCAGACAAAGGTGTCCCTAAGGTGAAAGTCAATGAGGGCATACAGGTAAAGCAATAAAGCGGCTTCAATTTAAAACTGCAGGTAATAACATGTACTTTATCAACTAAATGTTATTTAAAAAAACGTAATATATCATTGAAGTTGCCATTTTAAGCTTTCAGTGTTTCTGATCCACTCACAAAAAGAGGTTAAAAAGTGTTGTTAATGACAAATTATTGCATTTAATAATCGATAGTCTCTGCATTCGTTTCTGTCCAGTTTCCTGGGTCTGGCCTAGCCTCATTTTGAGCAGTCAACTGTGTCAAAAACAAGGCCTCAATGGCTTATCAGTACATTAATGCAATGATCTCTCTCTAACAAAGATAATAATCTCGTTTCATGGGTGGCTCAGAAAGGCTGACTGCCAGGTCAAAATGGCAGATTTCAATGTTATCTTTCTTTTTTTTTTTAAAACAACAACATTACAATAACTAACAGTGAATTTTGCCATTTTAAGCTGTCACTTAAGCTTTCTGATTCACCCACAAACTGACGTTAAATGAGAGATTATTATAGCATGCCTGATAACCTGATCCTTGAAAGTGCAGTCTTCTAACACATAAAGGATTCCATTTGAATTATAGGTGAAATGAGGTAAGGAAGTGTTTGTTTCTCACCACAGGTGAGGCGAGAAACCACAGAAACAAACCTACAGTGTACTTGTATGGAGCAATTAAGGGAAAATGTGTGTGCCAATTTGAATCAAGATTACCGAATTTATTTTAAGTAATATTCAAGTTGCTGCTCTGTTTGTGCATTTCAAGAGCGTAAGCTTAAGTTTTTTCGATGGACTCAGTTCAAACTGCACTCTGTGCCGTCAACACTCTTTGATCTTAGAAGTTATGATTATCTTCTACTGGCATCTACACAGGCTGCTAAAATAACAGAAGCTCCCTCTCATCTGACCACCTGCTGACTTTCTGTACTTTTAGGTCTGTCCATGGGAGAGATGTAGCTGGGAAAGTGACAGTCCTGAAGCAGATCCCCATTAGTTGTCTGCTGCTGTTGCTCCATGTCCCAGAGACGAGAAAAATAGATTTGTCATTTTACAGAAATTTTAAGTAAATTTAATATTGAATGTTCTGTTTTTTTTTTTTAAATCATTGAAAATAAAATATATCAATGATCAATGCCTAATTAAAACATCCAGCTCATGTTAAGATATTACAGTGGTCCTTTAATAAAACCTTTTTTTTTTTGAATATGTAAAATATATGTTTTTGGTCTGTTATCAAATCTTGTTCTTCAAATATGCATACTGGCTTAAAGGACCACTGCAGTGAATTTACACGTAAATCTCATGTGTTTGTTTGCATAGGCTATTAAAATAGTATGCCGTTTAAGATAAATAAAAGCTTATATTTTTTCTCAGTTTTTAAATCTGTTTTCCCCTCAAGCAGAGATGCATATATCCTCCTGCCTCTGTCTATCAGGAGATTAACCAGCTCTTTTTGTGCACTGCACTAACAATAACGCCTGACCAGTCTAGGTTTGTCCTCAGCATGCTCAGTAAATGGCGCTTGGCTATGATAGTTCTAGCACTGCCTATGGGGCAGTTGCAAGCATGTTAATGCCAATGATGCCATGGGGCAGGGTCATGTTATCAGCCCAGCCTGCTTCCAAGCTCCATTATAGTCCAGTCACTAGGCAAAGCTGGCCATGCACCCCTTATAGACAAAAGTAGCGGAAGATACTCAGCTCTGCTTGAGGAGAAAACTGTCAGTTTAAAAACTAATAAAAATGTTAACTTTAAAAATGTATTTTAAACTGCATACTGTTTTAATAATCTATAGGAGAGGAGACATATGAACTTTGCTTGTAAATGCTCTACAGTGGTGCTTTATTATTAGACTCCTTAATACCTTTCAGCTTAATTTATTTAATCTTTACAAATTATGCTCCTAGTCAATATTACTTACAGCATGGACGGTTCCTTCATATTTGCAAAACCCTTGGCTTTTTGAGGCACATTCAGGACAGCACTTGTTGGGTTCTATCCGCAGAACCTCTCCCTAAAAAAGAAAAGTCTCACCATCAGGCATTTTAGACATGTGGAAGTCATAAGTAATAATGAGAGGTGACAAGTCAATACAAAAATCCAACAACATTGATGCAACAAAAGAATTCCCTTTATATCTTCTGTGTGCAGGAAAGAAATAATAGGAGAGATAGATAAAATTGCTGGACAGGTTTGTTTAGCCAATACACTAAAAAAAGTCCTCCTTAGGGAGTAATTAGAGGAAAAACAGTAAGACGGATTCACTGAACAAATGAACAGTAAGGACTGAGTCTGTTGGTTATTTATAGTCAATGTTCAATGAGCCTGAAGCGCCAATGCCACAAACACAATATGCAAGCGTACATAAGCTAGATATAGCCGTTCATTAAAGGGACTTGGGATTTATCAATAGTGCTCTACATCATCAAACAAAGCTATGGAAACCGTGGGCCTCATTCTATTAGCGGCCGCAGCCGTTGCGGGGCCGCAAGGACCGGCCGCAAGCTATTCTGCTATTCTATTCCCTTACGGCCGGAGGCTCCGGCAGGCTTGCGGCCGGTGCCTTGCTATCTCTTGCGGCCGCTCGCGCCGGAGGAAAGCCTTTGATCTAAAACGGCCGCAAGAGATTTGCAATTCAATTGCTCCGGGAACCCTCTCTGCAAGGCTAAAAGCGAGCCGCTGCTTACTTGCAGGAAAGAGGTCTCGCTAGCACCAATTAAGCACATAAAATAGCTCAAATAAAGCCATCCTGCACTTTGAGAAGACTATAAAGGGATTTTAGGTGTTAGAAAAAATAGCACATAATTATCCTGTACTCAAATCCGTAAAATATTTTATTTTTAATATCCGTAAAATATCCATGTAAAAAGTCCAGAGTGCTTGGAGCACCTCAGACACACCCACGCCGCAGCCGGAAAATAAACAGTTAATTTGAACTTGGGTTTGGGCAGATGTGCAAGCTTGAGAGTGGGTTCCTTTTAATCCTCATGTCCCCCAATATGATCCCTAGCATTTACAGAGCTGTACAGTGCAGGCTTGAATTTATTTTTGAGTTTTTATATTTCACAGCTTACGGCCGGTTCCAAGATATGCGGCCGGCCGTAAAAGGAGATCCTTGCGGGGCCGTATAATAGAATCGCGAGTTAACTGAACCCCCGCAAGGAATCGCAGCCTTACGGCCGATTTACGGCCGATAATAGAATGAGGCCCCTAGTGATTTGTTTTATTCATTTATAAATTGATGCATATTTCACTATTTTATAAAAGTTGTTTTTCTATAACCCAGAATCTAATTGTGGTGTATCTGGAAAAATGGAATTATGGAGATACTGTACACCCAAACTGATTGTTTGTATCTGAAATCCAAAAATTATTATGTCAGAATGAGATTATAACAATGCTGCAAAATTACATTTCTAAAGCATTACAAGTTAGTTTTTAGCCTTAGAAACACAAATTGTTCATGCAAAATATGTTTTTTTTACTAGTGTTTAAAGAATGCTCTTTTTATGAATGTGATTTTTATGTATCGTTACATTTTAAACTGTATTGCCATTGTATGACTATAAGGAAGTCTGTCTTTAGAAAGCAAAAAAAAAAAAAAAAAGCACAACCGTGGTGTTTTTTTGCCTGGCCTACGAGGCCCAGGTCTAGGGCAGCAGCCTGCCTCAAATTACAGATACAGAGTTATGGAGAAGTGCAGGGCTGGATCTACCTTTTTGGAGTCCATAGGCAGTGAAGGTGGGGAGTCCCTGGTAGTGAGTATGCAAGGTATGCACGGACCCATTTTTGTCTTTTCTGTTCCTTTTAACTGTCTTGTTCTAGGTGGTTACCCCCTAGTAGCCTGTCCATGAACTGCAGAATTGTATTTATTTAATCCAAGATCATTTTTTTTAAAGTGGTACCCCTCACATTGAAGTGCCCCTAGGCGACTGCCTAGTTGGCTTAATGGGTAATCTGACCATGGAGAAGTGTGTTCATATGCACAGAAATGTCTTTATTCAGTGACATTTCTGTCTATTAGTGAAGCTGAAAGTTTATCATATACTATAGATATACGCTCCGACTCTCCATGACCTCATAGACTGCATTAAACCATACTGATCCACTTGGTTTTCATGGCAGAGATACTGGAGTAGGTTGCCAGTCCCTTCTCCAGTGGGCCACAGCATACAGCTCCTGCTATTCCTAGGTGGTCTCCCATCCAAGTACTGACCAGGTCCAAGCCTGCATGGCTTCAGGGTGGTGTCACCTCTTGTTTCCCTGACTGGAATTGAACCCAGGATGCAGCAGTGAAAGCACCAAATCCTAACCACTGGACCACCAGAGAACCCAATACTATAGGAAGAAAGATTTGATTTCATTCAGGGAACCAAGAGGTCACACCACCCTGTAGCCATGCAGGGTTGGGCTTGGTCAGTACTTGAATGGGAGACCATCTAGGAATACCAGGAGATGTATGCTGTGGCCCACTGGAAAAGGAACTGTCAACCCTGTGTGTGGATATGCGGTGATCTTAAAATAAGGGCCTTAACGAGGGAAAAGGAGGAGTAATAGAATGGGCACAAATCTGAATGGTCCAAGAGCAGCATAGAACCGAAATATGCTTATGAACACAATCTTTAAAATGTTTAACTTTTATATGAAGTTATTCTTTAATATGTGCTCCATTTTCTTTTCAGAATAAATTCTTTCTGCTACTAGCTCAGGCGGATGTGTCCTTGTAAACTAACATGCTTATGATTGCCCCTATCGAAAGTGCCGGCATTATAGCTGACAGACTTCCATTGCGCACTAATACATTTCTCCTGCATTTCAAGTCTCCTACCACCTAAAGAACTTGATCAGCAGAATCCAAAATGGCATATTCCACAGAAGCATAATTGCACATAAAACAGTATTACCCATATTATTATCTTTATTTATATCGCGCCAACATATTCCGTAGCGCTGTACAGGGGTTTAGTACATGGCAAAAAAACAAACTTAACACGTTATAAAGAATGGAGGGCCCTGTTTTTGAGCATATAATCAAATGTACACAGATTGTAAGTTTGCAAGTTTTCAATTGTGTGTCTGTGTCTTTCCAAGACACAATTGAAAACTTGCAAACTTACAATCTAAGGGTGCATATCAATGTATATACACTAACAATAATGCCATACCTTTGTGAAGTCACACTGTGGGTCTCTGCACTTTGTACTTTCACAGACAACAATATCATTATGACAAGTGCAATCTTGGCAGGAATCTGGCTTCCATTCAGTATTGTTCTGAAAAACAACAAGGAACAAAGATAAATTCAATCTGTGAAAATAATACTTGACAACAAAATTTAGTCGATAATTCTAATCTGAAATAAATATATGGCAGCAAAATTGAATACAAATCCTATGCAAATACATATATAATTGGATAAAAGTATTGGAGTAAATACGATAACATTTATCATATCGCAAGACATGTACTGAAAGTAATACAGGCATAACAGAGGTGTCAAATATGGTAGACCTTAATACTATCGGTAATAACAAGAATTAATAAAATGTTATTATAATGCATTTGGTAACAGTAACATACTGGTACTTGCAAGTTTTACCTGTCATTCAGCTTTTCTGATCTACCCACCAAGCAGATACCAATATCTTTTGATAGATGAATATTGCCAAAAATTAGTAATAACTACCTACATCTCAGGCTGTATTGTTTTCTGTCTAAAGATCAAGTAACAACTAATCACAACTGGATCAATTAACAACTAATCCGCATATTGCAGATCCGAGAAGATCTTAAAAGGTTGAACTTGATGAAATAAAAGTAATTTTTTCAACCCCAATTACTATGTAACTTTGTAATAAAGCTTTATTAAACTGACAGAGCTTGTGTAGGCCCCAGGGACTAACTCTAACTGTACCCTCAGTGTCATACCTTACAGACTGATGCCCTAAGCCTTATAGGATAGGCTTATTGTGCCAGGGGAAAGGGGCCCACTGAGATGCATTAACATTGTGATTTGTGTGTTATTCCTTGTTATGCCTGTTTAAAGCTGCCTGGGTGCCACTGGGCCCATACTGTGCCCATACTGTGGTACCCATGTTTATAGTTGGGGTGTGTGTATGAACATGATGGGAGTGATGGGATGTATGTCTGTGTTGTGCTTTTGGGGGGCTAGCACTTACAAGGGAAATATTGAATATGCCCAAATATTTCATAGTAATGGACTAGTCCCTTATTAACATGATTAGGGATATAATTGACCACTAGGAGTCACATGACACCGGTATCTCTCTCTATTATCACAAGCATTAGCCTGGTGTCTATATGCCTATTGTATGTAATTGTCCCTACCAAGAATACAGCGATGCCAATTCAAAACTATGGGTGATTGTCTTAGACTGGCAAGCAGGGGTGATAACGTGAGCTAGAAGGTAATTGGGTGTAACCATGGATGCACATTTGAATTGATTGGTCTGTTGTTGCTAAGAATGTGGTATAAATATGTATGATGGTTTCAGTAATAAAGATGTTATACTGGTTCACATAATTAAAGTGTGAATTTTGTTATTGATGCTGGGAATTCTGTTTGCTGGAGAAAGTTATTTTCAGAACTTAGAAAGATCCTTATGCTACACAAGACCACAGACGCCTTTCAGTCTAACCTAAGGGCTGAAAGTTCTTCCTGCTGTACAGAGGTAAAACGAACTGGTCACACCTGTGGGATGAGGTTTGGGCAATAGGCTCTTATTATACCCCATTCAACATACAGGTTGTGAGACACTCAGTCTTTTCAGTTTAGACTGAGGGGTGATTAGCAATTACTGTCAACAATAACCAATCACAATGAGATATAAGACTATGATGGGTGGGTAGATCAAAAAGGCTAACTGATTATCAAAACTGCAAACTTTAAGTATACGATTTACTATAGTTTTAGCATTTCTGAAAACTCAGCTGTTTCCCTTTAAAGGGAGACTGTCACCCGAATAGGAAGTTGATTTAATTTTAAAAAAGCATCACAAATTGGCTATACATTGTATTAGCACTTTTCTTTACAGTAAATAATTTCTAAAAAAACAAAACTGCACAATTCATTTAAGCTGTATACTTGAAAAATACAGACATTTCCCCCTTTTGTGGAATTTATCATGGTAAAACAAAATCTAATTTAACATCCCACATAAATATATTTTCCCTATGTAAATCATTTGGACAAATGTACACATAATGCATATATAGCATATATTTTCCAAGGCTGTACAATCACACTGATTACAAGCACTTTTTTGCAATACATACGTGCAGTATACATCGAGCCAAGAGCAATAATTATTGATCAATCCTATACTAATTAATCCATTGACAGAGACAATAAAATAAAGTTGGAGAACTGATCACTTGTGCAGTAATGAAGTACTATTGTAAGAAGAGCCAAGGCCTCTCTGTATTGCATATGCCAGGTCCCTATCCTGTACTTACTGTACTGATATTTCATGGATTCCAAGCTCTAATGAACAATGGACTCTTTCCAACAAAGGTCAGAATGATAGAGGTACTATTTCAAACTATGTACGTGCCATCAGCTCGCTGCGACCTGTAGTACATATTTCACAACCGAATCAATAAACTTGGAGGCTCAAGTAGTTTATGTATATCGACTGCCCTATAGCCCCAGTGCATAGCGGATGAGCAATGTTTCATGTACAAATTGGTAATAAATCATTCTACAATGCTCAGCTATGTTTTCTATCTCTGTAAAACACTTGACTATGATCTCTGTGTGTTCATGCATTTTTTAATGAGTGTACAATAAAAACAAAAGCACCACAATACTGCTGAAGTATATGATCTATGGTCTTTCTTTGTTCCAAAGCAATTTTAATGGTCCGCTCAAGCAAAATGGCACCTGTTTGTGAAGTATGTAACAAACTAACAACATTAGCAGATGTGGAAGCCATGGGCATAAAAATGGGAGTCTGTGAAGACTCTGTTTATCAATAGAACAATCCATTTTGTGTTTGTTACATCATTTCCTAAGAGCTGGATCATGAGGGTATGTTTTATCTCTCAATGGATGGAATGGTGGAGGATTAGGGAAAAAGGAGATCAGGAACATATGTTAGATAATTGAATCTGATTGAAATTGACACCATATCCCTTCTCTCTCACAGGTCCGGATAAAAACTGATTGCATCAATAAAAGCAAGCATTGCTCTCAGGAAAGGTGATGCCCCTTAAACACTTAACTTCCACCAAACATTTTATAGATACCTACATGGCAAAGGAGAGGCATCAGCATTTATTTTTTCTATTTGAAAACTACGTATATGACTTTTCCCCTACTAAACTGCAATATGTAATGGGATGTAGACAGCTTCCATAATGTCTAACTTAAAGGAACTCCATCATTCTAAAATCAAGTTTTTAATCAAAGTTTTAAAAATGCATATTTTTCATTGTACACATTTATCAGTATATCTTTAACAAAGAGTCCTGACATAAAGCTATCTGTACATGCTTGGCTGAAAGGTTGAGCTGGTGAAACCTATCTTAATGCCTACTATACGTACCACTGTCCTTCAATAAGGCTCAGCCAAGGTGGCTTGTGCATAAACTCATTCCTGGTGCACTTACTCTTCTAAAACAATTCTTGAGATGTATACTCTGGTATACAATGTTGCTCCTATTGATAATTTTGTCACTGTGTGAATAGTTTAGGGCACTGATTCTCAACAGCCAATCCTGGTAATCGTGCCAGTCCAGAGACCTTATCTGCTGGTACTCAGGAACAAGAGGGATGATGAGAGCCTTGAGAGCCTATATATATATATATATATATATATATATATATATATATATATATATATATATATATATAGCACCCTGATTTGAGAGCGCACAAGACGTGTGAACCAACACCAGCGAGCTCCAAAACGAATAGTCACCCAGCAGAGGTGAGACAGCTGTGTGAGACAGAATCAGGAACGGTGCCATTTACCTCATCCACATCACTATGCCTTGCAGGAGGACTGGCAAGGCATAGTGATGTGGATAAGGGAAATGCCCCCCCCCCCCCCCCCGATTACGGGTGAAAAGGGGAAATAGAGGAAAAGAGAGAGAGATAGAGTGGAGTGGTGAAGGAAATGACAGGAGGGGAATGGAGAAAAGAAAGAAATGGGGAGAAGATAGAGAAGAGAACTGCTGTATCATCCGGGTGCACTGGTGTTGGTGTGTGCATTTGTCACGTCTCGTGTGCCCAGTAGTCGTTGCCACACATATATATATATATATATATATATATATATATATATATATATATATATATATAGAATTGCTGAAGTTTAAAATATTCTTGACCTCAGACGCTCCATGAGATTTTAAAAGTACCCAGTCAGTGTCCAAATGGTTGGAAGCCACTGCATTATCAGTGCTTAACTAATGTCGCAGCACTGATGAAGAAGACAGTTGGCCAATACAAAAACTAAATAGTACAACAGTTTGTAAATTGACCTATGATGCCACAAATTAGCATACAGACAAAAATAACATGCAGAGATTACTATGCTGTAAATATCAAGATTTTGTAATGTTCTTAAAAAATAACTCTAGATGTTTTGGGGTGAAAGGTTCACTTTAGGCTTTTATATACTTGTTTTAAATATATAATTATAGATAAATCAACTTGATACCAGTTTTCATTATATATAAACACTACACATCTTGTAGACGCTTCCATAATCCCAGCTATTAATTATAAAGTGTAATGTTTATATACAGCTCACAGAATGAAAATATAGTTATTAGACATATTTTTCATGATATTAGCTTGACCCCCACGATAACGTTTATTTTAAAGATGCTTTTTCCTTTACATACTGTTTGTTTTATGATGTTTCTATTGTTTTGACTCCCTATAAATGTTCCCCAATCCCTGAATAATGTGTTATACACTTGGGTAAAAACGCACTGAGATGTCCTTTCATGTTTGAAGACCCTCTTTTGTCCTCATTGGTTGAGACCCTCTTCCACAAAGTCTCTGATGACCTCCTGCTAGGTGTTTTGGTGCCAAGAAGATCCCTCAGCAGTGGCAGTGGTGACCCATGTAGTCACAGCGCCTCTAAACCCATGCTATGTGTGAATAGGTTTTGGCAAAATCATGTTTTTGAATAATATAATAAGTAACTCAATGGTAATACAAATGGTACCTTGGTACTCGTTAACTGGTTCCAGACGAGTACCAAGTTCCCATAAGGGGAAATGTAAATTGACTCAAACAAGCTACAGCAAGCGCAACAAGTGGAGAGAAAGTGTTGGATGTCCCAACAATTTCTGATCATCAAAATGCGTTGAATACCAAATTCGACAAGTTCTAAGCCAGATGAGTACTAAGGTACCACTGTATAAACAATGTAAGAAATCATATTGTCATAGCAAAGATCCTTCAGATTCTTGTGCTTTACTCAGACATTTATACGTGACTTATCAAACAGATTCTTAATTATAGTATGGAGACCTAACATTACCTCAGTGCAATGTGTTTTTTAAATATATCCTATAATTATCAAACTTGGCTAAAAAACAGTAACAACTGTTGACATAAAAATAATGTTCAGACTAATTTTATGGGCATGTCTCCTCCAGATGCCACTAAACCAAGAGATTAAAAATGCTTTTCAAATTGTGCATGTATTTTATGTCATAAAAGGTATATTACTTATTTCTCCTGAGTGTCATATATAAATATTTCAAGTTTATTAAAACATCCAACAAAATGACATAATGTGTTACTATTCAAAGATATTTCTTTACTAAACCACAATTCTAGATGTCTGACAATTATAAGATGATTTTTTTTTTTTATAGCAACATGAAAGTGTAATTGGTAATTTGCCCTAGCTACAGCACTTTGCTTGCTGTCATTTAGATAATCAACAAACTTAGTGTAACACCTTCAGCATTTTCTTGATTCTAGGTTGTGGGTGTAACCTGAGACTTTTTAGTTTCCTCTGTAATCTCATTATATCCAAATATACTCTGCCCATT
Source organism: Discoglossus pictus (assembly GCA_027410445.1). Taxonomy (NCBI): domain Eukaryota; kingdom Metazoa; phylum Chordata; class Amphibia; order Anura; family Alytidae; genus Discoglossus; species Discoglossus pictus. The sequence continues at coordinate 217,416,881 of CM050163.1, read as the reverse complement.
GTATCTACCAACCTCACCTTCTGGATCGCTACCTTGTCGTAGTGAAGGGGCTTGTGTTCCTCACTGAAGCTGTGAGCTATACCATGTAGGGTCACCCAAGATGAGCAGGTCATAGCAGAGAGGTCACATAAATTGTGGTCCACTGGAATAGAAAATGGCAACCCATTCCAGTATCTTTGCCAAGATTACCTTATGGATAAGAACAACCAGAGGCATAACAATAGTCGTGCCTGGTGTGCTGCAGTCCATAGGGTTACATAGAATCAGACAAAACTGAACAACAACAACAATTGTATTTACCAACAAAGATCAAATGACCATTTTAGTTTGGTAAAAACTTCACTTATGAAGCATGTAACTAAATTAGCAAGTATGCAAGATAGTAACATGAAATCATCTTAAACTGCTAGTCTATGTAGCTTGATGTAGAGGGTTATACTGTGGCGCTTTCTCTTCCATTTAGTTTTATGGTCACATGCACTATTTAAAGAGACAGTTTCCAACAGCAGTGAACAGAGAATGTATCTAAATGTGCAATTGCTCCCATTCCTTCAAGGCGTCTAAACTATTAACAACAAAGACAATATTCTGTCATCATTAAAGAAATAATTAATACAATAGTTAAAATAGAAAAAATGTATTTATGTAAAAACATGTGTACCTTACCAAGGCCCTCATTCAATTGCAGTTTGGCCAATTGAATAGGGCTCTAAATAAGCACATAACATATTTTTTTTAAGAAGTTTTTAGTTAGTAAGCATCTATCCAAAAGCAAGATTTTTACTAACTAAAAACTTCTTTAAAAAAAAAAATGCTATGTGCTTATTTAGAGCCATATTCAATTGGCCAAATCAAAATTGAATGAGGCCCCAAGTCAATAACTTCATAATTGCATATGATACCTCAATGGTATTTTAAATATGTCTCAAGTCATTAAAAAAAAAATCCATCCCAAAATACTGCAGATAACAAATATAAAATACTTTGAAGGAGGGATGGTGTGAATTTATTGCACCTGTGAAGTATCAGATGAAGAGGAGCATATGAACAGCAAGGTCTCTGTACTATAAACACTGCAGGTTTGCTGGGCCCTGAAGATGTGTTGGCTTCCAATATGAGTCCAGAAGCTGTCTGACCTCAAGATTTATAGAAACCACTGGAGACTGTGAGCAGGGCAAGTTCTGCTGGTGTCACGCTGTGCTGCAAGCTCATACTTAATTCATTTCCACTGCTGTGTGATTTCACCACAGCCCAACACTATAAGGCCCTCATTCAATTGCGATTTTGCCAATTGAATACGGCTCTAAATAAGCACATAATATATATTTTTTTCAAGAAGTTTTTAGTTAGTGAAAACCGTGCTTTTGGATAGATGCTTAATAACTAAAAACTTCTTTAAAAAATATATGTGATGTGCTTATTTAGACCCCTATTCAATTGGCAAAATTGCAATTGAATGAGGGCCTTAGACTCCAAGCTGCCGCTCACAGCTGGGATGTTCCTGACAAGGTATATTTCCACAGCTTGGTGCCTGCCTTGCTCAACAATATGACATATACTATATGTAAACAATGTCTATTCCAGGAATTTCCTTACATTATCACTGTATAACAAGAAATATAAGCAATAACAAAACACTTATAGCCAGATAGGGATTGGTCAGCATCACCAGCCAATGCAAAGTGTCAGCCACTGCCCTCAAATACCTGGGGACAGCAGAGATAGGTAAAGGAAATGCTGTGTAAAGGACACACATTCTGTTCATAACGCTGCAGCAACATGTTCAACAGGTTATAAATGCATTCTCTGTCCTGTTTACTTTTCTTATCCTTTTTTGTAATGTGCCAACATATTCTGTAGCACTAGCTTACTTAACAATGATAGTTGTATACAGGGGCTTAACATACCAAATCGTATAAGTGATAGGATTTCCTTATAAGTCATAGCTTACACTAGAAGATTCTGCTCTATTTTGTATCATTGCTCCCCGATATTCTTTATTCATTCCTACTTCGCCTAAATTTCATTTGTGCTCATATATGTTTGTGTTAACACATTATAATTATAATGAACTAGCGACTTGCATGTCCAAAAATGACGGCAATAAGATTGTAAGGCAGGTCATGTTGTTTGTGTGCAAAAAATTTTTTGTTGGTGTTCCAAGATCCTTCGGCGCTCATTGCGAGCCTCGCAATGAGCGGCACCTTCGGCGCTCATTGCGAGGCTCTTGGTTGTTTGTGAGTTCTGAGCAGCGTTGTTTTTTTTTTTTGGTATGGCAATGAATAATTAATAAAATAAGAAATTAATATACTTTTTCTATTGTGAAGTAATATATGCAGCATTGTTTTGAAGAGCTGGCAATCTGTTTTCATGTTGCTGCAGCATCAGTGCTGTGGAGCTGCTGTGTAAGTGTCATGAATGTGTGCAGTGTAAATACTGTGCGTGCGTGAAACAAATCCATTAGGGTAGCTGTGTACTTCCAGATTGTGTAAGTTAGTGTTCTAAAATAACACCTAATATGTGGTACGCGGCTGTGGCTGATTTCGCGTCGTTGTTTTCGGATGTGGTCTGACTTTTTCGGAAAATCCGTAGGTCTTTGGTGGTGTTTTGCGTGTTTAGGATCCTTTGGCATCGTTTTCGTTTTGTTCGGCGACCATTTTTTCTCTTGCTTAGGTGATTCTCGGGTGTCTAAACTCTGTAATTTGGACTTAAATCGAGGTGTAACTTCACTTGCAGAGGTCCCCCCGCTGGGTAAGCTTTTTATGTGCTTGTTGTGTGTATTTATTGTGTTTCTAATGTTTTTCGGGACTCACGGGTTGCGTCCTTCTTTTCGGATCTCGTATGTCTTTTTAGGAAAATCCGTAGGTGTTTGCTGGTGTTTTGCGTCTTTAGAGTCCTGTAGCTGGCATTTTCGTTTTTTCGGGGGCCAATTTTTTCTCTCGCTTAGGGGATTTTCAGGTGTCTAAAGTCTTCGTCGATCCATGCCCGCAGCGTTAGCAACAACCCGCATGCTCACAACTATATATGTGATATCTTGGCAGGGACATGCAAGCGAGCTAACACAGATGAGTTAGGTGACTTACCCATAGACAGTACTTTTTCAATCCCTTGGGTTGATTGTGAGTGAGAAAAGCCCTCCCCTATACCAGGTACAGTAAGCAAAATACTACACTTGTATGTACATCTGCATGTCTAAAACAGGTAAGTCGACTTTTTTCCAGCTCCATGTCTCAAGGGATTCAATATTTCCATGACTATATATGTTATTTAAACAACACGCTGATCTGATATACTGTTAGAATGGCAGGTAATGCCACTCATGGAATAGATCCTGGATACATTTTGAAGTCAACAAAAAGATGGTTGTCAGAAATGTGTGCTAAAGTTGTCCAAAGTACTGATAAATTATTATTATGTTTTTGGAGCTCTATAGGGCTAGGGTAAAATGAGCAATGGATACACATTTATACAGATTAGAATACAGATAAGACAAGGCATTTGTACATAAACACTGGTATATAAGGAGATGCGGGCCCTGTTCTTGGGAGAGCTTAAAACAAAATTAAGAGGTAATAAGAGATTGAAACATGAGGTAATGGGTGTACTGGATGGATCTAGTGTTATATATGGTTATCCAGTATGTAAAACATAAAGGATAACCTTATATGAAGCTGTGGATGATTGGGTTAAGTAGGTACTTACTATACTTCTCTGAAAATATGAGTTTTCAGAGGACATTTTAATATTTTTAAAAACTAGTGGAGAGTCTAATAGAGTGGGATAGAGAATTCCCAAGAAAAGGGGATGATCTTGAGAAGTTTTGGAGACAAACATGTGAGGAAGTTATTGAGGAGGTCTAGAGGACAGTTTGGAGTTTATCTGGTGATAAGAGTTGAGACGTAGGGAGGTGCAGCGTTGTTGAGGATTTTATAAGTGTTTAAGATTTTGAGAGAACTTGGGAGCAGATAAAATATGAGATTAAAAGGGAATTTTGTGGGGTGGGAGCAAGTGAACAGAGTAGAGATCCTACCATTCCAGAAGGCTTAAAACATTGGTGATTCTAACAGTTATGTTAATATCTTCTTGCTAGTTTTCCAAAATGTATCACTTATTACAACAAACTTGCTTTTATACAACATCATTCATAATATAAACCACACCAATCACTCATTCAGTTGTTTAATAAATTACCAAAGGAGCCAGTGAACTTTTTTTATAGTGATTATTAATAGATAGCACTGGTAGTTTGATCCAAGCAAAATGGTTTAGTGGATTATACTGTGACTAATTTATCTTATTGCATCATCTACTACAAATAACCAAATAGCAATATACAAAAGGATGAAAGTAGCTATGCAGGAGGAATGTGTGCTTCAGAAATATATTCTTTAAGACATTATAAATGATAGTACACTGAAAATGCTGATTATGCCACAGTCATCCATATCATGCAAAAATTGAGGCTCTGAGATTTTCCACTATATCAAGCTGAGTAATCCTTAGGTTTTTACATCACACAGCAGAGCACTGACCACTTGCTCATTTTGCTTTGATATGAAATGTTTGCCTTTTGGTATTAATGGGCTATGTGGCTCGCAGTAAAGCGATCCCAGCTCACTGCAGCTGCTGAACTTTCTCAATATCACAGACGGCGACAAATAGCAAGGGGTCCATAACATATTCCTAAAGACTTACACTTACGCTATACAAATAAATAACATATGTGATGAAACAGAATATGAATTAGGTAGTGATCCCTGGATTACTATATACAATAAAACACTGGCCAAATGGGCAGCCATCAGTCTTAAGCCTTGGGGCGCTAACAGGATAAAACTTCTATTGCTATGCTTTATTGAAGATCATGCAGCTGTACTAAAGGATTTAAAGGGCTTACGTGTAAGACTGTAAGCATAACCATTTGCAGACAGTTATATTTCTTACAAGAAGCTGTATTTAATGTTAAAAATTGTGTTTGTTATAAACTAATGAGAACGACTGTGTTATTATTCCAAGCGCTTAGTCTTACTGGCAGAACTAAAATATTGAATACATTTGAAATCAAGCTGTTAGTTCTGTCTATGTGACTGAGATCACAACTTACTTACAGCACAGTGACATCAATAAAGTTGGGATAATAGGCACCACAGTCCAACATCTACCAACATCTGCCTAATACTGCATGGCCACAGTCAAAACTTGTGTTGGGCCTTCTCAATGGAGGGAAACACAGAAGAGGCAGTGGGTGGGGGGATTTTACACCCTTGGAGATGTGCAAACACTTCATCCAAAGTAAGATCTTTATAATGCACAAAATAAAAGATTACTAGATTTAAATAGACATGTTTAATGTGTGCAAATTAATCAGTTGCCTATGGGCTCTTAATGTTATTGTTTAATTTCTTATTTTCTTTAATTAAAGAAAAGATTTCAACAGTACGTATCCTTTTATCATATTTTTACAAATGCTTGTCTATGTCCTATTAAGATAAATCATTAAAAAATAAAACAGACATTTACACAAGATAGGAGCCACATGACTCTCACCTTTTCTAGTTACACCTCTTTATTCATCAGGGCTCCCTGATTTTGTACCTACTACTTATGTGTGAAATTGATATTCAGGAATCAAGAAGGAGAACATGTTTAAAACACATAATCGTTATCAAAATCATAAAGTCTTGGGGCCTCATTCTATTACCGGCCGTAAATCGGCCGTAAGGCTGCGATTCCTTGCGGGGGTTCAGTTAACTCGCGATTCTATTATACGGCCCCGCAAGGATCTCCTTTTACGGCCGGCCGCATATCTTTGAACCGGCCGTAAGCTGTGAAATATAAAAACTGAAAAATAAATTCAAGCCTGCACTGTACAGCTCTGTAAATGCTAGGGATCATATTGGGGGACATGAGGATTAAAAGGAACCCACTCTCAAGCTTGCACATCAGCCCAAACCCGAGTTCAAATTAACTGTTTATTTTCCGGCTGCGGCGTGGGCGGGTCTGAGGTGCTCCAAGCACTCTGGACTTTTTACATGGATATTTTACGGATATTAAAAATAAAAAATTTTACGGATTTGAGTACAGGATAATTATGTGCTATTTTTTCTAACACCAAAAATCCCTTTATAGTCTTCTCAAAGTGCAGGATGGCTTTATTTGAGCTATTTTATGTGCTTAATTGGTGCTAGCGAGACCTCTTTCCTGCAAGTAAGCTGCGGCTCGCTTTTAGCCTTGCAGAGAGGTTTCCCGGAGCAATTGAATTGCAAATCTCTTGCGGCCGTTTTAGATCAAAGGCTTTCCTCCGGCGCGAGCGGCCGCAAGAGATAGCAAGGCACCGGCCGCAAGCCTGCCGGAGCCTCCGGCCGTAAGGGAATAGAATAGCAGAATAGCTTGCGGCCGGTCCTTACGGCCCCGCAACGGCTGCGGCCGATAATAGAATGAGGCCCATGGTATGAATTGCAGCATTTTGGATAAATGTATGCATCTCTAACTGATATACTTAAACACATTTAGGCAAAATGTTTATTTTATATAAATATTTTAACTAGGTAATTTAATTCATTTAATCCTCCTCAATTAAATTGTGATATACAATTTTCACTTCACTTACTTTTAAGAAGCCCCTAGAGTAACTGTTTTTTTTTCCGCTTTTGCAATCTTCCCCTGTCTTCCAGCCCTCTCTTAATTCAGACTGCCATATTGCGCAGCTCAGTGTGAAAAGAAGGCAATAAATTGTAATATTACTGTATAAAATGTTAACATCATGGGCCTCATTCTATTAGCGGCCGCAGCCGTTGCGGGGCCGAAGCTTTCCGGCTATTCTATTCCCCTCCGGCCGGGGGTTCCGGCAGGCTTGCGGCCGGTGCCTTGCTATCTCTTGCGGCCGCTCGCGCCGGAGGAAAGCCTTTGATCTAAAACGGCCGCAAGAGTTTCGGCCGTAAGAAATTCCTATTTGCAATTCAATTGCTCCGGGAAACCTCTCTGCAAGGCTAAAAACGAGCCGCTGCTTACTTGCAGGAAAGAGGTCCCGCTAGCACCAATTAAGCACATAAAATAGCTCAAATAAAGCCATCCTGCACTTTGAGAAGACTATAAAGGGATTTTAGGTGTTAGAAAAAATAGCACATAATTATCCTATACTCAAATCCGTAAAATATTTTATTTTTAATATACGTAAAATATCCATGTAAAAAGTCCAGAGTGCTTGGAGCACCTCAGACCCGCCCACGCCGCAGCCGGAAAATAAACAGTTAATTTGAACTCGGGTTTGGGCTGATGTGCAAGCTTGAGAGGGGGTTACTTTTAATCCTCATGTCCCCCAATATGATCCCTAGCATTTACAGAGCGGTACAGTGCAGGCTTGAATTTATTTTGGGGTTTTTAGATTTCTGAGCTTACGGCCGGTTCCAAGATATGCGGCCGGCCGTAAGGGGAGATCCTTGCGGGGCTGTATAATCGAATCGCGAGTTAACTGAACCCCCGCAAGGAATCGCAGTCTTACGGCCAATTTACGGCCGCTAATAGAATGAGGCCCCATGTGTCTAATGTTCATTTTTGGTGACTGTGGTTATTCGGTAAACAATATTTTCACACACAACATTGTGGAGAATGTAATAAACTGTCACTACAGTGCCATTTTATGGTAAAGAAATTAGGCCAAATTCAGTAAAACTCACGCTTGCACTGGTAAACATGTATAAAGTAACATCTAAATATTTTCAGCCTTATTAAATTGCGATTCGGTAAATTTAAAAGGGCTCGAAGCACATAGCATATTTTTTTTACAGAAGTTTTTAGTTAGTGAACTTCTATCCAAAAGGAAGATCTGACTAACTAAAAACTTCTGTAAATAAAATATGCTCTGTGCTTAAATAGAGCCCTTTTAAATTTACCGAATCGCAATTTAATAAGGCTGTTATGTTAACACGATCAGACATTTTATAGTATCTCCAAATAAATCTCAAAACAACACTATTTTGTTAACAAAGAAAAGGAATATAATTTTCAACATTCACTAAATTTGGTTCCTATAGAAAACCACCATTGCAGCCTCTATTTGCAGCTCCTGCAAAACTTAGTGAATTTCGGTCATCATTTTTTTTCCACTGCTTTGCCTCATTTTAACAAAGCTTGGAGTTTAGTAAATTGGCACCCTAAGCTTCATTTTTATTACACATAAGCAATCAATGTTAATGATGTGAATTATCTCAGTTTTTGTCAGAAGCACTTGTTAGTTGAGTAGGTAAAATATATTTCTGCTCCTTATATTGTGAGTTTCCCTGACATTCCTGGATAGCGTCCACAAACCACACGTGACCTAATCTTCTTCACCCCGAGGGAATGTGGAGACGGATTCTTCCTACACAGGAGGAAATTAGCTGCCAATTTTTGAGCGAATGACATATTGACAAAGTAGTCCATCCACTTGAGCATGCGGCTGAACGCAGAGACTATGCTCTTTTTATAAAGCAGCAATGAATTGTTGGCCTTACTTCAAATGTAAGCGCTTGCCAGGACATCGCTAAACAAAAAGCAGGTATCAGGTAACTTGATGGAAAACTACTTGGCAGCTTTGTTAAACCCAAAGGCAACAAAAAAATGAAGAGATTACATGCTCTCATACAATTAGTGGCCTAACCTGCATGTTTCCAGGTGAGCCAGCACAGACAACTGCAATTTATACATTTTTGCCTATTTAGTAAATAATATGTTACTTTAAGGACCATTGTAGATTAGGAAAACTTTACATGTTTATGAAGTATTCAACAAACTAATAGCTTTAACAGTTGTGTAAGACACAAGCCTAGCACATTTTCTGAGACATTTTTTCAAATTAACAGAGCAGGGCAGGTGGGGGCTTACAATTTTACTTCCTCCTACTGATTATGTGCTGGGGAGGGGAAGATGTCAAATATCAAAACTTATCTGAATCTACCATGAGTAGACAGATCCCCTCACTTCTCGGTCAGCCTCCTTCCACTTCAGAATATATCATAAAAATAACTGAACATGTTTCAAGCCAGCATAAAGTAAGGAAAGCATAAACATGGAATCCCTTAGACACAAGTAGAATATGCTAAAAAAAAAAAGATTTTCTTTAAAAATGTTTTTATGTTTGTGGCTTACAGAGATGCTAATGTCGATTCACAACAGTTTCCGTAAACCATCCTTTAATGTATAACTATTGTATGCAATTATTCGTACTATTCTTAGTGTGATTGCCATTTCCTTCTTTGAGCTGCTCTGTCAAGAGGGAAGGGCACCATTAAATAATATATATATTGTGGGCACATTTGCATGTCACTGCCCAGGTTCCAAGAATGCAGCAGAAAAACTTTATTTCTTGGAGTTATGAGCAAGAAATACAATTTTTGGTTTATTTTAGACATTTAAATGTGAACACAAATGTACTTTTTATTTACTATATATATATATATATATATATATATATATATATATATATATACACACACACACATACATATATATTGATACAACTCACTACTATCACATATATAGTTGTAAGCCTGCGGCCCTCGCGAAGGCGCTCCTTTCCAGCAACTGCGACCCTCGCAAAATTTACGTTGTTACGCAAGAAAAATATGAGACACGTTACGACCCATTATGACCTCGCAAAAATCGGCCGCAACACGCGCACATGAAAACATGAAAAATACAACAAATACACACAACAAATACATAAGAAGTACTTACAGGAAGAGGGAGCATCCAGGACCTCGAAAACTAAAGTTACACCTCAATTTAACTCAAATTAAAAGAGTTTAGACACTAAAAAATTCTCTAAGCGAGAGAAAAAATGGCCGCCGAAAAAAACAAAAACGAGGCTACACCAGTCTAAAGACGCAAAACACCACCAAACACCTACGTATTTGCCGAAAAACACCTACGAGAATAAAAAACAAGGACGCAACCCGCGCAACCCCAAAAACATTACAAACACAACAAATACAAACAACAGACACATAAAAAGGTTACTCACAGCAAGGGGGGGCACCGAGGACCTCTGCAAGTGAAGTTACACCTCAATTTAAGTACCAATTTCGGAGTTTAGAGACCCGAAAATCACCTAAGCGAGAGAAAACGAGGCTAAAGGTCCCTAAACACGCAAAACACCACCATAAACACGCAAAACACCACCAAACAGCTACGGATATTCCGAAAAAGTCGCACGACATAGAAAACAAAGGACGCTACATCAGCCACATTATATACACCAAACACCATTAGCTCACTTACAATTTCATTGCCGTCATTTTTTGACGAGCAATTCACTAGTACTAATATAATAGGGAGTCCAGGTATTATATAATTGAATAATACTTAACTAGAACAAAAGTATTCAATCAAATGTTTTCCTGTACAGTGTCCCTTTAAAGTAAAAAAAAAACAGGAATCTAAACTGCTTTACATTTTAAACACTTTTTTCCATTGTCTCCTCTAGCAATGAAATTATAATACAAAGTAATTTGCCGTGCCATCTAAATGGATAATATCACATGACCTAAGCAAGGCCCAGTTGGTATGTGCATATAAGAATGTATACCCCATCACCCATTGAATATAAAATTAGACACAGACCACTTCTTGGGAGATAACTGGCCACAGCGTTTATTGGTAAACACAACATGATGTAATAACCATAACGATAAATAAATAAACATAACCCGAGGGGAGGAGCCTGGACAGAGACAGTACACCCTACGCCCTGAAGCCTCATCCAGGGCCTACCGTGTTGGAACATCCGTACCACCGTAGGGTAGGATCTTCCCCATTTTCCACTGTCCCGGCAACTCCCCTCACCACCCGCCACAGAGAAGATCGCATAATATCTTTGCGGATTCGACTCCCCCCACCAAAAAAAACACCATAGCCAGCCACATACCCTCCTAAAACAGCACTCCACTCTCCACCTCTGCTCATGATCCATCCGTGCCTGGGCCACACCCAGCTCTGGGCTAAGACCGACAACCAAGGCCACTCGCCCGCATGGTCTACTTTACTAATAGCCCATGCTATTTCCGCCCGATACCTTCCAATTCTCAAGACCTCCTTCTCCAAAAGCCCATAGGGCTGTTACTGTAGCTGCTTCTGCACCAAGCGAGTGGGCAGCAAGTTCCATGCGGAATATGCCCAAATGCTGCTGGCAATCTCCAACGTTGTAGAATCACACATAGAGAACCAGTCCCATTTCATCAAGGGAAGGTGCAAACCAACTTCGTGATTGGCTGAACCAAGAGAGCCGTAATCCAGGAAGGGGGAGCAGTCAGCGTGCCCAACAACCTGTAACTACCTCCTTTCCCCGCCTGCTCAACTTGGCTGTCGCTGCCACATGGTCACATGATCACCCTGGATCGCCAGACCAGTCACCTGAGGTCGACATACCTTGTCTGTTTACCAACCAAACTCCTGCTACCATCCGACCAGCGGAAGGAGATGGCCGCACAGAACCGCAAGGATTTAGACTTGTCACAGACCTCTTTCCATAACCGCAGTAACCAGCCATATGGTCATATGATCACCCTTTGGATCCCTAGACCAGGCACCTAAGGTCGCCCCACCTTGCCTGTATATTAACCAAACTCTCACTACCGGCACACTAGCGAAAAGGAGAGATGGCTGCACAGCCCGCAAGGCTTCGCCCTTATCACAGACCTCCTTCCCGAACAGTGGTATCTCCGGCCCTTAGGAAAAGGCTACCAGTCGCCTGCTGTCCCTTTGCCATACCTCCTGTTCGCCTTTACGATCACCCTTTCGATCCCAAGACTAGGCACCTGAGGTCGCCCTCCCTGCCTGTATACTAACCAAACTCTCACTACCGGCACACCAGTGGGAAGGAGAGATGGCTGCACAGCCCAAAAGGCTTCGCCCTTATCACAGGCCTCCTTCACGAACAGTGGTATCTCCGGCCCTTGGGAAAAGGCTACAAGTCGCCTGCTGTCCCTCTGCCATACCTCCTGTTCGCCTTTACGATCACCCTTTGGATCCCAAGACCAGGCATCTGAGGTCGCCCTCCCTGCCTGTATACTAACCAAACTCTCACTACCGGCACACCAGCGGGAAGGAGAGATGGCTGCACAGCCCGCAAGGCGTTGCCCTTATCACAGACCTCCTTCCCGAACAGTGGTATCTCCGGCCCTTGGGAAAAGGCTACCCGTCGCCTGCTGTCCCTTTGCCATACCTCCTGTTCGCCTTTACCCCTTGCTTTCTCTATACATTCCTTCGTCAGGACCCATTAACCCAGCTTGATTTCCGATGGGCCACACTGCTACTTGCCCCCCCCCCCCACCTTTGGGGGACTCCTCCTCTGAGCCTACGGATAGCGTACCCAGTGCCCACACTGTCCAACCTCCCACCCTGGCCTGCAGTCTGAGGCTCGCACCTGAGAAGGAACCGTCCTCCATCCTGTCTTTTTGACCTTGTATCTTCATAATACTATATGCTCCTCTATCCGTACTGAGCACAGGGTTTTCAACAACGTAGTCCTGAACAAGCAACTACATACTGAGAAACAGCCTGCACCACCACTGCAATCACTGCCTACTCTACTTACTGCCCTTCGATCCACTGCCAACCAGCCGTGTATAACTCTAGCAAGATCTACGAAGCCAAATACCTTACAGCACATACCTATCACAATAGCTTATGATACCACCTTGAATGATCAAAACCGGGTCCTCCATTTTTGGAATGTTGTTAATGCTGTATTTTCCCTTGTTTTTATCCCCTGTATTGCGCTACGGAATATGTTGGCGTGTTACAAATAAAAGTTAATAAAATTAATAAATGATCAAAGCGTGATACAACCGCCGGGGATGACAGGAGTGACAGTCCTTGTTGCATAGAGACCAAAAAAAAAACCACCTCTGTAATAACCCATATATACTCCTCAGTCCGCACGTTGCCAATCCCGGTACAAAGAGTTAAGAATATCCTGGAACTCACCTGGAAAAGCATATAATACCCTCTGCTTTATGACTATTACCGGATATCAAGCGTTAGCGCCCCGCCAGCACAACCCCTAAGACTTTTTTTTTTTTTTTAATCCGAGACAAATTTGACAATCCCTTATACATATCTCCATTACCATACAAAATAAAAAATATACACATGTGATAGACCCACTGAACACGCACACCGCTACCCACCAAATGGCGCAATCATGGTTTACAATCTTGCATCTTGCTGCATAACCTACACTACCTCTAACCAGACAGACCAGGGGCCCGACGCAGGTCCCCAGATGCCGTTACAGCCAGATTTGAAAAGAGCTAGGGCATAGCATCAATCTGGGCATGTCCTTGATGACCGCTCCTCTTACCATTCAAAGGATGTATAATACCTGCTCACGACCGTTTGAGCGTCATACCATCGTGTCTTACAAACTGCAGAGGATTATAAGATGAACCAGGACGAAAACCTCAAGATAGGATACCACTAAGCAGGACCCTCCACAGCAGGACAAAAGAGGACCACCCGAGCCAAACCACCTCTGTATATGTAAGAAAAACTGCTACCAGCGGATCTAATCCATCAGCTACCCTGCCAACACTATGGAAGAACATGCCTGTGCAGAAAACTACTGAGACAAAATTTACATATAAAAAACACTTGTCCACCTTTAACATTGGTAGCCTAGAGCACCTATGTCTATATTATCAGACGCAAACACCTCTACTATAACTTGGAATGGACCAAACACCTACCCTAGACCCACCTTCAGGAGTCAATATAACCACCCAAGACCCTAGCGGATAAGGCATAAGAGTAAACTGTGGAGGAGTATACGACATACCCAAAAAGGGATAATTCTGCTGGAATGCCACCCGGCCTCCTTCCAAATCCCACTACAAACCTGAAACTAGTGGTATGAGAACTGTCTACCTGATCAATGGAACCCACGACGAAAGAGATGAAGAACGGGGAATGAGTAACCTACGGCACAGAATGGTAATGCGATAAAATGGTAAAGCCTCCCAGCATACCGGGAGGCCTATACCCCTAACGTACCCTAGAACCACAAGCACAACCCTGCCAGGAACATGCAGGAATGACCCCGCAAGACGGCCAAGATGAAAATGATACCAAGGAGAACGAGTACAGGCAAATAGATTTACCCCATATAACTAACCTCCCGGGGACCGCCTATTAAGGAAACTCAGTCCAGACACCGATCCCAAGCTGCGACCAACAGCACAATAACCTAAATATTATCAAACATACCTGGCAGGAACCTACACAACAAATACTTGCTATGCCCAAGCCATCAGACCCCAAACTCCCCACTATTGATATGGACCTCTATAAAGTAGACTGTTTATAAACAGCCCCAATACCCCGATGTCAAGGCGGTAAGTATAATAAGCGCGCAATGTCACTAAACAAGCTGGGCACCAACCCGTCTAAGGAGGACACTATGGGGAGGAATTGGCCCTATAACTTTCTAAGGCCTCTCTGCCCTGCTCCCCCCTTAAGACAGCCCCTGGTAACCTGATATATAGGCTTATGGCCCCAATATGCCAAGCAGTTCCATAAGGGTGGTCCACTGATAAGCGCTGTACCTATTGCAGTTGCAGCAAGAACAACCGCAAATCATATGATCATTCCAGACCGCAACTGCTACAGTCTAATCTCACTATAAATCGCCTGGTGTTCAACCCCTTAGACTGCAATTGGAGAAGCCAACTGCCAGCGCCAGAATTAAAAGTCCTATCTGTCCCCCGTAACTCCAGTTATGAACACACTATTGTACAAATAACGCAAGGGAAAAATGATGTAAGTATTAAATAATCACACAACGTTCTCAGACTCGTAGATAATAATATGAAATAGATTTATTGCGGATGAAAACCGCAGTATACAGAATATGTCAATATATATAACAGCAGTCCCCTAGACTTGACTATCATATTGACAGAGAATGCTGCTATTAATGTGACCAAGTGCTGCTTACCTACACTGCAGCTCCCAGACAGCATGGCAGCCTGAGAGGGCAGAAAGGCCTGGTTACATCACCAGGAGTCCCAGCACACAGCAAAATGGTACACACAGCCTTCACTAATATGATAATGTGCACTCTGACCACCCCACACAATCTATACACAAACATATATACAATACACAAACATATGTACCCATACAACAAAACACAATACACATATGAAATACACACAACACATATACACAATGCACATGAACCAAACAAAGCCCATACATAACCAAAATACCTACATAAGCAAATATACATCCATATATATCTCCAAATACATACATATATAAATATATCCACATATAGATACATACATAAACAAGCACATGTATATCCATATACATAAACACAGAACCAAAAGCACACATATATCCAAATACACATCTATATATATATATATATATATATATATATATATATATATATATATATATATATAAATATAAACATACATATACACCCACACACATGTATAAGTGTATAATATATAAGCCTACTACCGAGTTATATAATGCAGTTCATAATACATGCTGCCTTGACAGCAGGGACACAGCTTACCCTCCCCTGCACACCACAGACACCACAGCAACCAGATCTGTGGCCTGAACCAGCTCAGCAGTGTTCACATCAGTGCCCCCCAGCACTCACATAGCCTATGACAAGGAGCACTAGCAGCTCCATCCTCTTCCATGGCTAGCTAGGGGCCAATCCCTCATAAGTGCCCCCAGCACTCCACTCCCTAACACTCTGGAGGCCATAAACAGGAGCTGCACCAGCAGCACATCTGCTCCCATGGCTAGCTTATAATGGCTCCACCTCCCCCAGCTAGCCACCTCCTGCCCCTCCCAGGTCCTGCCAGGTCAGGTGGCCCCTCCTTCCAACCCCAGGCAAGCCTGAGGTGGCCTACGGGCCCTTCAAGAAAATCAGGTGAATAGATTAAGCCTTGGACTACAGGCGCATGACTTGAGAAGTATATAATGAACTTTTAAAAATGGTTGCATTTTTTTAAATGTACATTCCATCTCAGTGACCATCATGTGATAATCCTGAAACAAAGAACCAGAGCTACATAATATGGAAATGTCTTTCCTTTATGCTATTGTGTGTTTTACAAGAGCAGGTCGCACACTATACCGTTTCTTAGAGATCCTACCAATGATTATGACATTTGGCATCACTGTAGTTGTCATCTGGCAATTACTGTAACAAAGTTTAAATAAATGTAATATAATTGTAGAAAAATGTTCAGCTGCTGCAAACTAACACCTACAGATCTAAAATTATTTATTAAGTACTATCTACAATTCTACTTCTTGCCTGGGACTGCCAAGAAAAGAAACAGCGTTCTTTTGCAGTGGTATCAAGCTCTGATCCTGAAGAACCACAAATAGGCCATGGTATATGGATTTGTCTGCTCAGGTGCAATCTCATTTAAAATAAATTAGACTGCGTAGCTCACTTACTTCTTTATCCTGAAATTATGTTTTCCTACTAATAAACTTACCTCTTTTTAACATTATAGTAGAAAAATACTTAGTTTACTAGCATATAGGATATACTGCTGCTAGCAAAGCCCCCTTTTTTATGAGGGAATTTATATTGCTCAGCTAGGGTGTTCAGTATGTATAAGAGATAAATCAATTTTCTATCATTACATTAATACCCTTTTTTTATTTCTATTCATTGTTAATCAAAAATGTATACAGAATAATTACTCATTACCTACTCTCCATTCAGAGGAACTTGAAACTGTTTGTCTCATACTCAGCTGCCCCACTTTGTCAATTTGTTCTTATAGTGAACAACGTATTGAAGAGATAATTCTGTGTGATTTTATGTTGTGTTTCATATATCTATATAAATCATTATATACCCAATCATTATATGAATGTCTATTTGTACACCTTACAGTGAGCATGTTTGCATATTCTGTGTTGTCCACTATTGGCAATTTTTGCATTTCGGTCTGATACTTATGACTGACTTGTGACTTGCATGCCGTATTTTAGAGTGTGCATTTGTATGAGAAAAGAGTTAGACTGAAGTAGCTCACTCTCTGAGCAGAGCTATGATAACAGAGCTTGGATGATCCATCACTCAGATGACTATGAGCAGTGAGGGAAAATGGAGATAAGAATAAGGAGGGCTGATCTGGCATAGAAAGTGAGGCATAGAATCACTAACGAAGGACAATTTGTTTAGTTGTTCTAAATACTTTTTAAGAAGTCACAAGGTTTGTGTGCAAATTAAAGTTTATGTGATAAATTATATTATAGGAGTGATTAACAGTTATAAATGTAGTATCCTTCTGGACTTTGTTAGTCAACTAAAATTATAGTTCAACATGCCATTTGTTGGGGAAAAATACAAATAACTATATATATTTGTATAGCATGTGCAACCTTTGTAGCAGTTTTTATATTGCTAAATGTAAGCTCTGAAACAGTTAATTATGCTTTTTTTTCCAATATTTTTGATCCCATAACAAAATGTGCTGTGAAAAGGCCAAGTGAAGTCCGATGATAAGGTGTTTACTGCGTATTAATTGTACAAATAAGATGATCTGTGATTTGCTATATGTAGAAATGTTATAAAAAGACATGTTTTTTATGTATTCTTTGCCAGCAGCAGACATTGTATATGCTATTCTGTTGCTGCCCCATGTGTGCCCAAATAAAATGAAAATAATAAGAGAAATCTGTGTTTTCATATCATGACTGGGTTTTGGAGTAGAATGTCGGTTTGTAGATATGTTTTTCTTCCACACATTCAACAATATTCTGATCTGAAACTGAGTATTTTTCTATGTTAACCCTGTTAAAAGCTGTGTAGCTCCCTAGTTTTTTTTCACAACTTTACTGATTATTCAGTAAACTTAAACTTATTTTTTTTTATCTTTTTTTATTCCATCTGATTTGTAGCTCTGATCAAGCAGTATATTCCTCCTTTGCTGCCGAGTCACTCCAGGAGGCTTCTATGTAAATCATGGGGATATGTGCATGGGTGTGTATGGAGCTGCTTCTGGGCTGCACTAACACACACGCTAAAAGTTTACATAGAAGCCTCCTAGAGTGACTCAGTAGCAGAGTATAAAATGTCTTACAAATAAGTAAGTTTATTTTTTTTTTTAAATAACATGCTCTATTTTCATTCTTTGGCATACTGCTAACATGGTAACTAAGCCTTTTAATGTGGTCCTTTAAAAAAGTGCTAGACAAATATGGGATTTACGTGTCAGTTTTAGGGATATTTATAATATTCTTTTGTGTCTGTTTTAGATATTTAGATAAATAGGTTGCATAGAATAATTCGTTTTAATTTGTAAATGTTTGATAAATAATATTTTTTCTGCTTTTCACATGTCTATGGTAAAGTAGAGTGACACTGTCATGACCTCTTCTTGGGGATACCCTGGCCTATTATTCTAATACGTCAATCCTACAAGGGTTATAAATACCTCTCATTCATTCATTCACTTACTCACAATGTGTCCTTGGATATAAGCATCCGCCATAATTATTGGAGTGAATAGCTGTTACAAGTGCAGAGATACAAAGAACACTGAACAAAAAAAAACTAGGTTCAATTAAACAAAAACAAAGAAAATAGAAAATATTTTTATGAGTCATACCTGATAATAACATTCACATGAAAGATAACACTTTTAAAACATATGAAAAAATTATAAAAAATAATTGGATACTTATTGGCATGATTAAGGCACATTGTGTGGCTTTAGAAGGTATGTTCATGCTATTACTTTTAGCAGTACAGATAATGCACAATCATTTATCATTGTTCAAATTCCCTGTGTGTGGCATAAATTGGAATATAAATGTGCAACTAGTCTGGAATTCACTAGAAATCTACCAACAATCAGTGCTGAATAAATATTTAACAATATGCAGGAAAGTATTTAAATGCTCAATCTCTCGATTCATGCTTTGCACATGTTTATTCTGTCATATAATGCACTTTAAGCAGCGAGGACAAGCTTACATTTATCAGCTCTGTATATCTCTGGTTTGCTGTCAACATTAGCATTTAAACGGCCATAGGCTGCAAAATACAGCAAAGTACACCCATCATGCACGGATGTGGTAATGAGCCAAGTACATGAGTGACTGCTTCATTGGAATTCATAAATACATCATACCTAATCAGGACAGCTTCATATTTCATGATTATTTCATACTACAGTCCAACAGAGCACACGCTTTTAAGCTATATTTGCAGTTAGGGCATTGAAAATACAGCGTTGTTCATTGTTAAATAAGGCATTGAAAGCCTGTCTATTAAAATACACTGTTAGCCCATTAAAAAAAAGTTCCTACATATTGTAATACTCATTAATTTGATATGTAAACCATTAGACAAACATGGCATAAGGAACAATATGGGACTCTCAAGCAACCGGCACCGGCATCAATTCCCCATTTTCAAAAAACTCCTGCTAAACCGGCAAAACCGGCAGTTCAAGACTGCAAAAAAAAATGCTAACTTTTTTCTTAATTGTTTTTTGGGGCCCTAAATGGCCTAGTTTATGTGCTAATGCCTTTTTAAAGACATTTTGAGGGGTTTTGGGGGGTATAAGGGTCGTTTAGACCCTTAAATTCGGGGACTCAGGATTAACCGGCAACTACAGTTATATATATATATACACATATATATATATATATATACATATAAGTATTCAAAAGAGCATAAAATGGAATTACAGAAAACTTAAATAAGCTTTGGGAGGCTTCAGGCGGCATATATAATTAGTTGAATAATGCAGTGAAGGTCCATAAGAACGAGCTTGGTAGTTCTAATTTGTCCTCAGGTCTAGCTATAGACTACTCCTTCACTAGATGATCAGTAGAGAGATATACTTGCTTTCTATGTATAACAAATAAAATAAAAAATAGAGCATTTTGTAAATTTCGGGAACAAGAGAAATTTAGAGAAAGAATATGGCAATAAAATGTATTAGTTTAAATTACACCACAATGGGTAACTCTCTTTGTGCCTGTATACAACCCATTATGATCTTGGAATCAATGTGTGCCTGTAAATTAAATATAGATATCATGAAAAGTGTTATCATCTTACTCTTCTCAGCAGGAAGTTTGCAACATTGTAGTAATACTTAGAAGTATATATGAGCAAGGTACTGCAATGACACCACACACTCTGAACACAAAGCATCCTTCTGAAGAAAAACCCTCCCTTTCTCAAATTAGGCCTATAATGTTTAGAACAGCAGTTCTAACAGATTAACCTATTGATTTTTCTCCTTATAGCAGTTGAATCAAGGTCCTTGGGAATTAAGACATGAATTCAGTAGTAGAAAACACTCACATTCACAAGATGTTTACTAATTTAGCTGCAGGTTATATTTCCTATATATCTGTACATCTAAACGACCTAATAAATATCATCCCTCAGATAACATTGGGTTTTTCAATTTACGCTCAAGCATAATCTGGTGGCCATTTTGATTTTCACAAAGCTTAAATATACTGGAGATTTCAGCTCAATAGAGCCTTGCTCTCTTAAGATTTCAATCAGTGGTTCCCAAATGTAAAACTTGCTAAGGCCTGGTCAAGCCATATAATGAATTTGTCTCCTAATTGTTTAACAATTATAAAAGTCTATACTGGACTAAAGAATGTGCCATTGTAAACCATAACATCTGGAATACACCATTTCGGTACACTATATTATGTTTTTTCTTTATTTTAATGTTTAATTTTCTTTATAATGGCACTACTGAATTAAGTCAGCTATGCCATCCATTACCTCCCTTAAGAGGTAATTGAATTTAAAATAATTTGTCGATTTATATTACTTAATTTTAACTATTATTTCACACAATTTGTATAATAAAAGTATCCAACGTGTATGTATATTTTACTTTGCTTATTCAATTACAATACAAATGATGTGCAATGTTGTGTCTATAATTAGATAATCTGTTTTCAGGCTGATTTGTAATATAACATATGAAAAACATACTAGCATACTATAGCATACTATAAAACTTTCTGAAGCTGCTTCCTTCCTTGCAGTGAGAAGAAAATACTACATATCCAGTGATGCTTTGCTACAGAGACTGATCCCAACACATTGCAACAAAGTATAAGCTGTCTCTTATTGGCCAAAACTATTTATGAATGTTATGCTAAAGTAGCTTGGGTTTTCAGGGGCATTCCATCTCAAAATCAACTGCCAGAAAACTGAAGAAAGTTGCAAAATATAGGGAAAGTTTATTAATGTTTATTTTGTTTTTTTTTCATGAAAAACATGTTTGCATACACTACTGTACCTCCTCCTATCAGATGCATTCATTATCCATGAAACTTCCATGTACCTTTAAATTTAACTGACTCTGCTTCTATCATGAGGGACTCCATTCAGGACTGCTTGTCTGCTTCTAGTTTGAGATTGAGTGTATGGGGCTTGCACTTCTATTTAATCCCTTGTCAAGTGGCTTACTCTGCCACTCTTGCAACAGAACCTGTTTGTGGGCGGGTTGGAAAGGCTGAGGGAAAGCTCAAAACGGCCAACTTAAATGTTAATTTACTGTAGGAAAATGCAACTTTTTAAATAACAATTAAACTGATAGTAATTGTTATTACCTATAGTTGTACATTTCACAATATTGTAAGCTCTGCTGTGTAATGTTAAAGGTTTGATTTATTTATCCAGTCCTTTATTTTATACTACATTCTATAGCAAATATCTTCTTGTATAAAGGTAATAATATTACACTTATGCCATTCTGTATCATATATTTTAAGCACATAGTCACGGCAGTAACACATGTATAGATTTGCACCAATATTTAACTAAGATGTCAGATATCAACTTCTCACTCTCGTAACTGCTATACATGATGAAGCAAAGCTGAGGACCACACATATATTTAATTGTGAAATGTATTCGGTCACAGATGTTTTAGTGCAAACAACCAGGTGGTTACAGGAAGAAAAAAAAAGAGGAACAGAGGTGGGCTTTTGTGCACAACAATGTAAAGAATGTGCATGTCTGTCTGAACATCACCAGCCCGGGCAAACCAGGAAACTTCCTGTCTGTGTATGTTTTGTGGTGAATAAGTAGAGGTTATAGTCCTAATCTGCAATATACACAAGATGGGAATTCTGTGAGGGGAATCCTAGAGAAATCATAGCACTTTGCACCGTTTTAATAGCACATCTACTGTAAAAACAAATCTAAATTATAGTCCATCTGACACCTCTTAAATACTCTGCTTAATCCTAGTGAATGTGTTTTAGTAGAGCCAGGATTGCCATTTTTTCTCAGTGGGGGGTCTGGTTTCTTTAATATCCAGGTATGCAGAGCTGTCTCACTTGTTGGCCAGATCTATCACAAAGGATTCCAAACTGTGGTCTGCCGACCTTCAGTGGATATCTCCCAACTGTCCCTCTTTTGGAAGGATAGTCCATCTTTTCTGGGTAACGTCCCCTGTGACTCTTACTCTCTTACTTAAATTTATCTGCAAAATCCATATTTTCCTGTTTTAACCAATCTTTTTCAATCTGCTTCTAAGGAAGATGGCATATATAGTTGTGAGCATACAAGTTGTTGCTAATGCTTGCGGGCTCGCATAGCGAGCCGCGGCCCTCGCAAAGCAAGGGCCGCAGTTGCTGGCAAGGAGCCAGGAACTGCGACCCTCGCAAACTTCACATCGTAACGCAAACAACATACAAGACACATTACCACACATTACGACCTCGCAAAAATCGTCCGCAACCCGCGGACATGAAAAAATGAAAAACACAATAAATACACACAACACATACATAAAAAGCTTACCTACAGCAAGAGGGGGCATCCAGGACCTCAAAAAATGAAGTTACACCTCAAAATAAAAGAGTTTAGACACTAAAAATTCTCTAAGCAAGAGAAAAAATGGCCGCCGAACAAAACGAAAACGAGGCAACAGCACTCTAAACACGCAAAACACCACAAGAAACACGCAAAACACCACAAAAGACTTACGGATATTCCGCTAAGACGCATACCACACATTAGCCGCCATTTTAGAACAATGCGGAAGTACACAACTACGCTAACGGATTTGTCTCACGCACGCACGCACACTATTACACTGCACACATTCATCACGCTTACACAGCAGCTCCACAGCACTAACTCTTCAGCTCTTCAACAGAATGCTTCCTGCATATATTACTTCAAAATAGGTAAAGTATATTAATTTATTAATGTATTATTATACACCAAACACCCTTAGCTCACTTACAATTTCATTGCCGTCATTTTTTGAAGGCAATTCGCTAGTGAATTATAAGACTAATTATTTGTGGCTAGATTTGCATGTCCTGCCCAGGTTTTTATTTTAATTGTTTAAATGTGAACACAAATGTACTATTTATTTACTGTACTACTGTACGGTGGAGGGCTTCTATCGCTCTTTTGCCAACCATAAATGAAATGATTGTTGTGGTGAACTACCTCCCCTCTACTGCACAGGACACAAACACTGATAAGATGCAGTAACATTTAAACAGTGCTGTCTGTGGGTAGGTTTCCTGGCTTGTTAATAATCCATCCTTGGCTTCGCTTAATACAGAAGGCATATGCTTAAAATGAACCATGTTTGAAATGGTATTGGATTACAAGAGTGAAACCTTTTTGGGCTCATTTGCATGTCGCTGCCCAGGTTCCCAGAATGCAGTGTAATAATTGTATTTCTTGGAATTCTGAGCAGGTAATACCTTTTTTAACATAGTTTAGACGTTCAAATGTGAACACAAATGTACTTATTCAAATAATTATATGAATATATGATTTTGTTTAAAATAAAAGTGTACATTTTTTTACATTTCATCATGACCTTTTGCTTGAGCAAACAATTCCAGGGAAAAGGTTGGGCACTACTGGCTTATAAATTCTTGCATATAAGTTAAACATATTTCTAGAATACATTTTAAGACATAAAAGAAACCACTGTAATCATACATTTAAAATTACTAATTTGAATAACCGCACTTAAAAACAGACAAACCTTTTTTTAAATGCAAAAAAAAAATGGAATATTCGAGTTATTTGCAATTATGATGCAATTTCAGTTTCTGATGATCTACTTCTGGGAGCTGAGTCTCTATATCTGAAACGAGTAGGAGTACATTTCTCAGTACTATTACTCCCTTAGGTCTATATGTGAATGCACATTTTACAGTGTTCTTATGACATATGGAGTTGTATGTGTTCTGCGGATGTCGATCATGTGCCGTTCTGTTCTTAGAACATTTATTCAGTATATAGTCATAGCCAATATGAGATTTATTATTGTAAATGTTACTAGTCCTAAGTGATGTCAATTAGGAAATATACCAAGTAATATAGAATACTGAGAGTATATTCTATCTCTATATCTCAATATATAAAATGAATACCTGTAAAGCTAATATTCTTTGGTGGTTGTTTTATAACTTTCAAACCAATATGTAAAGTATTATGTTAATATGGTAATATGTGTAAAGTAATATGGTATATATTAATTCATTTCAGATGGTATATTCTTTGTGGCACTGATAAATTATGATGTATATGAAGAAATGTTTTCTTCAGTATACATTTCAATAAACTAGATTATGATGGCGGTCATTTAGCACTCCAAGTCTGCCATTTTATAACCATGGGTAGGAAAATGGCTGACTTGATGTATTAAGCATGCATTGTCTGTTATTATCGCCCCTCTCTCACACACACATAATAGTAAAATGGATGACTCTAGGGTCCAACAGAGGAACATTTTTTTAATAAAAAATTAGATTTATGACTTTTTCTATGCTTATTTATGTTCTGAGTCAGACTTGAAGTTTTTCAATGCGTACAGTAGTTATTTAAGCATAAGGTAAAAGGCAATTATGGTCACCCTAGCTTAATACTAATGCTTTATAAAACATTACTGTCACACAACAGTATAAATGCTAATTATTTTTCCTTTTTATTTTATTTTGTACTTTCTCTATTATGATTTAATCAATATAGCTATTATATTTACATTACGTAAACATTAACCAAAAAACACTATTCTGATACATCTTTATAAAATAAAAGCATATTACTCTTGTGTGAACTATACACTTGCTTGGAACTCCAAAAACAAAAGCCAGTACTAAAAACTTCTATAATTGTATTATATCTGAATTTCCACTGAAATAGAACAAAATATGTCTATTTACATGCTAAATTTTGCATTTTATGAGTTGAGAAAAAAAAAATTAAGAATAGCAAAACACTCATTTTTTTTCCGAGCACCTTTTGTAGCAAGAAATGATCCATAACATAATAAACATTTCACAGGCTTAAAAAGAGAAAATGCAAATTTTTAAAGGCGTATAATTTATTAAAAGACATTTATTATGCACTTTACCAACTGGAGTGTGCAGTTTATTTTTGCCCATGGACTGCTGTTCTGGAAAATACCTTTTTATGGAATCGTCAATGTTGTGTTTTCTGATTGAACATCATCAAAAACAGTAATTTAATATCCCGGCTGAAGCATCCAGCGAAAATCAATCTTTCAGGAACTTGCTTTGGGGCAGGCACATAAACTACTTGCAATATTCCAGTTTAGCTATTGGTGATGAATTTTATGAGTTTGCGCAATTAATCTTGAGAATGTAAAGTATTTTTTGGCTTTGAAAGCCTATCTCCCATGCCATTGAGCAAAGCACTTGCGCATAACAAAACACGAATAGAGAGCAAACACATCTAGCCTTCTGCTGCACTGCCAGTCGGATCTGGGATGGGGCTCTCAGCGCAGTTTAGAAGATAATAATACCATATCTCCCAACATTACAAATGGCATAGAGGGACACTTATATTCTTGAACATGTAGGTGCTATAAGGTTGTGTTACCAACAATCTGTGTGATGTATAAACTAAGTTGCAGAGTTTCACCTAAACACAAGGTTACATATAGAAGTTCAAATACGTGTAAAAGTTTTAGCACTTGCATTTTATTACTACAATTCTTCTGTATATTCTGTGATTTAAGCTGCTGAAGAACACATAACACAAATGTAACACAACACAGTGCTCAGCTGCAACCCAATCAGCTCAGCATAAATGTCAGCGTCCGCTACCATCAAACATGCAAATGGCGTACTAGCAAATTTTAGGCCTTTTACAAATATAGGCAAAGGGACATTGAATGCATTTTTCTTTGTTAAATCTGATAGATGGCATATGATAATGTTTCTTTTTATAAAATGAAGCTCCTGGAACAGAATAAACTGCTTTGGGGCTTTGTCCCTGTCAGTCACATGTATACATACATACAGTGGATATAAAAAGTCTACACACCCCTGTTAAAATGTCAGGTTTCTGTGCTGTAAAAAATGAGACAAAGATAAATCATTTCAGAATTTTTTCCACCTTTAATGTGACCTATAAACTGTACAACTCAATTGAAAAACAAACTGAAATCTTTTAGGTAGAGGGAAGAAAAAATATAAAAATAAAATAATATGGTTGCATAAGTATGCACACCCTTAAACTAATACTTTGTTGAAGCACCTTTTGATTTTATTACAGCACTCAGTCTTTTTGGGTATGAGTCTATCAGCTTGGCACATTTTGACTTGGCAAGATTTGCCCACTCTTCTTTGCAAAAACACTCCAAATCTGTCAGATTGCGAGGGCATCTCCTGTGCACAGCCCTCTTCAGATAACCCCACAGATTTTCAATCGGATTCAGGTCTGGGCTCTGGCTGGGCCATTCCAAAACTTTAATCTACTTCTAGTGAAGCCATTCCTTTGTTGATTTGGATGTATGCTTTGGGTCGTTGTCATGCTGAAAGATGAAGTTCCTCTTCATGTTCAGCTTTCTAGCAGAAGCCTGAAGGTTTTGTGCCAATATTGACTGGTATTTGGAACTGTTCATAATTCCCTCTATCTTAACTAAGGCCCCAGTTCCAGCTGAAGAAAAACAGCCCCAAAGCATGATGCTGCCACCACCATGCTTCACTGTGGGTATGGTGTTGTTTTGGTGATGTGCAGTGTTGTTTTTGCGCCAAACATATCTTTTTGAATTATGACGAAAAAGTTCAACCTGGGTTTCATCAGACCATAACACCTTTTCCCACATGGGAGACTTCAGATGTGTTTTTGCAAAATGTAGCCTGGCTTGGATGTTTTTCTTCGTAAGAAAAGTCTTTCGTCTTGCCACTCTACCCCATAGCCCAGACATATGAAGAATACGGGAGATTGTTGTCACATGTACCACACAGCCAGATATTCCTGCAGCTCCTTTAATGTTGCTGTATGCCTCTTGGTAGCCTTCCAGACCAGTTTTCTTCTCGTCTTTTCATCAATTTTGGAGGAAGCTCCAGTTCTTGGTAATGTCACTATTGTGCCATATTTTCTCCACTTGATGATGACTTTACTGTGTTCCATGGTATATCTAATGCCTTGGAAATTCTTTTGTACCCTTCTCCTGACTGATACCTTTTAACAATGAGATCCCTCTGATGCTTTGGAAGCTCTCTGTGGACCATGGCTTTTGCTGTGGGATGCGACTAAGAAAATTTCAGGAAAGACTACCTAGAGCAGCTGAACTTTATTTGGGGTTAATCAGAGGCACTTTAAATAATGGCAGGTGTATGCTGACTCCTATTTAACACGATTTGGAATGTGATTGCTTAATTCTGAACACAGCTACATCCCCAGTTATAAGAGGGTGAAACCTGACATTTTAACAGGGGTGTGTAGACTTTTTATATCCACTGTACATATATATATATATATATATATATATATATATACACACGCACATACACTTTTTTCTCTTCTCTCATATAATCTGTATATGTTAAGGTCATGAAGTCTTGAAGATCATGCATTTTCTTTTCAAGAACCAGCTTCGTCACATGATACAGAATAGCAATTGGGAATTTATTGTACATTAATATCTTTGTTTTTAACCACCCTTTTGAATGTAAGACTAAGGGCCCTATTAAATTCACTGATTTTGAGTTCCCAAAGCCCGTAAAGGAGCCTGCAAAAGTTACGGCGATTAAATTGGCCTCTTTAAGCTACCCGCAACCGATCTGCGGGTTACAGGCGGAAAAACCTTATGAGCTACCAGAATCTGAACTCCGTCCCAGCTAAGCCTTTGATCTTTCAACCCTGTAAATGTTACAATCACAAATCGCTATTAAATTGCTAAAAGTCCTCAAGCCTGCAACTGTTTTCACACCAGAAAATGGCAAGTGGAGCCAAAAATCCTACGGGTACTAGAGAGGACCCGCAAGGGGGTTAAACTCCTGTCTAAAATACAGTAGTGTGTTTATTTTTGCTTTTACAGTGTTATAAATTACAGGGAAAGTGATGAAAGGTATTAGAATTAATAGCACAACATTCTCAAACCCGCAAATCTGCAATAAAAAATATTTTTATTATGCTTAATTTCCATGTTATATCGATCCTGGCAATCAGTGTGTTAATACATATAATAGAACTCACATTGACTAGAATATTATATTTATTGATTTTTTCATATTGCATTATTTCTGGAATACGGGACTGATCGCAACTCGGACTTCAAAACTGTAAGTGATTGAAATTTTACCTCCATATTTTAGTGACGTAATGATGACAGTCTCTTTTACTAGTGGCTCCATCTAAACCCATAACTACAGGTTTGAATAATTTTTCATGTTCATGCCCGGAAATGCTACGTGCCGAAGCATGGTTTATGGATTTGGATTCCGGCCATATCTTTGCGGGCTTTTCTAATTTAATCGCTCTGTAACTCCTGAAAATGTCAAGCCCACAGATATACGGGCTGTACGGCGGCCACTGCGGGCTTAGAATTTAATAGGGCCCCTAGTACACTTATTTGGAGAACTAGATAAAACACCATTCCAGGTTTATTTCAATTCAGAATACATATTAAGGCATACTGAGGATCCTGTCAGGTAATATATTCACAAAATACCTAATTTTCAAACTCAATTATATAATTCTGCCAGTGATTTTTTTTTTTTTTTTTTAAATAACCTATTGGAATAATATTTATTTGTGTGTGTTTTTCAGTTTTACCGTAGCCAGGACCTTTGCCATGTTCATTTAAGCCAGGTGCTAAAAAATATGTTTCCTTAAGCAAATTAACATACACGCAAAAATATCAGTGTTGTCCATATTCATTAACATGCACATAAGCTATGAAGATACTGAACAGAAATCACACTTCTGGCAATCTTAGTGAATCTGGCCCTATATGGGATCCAAATGCTACCTCCCAATGCTTATTCTGGGATTTTGCTTTGTAATTTTAGAGCAACAATCAATTTTTTCAAAACAAATTAAGATTTGGTAGCTGGACGCTTTCCAAGAGTAAGTCTATTATGATGATTTAATTATTAGACTTCAGTGCATTCAGCATTTTTTTAGACAATTGATTAAATGCAGCCTCTCTTCCTTGTCTGGTCAAATTAAAAAATGAACTGTGTTTCTTAATGTCTCAGTTATGTGGTACCAGATAACATGCAGTCCGCAGCAATCAATGTTGACAGTAGCCTTTATTAAATATACTTTGTGCAGAAAAATAATTATGAGAAGGGTCATTTTATCCACCTGGGCTGCCTTATTCTCAGAAATGAATCACTAAACCCTCTAGGAATTAGTTTATTACCATTTTTGCAAGTTTTATTAAGCCGTAATAACAGAGACAATGTAAAATGATAGGTAATAACAGGCAGTTTATTCACTGAATGTCATTAAAGGGATATGTAAGTGAGCTGGATTGTGAATGCATATGATAGAGGATAATTAGTAGTGTATGAAAACATGCGTTATATCGAAAGGTGCAGCTTACTTACAAAGCTATTTGCACAAAAGTCAAATCCAGCTGTTCACACCCATAGGACGCTTACATAAGCTGGGTATACACAGGAAATACAGCAGGGTACATATTTTGACCTTTCTGGTACAGAGCACAGGAAGTAACTGTTGCAGTTCTTGTACTGAGCACATGCCAGAAGACACTGAGGTGAAGAATGTATTGTCCTGATTCTGAATTTGAATGTTATTCTAATTCAGGTGTGATTTTTTAGGGCTGTACACAATCACATGCAAATTCCAAAAAACATAGAAAATTTTGTTAACTTCAAGGTAAGCTAATTAATGCTTATTCCGGGATATTTTAATGCAAAAACATGTTTTCATACTCTACTAATTCTCCTCAATCAGATGTATTCATAATCCAGCTCACTTACATATGCCTTTAAGGCAAAGTATTTTGAACAGTAAGCTTACATTGACTTTTGCAGTTTTTACAAACATTCTTTCTGATTTGCCCACCAGGCACAGACTAATATCTCTTTCTAATGGCTGATTATTGGCAATAATTACTAATAAACCATGGAGCTCTGGCTGTATTGCTCTCAGTGTAAAGCCATATAAAACTTATAGAGCTGGGCGAGTGCAGACTGCAGGGAGTAACTAGGCTGATAAAGTTAATTAATTCAATTGATAAAGTACTTGTTATTCCATTTTGTGTTGTTGTTCAGTCCTTCAGTCATCTGTCTGTGTTTCTGGTTGTGCTTATCCATATGGTTTTCTTGACATAGATACTGGAGTGGGTTGCTAGTTTCTTCTCCAGTGGACCACAATTTATCTGACCTTTCTGGTATGACTTGCTTTTTTCATGCCCAGAATTCCAAGAAATCCAGCTATTACACTGCAGTCTGGGAAACTGAGCAGGGACATGCAAATGTGCCCACAAATGCTTAATGCTTCAATCCATAACCATTTAAAACATGGCTTCCTTTAAGCTTATGCCCTTTGCATTATACAGCTTTTATGCAATCCTACCCACGGACAGCCGTTTAAGGTTACTGCCTATTATCAGAGTGGGGCGGGATTTGGTGTTAGAAACATATTTTGTCGAGGAAGCTAAGATGTAAACAGAGGTCAACTGAAGACCATTAGTATGTAGTCAAGTCTACAATATAGCACTGATTATGGCAATGTGTGTTTTAAATGGAGATGGATGGTTTCTGGATTTTACTATATAATATACCTATGAATATATCTGTGTATTTTCCTTTATTACGAGATGCTTAAAAAGCTCTGTTTTTCTGCCTGAAATCTTACAAATAGTCCCTATCTTGTTTCTCCCTTCTGGCAGTGTACTTCTAAGTAAGGGTGTGCAGTGTCTCCTAGAGACCAATCAGTGGCAATAGAGGTCACTGGCAGGATAATTTGAAACACTGCACTTCACAGTCAGTGTATTCATGAGCTGCACAAACTAAAGAGGGCAGACTCAAACAGGTAAAAACTGTATGATTAAAAAAATATTTATTTTAGGCACTGCTTAATAATAAAGTACATAAAACTAAATAGATACATATGTATATTATATTCCTTTTGAAATCCAGAAACCTTCCATGTCCCTTTAAGACCATAACACTAATTGTGTCAGATGATTGAAGTCTGAAGAATTATGCTGTACTCTTGTGCCACACTAGCACTGTGTATATGACAGACAAAGGCTCATTGGGGAGCACAAGATTCTATGTTAAATTGATCTAATGCTTTTTTTTATTTCACTAAAAACAGTTAAAAATCTGCAGTCTTAGATCAGTTTACAAACACACTGCTGTCTGTTCCATACCGACACCCGGATGGTGCAAGCTCCATAAACACAAGATTTTTTCTCTGCATTAAGCAATGTAATCAGCCATCAGTTAACCCACAGGTAATATATTTAGGAGTTTCCAATAGTTATTTCCCTGCACAGCTGAATTTGGGAAGGGTTAACCCTCTTTCTGCTTCTGCTCTCTGCACATACTTCTTGCTGTGACACTGCCTATGAAAAACACTTATTTAAAAAATTCAAGAAGTATGTCAACATGTTTTTAGTAGTACTTTACAGTGATGTACTCCAAGTTGTGCTGAATTAAATGGCTCTTTAATAAAATAAATAAATCTCACAAAATGTTTGTGGGTGGATCAGAAAACTAATAGCTCAAAACTAATTGTTAGTTTACCATAGAAACAAGCATTTGTCATGGCATTTAGTCGATAAAGTACATGTCACTAACTAATAATTTTTTTTAAATTATAACATATTTTAAAAACTTCCTCTGGGACATTTTAATATCCAAGGGGAGCCGCAACTAAAACAGTGCTTGACAAATCCTGGGAACCTAATATTTTTTTGCTGGCTCCTTTTTAGTTATTATATACATACTAGAGAACGGCCCGTCAAAAATGACGTAAAAAAAGTGTAAGCCAGGCAATGCTGTTTGCCAACCAATGTGAGGCATAAGCTTCGCTGAGCACCTTCGGCGCTCATCACGAGCCCCGCCAGGCGCTCATTGCGAACCTTTCCTCCCGCTAACTGTACAGGCCTCTTTACCTGCAAGTTTTGTGCTTGGAATGGCATGTGTGTCTTTCCAGCATCTCCCCCCTGTCCCTTCCCTGTGTGTTTCTCCTCTATGTGTCTGCTTAATGTTTGTATGGCGAGCCCTGACTGGCGTTTGGTTTTATTTTCAAAGTCCCGCGTACCTGGCGTTGCATTGTCTTTAGCATTGTGTATTTTCTAAGTCCGGCGTTATTGGTGTCGTATATTTTCTAAGTCCAATGTGCCTGGCGTTATTCGTGTAAGTGTTACTGTGTTTGCCGTCATGTATTTTCTAAGTCCTGCGTGCCTGGCTTTGCTCAGCCTCGTTTTTATCCAGTTTCAAAAATTTTTGCGTTTTTAGTCCGACCAAACACGGCTCAAAATTCGTCTCAAATTCACGTGCAACCTCACTCCCTGGCTCTCCCCCTGTGCTGTGTGTGAATGTGTTTTAATTAATTTTGTATTACTTTTTTGGTTTTTCGTGTTTTTCGATTTCCGCGGTTCAGCCGTTACATTCGTCTTTTTCCCAGGTTGGATTTTTTTTGCCCCTGAGATTCCAAGCTCGAAGTTTTTTTCTAAGTTCCGCGTTCCTTAACTGCTTGCAGCCTAAGTCGAGCGTGCCACAACTGCTTGCCACGCATTGCGAGGCTCGCAGGAGCGCCTTTGGCGCTCATTTCAGCCCAAGTCACGCGTACTTCAATTACTCAACTCACTTTGTGAGTCTCGCAGGCAATAAATGCCTTCGGCCCTCATTGCCTAACTCCTCCGAGCTGGAAAGGCTTCAATGCCTCAACGGCTCTCCTCGCTTCGCAAGGCTCACAAACGTGACGAAAAATCGCAGTTTGACAATTATAATATGTGATTGCTGTCTATCTCCTCAGTTTCATATACATTTTTCCTAAAATTTGCTTTTACATGGAAATAGAATAATTGATATTAGGACACTGTATTTGCTCATCTTGAGCATTTCAAATATAAAATAATATCTTAAATTGTTTTTTTATGGCCGTAAATGTAAGCAGTGCAACCTGTTGAAGAACAGCAATACACTTACAAAAGAGCGGTTTCTTTGTTAATGTAAGAGCTTTACACCCAATTCCATTCATAATTCTTTATAAAAGCATGCGGCCGCCAATGGAGTCACAATTTATAGATACACTTTCCATTGAAGAGGTGCCAGTGCTTGTAAGTGGATAGCACACGCTTCATTTTTCAGTCTGTCTCTCGGTAATTGTGCGGCGCTCTGTGTGAAGGATACCTCTCTGAAGATGCACAATGGCTGCAATCAGATCTCACTTATACAATGTAGCATAGTGAGAAGTTTCCAGCAAACTCCCTACATCTATAAACCTGGGCTTTCTCAAACAAGACAGCCTCCTCTCAAAAGGAACTTCAGAGGCCATGTATGTTTCACAATCAGTAGGAGTGAAATACTTACAAGACAACCAATGCGATTAATGTGATCAGCATGTATCATTGTCACTAACACAAAAAGACAGGAAAAAAGAGGTTTTATATTGAAAAAGAGGTTTTATATTGAAATAATCTCCCCAATCCCCCACTTTTTGGTCCAGTATTCCAACTAGAAAATATTATGCTATCGATAGAGATACAGGTGGTCCCCAGGATATAGACGACCAGACTAAACGAAATAGCACAATAGCTTCTGTAACTTATTATTACAGTACAGGGGTATTATTATTATATTATTACAGTATTACACTGTATTATTATTATTACTACCACAAATGAGCCATTAGAGTATTGTTGTTATTATTATTCATTACTTACAAATCTGGCTCATCTAGATCACTAATGATAAATATTTTCTACATGCAATCATTTAAATCTTTTTCGATTTCTGTTCAAATAAAATTTGGAATGGCTGTCCGTAAGTATGTCAGTTTTGTGTGGTACTGTATTACACTGGCGTGTTTTTTTACCTTGTAACATATTGTAAGTGTATGAGCTAGTCTAGCATATGTCTCTAACCACTGGGTGAGAGAACTGTGGCCAATCTCTTTGCTTTATAAGTTGCCTCTCATAGCCCTACAAAATGCTGTCCTCAATATTCCCATAGTACCTTTAATATAAATAAGAAGACAGTTTACTAGAGGCTCTTTTCAATCCAAACGGTAGCAAAGTAATGGTAACCAAAAACACTAAGGCCCATATTACACATATTAAATATGGTAATATGAGGTAATCCATGGTCAGAGTATTTGCCTGTTTCATACTCCTCGCCTTAAATCAGTGCTGCCCATCCCAATGGGTAATCAATGCAGCAGATTATGACCAACTAAAAGAGAGGAAAATAAACAAGGCAGAAACACTTAAATTGATTACCACAAGATGTAAACAAATGAACAGTAAAAAGGTAAGTCAAAATAATTAAAACTTTTTTTGGGGTGCAAATGTGGCTTTAAAGTTTTACTACCATTACTCTAATTTATATTCAAATTGTCAAATGCTTCTATTACAGTGTGCCTTGATTAATATTGATTAATATTGTAGTTAATTTCAGTTATTTTTCAAAGATAAAGCTTCAAATTACAGTTATTTTTCAAAGATAAAGCTTCAAATTACAGTTATTTTTCAAAGATAAAGCTTCATAGCTAAAATAACAAAATGTACCATATCAAATGTAAGTGTTCATCTTAAAGGTATATGGAAGCTTCCCTGTTTTTACCTTTATCTAATCTAACACATGCTGCTTATATCAGACACATACATTATATTGAGTCACTTATTACACATACAGATTTTATTTTTCAAAGAATGGTTTCCACACCCCCAGAGCTGCTTACATATGCACCTGGTACTAACCAATAGTAACACTGCATTCAGGTATATTTTTTTTACCCTATACTAACCTCCAAGCTAACAGCACAGTGCAGAACTCTACATAGCAATATCCAGGCCTTTCCTTGCCTCCTTGTGCAGGGGACAACACTTTCCATGATGCTTTGCTGCACAATTTGATTTCACAGATTGAAACAAAGTTATAGCTGCCTAATTGCCCAAAATGATTAATAAATTGTATGATTGTTTTAGCAGGGATTTCCATGGGTGTTAATTCTTAAAATCAACTTCTAGCAAACTCAAGAGATTTAGCAAACTTTAGGGTAAGCTTAATTACACTGGCATGTTACAAATAAACAATAATAATTATATATTATAAATTTTGGCATTTTTTTTTTCCATACACTACTGATTCTACCCCAATAAGATGCATTCATAATCCAAGAAACGTAAATATGTCTTTAACACGGTTACTGTAATAGCATGCCTGTTCCCACACAACCACTTACGTACCAACCTCCCAGCAATGGTGATTCACTGCAGTTGTGGTTAGTTTGCAGTTGTAAAGAACTTAAAACAGGATATTAGTCCAACAAAGGAATTCTTTAAACAGACTGTACGTTCTGAAGATCTGAGAGATCCCACCGCACTGCCTCAAGGGAAAAGTGTCTCCCAACTCGGAAGCACAAGCCAGAAGCCCCCAATTAATGCATCAAGTTCACTGACAGAATCATTACATATTGGACCAGGGAACCTGAGATGTGATGTGCCTCAGGACATGTTTAATAGCACACGGAGGTCAGCAATAAATACAATGATGTAGCAGAATGTTCTGTCTCTGTTCTTCCTTATGTCCGAACTGGAAGCATAAATATAATAAGAAAGTCCAGAGTCTGGAAGGTGAATTTATATCACTTATGTGCCCATGCACACACCGAACATTTAGGGACCAGGAAGAATTTATAGGAAGCAGACAGGCTGTTTCTTGGAGCCCTGACTCCCGGGAAATTTATTTTGAGTTATTATTAGCGCGTATTTTCGGAGGTGGAACTGGTTTATTGTT
Source organism: Discoglossus pictus (assembly GCA_027410445.1). Classification (NCBI taxonomy): domain Eukaryota; kingdom Metazoa; phylum Chordata; class Amphibia; order Anura; family Alytidae; genus Discoglossus; species Discoglossus pictus. The sequence goes on along the minus strand of CM050163.1, from coordinate 217,380,620 downwards.
TAGCCATTCAGTCAAATCTGACTCTCAGTGACCCTATGGACCACAGCACACTAGATACAAGATATGTCTCGTTGTGCCAATCCATAAGGTTTTCATGGGAAAGATACTGGAGTGGGTTGTCAGTTCCTTCTCCAGTGGACTGTAATTTGTCTGACCTCTCTGCTATGATCTGCCCATCTTTGGCTACCCTACATGGTATAGCTCACAGCTTCATTGACATACACATGCCCCTTCACCAAGACAAGGTAGCAATAAAGAAGGGGTAGAGAGGGCTATAGTTCTGGGCTGACTACCTGATAAATGTTTCTATCTCAGCTTCCATGGATTATCTCTGCCCACTACCCCCATCACCTATTCGCATATTATATGCTGTGATATGGCGTGCATGGATATTTTTATTTGTCTATTTGCTTACATGTATAAATGTTCACAAGCTTGTTTTGTTTCTATTTTTGTTTTGTATGGAATTATAGTATATATTTTATACTGGATTCCCACTATTATAATGTATAAGCATGCACATTTCCATTCATAGACAAACTCCCACATCTTTACGGTTATACCTATTTTAAGGAATTTAAATAGTCCTCCAACCCCCTCCACAATAACCTTGAATTATAAACTACTGCCAAGAATGTCCAAATACCTGAGCCGGGCATCTCATTACCACATTTACATTATCTCTTGCAAGCATACGCTGATTAGTTCCGTTCTCCTCCTTGTATTACCTTTACCCACATCAAACTGAGAGCAGTCTTTTGACATTCTTGCCAATTCTTTATATCCGGACATTTAAACTCATAATTAAAGACAGCTTTCCTTCCTGCTCAAATCTTTATATTTATGTTGCCTAAATCTGGGTGACTCACGAGCCCTGATGAACCTGTGGTATCTAATATTGTAAAGAGCAACTGCACAATGCAATATATATGTTAATGCCTCTTGTGGACACTGGAGTGATCCATGACACATTGGTGGAAGTTGTGTATATGAGAGGGAGAGCTATGGATTATTTGATGCAACATCCTGCTTCTAGGCTATTGAGGAGAAAGTGTATGGTGTCAGTTTCAATCTTATCACGTTATCAAACATGGGCTCTTCACTTCTGCATGTTGCCTCCTCTGCCACCACTCCCTGCATTAATAACTACAAAACACACACCCAACATTCAGCTCTGAGGGAGTGATGTAACAAACACAAACTGGATTCCTGTACTCATATAGAGAATTTAAAAAAACAGATTTTCCCAAAAAGTTGTCCATGGCTTACACAGGTGCTAATGTTGTAAATTTGTTACATGCTTTGTCACATAACGACAAACTAAAAAATAAAGTTGGCAGCTAATAAATGCTTAGAGATATGAGTAACATAGTCCAACTGGAAGAAGACAAGATATTTTAAATAATGTATTCACCATTGTACATTCATTTAATTCCCATAAACATCCAGGCATATGACCAGCAAATAAGCTAATTATCCAAGTTTGTTTGACCTATCCACTAAGTGCTTTCTGAGTTCCCACATATGAACAGATAAGCCATCTCAATATAGATACAGAGATGTGCACAACTTTGCACATTGTTTATTTACCCATCATGCACAGCTTTAGCCAGAAGGTGAGCATGAACGCTCCATCATGGAAGACATGTTATTGACCACAGTGTACAACTCCTGTGGGCAATGATTCAAGATGGATAGATCGATAAAAAAAAGCTCTCATTTAATATCTTGGTAGCCTCATACTGTGCTTTGAGAAACACTATGGTGCTCAGATAAAAGCATGCACGGAGGCTATTTTATGAACAATATGACTATTTGAAACATTTATATATAATCCATCTTAATGTTTGTGGTAAAACATAGTTCTAGTCCAGGCTGAGCCCCCCCCCCCCCCCCCCCCCTCGGAATATTAGAAAATTTCCCATGCTAGTCTTAGAGTTTGTAGGATTATCTTGTGAGGGAAGTTTTCATTCAGGGAGCTATGGTAGCCATTACATTACACTCACAGAAAACACTTCCAAGCAACGTCTTGTGAGTGATCACTACGTATGAAATGTTCCGGGCTCCGGTGGGAGGTGCTATTACATGGCTAGCCTAATCTTACATGTTCCAGTAAAGCCACAGTGAACCTAAACCCTAGGTGTAAATGAAAGCTCCCACAGCACCAGCTAACCCCCTACAGAGAGCTGTTACTTTACAAGTAACAGCTCTCACTAAACTTAAAGCTACACCTTTCCTTGTCACAACAGCCTACGGGAAGGGGTTAAAATGTAATAAAATGTTAATGATTGGCTAAAATCATTGTTAATCACATGACAGACAATCATAATCAAGTATTTGAATATTAAGAACTCTGGTTACTAAGGAAATCAGGGAAGACTACCTCCCCTTTTCTGATTTGCTAAGATTTTAACCAATCAGAAAGCAGGGAGTGACATTTCTTCATTGTGATCGGTTATTCTTTTACCAAGCAGATAGCTCTATTTTCCCCTAAGAGCCAATCAGAGAAGAGAATGTAAGGTGTCATTATTTGATTTTAGGTGCCATGAGATTCCATAGGGACCCATTGGTTATGTATTAGAATACCAAGGGGGTTCACAGGGACCTCTATGGTAAAAGGGTTAATATTAGGTGGCATGGGGGTCCAACCCTGTGGAGATAGGTCGTATTGGGGCATGATTATCTATAGTGACCCTTATGGCAACAGAATGTTTGGAAGTCTATAGGGACCCCCATAGTGAACAGGGAGTGCCCACATGGGGCAGTTAATATAAATTTTTAATTTGGGTATAGGTAATGAAGTTCTTGAGGTGTTAATGCCCCCCTACAAAAAGGCACATGGGGTGGGGGGAAAGAGGGGTCTCGTGGACCCTTTTGGGTCTTGAGGTGTTCCTCCATTATACATTCTAATTCCTTAAAATAGTGCACTGTAAATATGAGATTACAGTGTCCCTTTAAGAGTAGAAGCCTTTACAAGCTTCAATTAGTAATTTGTATATCTATATGTGATAAAACAGAACATATCAGGAGCATTGTAACAGCCTAATGTTGGATCAATGTGGCCATCAAGCTCAGTACCTTATCTCAGACAATGAAGTACATCAGTCACTCCTTGCCTTCAGGCATGCTTGATTTCCTTGTAGCCATCATTGGAATTTCTCTCTGTTGTTCTTAGTTGTATTTAAAAGTTATTGATGCTATTCATTATCCAGGCCTCTAGTGGTATGATGCTACACATGTTTATAGTACATTTATCACAGCAGCATGTTCATCATTACAGAGATGTTACTACAGTGTCCCTAACACATGCATTATAGTAGATCTTGACTATGTAAGGATTTCTGTGTATTTCTCTTAGTATAAATCTATCATCTTGCAGAATGTACGCTCTTACAAGCTTGGATCACAATGTTTTTTTTTTTTAACCCAGCAGTGTCCTATCTCATTTACATACTCTACAACACTGTATTTACCAGTTTTATACATAAACTGATGAGCATTTAAAAATAAAAGTAATTCATAGTAATAAAAATTGTAGAACTTGGATCTGGGAACCCATGTATTGTCCTATTTGAGCTGTGAGGCAGATTACAGCTGTGAATTCAAATCAATGTCAGTTTGTATAATATCTTTCTATTTTATTCTTGAGTGTCTGCAATGTCTGTAACTCATATGGAACTGCCTTGTACATTACAAAGTGATAAAATGTTTATAGTCATTTTTTACTTTTCTCAATGAGCAGACAAGAACTTGTGTTATTTTATAAAGTGCAATGTAATGTCAGACAATTATAAAATGGAGGAGCAGAATATTGCTAAAATGGTATCATAATCAAAGAATTGGACTATTGTATCATCACTACTGTACAAGTATAAACTAAAGGAATTTAGTGTATTTATCAAGCCGTGATGAAGGTGGGGATAACAAATGGAGTTAAATAATGCAATTTGTTATGTTTTCTAATGTGGCTATTTATCAGATTTAAAATGTATACTCACTTGAAAATAGCTCACCCAGAAAACATAAGAGGAGGTACTTTATGTTTTAGCTTAAAGGTTATTATGAAAGTTTATGCATAAGTATACTTGATTTATAATGCTTACATTTTGTTAATGGTAGTTGTTGTTGTTGATGTTGTTTAGTCGTATCAAACTCTTCCTGACCCTGTGGACAACAGCACGCCAAGCACATCTTGTTGTGCTCATCCATAAGGTTTTCATGGCAAAGATACTGGATTGGGTTGCCAGTTTTTTCTCCAGTGGACTGCGATTTGTCTGATCTCTCTGCTATGACCTGACCATTTTGGGGGAACCTACATGGCATAGCTCACAGCCTTAATGAGATACACAAGCCCCTTCATCACGACAAGGTAGCAACCCCGAAGGGGTTAATGGTAGTATAGTTTAAAGCTCTTACAATGAGCTGTGCTTCTTCTCTCCCCTCCTTTTGTGCAATTAGGACAGGGACAGCTGTAGCAGACTTCCTACACCAGTCCTACTACACCAGAACAAACGGCAGGAAGACTGCCACAGCCCTCTCGTGATTATGCAAAAGGGGTTGAGATAATCAACACAGCGAGTCGGGCAGAAACTTATATAGGCAAGAGCTTTAAAGTATCAACAACTAGCATTACAAAGTTTGACTATTATAAATCAAATACACTTATACATCCACTTTAACTTTAGCAGACTTTATTTGTATAGTACAGTGCTTCTTTAACTTAGCAAATCCCCATACTCACTTAACAGTATCAAAGTACATTTTAAAAATACACATAGTCTTAAGTACTTTATGTACTGAATATTGTTTAAGTCAACTTAGATCACGGTTTGTAATTTTCACCTGTCAAGTCAGCCTTTCTGATCAACTTATCAGTCCTTGCTTTTATCACTGTGCTAGAGTGTAATCACAGCTAATTCTTGCACATGCTCAGAATGTTTGTAGTAATTGCTCATAGGATGATAAGAATGACCAATATTTAAGCAGCCAATCCATTCGCTAAATCTGACCATGTAATCATGGATAATGCTGTCGTTATACACTTTACAAATATAACCACAGTGCTGTTAAGGTTACATCGACTTTATTATGATGGTGCATGCAATTTTAGTTGATTGCATTCCATTTTTTTCTCTGTTTTGCAGTAAAGCGATTCTTATCTAAGCACTTATCATAGTCCAGATGCGCTATAAATGGAACAAACAGATTGAGTGCTGTTGAAGACAGATGAGGAATGAAAGCCAAAGTACTTTTTGATATACACAACAGACAAATCAGTTCAGTCAGTCTAAAAACGGATCATACGTAAGAGAAATGGGTACTGGGGGAAAAAAAGCAATCCATCTAACTTCCTGTGCCATACGGGAGCGTGAAAAAACAGCACAGCGCAACAAGATGGAATCCAGCCAAACGGTATTATATGCACTCATCTCCCTGTATACCTTGAGAAACGTTAAGCAACCATATGTTTACCTATGACAGATAAATCAGTTATCAACAGCAGGAACTGACAAGAGAATGAAGGGCCTATCTGATTCACCATTATGTAAAAGGGGGAAGTGTAAGCAAGAAAGGTGAAAATGGACAGCTTGGTTACTATATATATATATATATATATATATATATATATATATATATATATATATATATATATATATATATATATATATATATATATATATATATATACACACACACACACACATAAATATAGCAAAATATATACATATATCACATATAATAGTTGTCAAACTGCGAGATGTCGTCACACTTTGCGTGGTGCGTATGACTTAGGTGATGAGCGCCGCAGGCGCTCATTGCAGCGAGCCTCTCGAAGCGAGCTGTTAAACTGTAGCACTTTGCGGATGAGCGCCTAAGGCGCTCATCGCTGCAAGCCTCGTCATTGCTGCGAGGCAAGCCATTAAACCGTAGCACTTAGCCCATGCGAGCCTGGCGAAGCGAGGCGAGCCATTAAAATACAAGATTCAGCACTTAGAAAAAAAAATATGAGACGCAGGACTTTGAAAAAAAAAGATACGAGACGCAAAAATTTACGAGATTAGCGGCTGAACAAAAAACACGAAAAACACACTAAATACACCCAAAAAAATACTAAAACATCACAATCAGCATGGGACAACAGCCAGGACGTCTGTGAGTCAGGTAGAACGCAAATTTAACTCGATTTAGACAATTTTCGCCACTCGAAGCAAGGAAAAAAATGGCCACCAAAAAAAAAAATGAAAATGAGGCTACACGACCCTGCATCGTGCAAAACACTGCAAAACTCGTAGCACTTTACAAATCACACTACGACCTACAAGATACACCATTACAAAAGCCGGAAAATGCTCACAAGACGCGTATCACATTAATAACATTACGACTATACAATGCTGCTTTACACAATAAACCAACGGCTTTACCTCGCGCACGCAGCCTATTTAGAATGCACAGTTCAAACATTCATTACACTTTATAAGCAGGGCACCAACACTCACAATGTATATACTATGCAGACGCAAAATACAAATAGATTGTTAGCTCTTCAGCCTATTGCTCGCGGCATATATCAATTATAAATAATTAAAGTATTTTAATTTATTGAATAAATCATTAATTATTACTTAACTACATATTCATAGAAATAGATATCTCTATCACAGGACCAAAAGTACACAACAGGAGAGGCTCGCAATGACCATGCGATGAGCACCAAAGGTGCTCATTGTGAGGCATGCGATGAGCGCCAAACGGTTTCAATTATGTCTCAAACAGCATTCTCATGGCTTCAAATTTTATTGCCCCGTTATTTTTGACGGGCAAGTCGCTAGTATAGTAAATAAATAGTACATCTGTGTTCACATTTGAATGTCTAAAACAAGTTAAAAAACCTGCTTCCAGATCAGAGTTCCAGGGAAAAACAGTTATTACACTGCATTATGGGAAGCTGAGCTGGGATATGCAAATGTGCCCACAAATGCCTCGCTCTTCAATCCATAGCCATTTTCAAACATTGCTTCCTTTAAGCTTATGCCTGCTGTATTACACAGCTTTAATGCAAAGCCAAGGTTGGATTTTTCACAAGCTGAGAATCCTATCCATGTACAGCTGTTTCAAGCTTACTGGCTATCATCAGCATGGAGCGGGATCTCAGCTTGTACAGTTGTAGACCTTATGAGAAGGTAGTTCACCACAACAATCATTTATAATATGGTGGGAAAAAGAGCGATCCACAGTTGAGAAGAGCCTTGGATGTAGATAAGGTCTCTATTCAGTTCTATTTCATTATTGCCACTATAAATAGCCACTTGACAATAGAACTGGATACATGAGCGAGTTCCAGTAGCATACACCCCACCAGGTTCAACGCAAGCTATCTGTCAAATATAGAAGTGCTCATGACACAAGTAGAATCTGTTAAGATTTTATCCAAAAATGCTTTTCTGCTTAAAGCTTACACATCTGCTAATGTTGAGGGTTTGTTGCATATTTCTGAAATATGTGAAGTTTTTAGTTATTTTATTTATAAATAAAACTTGTTTTCCACACCCCTGAGCTGCTTACACTGTAAGTTTGTGAGTTTTCAATTGTGTGTCCGTGTCTTGGAAACCAGCACTATGTACATTTGATTATATGCTCAAAAACAGGGCCCTCCATTCTTTATAAGATGTTAAATTTGTTTTTTGCCATGTACTAAACCCCTGTACAGCGCTACGTAATATGTTGTCGCGATATAAATAAAGATAATAATAATAATAATAATAATAAGTGTACCTGCCAATAGAAACACTAGATTTGGGTATGGATTTTAATCCTTTACTAACCTTCAAGCCATCAGCAGCACAATGCAGATATCTACAGAGCAATGTCTGATTCCTTCCTTGTGCAGGAAACATAAATATGCCTTTAAGTACTTTATATTAAATTATAATAATAAGATTACAGCTGTTGTAGATAATGGAGCAATAATTTACTTGGTGGCAAAGACAGTGAATGGCATTTTGTGTTTAAAGATATCCTTGGTTGTACACACCAGTAAAGTAATTGAGTGTGTAAATGTACCTTTGAGAACCACAAGGAAAATATTTATTGCTGTACCTAACAATTATTCCGTTTTTCTCTTCAGGCAATTTCACACTGCTCAGGATCTCTACATTTATATCTTCTCTTCTCTAAGACCGATGTAAGTGCACTTCCTAAGTGAGTGCTCTTTGAATATTTTAATCCATGAGGTTTAGTATCTAACCAAATATAATTATTAATACAGTATTTTAACATTACTTTTAACATTTAACTTTCATTTTAAAGAAAGAAAATGGTACTTAGAACATAACAGCCTGGTAAGCTATTGGCTTCAAGCCCCGCCTCTCAATTTTCTGTTTCTATATCCATGAGTTTACAGCCAATCAGTTTCTTTTACATCTGTAACGTGACACAGCTCTATTACTCATGCACAGCTAGTGAATAGAGCTTGAAGTCAGCATCCTGCCAGGTTGTTGTGTTTTTCTAAGTAAGTTTTTTAAAGGTTTTTTGTAAATATTTATTTACAAATCCGGACTAAACGAAGTTATAGAAATGTAAGGGTTCATTGCAATGTATTAGCACTCTACAGTCTAAATTAAGATAAACACTTTACAAAGGAATTTGTCACAAATATATGACTTACTAAGTGAAATCTCACATGCAAAACGTCATTCTTTTCTGTCCCCTCTCATACTAATCTCTGATTGTATCATTCATTTCACAGGTAGCCATATCACTGGCCAAGAATGATGGACATTTTATCAACTGCTTTGTGATTCTCACAATGGTATTGTTTTTTCTGAATGATTGCAGCCACTTTGAATTAGTCAAGAGTAACTTTATCACACAGTTCCCTGGTGGTCCGGTAGTTAGGATTCGGTGCGTTCACCACTTCGACCTGGGTTTGATTCCAGTCAGGGAACCAAGAGCACACCACCCTGAAGTCAAGCAGGGTTGGGCCTGGTCAGTACTTGGATGAGAGACCACCTAGAATTACCAGTAGCTGTATGCTGTGGCCCACTGGAGAAGGAACTGCCAACCCACTCCAGTATCATTGCCATGAAAAGCAAGTGGAACAGCATGGACATGGACATAAAGATGTGCCTGGTGTGTTACGGTCCATGAGGTCACAGAGAGTCAGAAACGACTGACCAATGCAAAATAAAAACCTTTATCACACCTTTGCCATTAACAGTAAGGGTTTTGTAAAAGAGGGAAGAAGCAGTACGTTCAAGATACGTGGTTTATATGTGTGTGTATTTATATAAAAGAGAATGAGAACCTGTCATCTCTCATATTGCAGCCTGGAAATACTGAAGCTGCAGATGTAGTTTTTATAATATTCGTCCAGAGCCCTGAAGTACATGGTAATACTCTGTCAATAAAAAATAATAACTATCATGACTCATACATGTTATTGACATGAATAAAAACCAATGCACACCAACCCATTGACGACACAAACACAATTATCCACTTTCCTCCTTTCTTTTCCAACAAGCCATTTTTCATGCAGTAAGAAAATGCCATTACTCATGATTAATACAAAGTGTTTTCCCTTGAAAATATGCGTCATACATTTTTTTGTTGAATGAACTATGGACCTGATACAGCATATTTCTCAAGATGGCACCTGTGTTTGAGTTTGACACAATAGTTTATTACAGATGAGATTTACAGTAAATTGTTATTGTAAGGAATCTCAAGGGTATGCTTTATCCTTTCTGTATGTGTGAAATAAATGAAAACATCAAATGTAGTGAAGATTAATGCTCACACATGTACACATAGACAAAATAGTTTCAGATATTGGCTAAAAGAAATATACAGTAAACTCCCCGTTATCCGGCACCCATGGGGACTCCCTATCCTATTGCCGGATAACTGTAGTTGCCGGTTAATCTGGAGTCCCCGAATTTAAGGGTCTAAACAACCCTTAAACACCCCCAAAACCCCTCATAAGGCATTAGCACCTAAACTGGGCCATTTAGGGCCGGATATTGCTGGCTATGCCGGTTGCTTAGGTGCTGGATAACCAGGAGTTTACTGAATATATATATATATATATATATATATATATATATATATATATATAATATATATATAAAATGTAAACAGGTGTCTTGGAACAAACAATGGGACAGTGTTCCATTGATTATGTACAGGTAACAAATAAGAGAGAGATCCACTAAAGAACCACAATAACTTTTAATACTTTCAACTTTAGTGTTTCAGATACTAGCAGATCTGCACCTATCCACCCGCTCAGAGACGTATTTAGGTTTTATGCTGCACTAGGCCCGTTAACATTTGTACACCCCAGTGACCTAGTTACTACAATTCCTACTATAAACAGAATATTTCCTGAATATAGGCATTTCTGTGCATATTCCATGGCATTTTATCAGCAACAACATGAAGCCTGCTGCCCCCTAAAATGTGCTGCCCTCGACCTGGGCCTCATGGGTCTAGGCTGAACCACACCCATGGACCCACTATTTATTACGGCAGTAAACCTTATCAATGTCTGCCATTCAACTGAATGTAGATCAAGTTAGAAAAACATTTGTATACACTTTCTCGCAATTCACAAAATAAAGGTGGATTAAATAGATTGTTTTTTTTTTGGTCAGTGCATTGTCAATACGGAGACCCTTATATATAAAACCAGACCAATAAATACTGACACAAGAGCGCAGCTCTGTTTATTATAACAATAACACACATAAATAACAAGAGGTGCCTGCACACCCACACTTAAAGGCTCAAGGGGACCCCGTGCCTCAGGAGTACTACAAAATGAGCTCACCTCGCAGCTCATTAACCACCTGTGGGCAAGCACCCACGCCACAGACGCTCCCCCACCTGGAGTTCCCGCCCCCCTATAGGAAACACACCCCTTTATGGATTTAATTCGGTCACACTGGTTTTTGAACCGAATATTCAGGTAGCGTGCAGTTACAACTAGGCTCACACCTTGCCACCCATCCAGGAAACACACCTCTAAAAGGATAAATGTGTTTCAAACCATCTAATTCGGTTGGATGCGGATGATAAGCGCAATCTGCCCTTTTCGGACCCGAATTTTGCAGGTACCGCACAGTTACAGCTAAGCGCACCCTGCCATCGATTGGGCTGCTAAAATAAAGGTGGAGTAAATAGATTATTTATTTATTTTATCTGTTTCTAAGAAATGTTATTCTGCGTTATTTTCTTTGATTAATATAATTTATTTTACATGCAAAATAATATTCTGCTAAAGTGCGTTATAGAACATTTTTGAATACAATGGCCCTTGAAAAACAAGGTTATAAGAGTTAGGTGCTAAATTGTTTAAGGTACCTTTTCCTGTAATCTGCATGCTATGCTGCCAAACGCTCCAGCGCCGCCTCTCACCAAGGACTTTGTTTTTACATTTAGAATTTAGGATTAGGGATCAGGGCTAGGGTCAGGGTTTATGGCTAGGGTTAGGGTTCAGGCCTAGTGTTTAGAGCTAGGGTTGGGATTTTGTGTTTAGGGCTAGGGTTAGGGTTAATGTTTACGGTTAGGGAAGTGGCAGATACTAAAAGAGTGGCTCAAGGTGTGCTGAGGCCCACAGGTGGTGCTCTGGCATGTGGCGGGCAGATAACATGTGTGCATGTGTCTGTGTGAAGAGGCATAAAGGGCAAAGTAGTTAGTGGTAAGGGCATACAAGTGAAGGAGCCTAGGTCAGCACAAACACTAAAATCATCTCTGATCACATGCAGTTTTATTCACACTGAATATTTATACAGTGCTATACAAAAACTGAATGAACGTAAGAAGAAAAAAACAGTAAAATACATTTATAAGCAGAACTGACCTTGGAATCTGTCATGATGGTCTTAATAGATGATCACATTATGCTGACTAAAACAAAAGCAATCTGCTCTGCCTGCTATGAATACACATGATAGGGAAAGCAGTCACTTATTTCAATTTTTTCTCTTCATAATGTGCCTGGTATAGAAAGACTTGTATGCTGTAAAACAGAAAGCAATCGTATCATTTACATGAGCAAATCACTGCAGCATTCCACTGCCTAACAGCACGGGAGAGAGGTGCAAATATTGTTCAGGGAAGAAAAGGAGTTGTAAAACTTTACAGCCCAAGGACGAAACATGATGTGTGATTTATGGCTGATGTTCAGCTGTGCAGAAGTGCTTTCAGGCTGCTATCTTGTACACTTTCTTATGCACCTCACCACACAAACGCTGACTGAGCAATGCCGAGGCTTGAGCTGTGTCTCAAGAAAGACAGATGAAGAAAAAAAGATATCAGTCTGGATTCTGACATAATGCTCAGCTTTAAAATCAATCATTATTTTTCTTATCTGCTGGTTTACACAATTTAGAGGACTGCTGTATGACGGGGGAAAAAATGTACGCCTAAAAAAGTCTCAGAAAGGAAAAATGATATAAAGATAGTATTTAAGAACTAGGAAAAGTGTTGATGCCTCTGCTAGCCACTGAAAGCATTGGTGAAGCTTGCATGTATGAGAGAGGGGATCTATCCCTCTTCACCTTCGCATTTCTTCAGCAGCACTGGCAATGGCAGTTAAAGGAGCCATCCGGCAGAGGGCGCTGTCACTTTTCGGGCGCCGTCATGTTTGATGTTAGGCAAAGAACTATTCTCCCCTCCGACGTGGCACCACTCAACGGCGCTGAGTCGACAGCGAGGCCATCGCTATGTTCGGCGCGGGCACTCTGCCCCAAGGGTCTCGGGCAAGCCACTCATAGCTCAAGGCCTCTTATGTCGGTGAGCCTTATATGATTGGTTGGCAGCGGGATTGCAGCGAGTAGATTTTGCGAAGGTGAAGAGGGAAAGGACCGAGAGAGGTTTTTATATTTCTGTAGTAGCAGGATTTGAAATTATTCTTGCTACTGAATGTTTGGGGAACAAGGCTGGGTGTCAGATACAGAAAGCTCTTCCGTCCACCCCAACCTGCACCTATATTAGATAAACACACCCACCAAGGCTCAAAGCTAACTAAAGCCAGGCAAGATGGAACACTCAATACACATATAAACTTAAAAATTACTGGAATATCCCGTTTAGCGATGCAAAGGCGTTCCTGCATGCAGGAGCGTTATGTGAAACAGACCTAAACAGGGCATATTAACGTCATAGTGCTCAGACAGAGCTATGGCGTATCTGAGAGTGCTTTAAACACGAATTGGTGGCAAAATCACTCTATCGTGAGATGTATCTCTATGTGGAGAATCCAGAGAAGAAAGACCGCTATAGCGTATCAGCGCTCACCGCGTAGCAATAAAAGGCGTTTGCTTGTATTGATTTTTCTCTAAAAATATGTTTATGCTCACGACTTACACTGCTGCAAAAGTAAAGTTAAAAAAAATATAAGCTGGACGTAGAAATTATTTAAAGGCATGGTTTAATGTTTTGCCCATTATCAAGTTTAGTTATTCAAAAGGCCACATATAAAAAAAATGACCACACGTCCTTTAACTCTCAAAAATATTTTACACAACATGAATTCTATTTCTTCAAACTTCACATAAATAAGTGGGGAACCTCATTTCATCAGATTTCCTCCTTAAAGGGATTATGGGTTTATCACACAACACAATGGGAGCTCTGTTACACAGGGTTACAGATAGAGATATGCACTCTTCATTCCCATTCAGACGACTTGGTAAGAACTCTGCTACTCAGTATTAATTTACAGTATTTTAATTATCAGAATTGCATATACAAAATGAATCCTCTGAAATTGGATCTGTAATCAAGTGAAAGAACAAAATTGAGAGCTTGTTGAAAAATGAGGACATGCGCTGCATGTTTAGTGTAATTAATTAATGTATTATTGTTACACGGCCTGCTCATTTGGCTTTGCTTTACTTTCTGCTAAAGTGACACAGTGGAGGTTCTACATTTGGTATCATTTAAAACTACAGGTAAAAATAAGGATTTTATCGACTGAATGTTCTTAAAAAAAATTATACTGTAAAGTAGAAGTGAACTTTGCCTTTCTGATCCACCAACAAACAAGAGATTCATATCTTTAATTAATGGGCGATCATTGCCATTAATTACTGATTAGTCTCTGAGGCATTGTGTCTATTCAGCAATTTTGGAGCATTATCTATACGTGTAGAACGATTAGTAGGAAAAATGGTAGTGTTTTCCTTTATCGATTTTACTTGGTAAAGGGACACAGCAAAGATCCAGTTTCATCTAGAAATGAATATTATTATTATTATTTATTATTGTCTTTACTTATATCGCACCAACATATTCCGTAGCGCTGTACAGTGGTATTGTACAAGGCAAAAAACAAACTTAACACCTTATAAAGAATGGAGGGCCCTGTTTTTGAGCATATAATCAAATGCACATAGTGCTTGTTTCCAAGACACGGACACACAATTGAAAACTCCCAAACTTACAATCTAATAGTACACATAAAAATACAATTACAATCGGTTACTAAAAAAATGTCAGTGTCAAATGTCACATAGATATACTTGAAGGTTGGTTATTTTAAGCATAAATTCATTTGATCTAAGAAATTAATTAACTCTCAAGGTGAAGGTGATAAACCTTAGATTGTAAGTTTGGGAGTTTTCAATCTTGTGTCAGTGCCTTGGAAACAAGCTCTATGTACATTTGATTTTATGCTCAAAAACAGGGCCCCCCCCATTCTTTACAAGGTGTTAAATTAGTTTTTTGCCATGTACTCAACCCCTGTACAGCGCTACGGAATATGTTGGCGCGATATAAATAAAGATAATAATAATAATAATAATAAACCTGCCCAGCTGATAAAACCAGCATAATCCCAGATGCTTATAAATGTTAAAGCATCTATAGCTATTCTTAACGCAGCACTCAAAATGACCAAATAGGACTAGCAAACACAGAAGACTCGGAGTTAACGGAAATCAAGTAACCAGAACTTCCAAGAAACCATAAAAAAAATTAAATACTGTACTTTAAATAAAAATGAACATTTCCAGGGCTCAACAAATGTCAGGAGCCAGGTTGTCATGCCACAAAAGTCTTACAGGCACCTAGATTTCATCCACTGTATGTCTCTGCAATTCAATGTTACCTGAAAGCAGACAGGCATGAGTGACTGAGACAGTGCAGTGTTGGTGTTACATCCCCCAGGTTCAGCACTGCACCCTCCAGCCCAACGTACCCGTGTGTGAGGAGTGAAAGCTGCTGCTGCTAGAACAGCCCTCACTGACAAATATACCTAGTATAGAATCCTATGTACAGCTAATCTAGGCCTCTTTTATATGCAACTCTCAAGCAACCACAAACTACATTTATCCTGCATCTACCAATCCCTATGGATGACAGATAACTGAAAGTCCACTGTATATAAAGCCACAGGTCTTTAGCACAGTGGTTCTTAACATCCAGTCTTAGGTCTGGTGCCAATCCTGGAGACCTTATCTGCTGGTCCAAAGAGGGATGGGGATTATTGATTAACATATCTGCTGTTACAATGTTTTATACAAATCAGTACAATTTAGTGTGCAACATGTAATATTACCATGTTCAAAATGTTCTGAATCTCATAAGCAGTTTCCATGAGCACTGGAAGGTAACCGGCTGTAAACAATTGGGACACACAGCTTTAGGACCTTAAAAAAATAGTAAGTTTTAGAATTTGCTCCTAGGGAGTAAAACTATGGCAAGTCTGAACAAGCTAGTAAAAAGAAAGGATATTACACTATCAACAAAGGTCTGCATAGTTAGAACTATGGTATTCCCAGCAGTAACATACAGATGTGAGAGCTGGACCATAAAGAAGGCTGAGTGTCGTAGGATTGATGCCTTTGTTGTGGTGTTTAAAGAAAGCTGTTTAGAGTCCCTTGGACTGCAAGAAGGTCCAGTCAATCAATCCATACTGCAAGTAATCAAGCCAAACTGTTCACTGGAAACTATGATCAGGAGGCTGAAGCTCAAATATTTTGGGCATATCATGAGAAGACAGGATTCCATAGAGAAGACTCTGATGCTGGGAAAGGCTGAAGGCACTCAAAGAAGGGGGAGGCAGAAGCAGAGATGGATAGATAAAGTAATTGAAGCAATGAACATGAACTTGATGAAGCTCACTGTCAGTGGCTGACAGATGCGTCTGGCATGCATAGGGTCACAGGTAGTCAGACATGAATGAACGACTAAACAACAACAACACCCCAAGACAGCTGATGAATCAGTAACAGCAATTGGATGGTTTTACAGCTATAGTATAATATGGATAGTGTATATCTGCATCTGTATAGTTTGTATTTTAGTTGATGATGCTAAAATGTGTTATGCTAATCTCATGCACAGATCTGAATATTACTTCAGAATGTACCGAATATGCTCCATTTTTATCTGTGCTGTTATACATCATCCTGGTGATATCTGCAAACACAATGTAAATGTAAAATAATGCTATTTTGTTTTATTGGGAAATATACAACGTGCAAGTCATCGGTTTCATCTCTATCAGGGATCAATTGGGTCTACTCAGCATATCATGGATAAATAGTCCAGCTCAGCACACACTGGGGAGATTGATGAAACCGAAGAAACGATCATACGTTTTGAGGCATCATTAATTTGCCTAAGGTCACTCTAAGCTTGGCTTGGACTAAGATCTCCTGATTACAATGACACAACAGAGATTACAAACATGGAATAATATAAAACTGTAGGTAATATAGTAACATAATAAAAACATCAGGCTACGGCGCCCCTTTAAAGGGCTTCTGTGCAATGAAAACATATATGTTTGAAACTAAGAGTTTAAAGGACCATTTTATTTTTGTAAAAACCTCACATTTGTGTAGTATATAACAAAATCAGGTATGCAAGACATTATTATTATGAACATAAAAGCATTTCAGAGAAAATCTTACATTTAGATAACTTGTGTGTCATGGGTAGATTCATATTAGACTGCTTGTCTGTAACTTGAGGGGGAGGGTTATCCTATGGGGCCTTATTTTGCCACAGAGTACTGTTGTCAAGGGGCTATTTGAAGAGGACCTTTTGTAACAGAGGTCAATACAGAATCTATCTGCACCCATTGTTCCTCCCAAGTTTCTACTAATCTTTTTACAAAGACAAAATGTTTGTGGTCATTAAAGCAAAACTGGATATAATTTATTTTACACCATGTAAACACATTTTGTCCATTAAGTAAAGTTCTTCTAAAGAGCAAACTACAATTAATACACTGCGTGATCCTTTAATTAAGCAGGGGAAAACTCATTAAAGCAGTTTAAGTAGAAAAACAAACACATTTTGATTGATCTCCGAGATACTGTAGGGATCCATGATATATTGGTGGAAGTTGTGTGTGTCAGAGGGGTGTTTACTTTTCTGCAGAGTTATTGTTGCATTTCCTAATGCAAGCAGGCTGCTTTTGGGACAGCTTGGGGAAGGGGTGATCTACAACTGAGTCACTGACAGAGTACAAAACTGTGGGAATTAATTAGTAAGATTACATTCTAGTTATATTGTAGGACTATTTCCTAATGAGATGCCTATTTGAAAGTCCTACTTGAATAGCCAATCCCTAGCTTTGATCTTGTGTCAAGAACATTTTATTACTGTTGGACACTGTTTGTCCTAATGCTTCAAAGCAACAGATTAACATTTAATCCACATTCCTTTGTACCAAGACATGCTATTTTAGAAGACAGAATGTTAATGTCTGTAATATATTTATATTTTATTTAATCTGATTTTACCAAGGTCATATTGGATGCCTGCAGATTTCTGCTCTCATAAATACAGGGCCAAAACTCATTATGTATAAGTTATATACAGACTTTTTTATTGGAATAGTTAAATGTATAATCAAATTCCAGTATGTAGTGTTACAAGGCTGTTGCAGAGCCTAAAGGTAACACACAAAGGCCCCTGTGCTAATCCCTATATCACAAAATTACAGCAGGTTTAAGATCAAAGTAAATCTCCCTAGCTATGTTAATCATCCATCCCTGAAACATTGCGAGAGAACTGATACGAGTGACTGCGGCAGCTAGAGCCGAAAATTACGGCAAACCTTTTTTTATTAATTTTTGCACTGAGAGTTACTTCGTTAGACTTTTACACCAAAACCCTATGCTAATAAGACTTTACGGATCCCTCCGAAATAGGACACTGCAGTAGCTACAAGAAAGATAAAGAAAATGTACAATACAACATCAAGAGTAACACACAACCCAGTACTCAAGGGATTAATACATATCAGGAAACTAGGAACAAATGTTTTCATGCATTATCTGTATATATATATATATATATATATATATATATATATATATATATATACAGAATAAACACATTTATATATTAAATCTATAAATACAACGGTCACATCTATTAAGTAAATAAAAAAATAAAATGTATACATATATAAATATATATGGCTCCTTGCTGCAATTACAGAGCTTGTTGTCACTCATTTTAATAATCATGACCATCTCATTTTCTATTGGTTCCTGGAGCCGTTTCTCATCCATAAAGCTTGGGTGCTCCCTACACTGAAATCTCTTGCGCACAAGGCAGGATTTACGAATGTGAGCTGCCGTAAAATTGGGAGTGAAAAGACTAACAGCTGTAAAGTGGGGAAAAAAAGCTCCTGCAGCCGGTTTACGGGTATACCACAAATTACACTGTTCGATTATCATGGGGACCAAATTTAATACTACGAGTAGTCAGTACAGCTATGCTTAAAGTGCCACTATAGTCCAAAACTTTCTGTCTTGCATTTAAAAGATTATGTTTTTAGAAATTACATTTTCTCCCCATGGAAAACACCTTTTAACAAAGTTAACACTAAAACAACATAAAGGCTCACTGCCCACACATCTCCGATTGCCTCCAGCACCACTAGACCAGAAACCCATAACTCAATAGGGGGGGGATCTAATAAAGGATCTAGGTTGCAAACACTGATGCGATAGCTCTCATTATTAACCTGCAATCCAGGATTCCAGTCGTGCAATTTACTAAGATTTTCAGCTGTAACATACATGAGATTTATTAAATTGCATGAAAACCTGAGTCATGCAATGTGCTGTTGTCGATTGCAGCAAAAATAGGTGTCCTCTTTTTTAATTCCCTCCAATAAGTCAAGGTTTAAATATCTAACAAAGAGTGTTGTTTCTTTAGAAATTTTGTTTGTTTATTTAGTAACTGATTACCAATAAATTCAATATTTGAGGATAAATAAATCAATGCAAGGTTTTCCTTACTTAGTAACTTAGCAATAAAAACAGTTAATGAAGAAATTAAATCCATAGCAGCTTTCAAAACTAATATTTGAACATTAGTGTTTGAGGGCTTTGGAGAGATGCTTTTCTCCACCCCCTTAAGTGTCCAGGGGGTGGAGAAGTTCTGCACTGAAGGCTGTGCTATTTTTTTAAATGTAAGTTTAAAAAATTAAATGTTCTCAATCTCAAATACTGATTATATTACTAATACTGATTATATTGCTAATTAGTCATTAGATACAAATGTGAAATCCTATTATATGAGCACTGCTGTAGTCATTTAAGTGTACAGTGTAGTGACTCCATTCACAAAATAAATCCCTATACTTCCGAGTAAGCTTCAGCCCCTTTTTATGTTTTCATACTTTGCTTTTCCGAGAATGGAAACCTAAGCTGGTGGTAAAGTAAAAATACTATATTTTCATTACCAAGTCAGCACAAGGACTGAGTCAGCAAAATGATTAAATGGATCATTCAGGTATAGTGTGCCAGCCGGCTTCATTAGGAGTCACTTTGCCATATATCTGCAGCAACAAGCATGCATCAGATCTATCGGCATAACATACATCTTATCTATAATGCATTCAACAGAGTGCACTAAAACTAGTGAAATGCTTTTTATGATATAGACAAAAGAAAAAAAAAGCATTGCCTTTAAATTTTTCATTTTTATATTCTTTACTACAGTGTTCCACTTTCTTTACCAAGACTGCTTCTTGCAGCTTCTGTCTAAACATGACGTGTCCTTTTAAACTAATGTGCTTTTTAGACACAATAAAAGCACTGGCCTTTGTAGATGCCAAATTCTGTTGTGCAGACTTAAAAATATCCTGTTTGTTAAAAGTCTCCTTCCACCTCAGGAAGCAGATCAGTATAATCTAAAATGGCAGCATCCACAGTTGCATAATTGCATTTAATAGTGATAAATTATATGCTGTATATCACATATATAGTTCTCAGCAGCGCGGGCTTGCCAAAATCTGTTGGTAACGCATATTGATTGCTGCATATATTAATTACAAATAGGTAAAGTATTTTAATGTATTATTTAATTAATTAATTATTATAACAAAAATATATTTAAATAAATAAAACAGAGCAGAGGAGAGACTCGCTTTGCCAAAGGCGCTCAGCGCAGAGCTCACAATGAGCACCGAGGGTGCTCAGAGGAGCAAAAGTACACAAGGGGAGAGGCTCGCAAGGAGCACCGAAGGCGCTTATTGAAAGCCTTGCGATGAGCGCCAAAGACGCTCAGCACGGGGCTTGCAGTGTGCACCAAAGGTGCTCAGATGACCAAAAGTACATGAGGGGAGAGGCTCGCAATGAGCGCCAAAGGTACTCAGAGGACTAAAAGCTTTACATTGTGTGGCAAACAGCATTACCTGCCTTACAATTTTATTGCCGTCATTTTTTGACGGGCAAGTCACTAGTTATTTCATAGTCTAAAAACATGTTTCATTCTAAAATCAACAATATCATTTCTAGATTGTTCAGTTTTCCCAAGTTGAAATGAGAAAATGCTTTATAAAGATCTGCATTCTTAGAATTATTTCAAATGCTTTTTAAATAGTATATGATTGTGCAAATAAGATGAATGCTCTCTTGAAGAAGTGTGCTATAATTTAAATAAACCCCAGGATTGAACAGTATGCTGGATCCAGATGTATTGCCAGTAGGACAGAAACAGAAGTACTGTCTTTAAGCTGTCGAAAGTTTTTAAAGAACCTGGTGTGCTATCATCAATTTAAACTTTTTAATTAACATTCTCAGATCATCTATTGACCCACGTATCACAGGTTACTTCAGTTTTGCAGAGATTGCAATTATTAAATGTATGAGATATTTTGCAAATGTTAATTCCTTCGTCCCTGTGCAAGTCAGATGAAAGGTTCAGGCTGTGTTTGCTCTTTTCGATCAATGTCATTTGGTACTAAGGACTGCCAAAACGTTGCAGACAATATTCTCAACACAGCACAAGCTTCATTCATGTTTTAGTGGTGATGCTACTGAAATAAAGAGTGGTCATTAAGGTCTACACTTCTTGCCTAACCCTAAGACTCAGACCCCAATGCCTAACCCTAACACTCAGACACCAATGCCTTTCCTTAACCCCTCAGATCCCATGCCTAACCCTAACACTCAGACCCCAATGCCTAACACTAAACCCTCAGACCCCTAAACCTAACTCCTAAGACCCCTAAGCCCATCCAAAGTCCCCTAACCCTAAACCAAAGACTCCTAAACCTAACAACCCTAAGTCCACCCAAAGACCCCTAACCCTAAAACCTAACACCCCTAAGTCCACCTTAACTCCTGAGCTCAGAAGTCGGGTGCTCTGTTGTCGGGCACGCTTTTGTCGGTTTGCACTTGTGTTGGCATGCATTTGTCGGCGTGCGAAAGTCTAGCTACCACAAGAATATGAACACAAGAAATAATTATATTTAACATTTGCAGACATATCACCAAAAAGGTAAACTAAATGTTCAGTTTATGCAAATTTGATATAAATGATGTTTATGTCGCTCAGTTGTATCAGACTCATTGGACCGCTACACACCATGCTGATATTTTTGGCAGAGGTACTGGAGTGAGTTGCCAGTTCCTTCTCCAGTGGGCCACAGCATAAAACTAATGGTTTACCTAGGTAATCTCCCATCCAACTACTGACCAGGCCCAACCCTTTATAGCTTCAGGGTAGTGTGACCTCCTCCTGGTTCCATGACTGGAATCAAACCTAGGTAGCAGTGGTGAAAGCACTGAATCCTAACCTCTGGGCCACCAAGGTACCCCATGACCAAGGTAGATTACCACAACAGTCTAAAATTCAATGAATCAAGCTGCTTGAGGAGGAAACACACAGTTTAAAATCTAAGAAACATGTTTTACTTCCAAATAATTTTAAACTCCATACTGTTTTAATAATCTATGCACAGCAAACAAAGATGAGTCTAACTTGTAAATGCACTACAGTGGTGTTTTAAATTCTATTGTCAAGTGGCAGACTTTGAATAGAACTAAATAGAGATGTACAGCCTTTATTTAGACAAATCTAAAAGGGCTCTATATAAGCACAGAGCCTATTTTTTTTACAGACGTTTTTAGTTAGTGAAGACCTTGCATTTGGATAGAAGTTCACTAACTAAAAACGTGTGGAAAAAAAAAATTTGCTATGTGATTATATAGAGCCCTTTTAAAATTTGCTGAATCACAATTTAATAAGGCTTGTAATCTGCATCCACAATTCCTCCAATTTCCCCATGTCACTAATCCTGTTAAAGAAAACAATAAAATGTATCCCTCTAGTAACACAAAATCAATTAAATAGGTATAAAACAAAGACTTTATTTCACATTTTCTTAAACAATTTGTACATTATCAACTCAAGTTTTCTGAGGAGCCAAACAAATTTATTAGAAGCATACTATTAATATGGCAACAAGCAATCGCAGTTCCTGGCAAATAGACGGGGATGAAGTGGAGGCAGTGACAGATTTTATTTTCCTGGGCTTAAAGATTACTGTTGATATTGACTATGTAAAATTAAAATATGTTTGCTTCTGGACAAGAACATTATGGCAAGTCTGGGTAAGCTATTAAAGAGTAAAAATATTACACAAAGGTCTGCATAGTTAGAACTATGGTATTCCCAGTAGTAACATATGGATGTGAGAGCTGGATAATATAGAAGGCTGAGCTCTCTAGAATTGATGCCTTTAAATTGTGTTGTTTGAGAAAACTACTTAGAGTCCCTTAGTCTGCAAGAAGATCCAATAAATCAATACTATAGGAAAACAAGCCAAACTGTGCCCTGGAAGGTTTGGTAATGAGGTTGAAGCTTAAGTATTTTGGCCGTATCATGAGAAGACAGTATTCCCTAGAGAAGACTCTGATGATGGGAAAGATTGAAGGCACATGAAGAAGGGGCTACAGAGGAGGAGATAGATAGATGAAGTATTTGAAGCAATGAACATGAGCTTGAGAAAGCTCAGATGGACAATGGCTGATAGATGTGCCTTGGGTGCTGAGGTACCTTAAGTCATGGAGAGTCAGACACAACTGAATGACTAAACAACAACATATATATGACACTACAGTTCAGAGGAAGAAAAGAGAGGTACAGTGTAATGAACACTAACTGATCATGTAGTTGAATGTGGCCACAAATTCCTTGCCGTAACAGTCTCAAAATGAAATAGACAAATTAAATATGGCATGCATTTATTGGTAAAGTGGTTTCTCTTGTATTTGCTGAAGATATATCATTTTGCAGCTATAGAAGGGCTATTTCGCACTGTACTGACAATGCTATTAGCCATGCTAAAAGTGTGACCATATTCTCCCGCAGGAAAGAGGGGGTGAAAACAATCTTATTCTCATAAGTAACCAAGACAATTTCAGAATTAATGGACTATCAAAGTGTTTTTTTCTGTATCTCTTTTCCTTTGGATGATATGAGATCAAGATAAATTGATAAAAATGTTCTGGGAAGAGAAAATTAACTAGGAACTCTAAACAAAAAGATGATAAAATTATGATTTATGTCAACAAAGGAAAGCATTGCAATCCATCTATTTAGTTCAAATATGTGATGTTATTAAACGAATGTAGGATAAGCAATATTTTACAATGTGCACAAGGGATTTTTGCAGATTTCTGGGTGTAAAACTATAAAGATTTATTAATGATCACCAACTGACAAATTCCAGGCCTCAAGGGCTTTGGCAGTGTGCCAAGTACTTCATAGCTTGAGTTTTCAATTTCTATTGACCAAAATGGCTGCACTACTGCCTGGTATTTGGGTTAAAGTAGGGATGGTTCAAACGTCCCTGATGCCCTACTCAAACTACCACATCACACTCACCGCCACAACAATCAATATAGAGAAAAGTTTTACCTTTACATCTTTCATATTTGTAAGTTTAATTTATTTCCTGGCTCATACTAAATTTTGTCTAGCTCCTTGCTGGCTCCGGCTGTTTGCATTGAACACAAGCCCCGTGTATGCACTCAGGCTACTCCTGTCTCCAACGTCTCGAGGTTGAGGGACATACCCTTGGCATGCTTTCGTGGCACGCAGAGGAAGAGCTTGTATTCTCTTGTGCTCCATACAGTGCACTTCCTTGCCCTGTCCCGATACCATCTGGAGGCGGGTCCTACCAGCTGACGAGGGCAACTTTATTCTACTTTGATTCTACAACCCACCGGGGACTTGAGTTGGAGAGTGCTCCATGGTGCACTGAGCACGAGAGAGAACTTAGCTAATTTCACAGACTCTCCCTCCACTTGTCCATTCTGTGGCAAGGGAGAGTCCGTATATCATATTTATTTTAGTTGCGCCAGACTGCATCCCCTCTTGTCACTCTTGAGGGGCCTCCTCCTGCAGTTTTGGCTGCATTTCTCCCCACACATATTTATTTTTGGGCGCCCAGTGTCCCGGAGCAATAGGGCCAGGGACCTCCTGGTCAACCTGCTCCTGGCATTAGCCAAGCTGGCTATATATAAGTCCAGGAAGCAGTGTTTGACAGAGGGGGTTCCTTTGTCACCTGAGGCCATGTTCCGGGCACTGGTGCGCTCCCGAATCAAGGCAGAGTACCACCTGGCTTTGTCCACTGGGCGAATGGATGAGTTTGTCTCCCGATGAGCTGTCGATGGTGTGCTCTGCTCGTTATCCCCCCTGGTTTCATTAAAGCTCACCCTCCTTATTTAATTTTGTTTATTTTACAGGTTAACCAGGTGGGGATGTGAAAAGCTATGGATTTTCTCCATAAAAGGGCCAATCCATGGCAAGTCTGTAAATACACTGAGTCCAGTTCAGAGAGCATGTTGTGTGCATCCCTGGGCTCTTCAAACAAGGCTTTTTAGGGCTTCTTAGTCCCTACATTTTCAGTCCCTCTGTTAGTTTATTCTTTAGACAGAGAAAATAAATTAACTTCTACTTCTGGCTAGATAAAGTACCACTGTAATGTGAAAGGAGCAAATTATTTTTATTATTCTACTAGAATTATGGCAATGAAATTGTAAGTGAGCTAAGGGTGTTTGGTGCATATAATGTGGCTGATGTAGCGTCGTTCGTTTTCTATGTCGTGCAAGTTTTTCGGAATATTAGTTTTCTATGTCGTGCGAGTTTTTCAGAATATTCGTAGCTGTTTGGTGGGCTTTTTCGGAATATCCGTAGGTGTTTGGTGGTGTTTTGCGTGCTTAGGGACCTATATCCTCGTTTTCGTTTTGTTTGGCGGCCCTTTTTTCTCTCGCTTAGGTGATTTTCAGGTCTCCAAACTCCGAAATTTGTGCTTAAATTGAGGTGTAACTTCACTTGCAGAGGTCCTCGCCCCCCCCCCCTTGCTGTTAGTAACCTTATTATGTGTTTGTTGTTTGTATTTGTTGCGTTTGTAATGTTTTTGGGGTTGCGCGGGTTGCGTCTTTGTTTTCTAATCTCGTAGGTGTTATTCGGCAAATACGTTGGTGTTTGGTGGTGTTTTGCGTGTTTAGACTGCTGTAGCCTCGTTTTCTTTTTTTTTTCGGCGGCCATTTTTTCTCTCGCTTAGAGAATTTTTTAGTGTCTAAACTGCTTTCATTTCAGTTAAATTGAGGAGTAACTTTAGTTTTTGAGGTCCTGGATGCTCCTTCTTGCTGTAGGTAAGCTTTTTCTGCATTTGTTGTGTGTATTTCTTGGATTTTTTATGTTTTGCTGTGCGCGTGGTGCGGCCGTTTTTTGCGAGGTCGTAATGGGTCGTAAGGTGTCTCGTATTTTGTTTGCGTTATGACGTAAAGTTTGTGGGTCGCAGTTGCTGGCAAGGAGCGCCTTTGGCGCTCCTTGCCAGCAACTGCGACCCTTGCTTCGCGAGGGACGCGGGCTCGCTATGTGATCCCGCAAGCGTTAGCAACAACTCATATGCTCACAACTATATATGTGATTAAAAAGGCTTTGTTTTGGCTTTAATATAGTTTTCTCTATTTTTATCAGCATTCACTGATTCCGTTGGTGGGAGGCATTATTGATTTGCATCTATTTAATTATATGTACTTTACTTAATAGGAAGTGCTTAAAAGCTAATTTTTGTCTGTCTAAAATCAAAAACAAATATTATCTGCTTGGGTCTGTCCTCTGTAGCTTGCAAAGACTCTGCTGTACTGTGTCTCATAATAACCAATCAATGACCATCTCTCAGCAACATGCTAATGACTTGGACTCTGATAGGCTAGGACACTTCACCTCATGTCCAGCCCTACAGAGTCTGATTACACTGCAAAGGGCAGACCCATACATGGTCTGATTTTAGGCCAGAAAAACAGGGCTTATAAGCACCTCTAAATAAAACAAAGAACATAAATATAAATAGGCCCATAGGTATATTACACACCTAGTACAATCAAGAAACCTTCCAAATTCCTTTAACTAAGTGATATAAATCAAGCTGTCTTTAATTCTGTCCAGGTATCTTTGCGGGTGTTTATTGCTTAACCATGTGATACAGATGATTATGTCTATGTAAATTAACATGCGTGCAAATGATCCATTATCTGCTTAACCCTTCACAGATCATCCATCTGAAACACTGAACAATTCAGGAGTCCAATCATTTGTATGTTGAGATCACTGCTAGGTGTAATTGTCTGACATAAAAGGTCTATTATGACTAGCCCAGCAGAGCCAGACATAGCATGGTTTTACACCACATTAAATACATCTTTTGAACCTTTGATAGATATATACAAGATGCCAGAACTATTTTGCAGTTCTTTCTGGTGTTGCTACAAAAACATCAAAAGTCTAGTTTTCTTCTTAAGGAATGGTTTTGCAAGTGCTCTCATGGTTTATTTACAATTCTCATTATATTTAGTTACTTTTAGTAGACTACACAATGTACTGTAATAGTTTGCATGTTTTAATTCTCATTCACATCATATTTAAGAGTTTTGCATGGAAATAATGTATATTTTTGGCTGAATACAAATACAATTGATATCCCTTTCTAACCCAGCAGTTCCACAACATTTCAGTATTGTGAAATGGACTTTATACAAAATTTTGTCAGGCACACATTTTCTGCTGCTTCACTTTTTGAAGCTTTGTTACTTGTTGAAAAGAATTATAGATTAAATGATCTAGATTTATATGTAAAGCTGTAGATACTGAGGAAATAATACAATTTTGGCAGAAAACAAAATGGGCTTCCAGCCTTGGCTTTCACATAAGCAATATAAAAGGGAAATGGCCGCCATTTTGTTGTGCCAGGACTCAGAGTTCTAACAGTCAATGAAAGGGCTGATCTGATAGTGATTATGGAAGGGGTTTAACATTATCCATTATATTTATGGCTCCATGCCTAGTCAGTCAATCAGATTGCTCACCAATGCCAAACGAATCCTAAAAATCAAGTTTACACAACAATAAAGTTTAGAGCCCACAGCCGGCAAATGCAGCAATATATTATTCTTCCAGACGCTTAAAATAAATGGACCACTTTTACAACGTTTTCACAATGTGCCCTAAACCAGATGAATCATTTATACAGTAAGAAAATCATTACATGCTAAAATAAAAATTTTACGAGGTTAAAAAAAAAACAGCGCAGAATGATGTTACTGATCCTATTATATGCGGCTTCATTCTGAAAGCTGAATTAAAAAAAAAAAAAATTCAGCTGAATTCTGAAATTAGCATTTTCATTAAAATATTTCAGTAGTCACGTGCCATTGAATAATTGAAATCTACCACATATTAAGCACACATTTTATAATCTCAGATATAATATACCATTCTCTGGAATAAGCCTTCCTTTTATTACAGTAAACATTAAATAAGGGGGCATCATAAAAATATTGTCCTTATTAGCATGTGTGCCTTGTGTAAAAAAATGGATGTGTGTACATAGTAAATAAAGCATTAAAAATCTCAAGACCAGTCTTTGTCTAAAACAAAATTATTGAATATAGCACATTGCTATTCCTGTGCTTTATAAAGGGCAAGATGCCAGGCTTTTTCTCCCCCATGGCAAAATTATCATATTTTGAACATCACTTTAGTGTTTAGGTTTATTAGGTAGATTTATTTTACATAAGAAAAACAAGCATATTTTAGGCCTGTGTGCAATTTGATCCAACCTTATATACATCCACATAGGATACATTGACTATTATCAACTCATTTATCCATCTGACTTTCATGTTTCCATATATATTCTGCATGAGCGCCATTGACTCAATGTATTAAAATGAACACTGACGTAATACACTTACAGTATGCTGTTTTGAAGAACTAGATTCAATAATTGGAAAAAAATGTAGAAAAATCTAAAAATAAAACCGGCCATTAATGTATTGCTTCTTGCAATCCAGCTCCATGATTTGAGCTTTGGATTAATACAATTATCTATTTGTATGTTTAAAAAAAATGCTGAAATCTGTCAGGTCCGATGTGAAACAGGTAACCATTAAAGGGACACTAAAAGCATGTTTTGTTTTGTTGCATCGGAAAGAGTATTTTTTTTTCCCAAACTATGCTCTCAAAGCAGAATAAGTACCAATTTAAATGTTTAACTGATCTGGGGTTGGCCCTTGTCAGCCAATGAGCAGTAATATGGCTTCATGGGTCATACTTGTATGCCAATGTAATCTACAGATGTACATATGCTCTGTGCACTCACTGTATGTTTCATTGACATTTAAAGAGGTTTTACTTAATATTATTCATGCAAAACACAACTTTGGTAATGTTTAAAACATGGTCTTGTAAATACCTTTAAAAAAAAATTGTCTTTTGCCTCTTCAAATTCTCCCAAATGTAACCAGCAGTGGCAGCAGGAGTGCCGCCTACCACCCGCTAGATGGCGCTGCCGATTTTCGGTGCCCATACCATAGAGTTAGAGTTAGGTACACTTTCAGGGTTACTGTGAGGGTTAGGGTAAAGGTTAGGGTGAGGGTTAGGGTAACCTCCCAAGGTTACAACTTGTGTGAAATAATCGGCAGCGCTGTAAAATATCCACAGCGCCATCTACGGCTACTTGCTGGCACTGCAGCTGTCAGTGCTGACGAATTTACAATGGAATAGACCCAAACAATATTTGTGCTCCATGTCCCTTTAAATAAGATCTTACGAGGGTCTAGTGGTCAGTCTCAAATTAAACAGTTTCAATGTGAAGCTATCATTATGAATAATTACACTAAACAGATATCTCTAAGACATATTTTATTGGTGTGAATGTGATTTGGACCGGCTTGCTGTGCTGATTTATGACATTGGATTCTGATGTGCAAATTATCTGATGACCTATCTGTCCCTATACATTGATATCCTTGCAATCTCCCCTATTAACAGCCTGTGATGACAAGCACTGCAATAAGACTCTCTACACTGCCATAATAGATCTTGTATATCTATTTACAAGTTGCTTTAATTGGGCTGTGTGTTGTCTTTTAATGCTACACACGGTGATAGCAGTTTATTAAATAAGGCTATATACAGAAACTTAGCGAACAAATGATTACAGCTTTTAACATAATAATGTGATATAAAGTAATTTCAAATACAGTATTCATATTCAGTAAATATTTCCATGGTAACCACTCCTCTGCATGGCCTTCAAAACTTAAGCCTATCCTCTATTGTGAGAAGTATTTTGCTGTAGAGTTACAATGTCAATTTCCACAGGTTTTTTTCTTTTTAAAGATATGTGTTATTAATTGTAATCCGTATCTGAAAAGGCTTTCTTAATGGTAATATTTCGCAAAATATTGAATATGTTAGACGAGCTTCCAATGATGTTTAATACTGAGCAATGTCGAGAGAACACGCTATGATAAAACTCTATTTCTATATTATATATATCTTTTCATATGGAAGAATGAGTACTATCATGTGCGGAGTGACCTTCATTGCTCTTCACAGTCACATATTAATGATAAGTGAGCAGCCAGTTAAAAAGTTAAAAGCAAACATGTGAAACGTTACAAAATTGCACCCTGGAGGAGAATGCTTTAAAGATCTGTATAGTGGTCCAGTGGTTAGGACTCTGTGCTCTCACTGCTGTGACCTGGGTTTGATTCCTGTCAGGGAACCATAGGTCACACCACCCTGAAATCATGCAGGGTTGGGCCTGGCCAGTACTTTTATGAGAGACCACCAATAAATACCATTAGCTGCATACCATGGCCCCCTGGAGAAGGAACAGACAGCGCACTCCAGTATCTCGGCCATGAATACCAAGTGGATCAGCATAGTGTGTTACGGTCAATGAGGTCACGGAGAGTCGGACAACAAAAAACATACAAAAATCATGACATCTGTGGACACATCATTTATCTATCATAAGGGATAGATCTGTTCCAGTTCTATATGCGAAAATATGTACTGTTAAATACAAAATACATTTTTGCAATCAATTATTTGGAATATTAACAAGATTTGTATCTATAAATAGTATACTTATTAGATTAAGTTAATCATTTTATTAATAATATATTAATTCATATTTATAATATAAAACATACATGGATACGAAAATAATAATAAATATAAATGCTGTAAGTATTGTAAATATTACATGCTATAAATATTGATGTTTATTTCTATTACATGCTTTTTTTTTTTACTTCTGAGCTGGGGAGTTGAGAATGTGAACTTTAATATTTAATGTAATTCCCACAAAACATTGGATAGATTTTGATTGGTTGAGAGTGTTCTGTTAGCAGATGCTAATTGGAGGTCAGTCGTGGTTAGGCAGATAGTAACAAATAAGTAATAATATGAAATAAGCTCATTAGGAGAATAAGAGACTTTCCCCTCCCTTATTTTTAAGCTTAAAATATCAAACTTTCAAGCTCAGTTATGTAAAATGTCTACTCTTTTTTGATCTTTTTATGTGTGTATTTTTAATTTCTGAATTGTAGTGTCACATATTGCAAAAAATGCAAAGCAAAATCAAATCAAAAGAGAGGGAAAAAAGTACAAGGTGTATATTGCTGCTTCTGATTGTTCTCACTGACTCTTGAATTATTTAAGGATAAATTATGTAGGGCTGCTTGTTTATGAGTTCAATTCTTAATGGTGTGAGCAAATATAATGTGCTCAATATTCGTATAGCTTGTAATTATGTTTCCTGCATCAAATATTTATTCACCAAGGGCAGAGTAAAATACAAATGATGTATGAATCTGGTAAAAATGCTTTATAAGTAAAAATTGAGAGAGGGACCGGATGGCTGGTTATCAGTTGTTAAAGGTATATTTCATAAATCATAATAATAAGAATGACTGGAAGAGTCGAAAGAACCAAACAAGATAGGTGTGCAATTTGTAGATTGTAAGCTCTTCTAAGTAGAGCCTCAACTCTGTTGCACCAAATTGTTGTCATATTTGTATTTATACTTATCTAAGATTTTTTTTATAGCTTTGTAATTTGTCAGCTGTACCCACCCATTCTATTTTGTAACTAGTGCTGCAGAAAATACTGGCACTTTATAAATAAACAGTAATAATTGTAATTTGTCAAACACAGTTAAAAATGGACATTAAAAAAGTTGAGTTAATAACTGCAATTTTTTGTGTATAAAGCAGTTGATACCAAACTTTCTTCTCAAAAAGGTAGACCGGGATCTTGTTGAACCATTTGAATATTGCTCAGGGTCTTCACAGGCCACCTTTTATGCCTGCGCCATACTGGAATATAACCTGTATAATTATAATCCATAAAATCTAATATTTAGTTACTTATGTACTGTCTTTTTTTATATTATTATATTTCAGTATTATTTTTCTAATCCTAGTTGTACAGTGGACCACTGGAGTTGAACTCATGGACCACAGGTGATCCACGGACCAGAGTTTGTGAATTTCTGATATAGAGACTATTTATCAAACAGCATAAAACCTGTTCCAGGTTATCCTGTTCTAAGATTTAACATCTCTAACACTTCAGCCTTTAGCAGGTATGACCTAATACTTTAGTTTACAAAGGGCTTCATTCCATCCTGGCACATAGCAGCGAGAAAAGGCTCCTATTGAAAAAAAATCCCATTAAACTAATAGATTCACACCAAGGAGTCTTTTTTGTTGGCATCCTCCCTTTAACATATCAAACTATCTATCTATCCATCCATCTTTATAAAGCCCTTTCCATGGCAGGGAAGAGGTTAGATAATAGTAATAAAAAAATATAAAAAATAATGCAGTGGGTTTATGACTCCTCAGCCCATGACCCACTACCCCCAATGAGCAAAGGGATCCCCAGGATTCCCACCAATACCTGCTATGAACTGGGAAATCCCCAGTGATCTCCCTTTCCCACATGCTATGACCTGGGGAACCTCAGGGATTCCCCCTTCCCACAAGTTATCCCCTATGTCCCCAGGGACCTCCCATCTAATTATAACTAGTTCAAATTAACCCCTATATCATGGGAGTCTCCAAACACCCTCATGGTATGACTAAGTATAACCATGGGGCTCCCTATAGACCCACATAGCACCTAAAATGTAATCCCATACCCTGGGTGTCTCCAAAGACCTCCAATGGTATGACAAAGTATAACCATTAATGTCCAACTATACCCCCATGGCACCTATACCATAGGGGCCAGCATTGGACACCTGCAACATCTATTATAATTATTATTATCGTTTATTTATAACACGCCAACATATTCTGTACCTATATACATACATTGTGATCAAGTCAAAACAATATTAACACATTACAAAAGATGAAGGGTCTTAGAGCTTAGAATCCAGTGTCCATAGTGCTTTCCCCAAAGTACCTAGCAAAATTGAAAAACTCGCAGACTGACAAAAATGTATTTCCACCACTGGCATCCTTAATGGACCCCAGTGTCATCAAGTAATCGTAGATGCCAGATTTCCACTGTTAAAAAATCTAGAACTACCTCATTCTTAAACTTTTCATAAAATGTGAAGAATCAAGTAAAATGAATTTGAGTCAGCTTTGTCTATATCCCACAACAATATCCACAATTTAACTGAAAAGCAAAAAGCAAGTTTCACACCTCTTGAAGGGCCCGTAGCCCACCTCAGGCTTGCCTGGGGTTGGGGGGAGGGGCCACCTGACATGGCAGGCCCGGGTAGGGGCGGGGTGGTGGCTAGCTGAGGGAGGTGGAGCAATGTAGGCATTTGCCGCCAATTTTCTCCAGTCCGCCCCCAGCTAGCCATGGAGCAGATGCCCACCCACCCATCCCTAGAGTATTGTTGTTAACGTGTTGTATATATTGTACTGTAAAAAAAAAAAAAAAAAAAGCAGCTGTGTATTAAGTTGTTGTCTATGTATTCATTGTGGTAGATGTATCTTTTAAGTGTATATTATATGATATCAGACGTTTGTTTATTTTGTCACAGCGGCGGGTGGTGAGGGGAGTCGCCGGGACAGTGGAAAATGGGGGAGATCCTACCCTACGGTGGTACGGATGTTCCAACACGGTAGGCCCTGGATGAGGCTTCTGGGCGTAGGGTGTACTGTCTCTGTCCAGGCTCCTCCCCTCGGGGTTATGTTTATTTATGTATTTATCGTTATGGTTATTACATCATGTTGTGTTTACCAATAAACGCTGTGGCCAGTTATCTCCCAAGAAATGGTCTGTGTCTAATCTGTGTCTAATTTTGTATTCAATGGGTGATGGGGTATAAATTCTTATATGCACCTACCAAATGGGCCTTGCTTAGGTCATGCTTATTAAAGCACCAGTATCTATTTTGCAGAACAGAATGTACCAATTTATTTCATACACTAGAGGTATGAAAAGAAAACACTGAGAATGTATTAGGTTCTTTCATATTGCTTTATAAAATGAGAAGAGGATGGGTTTTTAACCAAATCTATGAGCACAATAATAAAATAGGATCCTAAAGATTCCCAAGGTACATCCTCATAGAGAAAGTTATCATGTGCTGTTATCATTCAGTATCGCCACACGTTTCGTGTGAATGAAGAATGGTCATCCTGCAATCTGCTCCAGCTTTGCGAGCATAAAAAATTATGTCCAGCCAGGTTTAAAAGCCATGTTCAAATTGCTCTGGAAATTGTTTTAGTGGCCATTCAAATGAAAATGGAAGAATAAAACTGAAAACTGCTGCAACTAACAGCTGGTGTGAAGCCTTGTGCGTGCTAGAAAGACTGCATCCCGTATAAAGTATGCTACAGAAATAGAGGTTGAAGGGTGCTTGTTCTCTATGACTCACTGCTATGAGTGTTTTATTATAAGAACTAAGCTATACTTCTAAAGTCTATAAAAGAAAGTGGAAATACATCTTGTCGTGGAGCTCAGTTTAATAGAACTGGTCAAAATATTAAATAATTAAAAGACCATTGAGGTCAAACTGTTTCTATATTGTTCTTTTAATAATTAAACATGATAATGCAAAAAAAATGCAACCTTTATATTTTGCAACTTTTAATCTTTACTGCGTGGATCCATTTTGCTTTCTTTCATGCAGCTTTGTTAGTTAGCAATTTCCTTGTAAACTAACACACTTCCTATTATTCCTGCTGAGAGAATTGACAGATATAACTGACATATTCCCATTGTGCAGACATAAATTTAACAAACAAGCACAAAACAGGCTCCTAGTGTAGCAAGTAGAAAATAGATAATTTATTGATATAGCTAAAATGCACAAAAGCAATATTAAAAGCAGGTTCTCAATTAAAACCCAACCAGTCCACCTGTGAAACAGTCCTCTTCCTCTTCTTTCCTTGTGCTCCCCTATTATTTCTGGTCTAGCTGAATTTTTTTTTTTATAGAAAATTGTTGAAGAGAACTAGCAGGACTATTGTTATATGTGGGTATTAATACATTGAAATATTAAACAGTATCAACCCAATGCATTTTGTCTTATATTGGCTTAATACAGTTTGATATTTGAATATAGCCGCATAATTGGATTTAAATGGTAATAAGTGAGAAGCTGTATTATTTTTCTTACATTCAAAAATATGTTTCATATTTTAACAGTAGTTCTTCAAATCAGTAATTTTTAAAATATGACCACATATTAAAAGATCCCCTGTAATAGTTGTCATAGTGTGTAACCCTCTCGCATGCGCATTCGCAGCGGGAGGTTACACACTATGTAAATGGCGCACATGCATTGTGCAACGTGAGTAGGGCATGCGCAATCAGCGGTGTGAACCGACAAGCAAAACATGCGCAATGCTGCAAGGTGGGGAGAGGGGGGAGAGACAGGGGAAAGGGTGGGAGAGACAGGGGAGAGGGTGGGAGAAAGACAAGGGAAAGAGAGACAGGGGAGAGGGTGGGAGAGAAACATAGGGGAGAGACATGTGGGATAGAGATGTGGGAGGGAAGGAGGGGAGAATTGCGCTCTGGGGAGTGGGGGGAGGAGGGGAAATAGACACAGGGGATGAAAGAAGGAGTGGAAATAAACACATGGGAGGCAGGGAGGAAGGGGGAAAGAGATACAGGGGAGGGAGGGAGGATGGGAAAGAGACACAGGGGAGGGAGGAGGGGGAAAGAGACACAATGGATCAAGAATGGGGGAATGAGACACAGGGGAGGGAGGAGGGGGGAAAGACATGGGGGGAGAGACACAGGGAAGGGAGGGGGAAAAGAGACAAAGGGAATGGAGGGCAGGGGAAGAGACACAGGGGAGTAATTATATAATAGCCACTTTATTTTATGTTAAAAGGCCAATGCAAACGTTAGATGTATATTCTTGCTTTCGTAATAATTTCATAACCAAGAACAACTATTTTTCATTTATTATATAAAAGTATGTTTAGTAGCAGTTACATTATTGAATGTTTAAAGTTAAGTCTAAGATCCTCATTCAAATGCGATTTGGCCAATTGAATAGGGCTCTATATAAGCACAGAGCATATATTTTTTACAGGAGTTTTTAGTTGGTGAACTTCTATCGAAAAGCAAGGTCTTCACTAACTAAAAACTTCTGTAAAAAAATATGCTCTGTGCTTATATATAGCCCTATTCAATTGGCCAAATTGCATTTAAATGAGGCCCTAACTCTTGCTAACTACAGCCATGGGCCCTCATTCAATTGCGATTTGGCCAATTGAATAGGGCTCTATATAAGCACAGAGCATATTTTTTTAAATAAGTTTTTACTTAGTAAACATCTATCCAAAAGCAAGGTTTTCACTAACTAAAAACGTATTTTAAAAAAATATGTTACATGCTTATTTAGAGCCCTATTCAATTGGCCAAATCGCAATTGAATGAGGGACATGGAGTCTGATGTGCTCACATATATAAAAGGCATCCTAAATTATCCCCACCCTACCCATGAAAACGCAAAGTCCCGAATAAAATGAGGTTGTTAAGAAACTGTTCCTTATCTATTACTCAAAAATCAACACACTGAGCTTTGTGGATTAAAAATTACATAAATAAATATGTGCCTCTGCTACAGTTCAGCTTCTCTCTGCTTGGTGACCAAGCGGCAAGCTGTAAATATTTCATTTTATTTCTTAAAAACTAAATACATGTTTTGATTACTCCCCGTGTGAAATAATCTTAGCTTGCCCATTACAATGAAATCCACACAGCATGATGTCTCAACTCAATCTCTTTTAAAGGTCAGTAGGCTGCTAATGAAAACATTAAAAAAGTGCACAGGGAAGGGAAAAATCAATCCAGAGGCAAAAATTAAGGACATTCTGGAATGTTGATCTAAAAGTCTAATCTTTATATGAAGCAGATTTAGAAAATATTGAATATGCTGAATTTGTTTAAAGCTTACGACTTTTAATTAATAGTCGTAGAAATGCAGTAACAGGGAGACGCACTAAAGCAGTAGGAACACAATCAGTAGGCATAAAGTAGCAATGATCTCAAATCTACGTTTTTCCTTCAAATGAAATTAATGGATCATAATGATAATTAAAACATTTTTGCTTCTACAGGTAAAATACATATAAAATATTAGGGGCCACATTGTTGTTCCTTGAATTAAAAGGTTTATTATCCAACTCAAATGACGTCAAACAGACATTCATCAACTAAATCTGATCTTAGATCACAAACCACTTTGACTCAAGGAACTTCACAGTAACAAACTGATTTTTATTATTTCATTTTTATTTTTCATTAAATATGTATTAAATTACAGCAATAAACCTCGCTGAGAATCAAAGTAACACAGTAGTTGTAAACAGTGAATTGCTATATTTCATATTCTTACACACAACCATCAATTTCCTATTGGACCAGTTGGTCAGCGGGTGCTGGTTCCTGCACTAGAAGCTGTATCACTTGACCCTGCAGAATTATTGTGTGTATTAGAAGATGCAATATGGAGATTTACAACTAGCCGCTCTTAGGAATTAGTGGAAGTAGAGATACCAATAAATAATTATAATAATATGTAATAAGACTTTAGATCTATATAAGTGTATTAAACATGTACAGGATACAAGGTAGAGAGCAATAACATTGGGAGATTCTAAAAGGTGCTCAGTGAGTGCCTAGTAGGGGAAAAGACCATTGTAAAACTTCCCTTTACCTAAACTACATGTACAAATAAAATATTTCTCGCCATCAAAGTTGTTAGATGTGTTTATTTTAAGGATGACGACCTAATAAACTATAGTCTGTTGTGCAGCAGCTGAGAGATGGCGAGCTAGACATTGTTCTAGAGAGATTTATATGTGGTGATGTACAGTTGTTGGCGGAGTGATTATCTCAGGCCTATGACCACACACGGTCGTAGTCCTCAGCTGAATACTAAACAAACATGCACACTAGAGCTCATATCACATTAGCAATAAAGGTAACTGACAGAAGCGAGGCTATAGCCATACAAGACTGAAAACTCGCA
The DNA here is from genome assembly GCA_027410445.1 of Discoglossus pictus. Classification (NCBI taxonomy): domain Eukaryota; kingdom Metazoa; phylum Chordata; class Amphibia; order Anura; family Alytidae; genus Discoglossus; species Discoglossus pictus. The sequence continues at coordinate 217,342,528 of CM050163.1, read as the reverse complement.
CACTTACAATCTATGAAACACTAACAATTTATATCACACTTTTAAAAACGATTTATGTTTGAAAACCTTGTCTGACTAAGAATATAATGAAGAAGAGAAAGTTTTAAAACTAGTTATTAATGAAAAAAAAAAAAGGTTGATGCCTCTGCTGTAACGTGGAGGCCACCATGATACTGGTGGACGCTGTGTGGGTGAAAGGAGTGTTTACAGTTATAGAGAGCAGTTCTATATCTGTTGATACAAACTTCCTGTTTCTGAATCTGTGAGGGGGTAGGGTGTGGTTTCATTTTCTTCTCACTGTCCTCTCCTCCCCCACTACACCCAGTGATACGAAACCTCATGATCTAGCTCTCAGGAAGTCATGTAACAAACACAAAATGGATTCTTGCACTCATAAACATAAAAAGAGTTCGGAATTTCCCTAAAAAAATGTTTATGCCCATGACGTACACAACTGCTGATGTTGTTAGTTTATTACATATTCACAAAGAAATGCCTGTCTGTACACAGATCATATATTTGTATGTTATTTATTTATTTTAAATAATTCCAGGGCTTGACAAAAAAAAAAATACTACTGGATCCTATCTTTTTAGTTATTGTAATGGAACCCATCACTGTTTTACCCTGTTTTATGGTTATGTAATTCTTATGGTTAAAATATGATCACATTGCTTTACTGTAGATATGTTCTGGGTTATAATATGTTGTGGTTATATCTGTAAAAATATTGTATTGTGTGGTATGCAGTCAAATCTCTTTGGTCTCATACACTTGGTCAGGAGTTGCCCATCTGCCTCTTAATAGTATTTGCTAAACCACACAAGAGATAGCAGAACAAAAGGGTTTTAGCAGACAAGATGGCACCATGAACAATGGGGGTAGGGACTCTTGAATAATGAGATGACCTGGGGTTTCCCCATACTCCCAGCAGGGGAATAAGTGAGCTTAGAGATGTTACTCTCTCCACCGTCAGAGGTAGAATGAGCAGTTAGCCACGCCTAGTGGGCGGCTCCTGGGGGAGGGGACTCCTGGCTCCCACGCATTAACCCTTTCTGATTGGCCAGAGGTAATTAGGGGTTGACCAGAGCCAGTCACTGCCCCTACTGTGTATGTGAAGTGTTTAAAAATGTGTGTTGTTTTTTAATAAAGGAGAGTTCTACTTGACCCTTCAAAACGTAGCCTCGTCTCGTTCTTGGGGGGGGGGGGGGGTCGGGATTTATGGTACCATTACTCTGCCACATTTTACAGCACTCCTGGATTATACAATGGGATATCGTGGATGGGAATAAACATTTCATTACTGCACAGCACCTTGCTTCAGAAAAGGACGTCTCCAACGGCAGGTACCCCTCACCAACTAGGGTAGTTATACATTTATTGCTATAAATAATCCATACTATGGCTCCTAAAATGTTTTGCTGCTTCCTAACTAACCTACCTGGATCGTACATTTCAGAGGAATGTGTCCACTCTTGAATTATTCTGTTTCTTTTTGCTTCAAATTTTAAAGATGTTTCCACAATTGTAGAAAACAATATACATTTCTTTCTCAACACCTATGCTACTTTGCACCATATATTTTTTCAAAGGTTCAGCAATTTCAAAGCTAGGAGGTTGAAAACCACAGTGTTAAAGGAAATGTAGTGAACTCTACCATGCAGTACATGAAAGGTAAAGCTAAGCTCTTTTATGTCTGCTTGAATGTTCCCCTTGAAAACCGGAAAAGGAGTTTGCTTGCACTCTATATCTAAGGGTATAATCAAGACATAATTACTGGCTGGGCTTGGAGCATGAAGGCGTCCCTTTGTCTTTACCTAGCCTCATAGCTTTTGTAGTGCTCTAAACTTCCCCCAACTTGAGTCGCTAAGGTCAGTTTCCAGCTGTTACAGCCCGAGTACAATTTCTATTGTCTCCAGTGTAGTTCTGAGGATAAATAAATGGCTGCTAGTATTTCTGTTAGAACGTGTCCTGATCCCACCTGCAGAACTTCCCAACCCATCATCAGTTCTCAGATCACAAAGACACCGACCTTCAAGGCAATAAAAAACACAGCATCTGAATAAACCTCAGATAAACTGAGACCTCCCTGGGAAATTGAAGTAAAAAAGAAATTCCCTTCCCACAGTTTTTTAAATCACTTTGCTTCCCACACACACATATTTACGACCCTGCTTGGCCAGCTATTCCAAGAATTTACCTGAAGGGACTAAATGTATATAAACAAACACATTAATATGGGATGAAAACATTTTGTGGGTCTTCAAAATAAAATTAGCAATGTTGTTTTTGTATGCTTTACTTTTTGGAATATATTATTATAATTCAATGTAGGACAATTATAAGTATATATATATATATATATATATATATATATATATATATATATATATATATACACACACACATTTTGAGCCTGACTAAGGATATAATTAAACAGGGAAAAAGTCAGAGAGCTAGTTCCCTAAAAAAATAAGCACTTTGAATCTTCTGTTGGTCCCTGGAGGCATCCATGATACTTCGGTGGAAGCTGTGTGTGTGAGGGGACTTTACATTTCATTGGACAATTATACTTGCCTAGGGAACTATTAACTACTAGCCACTTGCCTGTCAAAAATGACGGCAATAAAATTTGAAGCCTGGCAATGCGGTTTGCCACACAATTCAAGGCTCCCCCCCCGCCTCTAACTTGGGGGGCCTCGCCATGAGCAGCTCGCGATGAGCACTCTTTTGGTGCACATGCGCAAGCCCGGAATTTTTTGCGTTACCAACAAACTCACAATTACGACAACTATATATGTGATGGAACTAGGGAACTATGTGAAAGCACTGGTCCAGTGGTTGGGATTCAGTGCTTTCACAACTGCAACCTGGATTTGATTCCAAGTCAGGGAACCAAGAGGTCACACCAACCTGAAGCCGATCAGGGTTGAACATGGTCAATACTTGGATGGGAGACCACCTAGGAATACCAAGAGCTGCATACTGTGGCCACTGGAGAAGGAACTGGCAACCCACTCCAGTATCTCTGCCATGAAAACCAAGTGGATCAGAATGAGGTCACAAAGAGTTGGACACAAATGCATGCAAAAAAAAGATGCTTGCCTCTGTTAATTCAAGAAACCTGATTATGGGTCTTTAAGAGGGAAGGTAGGTTGTTATTTCAACCAGTTCCAGTTATATAACAAGTCCCCCTCACCTTCCCTTGTTCTGTCCTCCCCTACCCATACTTTCTGTAATAGATTAAAAAACACGCTTAATAATACAACTCACCTGAACTGATATAACAACAAAATACATTGCTCTACTCTTAAATTATGTGCACACAATTCTGATTTTCACTAAAAAGCTGCTAATGTTGTCTTTTTTCTTGAACTACACTGACCCTTTAAGAAGTCCATACCACTATTGTTCTACTTTTATGTTGGTATGCTAAGATACAGGGAACATTTACTTAACATGCATATTGAATTGTAGTGCAAAATATTTTTTTCAAAGCAGCCCAAGCAGATTAATGTTTAACCTAATGAAGATATATTATTTATTTTAGCTCTGCCTGCTACCATTCCAAGTTATTTTTACAAATATGTCTGATATGAGGTTTTAAACTTTTGGACAACATCATACAAACTAAAACCACTGATAAATGTAGTACAGGGTACTCACAAAGTGCATATTTGATGACCAAGTTAACATGGCTATACTCATTATTATTTTTATAATTTAATTGTATAGCTCCAGGAGTACAATAAGCAATGGTAAGACATTTACATACATTAGGAGTCAGATAAGAGAGGACAGCACATCCATTTATATGATGAGATTACCCTGCTTTCAGAAGAACGTATACATTTATTATAAAGTTCCTGTATTTCGGTTTCCCTGGTGGGCCAGTGGTTAGGATTCAGTGCTTTCTCTGCTGTGATCTGGGTTCAATTCCAAGTCAGGAAACCAAGAGGACACACCACACTGAAGCTGAGCGCAGTTGTGCCTGGTCAGTACTTGGATGGGAGAACACCTAGGAATACCAAGAGCTGTATGCTGTGGCTCACTGAAGAAGGTACTGGCAACCCATTCCAGTTGCTCTGTCATGAACACCAAGTGAAATGGCATGACCATGGAAATAAAGATGTTCCTTGTGTGTTATGGTCCATGAGGTCATGGAGAGTTGAAAATGACTGAACAACACCAAACAAACCCCCCAAAAAACTGTGTTTCAATCTTTATACAAGTGTCTTAGTAAGGCATTAGGTAAAACTAATGAGAAAGAGCAAAGTTCAAATACTAGCTTATAAAGAGCCCTCTAATGAACAGTTAGGTAGGGCCTTATCAGAAAAAAAATATTGTTAAACTTTTACTGTAATTTAAACAATAAATTACTGTGTCTGGATCATGTCCCCCAGGCAGTATGAGCTTGTTATCTCTCCGGCAATGATGTATTGTCTCTGGAATGTGGAATGCTCTCCAAACAGGCACTGTACTTGCAGTATGATAGTGGGAGTTGACTAGAAAGTATGTTTGTGTACATTGCTAGCAGCTCATGTTAAACTATTGCCTGCTACTAATATGTGCTTTATAGAGTGGACTTTTTGGTATTTCCCCCTCAGAGACCCCCACTCCAGAGACAATACATCGTTCAGAAGGCACAGAGCTTATACAACCAAGTAATTAATTGTTGAAAAAGTTTTAATAATGTTTTTTTCTAATTATGTTGAAGAATCAAAAACATTAAGATAATTATAAAGGAAACTTTTATTATAGAGCTTGAGAAATCCAGGGAGTTAGGGAGCAGTGGCTCTTAACATTTTACTGCTGCCTACGAACTATTCAGTTATTATACATAATTTCTTCCCCGGCAGTCTCCATACTATCCTGGTTACTATACGTTTTATATAAATTTGTCAACTTCTTTTCAATTCCACTTTATAAAGAACTTCTGAGTGTCCGTTTAGCATTTGGAAACACAATTACAATATTTCCTTTCCTGTGTGATTTCCTTGATAAGACTGGTAAGTGTGTGTATCATCCTATCTCCAGCCCCCATCACTCAGACAATTTATTTTGTGAAGAGTTGTAAATGAATTTCAGTGGTGAGTGAAAATTACTTTTGGTGGCACCAAACACCTACTGTTTTATATGCTGCGTTTTCATAAAGAAATGATTAGATCAGAGTTGTTTTGCAAACACCATTCACACTGTTACATCTAATATATATATATTATTCTTATGCATGGGGAGACCAAGAAAAAAGAAGTAAAAGCATATTGAGCAGTACAATAGTGAAAAACGCAGAAATAGTGTAGCTAATTTAACTTGATGTCTGTGCATTAGAAATTGATCACAATGAAGAAAAGAAAGGAGAGGGATATTCCTCTATAACTAAAATAATAAATCAAGCATTTCAGTGCACTTTAGCACTGTAACAGACAACTACCCTCCTGCATGTTAATTTGCTATTTTAAAAAACTAGTCTGGTTAGCTGGCAAAATATTAAGAAAAGTAAATATAGCTTTTAATTAATATATTAAGTTATGCCATGAAAGAAACCATAATATTAAAAAAAATGGTTGTTAATCTACTTTGGAAAAGATGACGTGCATAGCAAACCGACAACATTTCAATTCCTTCTTATAAAAGCTTGAACCCCAGACTGACAGTGCCTTCATCAGAAATAACGGAAAATCATTGTATATTCATACAAATTCCTTTCCTGTGTAACAAATCAAATTAAACAAAGTTACTTATGCCCCCATTGAAAAAAAAAATGGAAACCATAGCTATTACATTGATGGCTGCATTTTTACACTTTCTGTAAGGAGTTTGCCAGTTTTAAGTTAAGTTCTTCGAAAGATCCTAATAGGACTCTGATGGCCATCTAAAGGTATATTTAAGTTTTGTTTACTTTTTCATATAAGCCACGAGTATAAACCATTTTTTATGTAAAATCTTTATTTTTGTTGACACAGCCTGTGCCTAAAGAATACCATATTGTTGTCTTCTATACTTTGGGATATAAACTGAATGGATGTGTTCTGTTGATTTATCTATATAAGAGCTTTTCAATAATAGTCTCCACTAGTTATCCTCTTCTTGCTCTGACAGAAGTAGTTCTTGAACTGGGTCTCATGGGGGCCAGAACACAATACTGATATGGATATGTTCAACAACAAGGGAGAATGGAGGACTGGATAAGAAAGCTATCAATACTAGGACGCACACTCTGCGTGCCTGAGGCTGAAAACTACTCTTCTGAAGATCTACACTTGAAAATATGCAATAAGTTTTTAGAATAACACAGACTCCAATTTATTACCTTTTATATGTAAACATAATGCGGTGAAAAGTACCATTTTGTTTTCTGCATATCTACTTGTTAACGTGGGAAGAGACTTTGAATGCAGAAGAAGCTTTTATCTACACAACAAGAAAGGAAATGCCTTCCTGGGAAACTAGCAAACAGTATTAGCTCAGAAAAGAAATGGAAAAGAATAATTAGATATACAAATTAAAAATGGAAAGGTTGTGTTTATTTGTTTATTTTTTGGCTTTCTAAAACATTTTGCCCTTTATCAAGTTTAGTTATTCAAAATATCATGTTGCTTTTGTATATATTTAAATTTTTAGTATAGAAAGAACCTGAAAAAATCTCAAGATACAATGGAAAATATGACCAAACTGGTTTTGAAACAGTTTTTCCTTTTAGCTTATTATGCTTCCTATTATATTCTTCTTTATATCATTTACAGTATCAGTATGCACACCAGCCATACAGTAATGAGCACAAACAAAAATATATGTATTCCAGGATACGGCAGAGCGCAACGCATTTAGCTCCAGGGCATGTAATACATGTAAAGAAATAAATAGGGGCTCTGTAAAAAGCGCAGGGCATACCGCTGCTGTAAATAGATTTACACTTTAAATAAAGTAATGGAATCTCATTGGTTTTACTTGCAGTACACTAAGCCTGGTATTAGATGTTTGGCATTTTCTAGTAGAGCTATTCTGACAAACTCTACTAACCACAAGCTAAGGACAGCTGTACAGTACTTGTGACAAATGTGGCCATGGAAATAATCCTGTCTTTACTTACTCTATAAGAAAAAGATCTATGCATGCAAGAAAATCATGAAGTAGCCAGTAAAAATAAATTACTCATAAGAAAAAACTTTATATATGCATATACTTTTTACAAGTGAAGTATTAGCATCAACATTTAAGTTACCTGAAATTTACTTCCACACCTCCTACTTTCCTTATATAGGGTGATTAACTCCCATAGTGGGGTGATAAGTAGGAAGAGTCTACTCAATTGGTATAAACAAGAACAATGGCATAAGCATCCCATTAACTCTCAAGCTCAATTAACCATTCCACTCGGATTGTTTTATAACAAACAACTACAAATGTATTGATATGTATAGTTTTCATCTTACATCCACTGGAACATTTGTGCATTCTCTGTAATATATCTAAAAAGGCACTAGTAAAAACAAGTGGATTGATGAAACACATCTTTGCATTTATATGCTTAAAATATGGTCATATGCTTTGTAAATCAACCTAAAAAGTGATATTTTACATGGAAATTGAGCAGTTCCCAAGAAGCTAGTGTCACACCTTCATACACATAATCAACAACATGTTATTGTTATTATTTGTATTGTTTATTTGTAACACAACACCACATTCTATAGGGTTACAGCCCATAGTAAAGGCTTGGAGACCCTTGACCTTGAACTTACAGTCTAGAGCAGTGCTTCTCAAAGCTCTCCTCAGGATCCAACAGACAGGTCATGATTTTGGTTTAACACTGTGTGAACACAGGAGGAGCACTTAGTATTCAATAGACTCTAATTTCTTCATCTGTATTTAAACAGTGTTAAACCAAAATCATGGCCTCTCTGGTGGGTCCAAAAGAGAGGTTTGAAACCACTTTTTTTTTTCTTGGCCCTTTAAAATGTGGAGTATGCCCATCACTCTCCTTGTTCCTCACAAAAGCCGATCAACCCTTAGTAGCTGCATGTAACTTTATGTCTTCAAAGACAACAGATGCCAAGAAGAGAGCTGGAACAAAGTCACTGTAAAAAACAAAATTGCAACTCCAACATTTGCCAGGAGCTACAATTAAATAACCAGATGTCTTATTTATTGAAATAAATACTATTTACAGGAATATTAGCATAATTCTCTACAAATTGCAATAACTTTTTCTCTGTGAACAGGTCCCAAACGGCCATTTAAATTATATGAGTATTTACTTTGCTGTTTAGACTGGTTATGTTTTACATATAATTGGGAAACATTTTCATGTACTCTCAGAACATATCCATGTATATTAATAAATGGCACAAATAATCATTATGAGGGCTAAGGATAAGAAGTTATGAAACATATTTTTAATTCAATCTTCAAGCTCAATTAATTTAAATGAAATATTATTTCACAGATGAAGTAGGAGACCTTGAATGGAGAAGAAGCTTTTAGCTGCACAACAGGAAATTACATGCCCCCCTGGGATACAGAATTAGCTCAGAAAAGAAAATGGAGAAAAATAGTGGATTAATTCAGATTAATGAATAATATTGCCAACTACTACATTATTGTATATAACTATCATCATACACACTGTACATACTGTAAAGATGGAACCACATTGTCCCTTTAAGAACAGAATATTTCATTTGGATTTGCAATGTTTTTTTTTTAAAAACAGATAAAGATGGATTTATATTGATTTGTTTCTGGTGTCTTGAACAACAAATACATTTGAATTTCAAATTTTTAGGTACATTTTGATAAAAATGTGGATGTTAACTATAATATGACCATGCAACCTGAGTGAAATGTGAAGAGAATGCAAGACTCACACATTACCTTTAATCATTCATGCTATCGTTCCAGAGTAAAACAATTCTGATATGGCAAACAGTTACTGCAATGGGGCATCTCTTTACAGAAAAATTTAGGACTGAGGCCATGTTGCTCCTGTTCTGTGCATATCATCATCATTACCATACTCTTCCATGGCTATGGTCAATGGATTAGCCCTCTGTAGGTTCAGTTGCTCTGTGATATCCACATTGCCAACTGATGACTACCATGTAAAGCACACTTAAAGGACTACTCTACTGCATATGCAAGTAAGTGTCATATGTTTGTTTAATGGATATAAGCTATTAAAAACAGTATGCAGTTTAAAATAAACAAAAGTTAATATTTTTCATACTTTTGAATGTATATGTTTCACTCAATCAAATCTGCTTATCTCCACCTCCCATGGGTGTGGACAGCTCTGCCTGGACTACAAAAACATCTGGCGAATTAGACTCTGATTCAGACTGAGCATGATCTGGCTATACTGGTTCTTGCACTGTCACTGGGCAAGGCCTATGGGAAAGCAGCAAGATGGTTACAATAGAGCTGTTACCTCTGTGTACTGTAGACAGTGGGGCAGAGCGATTAGTGTCAGCGACATCATAGTCCATCCTGCTTTCATGCTCCATGATTGTGTTGCCCCCAGGCATAGCTGACTACACTCCCTGACAATGCACTGAGAGCAGAGGAAATGCAGCTCTGCTTGAGGAGAAGACTGACAATTTAAGAAAATATATTAACTTTTACTTACGGTATTTTAAAATGCGTATTGTTTTAATAGACTAAGCCTGAAAACAAACATATACACTTTACTTTTAAATGCATTACAGTGGTCCTTTAACAAAGCCTCTGTTTTAGGACCCAGACAGGAATTCAAGGCTTATTTAAAGCAATGCTTTGTAAGCACTAAATCAATAAATGTCAATACATTTTATTGCGTGTTGATAAGCACCCATCCATCATACTTTCCCATAAAATCAAGATTCCATGAACTTGTTCCATCATGTCTTCATTGTGATAACATAACCATGCAAAGACAAGAAATACGTTTTGGGCATAGAATAATCAGCAAGTTAGTAGACTATCTTGGATGCATTAGTGTATGATACAAATCATGAAGGCAATTAGATTTAATTTTATATGACTGCTAAATCAGCAAATAGTAGCCAAACATCCCAAAAATGCAAACTGTTCTAGTGATACATGTAAAACTATGTAATACATATTCAAGTGGATATCAAATAACAACTGAAGACATAATGTGAAAGCTACAACCACAAACAAGTACTTACAATATACCCAAAAATCCAGAATGCTTTAAGCACACACATGCTTTTTACTCCCAATGACTGAAAACAATACAGGTAGACCCCAGCATTTAGCTGATAATAATAAAAACTTGGTGGTGGATTAGAATGGCTGATTGACAGATAAAAATAAAATAAAAGTTACTGCAAAAAGTTTGATTGATAAAGTACTTGTTTTTACCTAATGTAATAACATTTGCCATAATTGGAACCTCAGCCATGATCATTTAAGTATTTGTAGAAAGCATATTTATCTATTTCTTATTAATTTACTGTGGAGAGAGATGTATTAAATGTGGAGGTTTGCAATAACACTTTATGGGGGCAGGACAATATACAACAACAAAGACATTCTCCCCACATGCCCATACACAGGCAACTATCCCTGCAAATTATGTCATAAATCTGCCCTGGAATTTTCCACTGGTGTTTTATGAGGACCTACAAATACCATTTTGAGAAGAGCAGCTGATATCGCCCTTGGGGCAAAAAAGAACATGTACTAAAAATGAGATCTGTTAAGTCTACAAGTGTACTTTGGAGCATCATACTGATTATAATAAGACGACAGCTGTTCCAGCTTTTTATATGTGTTCTTTTCATGTACTGATGCCTTTTTATAAGGTCAAAGTGTTTGAGGTTACTGTAATTTAACTAATTGGTCCTGCTCCAGATGTGGTTATGAGTTCATGCCTAAAATAATAGTGCATTTTGTCAGCTCCACGTAGCATTCAATGATGTTTCTCACTAGTCAAATACAATCAATCTGTTTTTTTTTATTATTTAACAGAACGTGTTCATAAAAGTCTAATAAGACATGTTCCACTTGATCCAGAGAATATAAACAAAATACAAATATCACAATGATACTTGTGATGAAAGATCTAACCCTAGTGAATATTGTCATATATGGGGATAATACTCATGGTTACTTCTAACAGAGGGCCAGACTCACTAAGGGCCTCATTCAATTGCATTTTGGCTAATTGAATAGGGCTCAATATAAGCACAGAGCATATTTTTTTACAGAAGTTTTTAGTTAGTGAACTTCTATCCAAAAGCAAGGTCTTCACTAACTAAAAACTTCTGTAACAAAATATATGCTCTGTGCTTATATTGAGCCCTTTTCAATTGGCCAAATAGTAATTGAATGAGGCCCTAAGAGGACAACAAGCCTATTTTTCATTCACATAGTGAATTTATCCCGGAGTATCTCATTATGAGTAAGCGTCTCTATCGTATTCATTCATGGACTGCAGACGGCCAACAAACATTTGAAGATGAATTCCCCATGACTCAGCTAAGTTAAAGATTTCCTCTAAAAGTGTATTTATGCTTATGTTTCACATAGCTGTTAATGTAATTAGAATGGGGCATGGCATTTTTCTTGTCCATCATGGTATCAGTGGCTTGCGATATAGATCTTGGGTGTGTATAATAAAATATCCTAGATATGAATGTTCAGCTTACATGGTTGTAGAGGAAAACTTCAAATATAGAAAAAAGATGGCAGAATAAAGCCTCAGATTTGATCCTTGGCCTTCTGTAATATTTAGTTAGTAACGTATCCCAAATTAGCATCTAGCTGGAGGCTATTCTACATATCCACTACCCTTTCTTTAAAAGCTATGCTTTTCTCTCGTTATCCATGAACCTTCTGGCACCAGAACATGACCTCTTGTCCCAGATTTTCTCTTGCTCTGTGTTTCCCTGCTATATTTTTCACTCCTTTGATATATTTGAACATTTCCAACACATCCCTCAACTCTCGGCTCTTTTAATATTTATAAACAATGTAGAACAGTGAGGATTTGAGTTTTTCTTTCATTGGATTATACCATTTTAGTTCCATCGCCGTTTACTCTCAAGAGCTTGTCTTAAATTGCATCCAAAGAAAAAAAGATATGACTGATGTTGACACATTCGTTCTGTTTGCAGATCTCGATACTTGCTTTTATTCTGAGGTTGGCTTGGCTTAAAGCGACAATCTGGTCCCAGTACATTCATTTAAAAAAGAGCATGTTTTAGATTTTATTTGTTTAGGAAAAATAATGGTTCACAACAGTGCTATCCAACTGGGGCCCATGAGCATGATGCAACCCTACAGCTAATTTCTGTGGCCCACTGTCTCTTGGGGAGGGTCTTCTCAGAAGCCTAACATTATAACAATAACATTCGGAACAGTTTAAAAGCCTTGGACATGATATATGAATTCCTAAATATTTTTTAATTTCTTAATAGATAGATAGATAGATATTATTTTATTACTATTTCAAATCTGACCTACCAGCTTGATGGCCTAAAGCTCTGTCATGACTTTTCTTCATTTCTCAGCCACTAGCCTGTTATACGATACAAATTGACAAAGAGCATTGGGAGTCTATGGTATGATCAAAAGGTTGCCATTTATTACCATTCTTTTGAACATACAAACAGCTAAGCAAACACAGATACTGGATATAGCTTAATCTCAGGTTTGTATCAAGTTAGGCTAATTACAAAAACTTTGTTCTTGCTTATTTCTATGTCACTTTAGTGTTAGTATTCATGACTTCAAGCAACATTAAAGATTTCTGAATTTCACTAGGAATATAATATACCTATGCAACTATTTACTCTTGTGTACTTCATTTTATTAAGAACTTGAACTTGATAGAGCTCAGAGGGTCAGTGGCTGACAGATGTGCCTGATGTGCTCCGGTCCATAGCATCACTGAGAGCCTGATCGACTAAAGTGCTAAAAAGCTCCATTTACTTTTCCTAAAATCTTACAACTAGTTCCTAACTGGTTTCTCCCCTCTGCAGCTCAGTACAAGGGTTGCACTGTCTCATAGTAACTAATCAGTGGCAACATTCTGCAACATGACACTTGAGAGAGGTCACTAACAGGCTAATTTGAAACACTGCCCTTCACAGTTTGGGTCTGCCCTCTATAACTCATGCGGCTCATGAGTACACAAACAGGTAAAAAATGACAAATTTTAGCAGAACAAAATTAGCTTTTAAGCAATTCTTAATAAAATAGAGTAAATAAAGTGCATACAATTAAATAGATACACAGGTGTATTATATTCCTAGTGAAAAACAGAAACCTTCCATGTCTCTTTAAGGAACCGTTGAATGATGAAGAAATTAGCTTTTCCTAAAGATACAATGAGTTTGATTAAGCTCTTACTATGGCAGGAAAAAGCTATTAATCTATTAAGGAAAAAATGTTGATGTCTCTGCTGGTTTCTGGAGGCATCCATGAGACTCTGGTGAAACTTGTAAATGCCCCAATTATACATGCATTTTTGTAAGAGTGGTTATCTTTGCAACAACTTGTTAATGTGGGGAAGGGTGTATGTGTAAAATATTGAAATCTCCTTTGATATTACAATATATAAGCACACCTTTCAGACTCCAAGCTAGCAGGATATAGTGAAGCCAGATGGATCCTCCTTTACAAAGCTTTGTTTTTTTACATACTTCACAAACATGAGAAGTTTTTTCTAAACTCTACTGGTCCTTCAAGAATCTCTTGTCCAATTACCAAGTAAGCTGCCTGGAAACTTATGTAAAGCCATTTGATCTCAGTGTCCCCAAATGATTATAAGATTTAAGATTACAATACAAAATACAGTATATTGCTATAGTATTTTTCCATGTTAAAACTAAGAAAAAAACAGAGTGACCTACATTCTATTTACAAGATGACAAGAGAAAAAAATGTAAAAAATCTGTACTTCATTCAGCTATGACTTGTAATGGTTAGATTGACATAGTAAAATATTTATCCAGCGTAGCAGTTATTTTCCAGAATCGTAATACCGACATTGCTAGGGTGAATAGAGATGGAGGAATTTTTCTAATAAAATAAAGTTTTTCAGGAAAAGGATCAGGCATATTCTAAGGGACATCATCAATTTGCTGAAATGTCTTATTTACAGTCAGGTCCATAAATATTGGGACATCGACATAATTCTAATCTTTTTAGCTCTATACACCACCACAATGGATTTGAAATGAAACAAACAAGATGTGCTTTAACTGCAGACTTTCAGCTTTAATTTGAGGGCATTTACATCCAAATCAGGTGAACGGTGTAGGAATTACAATAGTTTGTATATATGCCTCCCACTTTTTAAGGGACCAAAAGTAATGGGACAGATTAACAGTCATAAAACAAACTTTCACTTTTTAATACTTGGTTGCAAATCCTTTGCAGTCAATTACAGCCTGAAGTCTGGAACGCATAGACATCACCAGACGCTGGGTTTCATCCCTGGTGATGCTCTGCCAGACCTCTATTGCAACTGTCTTCAGTTCCTGCTTGTTCTTGGGGCATTTTCCCTTCAGTTTTGTCTTCAGCAAGTGAAATGCATGCTCAATCGGATTCCACTTCTTTCCCTTAAAAAACTCTTTGGTTGCTTTTGCAGTATGCTTCGGGTCATTGTCCATCTGCACTGTGAAGCGCCGTCCAATGAGTTCTGAAGCATTTGGCTGAATATGAGCAGATAATATTGCCCGAAACACTTCAGAATTCATCCTGCTGCTTTTGTCAGCAGTCACATCATCAATAAATACAAGAGAACCAGTTCCATTGGCAGCCATACATGCCCACGCCATGACACTACCACCACCATGCTTCACTGATGAGGTGGTATGCTTTGGATCAGTTCCTTTCCTTCTCCATACTCTTCTGTTCCCATCACTCGGGTACAAGTTGATCTTGGTCTCATCTGTCCATAGGATGTTGTTCCAGAACTGTGAAGGCTTTTTTAGGTGTTGTTTGGCAAACTCTAATCTGGCCTTCCTGTTTTTGAGGCTCACCAATGGTTTACATCTTGTGGTGAACCCTCTGTATTCACTCTGGTGAAGTCTTCTCTTGATTGTTGACTTTGACACACATACACCTACCTCCTGGAGAGTGTTCTTGATCTGGCCAACTGTTGTGAAGGGTGTTTTCTTCACCAGGGAAATAATTCTTCGGTCATCCACCACAGTTGTTTTCCGTGGTCTTCCGGGCCTTTTGGTGTTGCTGAGCTCACCGGTGCGTTCTTTCTTTTTAAGGATGTTCCAAACAGTTGATTTGGCCACACCTAATGTTTTTGCTATCTCTCTGATGGGTTTGTTTTGTTTTTTCAGCCTAATGATGGCTTGCTTCACTGATAGTGACAGCTCTTTGGATCTCATATTGAGAGTTAACAGCAACAAATGCAAATAGCACACTTGAAATGAATACTGGAGCTTGTATCTGCTCTTTGTAAATGGGATAATGAGGGAATAACACACACCTGGCCATGGAACAGCTGAGCAGCCAATTGTCCCATTACTTTTGGTCCCTTAAAAAGTGGGAGGCACATATACAAACTGTTGTAATTCCTACACCGTTCACCTGATTTGGATGTAAATACCCTCAAATTAAAGCTGAAAGTCTGCAGTTAAAGCACATCTTGTTAGTTTCATTTCAAATCCATTGTAGTGGTGTATAGAGCCAAAAAGTTTAGAATTGTGTCGATGTCCCAATATTTATGGACCTGACTGTATGTTTTTCGAAGCACTTGGATTGATAATGTGCAAAATGTATTTACAAAGTTTCAAATAAATACAGTCTTTAGTCTATATAAGTTTTAGCAGTTAAATTTAGCTTTAATGGGGTCAGACGTTTTACCAGGATGAGACTCGTAGAAGAAATGGAAGGAACATTTCTATTCAGTTCAGTTGAAAGATTGCCACAACAAAGTAGCATATTGACAATATGATTAAGTAATGCTTTTTATCCAATCATATTGTCACTATGCGACGTTGTTGTGGCAATCTTTCAACTGAAGCGAATAGAAATGTTCCTTGCCCTTTAGTCTATAGGTAGACTTCCATTCTTAGAGGTGATGGCCCATGCGGCAAGCAGCTTTGCTAAATTGAAGATTTTTGTTTAAAAAAAGCCCATCTCTTATATAGGTGTTGATGTTGGCAGTCTGTTACATACTTGACGTTTTCCGTTAAATTGATGCTGACAGAGGATGGGCCATATATACTTAAGGTTGTGTATAAAAAGTGTTATTAATGATTAATCCACACACATAGGAAGTCACTGTGCTCTATCAGCCAGTCAGGTCTAGAGTCAGGAGTTTGACAAACAATAAAATTAACTTCTAAGGTACAGAAGTAGATGCCAATGAAATGAAAGCTGAGACATGCTTTATTTGTACTTGTCTTTACAATGTCAGTGTCTGTTTAAAATATGCCAACCAGAGGACAGGCCAGTCACCCAACTATGACCTTTGTCTCAGTTAATATTTGTTTCTGCTGCAGGATAGACAAACGTCATGTCATTAATCAGGGGCTGCTGGGACTTGAGTCTGGTGCATGTTTAATATGGAACAGCCCAGGTTTATAATATGCTGCTCCTTATACTTAATGGGTGGCATCCCATATCCTTCAAAAAATGTGCACATCTACCCTCCTCCTCAGGCTCTAGAGTCTAGACCATGGGTAATGTGGGAACTGGGGGGGGGGGGGGGACAAATCCCCCCCAGATTTGTCTATGTTTGTATGTATGTATATATAAGCTATTTTACAGCCTGTGTATACAATGAGCTGGTGACACTGCTATGTATTTGTATTTAAGCTATTCTGTGGTCTTTGTATACTATTAACTATACACCCCTTTTCATCCCAAGGTTATTATGGCTCCTACATACCAGCTCCAGACAAACTCTTTTATTACACCAGCCATTTGCCCTGTCCCCACTACTAAAGACACAGCACAACTACAGCAAACATTACATTTTAAAGGTATATATAAGTTTCCTGGGTTTCAAATGTTTGGTAAGAAACAGGCATTGATTAACAGAAAAATATGTGTTAAATGGATAATTTCAGTGTACAATGTTATAGGCAGGAAAGTAAAATTCAGCTTTGCACACCTACAGGAAGCTTACATAACAGGGTATACAGAGGAAAGCCAGCCAATAATGGAGTTTGACCTTTCTGGTACAGACAACAGGAAGTAACTGCTGCAGGATGGAATCACATGTTTGGGTGATATCTGAGCTAACCTCAGTCAGAGGACAAGGAGAGAGAGACTACACATCCCAGGCTTTTTTACAACACAGGAACCCCAGAGTTTGAGACAACTGTTTCTGCTTTGTCCTGATTGGCCAAAACTAATTATGAACTTTATGCTAATCTTAGCAGGGATTTCCAGGGGTGTTAGCTAACAAATGCTGCAGCTTGCAAACGGAAAATATTTAACAAACATCAGGGTGAATTTGTAAATGTTTATTTTGGTATTTGTTTCATAAAAAAAAAATGTTTCCATGCACTATGGACTCTCCTCTTTCAGAAGCATTCATAATCCAGGGAACTTACATATGCTATTAAATGCATTATTGATACCATCAGTCCCTAGGAGGGAATCGTGCTGTGCACTTTATACAAACAACAATTATTTTCGCCTTTTTGAAAGTAGTCTTCATACATATGTGAAATAAAACATTTATATAAAAAATAAGTACATAACACCTGTTTTTACATTTCCATCTCCTCTTTATCTTTCAACAAATCTGGTAAGTTTTCAAGGTTATCCTAGATCCTCGAAGAAACGAAATTCAAAGTCGCTTTTAAAAAATCATAACTACAGTGTTTCAAGGGCTAGCAGAACTGATTTCCCCAAACACGTATTAGATGGGTGTGAGAAGATCTGCCCAAAACGTTTTCCTACTTTTTTCTGAGAGGTCTAGATTTGCCTGCAGTGGCCACTGCATGTAAGTCAGGGGAATACAGACTCCTATCAGGACATCCTTCTGGACAGATCCTCTACCAAATCCTGGATACTGGATATGTGGTTGACAGACCCATATCTGTAGGAGTCTGCCTGAAACTCTAAAGTTCAAATGAACGTTTAAAAGCTATGTTGAATTTATTTTCTTCAAATTATTCCTAATCAGTTGTTAAATTAACAGATAAAACGCTATTGCGTATGCAGAAGTTAATTAAAAAGACAAACAATCTATGTCAAACCTTAGAGCAAGGGACCCAAAGAAAGTGTATAAGAGCATTGGAATTACTTGAATATGCTTGTACACTTGACATATGCTTAAATTGTTATGAATCATTTCTATTTTGTCTTTTACTAGTCAAGGAAGCAAACTAACACTGATTTGAATCCACATCTAATAGTGATTTGCATTCATGCTGGCACACCTGGGGATAATAAAAGAGCCACAAGTAGATCTGTTCTAATTCACATATGGCTCTAGAACCAAAGGTTGCTGAACCATGTACTTTTGTAGGAGCACTACAGCGGTCATTTAATAGCAGTTTTGGTCAAAATATATGGCTTCTTGGCATATTCTGTCTGATATTTCAGAAAGGTTTGTTGTGCCAGATCTGAATCTGCCCATAGTACACAACCAACATAATCTGGTGCTAATTCAAGACATTTCCAATATTCCTGAGTAATGTAGTTGTTATTTGATTGATATGGGATCATTAAGGGGTACACAATTATTATTATTATTCTTTATTTGTAATGTGCCAACATATTCTGTAGAGCTAAACATAAATAGATTACAAAGAAAACCTCAATATCAAAACACAATATTAACACATGGCAAAAAAAAAAGGGCCAATGAATTTAATAAAAAACAACCATACAATAAGATAAATGCAAATATGTCAGGGGGAAACATTACAATTATGTGAGTTCACACGATAACAAAAGTTAACTAAAAAAAGTGAAACTGAGATACAGGAAATTCTCCCTGTGCACAGAACTGAAAATCAACTGTTTAATAATTAACTTGAGCTGCAACTAATGACATCACTGTACTAAATGTCATTTTGCTTTATTTTCTTCTTGACTTTTATATATTTACGTGTAAAACAAGTCTTTACTGGAACACTGGAATGCCCAAGAGAGCACATATGTTATTAAGTGTTATTAAATATTAAAATGTGTCCAGTTTCCAAGCACAAACATGTGCACAATTTGTAATAAAATAATAAGTGCATTCTTTCTTCATCTAATAGATCATTAAAAAAAGTTAACATACCGCAAATAGCGAGCCCTGGAAGACACAGGCACCTGTGGAGGAGAAAAAACAGTTAATTATTATAATGTAACATCATATATATATTTGTTGATTACATGTGAGAAAAAATGTCTCTAATTCTTATGTTTTTTCTGTGTAGTCTCAATCTTGAAGACTAAAGATGCATGATACAATCAATACAGGTATATGCAAAACCAAGAGAAGTAAGTAGCAATAATTGCACTTGAGATTCAAAACATATTTATGTGGATCAGCAAACAAATGGGATTTCATAATAAAAATGAAAATAATTTAAAAGAAAAATACCTAAAAAGCAGTACAGATATGTCTTTCCATTCATTTGTATGGCTGCACTGCGACATTCACAACACATTATATGTTAAGAACAAGGCAAGAAAATGATTAGGTGGCTGGCAATCATCCCACCACGGTAGTCCAATGGTCCATCATTAACCTAGTCAACTTTTGAATGATCCATGGAAAAAAACTGTGGGAACCACTGCAAATAAGAGGTCAAACTTGATGGGGGGATCAGAGAGGCTGGTTGACAGTGAAAACATTTAAACTGCATTGTATGATTTAAAAGTTCTTGAGCCCGATTCAATTGAGCTTTTGCATGTTATTCTAGTCCATAAGTGAGGTTGCAAGTTAATTTGCTATTCAATTGGCGTTACGAGTTATGGCCTTGAAAAAATTGTGATGGTTAAACCCGCAACTTACAGCCTCCAGAAGCCTTTGATCTTTCACTTTCGCATGAGTTTCAATGGCTAAAATTGCAAATCTCTATTCAATTGCTCAATTTCCCCACAAAAGTTTCCACACTCATAAATGGCAAAAGGAGAAAATCCTACGAGTACTAGAGAGGATCCGCAAGTAGGTTAAACAACTGATTGTAGCACTGTAAATGCAAATAAAACATCAATACTGCACTGTAAATAACGGGGAAAGCGATGACAGACATTAATTGCACAACAGTCTCAAGCCTGCAAATCGGAAGTACCGTATATAAGATTTATTTTTATGTGTCATTTTGGGGCTAAATCGATCTTGGGTATCAATGAGTTAGTTCATATCAGGCCACTCATATGGACTAGAACAGTATTGGAATTAATTTTCATAATTCTGTATTTTACAGGGTTTGCAAGTCTGATCGCATATCAGACCCCGGAACCTAATTGATTGACATGTAACCTCCATGTTTTACTGCCGTAATAATGACAGTCCTATTTTCTATTGGCTGATTCGAAATGGGCGGTTACGGGCTTGCTTAATTGATCATGTCCCCACCTGGAACTGCTACGAACCAGAGCATGGTTTACTGAGTCGGCTTTGTGCCAGTAACTTACGGGCTTGAGCAATTGAATAGATCCGGATTCAGAGACGAACGGGAGCCCACAGCACACCCGCAGACATCCAGCCTACAATGATTGAGTTGCGGGCTTGCAATTGAATCTGGCCCATTGTTACCTAGAGTTTCAAATTATACTATATTTGGAACTTTTATCGCTCTTTTGCAAAACCCTTTAATATTGTTCAAATATTTTACAAGCCACCATACTTTTAATGCATTTTGGTGAATTTTAAGAATTATGGCTGATATTATTAAAATGCAAATTAGTTAAAAGCATAAATATGCAAAAGAGTTGCTGCCGAATACATATTGCTTACATGTGCTAATTAGCACTCTTGTCTGTCTCTGTGGTGGCCAAAACAATACCCCACATGTTATCATGTAGTTACATGCCCTCCCACCCTTATTAAGCATTCTCAGCTAAAAATTAGTATTCTGAGTCACACATTTAGCCTAAAGAATAAGTCTAAATAATTCTGAGTATCTCAGGAATGATTTACTAAACAAAATGGCTAATTCAATGTATACACAGTTTTTCATGCTCTTTAAGATGAAACCAACTTCCTGTGACAGTGCCCGTCAAAATAAGTATGAATAAGGGTTGGTTGGAGTTGGTTAAAAATGTTGTCAAATGTTAATGGGCATTTCTAACCAATTTTGAAAAAATATGGGAAAATATTTAGGTTGTTTCAAATATGGTACAATTGAAAAAAATAAATGAACCACTGTGGGTGAATCATAAATACTGACTAACAGCTTAAACTTGCAAATGTCTATAGGCCTTTTTTAATTACATTCAATTAATGACATATGTGTTATTACCGACAGTTTAAATAATACCATATTTGGAACCTCTGCTGGGTCACTTTAAATACTTGGTAGCACGGGATATGGATCAATATTGTTTTAGCAGCAAATATTTACTGCGTTAAGGGTTCCCTGGTGGTCCAGTGGTTAGGATTCAGTGCTTTCGCTGCGGCAACCTGGGTTCAATTCCAGTAAGGGAACCAAAAGGTCACACCACACTGAAACCAAGCAGGGTGAGCCTGGTCAGTACTTTGATGGGAGACTACCTTGGAATACAAGGAGCTGCATGATGTGGCCTACTGGAGAAGGAACAAGCAAACCCACTCCAGTATCTCTACCATGAATACCAAGTGGATTAGCATGGTGTGTTACGGTCCATGAGGTCACAGAGAGCCAGACACGACTGAATGACACAGACACATTTACTGCATTGAACATAATGACTGCTGATGACAAAGTCATTCTAGAATCCCTTTATGGGTAGGAGTGCAAGCTTTCATCTTATCACTGCATAGCACATACGCCATTGTCCTGTGCTGAGGTCCGGAGGTCTCCAAGTTCACCAGACCACAATTAATGAGTCACCCCTCAGAACTTGCCTTGACTCGGGGGTATGTAAATCACTTTCAATAAGCAGTTTTGTTAAAGATGCACATAATCTCCGGTTGAATCACAGATAAAGGCAGATTATTACCATCATTAGCTACAGCGATAAAAGGTGAAATAAAACAGTAATTACCAGATATGGGTAAAAGACAATAGGAGAATATAATTACTATATGGGTGATTACTTTTCCAAGAATGTGTGTTAGGACAGAATAAAACATTACCGCTAGTTATATGGGACTGACCCCATAAATCACTGATTCTGAAGCAGTGTGTCACAATCCCTAAGCAAGTCACACAGAATAATGGAGTAGGACTAATGCACAAGGAAGATTTATGCATTGCACTACGTATATAATATACCTATTTATTTACTTTTATGTGCTTTATTTTATTAAGAAGTGGTTAAAAGCTATGTTTATTTTTAAAATCATACAAATAGTACCAGCTTGGGTCAGCCCTCTGTAGCTCATGTTGTACTGGCTGTGAAGTGTATCATATTCGCCAATAAGTGACCATGTCTCAGCAACATTCTACAACATGATGTTGAGAGGTGGTAATTGACAATTTGAATATGAAACACCGCACTTCAGAGTCTCTGTTTTCATGAGCTGCAGAGGGCAGACCTCAGCAGGTACTGTTTGTATGATTTTAGGCAAAAAATCAGTGCTTTAAGCACTTCTTTCTAAAATAAAGTATATAAAAATAAAAAGATACATTGGCATATTCCTAGTGAAATCCAAAAATCTTCCCTGTCCCCTTAAGTGACCATTATGTATGTGAGAGTTGAAGTTTTAAAGGGACATGGAACCACACGCGTTTCATGAATTTCAAAAAGCAAGTTTTAAACATTACCATTTGTTGCATGAAAAAAAAAAAAACTTCCTTTAAACTTAGAGGAAATGCAGTGGATTCTGTAGTCTCACTGACATACAGCTATGATTTAATACTGCTTATTGACTGATAGGTCAGAATCATTAAACATCTAAATAAATAAGACTTTTTGTATATATATATATATATATATATATATATATATATATATATATATATATATATATTATATATTCATTGTCAGATTGTTGAGACCCATGCAGTGATGAAAAGATGTGTCCTTGGACATGGGGGTCGAAATTAACAATGTAGTGCTTGTTGAAAGCCAAAAAAGTGTTACCCTGGACATGGGCAAGAAAGCTGCTTGGTACATAAGGGCCAAAAATCTGCAAAATAAGGCTTGGGGAAGCCAAAAGACAAGAAATCAACAAGAAACACCATCCAAGTACAGACTCAAAAACAAAGTGAAATATATAAAAAGCAAAGCACTGGGTTGGATTTTACACAAACCAACACTCACTCGCATACAGCACTGTTTCAAGCTATTGGCTATCATCAGTGTGAGGCAGATTCTGGTTTGTGCAGTAGATTTTTGCAGGACTGAGTATTCCACAATGATAATTTATTATATGTATGTGAGTGATTCTTGGTTTGTGCAAAATCCAACCCGGTGCTTTGCTTAAAAGCTGTTTAACACCGTGGGCATATGCTTTAAGGGAGCAATGTATAAAATTGCTATTTTTAGATTGAAAGAGTGAGGTACATTGTATTCTCATTTGCATGTCCCCACCTTTTAGACATTCAAATGAGCTTACTAAGTTATTATCTATTTTCTGTACTCTGTACGGTGGAGAGCTTTTCTCGCTCTAGTGCTCACTATATACTAATGATTATATATATATATATATATATATATATATATATATATATATATACACATATTTCCTGTTTGCCTACAAACCTACACTTTTATTTATTTTAAACATTGTAAACGCCTTCCGTATATTAGACGGTCAAGGGGTATTCTATAAATATGACACTGAAGAATTTTATTTCTAGGCTCCAGTCACCCATCATTCCAGAATTAATTTTAGGTTAACACCAGGAAGACTCATGCCAAGTTGATAACACACTACCTCTCAAATGCAATGTATATGTTCACAACTAACACCAGCCCTTCTCTAAATCAACCATGTGTGAAACCTCAAAACCACACTGGTTTACTCTTAAGTTGTCCTTGATTTCCACTGAATCCACTCTTCATCTAAAAGGGTTTAAGCAAAATTCACTAACAGCTCATTCAGTCCTCATACAAAAACATGGATGCGTACTATGACAGCCAGTTTCTGGCTTCTTTGCACTGTTTTTGGATACTTTAGACTCACTTAACAATATCCATGAGTCAAGTAGCGACGTATACATATTCACAGTAAGAAGTGGCTGTAGGCAAATCCTGTGAATGAACAGTGCTCTAGCCATGGATGATTTCCTACCCATATAGCCAGGGGCAATGGGAATTCATGGGAATCTCTGGTGTTCTACTTCATAAACCACTAAATGCAAATGCACAAAAAATGCAATAAAGTACAACTGCAATATCTCAGTTAGTAATGAGATTTTGATGCAATCAGCTAGTATTATACCTGCTCTTTCCTCCTGCTTGCTGGACCATTTGTAGAATTTCCTGTCCTGCTAATTATTTTCCATATCACAGGAAGAGAACTGAGATGCTATCAGAAGGTTTAAGCCACTGTGTATGAAAAGTATCTTAATATCTATATACACTTGACCTGTAATTTAAGATCAGAGATGATGTGTATAGAAATATGCACATCTCTACATAAAGTGTTAAATAGAACGCTTGTCTTTGAGATTGTTGGATGATTTAAACTAGCCATATACTGTACCAACCATCTTATATAAAACCAACAAATTCTTGAGATATACACGTTTTTCTTTGTATGAGCCAGTATACTTAATTGTGGTACAGTGCACTTAAAAAAAACATTGTAGTTTGGGCAAAACTGCATTATTGAGAAGTATGCAACTAATTAGAACAAATTAATTAGTAAGCGAGCAAATTTAGTTTTATTATTAGTAGATAAGACTTTAATTAACTTAATATATATCTTGCTTTATGAAATAGAACACAAGAGAGTCAATGAAGGTTAATGTTAATTTTCCAGTGCTGCAAATGAAATATACCCAGTGCCCCAGCTTATATGACAAGTGGGAAACTTAAATTAGAAACCATTGAAAGTTTACGATTTTTGGTCCTTTCAGAGCTTATCATCAAACATTTTGAGAGCAGCTGGAGGAATAATCAGATTATATAAAAACTCAGTGAAATATGTGTTTTAAAAATTCCAAAAACTGGTGTTCAGTGGTCTGTTTGGTGGCGCTTCTAAACCTTTTTCCTGTGTTTTTAGTTTGTTGCGTTAAACTTTTAGGATGTCACTCCCTCAATCTATTGGCCCTCACTAAAACCTGGCTCTCCTCTTCAGAGTCTACCTCCCCTGCAGCACTCTGTCATGGTGGTTTCCACCTCAGTCACACTCCTAGACCTGGGAACAAATAAGGTGGTGGTGTCGGTGTATTACTTTTCACTCGCTATACATTTCACCTCATACCCCCTGTTCCATCCCTTCAACTCTCATATTTTGACGTTCACACTACCAACTATCTATCGCCCGCCTGGACCACCCTCTCAATTTCGTGATCACTTTTCTGCCTGGCTCTATCATTTTCTCTTCTCAAACGTTCCTTCACTTGTACTTGGCGATTTCAACATTGCCATCGACACTCCCACCTCCCCGGCAGCAGCCAAACTACTTGCACACACCTCTTCCCTCAGCCTCTCACAACAGATTCCTCAACTCACCATGCTGGACACTGTCTGAATCTTATTTTCACCAATCCCAGCATCACCTCCAACCTAGTCATCCACCCACTCCATCTATCGCTTCTTAACATTCAACCTCACCACACCATCCTCTCACTACCTTTATTCAAACCCGACCACCATTACCCATAGAAACCTGCTAGCACTTGATCCACAACAGCTCTCCACTGTGCTACAAACCCTTCTGAGCCCCATCACTAACCTCAACTGCCCTAACACTGCCACCTCACACTACAACTCTACTCTTTCTTCCAGCCTTGACACCATTGCCCCCATAACCACACGAAGAAGCCCTCGCTCTCATCCACAGCCATGGCACACTACACAAACATTCAGAGGTGCTCCCGCACTGCTGAAAGACTATGGAGGAAATCACGCACTACAGCAGATTTTCTGTTTGACACTTTCAATACTCTCCTACGCCCACCAACTCCTCCGGTCTCTTCCTGTCTGACAGCTGAAGACTTTTCCAACCATTTTATGCATAAAATTGACAACATCCGCAATGAACTCTCCTCTCATCGTAGCTCACAGACTCCATCCTCTCAACTAACTGACAACACCCAGCCTTCTCCCTTCTCCAATCCCACTGCCACTATGAACTGCTTTGATCCTGCAACAGAGGATGAAGTCTCCAGCCTACTATCATCCTCTCGCCTTACTACCTGTCCTCTGGATTCTTTCCATCACAGCTCATGCCTCCCCTCTCGGCCACACTAACCCCAGCTCTCACACACCTCTTCAACCTTTCCATAAATACTGGCATGTTTCCATCTTCTCTAAAACATGCCATAATTACACCCATTCTTAAGAAACCCTCATGTAACTCTGATGTTGCATCTAACTACCGCCCTATCTCTCTACTTCCCCTGGCTTCCAAACTACTGGAGCGGCTCGTCTTCAACCACTGTGCCAGCTTCATTTCTTCTAACTCCCTTCTTGACATCTTCCAATCCGGCTTCCGGCCCCAACATTCAAATGAGCCGGCTTTCACCAAGGACACTAATGACCTGCTCACCGCAAAGTCAAAAGGTCACTTTTCTATACTTATTCTGGATCTCCCTACTGCCTTTGACGCAGTCGACCATCCACTTCTATTCCAGATCCTCTCCTTCCTCGGCATTCGAGACACTTCTCTCTCGTGGTTCTCATCATACCTACAAAATGGAACATTTAGCGTCTCCTTCTCTGGCGCCTCTTCTTCTCCTCACCCTCTGTCTGTTGGCCTACCCCAAGGTTCAGTCCTAGGCCCCCTTCTCCATCTATACATCCTCTCTTGGTTCCCTTATAAACTCCTTTGGGTTTCAGTATCATCTCTATGCAGATGACACTCAAATCTACCTCTCAGCACCAAATCTATCACCCTCTCTTCTAACAAGCTTCCAACTGCTCCTCTAGTATATCCTCTTGGATGTCCACCCACCATCTCAAACTCAACATGTCTTAGGCCAAACTCCTAATCTTCCCACCCTCTACTACAGCATCAATTCCTCACATCTCTCTCACTGTCAACCATGCAACATCCCTCCCACCTCCCAAGCCAGTTGCCTTGAAGTTCTACTGGATCTTGCCCTCTCTCATCCCCCACATACAGTCACTAACAAAATCTTGACTTCTCCATCTAAAAAACAATTCCAAAATACGTCACTACCTTACACAAGACACAATCAAGATTCAAAATACACTCTCTCGTCATTTCTCGTCTTGACTACTGCAACTCACTTCTTGCTGGCCTGCACACCACCAGTCTTTCCTCACTTCAATCCATAATGAACTCTTTCGCTAGACTCATCTAACGTGCACAAAGTTCATTGTCGGCAGCACCTCTCTGTCAATCACTCCACTGGCTTCCTTGGCCTCCAGAATAAAATTTAAAATCATGACCCTTACAAAGTCGTCAACAACAGCACACCACCTAACATCTCTGCTCTCATCTCCAAACACCCCACCCTCCCTCTTCTTCTACTAACAACCTTCTTCTTTCTACCACTCTTGTCACCTCCTCTCACTCCCGCCTTCAGGACTTTTCACGTCCTGCCCATATTCTCTGAAACTCCTTACCTCGCTCAACAAGACTATCCTGCTGCCTCAAAACCTTCAAAACCTCACTAAAAACTCATATGTTTAAAGAAGCCTATCACCTTCCTTCCTAACACACAACTCTTCTCTCAGCATCCTGCACCACACACTAAACATTTACAGCCTTATTAAATTTGGCTTATATAGAGCTCTTTTCAATTGAACAAATCAGAATTTATTAAGGCTGTTAGAGATAGTACGTATGCGCGTTTTCAATCTTGCATAGCGCTTGGGGAAAGCACTATGGACAACGGATTCTAAGCTCAAAAACCCTCCATTGCAGTGTTTAATATTGAATATCTATTTGCCTGAAAATTAACTTATGTATAGCGATACAGAATATGTTATTACAATAATAATATTATTAAAAGATAATTTATTTATCAGGTTGTCAGTCCCTGAAATATTATTCACAAGCAAACATTTAAAATCTAAAAGTGTCTGAATATTGCAACTAGCAGTAAATTTAAAATGTAAAAAACTTTGCTATTTGGTATATTTTTTGAAGAAAAATACAACAACATATATTAGGAAATATTAATACTCATTTAAAAAAAAAAACTACTAAAATACCTTTTTTTTTAAATAATGCCAAACATCAAAATGTGAAACAAAACCATCTTTGTCTTAAACAATTGTAATATTAAAAAGTGACAGGATCAATACCCATTACCATCAGTTAGTTAGTATTAAAAAATGGATTTCCTGTCAAAAATCACTACACGAACACACTGGCCAACAACAAATCTAGTGTAGAAATCTGTCAGCTGTCAATGCTAAATCAATTTAAACAATGTAAAACATTTAAATAATACAGAGAAATATTGTTTATTCAATATGAATCTTCCAATTAATCTTACTAAGCTGATTTTAATAGAAATCAGGCTTAAAAAGTTGGCAAGTACTTGCCAGACAGACAAACCAGGGAAACGTATGTTGGGTAGATTCACTATGATTAGCTGCAATATATCACAGTGTTCTTCAGCAGATCCCTTCATGTTATTCACTAACATTAATGGATTCAATTTATATCTGCAATGAGGTCACTAATTCTCCACACACATACAGCATGAAGAGCTATTTAGTAATGAGTAGGAGCAATGTCAATTTTATTAAATTTATACTGCAATTTGCTAGAATAACTAGAAAGGTTATCAATATGTTATTATTGATTTATATTTATATTATAAAAGCATGCAGTGAATATGAAATCAGCAGTTGGACTTTAATTTACTGAATATAGGGCTCCAGCATCCAGGGAACAAGGAGCCAGAGTCTTCTAAAATGTTGCTTCTGGCTCTTAAAATTTTGAGTTACTTTACACATATTTAAAGGGACATGGGATTTTTTTTTTGTTGCCTCAGAAAGCGGGTGTTTGATGTATCAAATTGTGTTTGTCTTTTTTTTCAAATAAAGTTTCAGCGCCCAAAATCATATACAGAAGTTTAACTTCTCTTGAGGGCCAGCCAATGAGATCTACAGATTAAAGTATGATGCATTTCCACTTCAATGAAATTTAAACAGGTTTTACTTTATTTTCTCATGCAATAACATTACATTTATAATGTTTAAATGTTTAATGTTTAAACGTGCTATATAATGCTATATAATAAAAATATGATATAAAAATGTAAAAAAAATAAATAAATTGTGATTTCATGAAAAAAAGTGCATTATTGCAGTGTATACTTTGTGGCAAACTTGGTGAAGGGGCACTTGAACACAATGCAAGACAATAGAGTAGAAATGGATAATTCAGCAGCAGAAACTATCTGAGAATATAAACCATATTAAGTTATTAAAGGTACTTTTGTTGGAAACAAGTGTTTTAATGTAATACTTGTTCCTCATTTATCCCTCATTTACACAATTAAAGCATGCAGAAAAATTAAGTATGTTTTCAGGGTCTTCAAAATTTAGGATTTTCTCTAAAAATAGTTTCATGTCCATAGCTTACACATCTGCTAATGTTGTTCGTTTGTTACATACTTTATTTCTTAAAATACAGTGGCCCTTTGATACAAATTACTGCAACTAATTATAAAAGCATTATCTTCTGCATAATAACGGAAGCAAAAAATAAAGTAAAATAAAAATAAAGTAAGTAAAAATAACATTGATTTTCTAGTGGTGGACTTTATTGAGACATATCAATGATACTAATCATATGTGTTTAAATAAAAAATGTTAAAAACTCAACATTTTGAGTTATCCTCACTCATTTATCACAAGCTGTGTCACTGATATCAGTGGACTCAAAAAACTGCTCACTCTTCCGTGACTGTTCAATTTTTGTAGGGCTAAAACGGCAAAATGACATATGGATCATCAGAGGTTGACAGCATCGGAGATTAAAAAAGTTATACTGCTGTAAATATCACTGAGAGTCACCATAGCAGAAAATAAAGTAGAAAATAGGTTTTCAAATGGCAAAATGCACTAGTTCTCTAAAGTCTAGAAAAGGGATCAGAATTCAAACTATTTTAAACTTGCTACTTACCCTTTAAAATAAGCCAGAAGCACTGCTGAAATTAAATTTATGCAAACAAAAAGCATAATTGCAACTGATTTTAAAGTTAATATAGAAGTAAGAGTTATTTTATGTATAAATTGAAGGGACGCGGACAGTGCCGGATCTACCTTTTTGGACAGTGAAGTGGAGGAGCCCCTGCGAGTGAGTATGCAAGGTGTGCACGGACCTATTTTTGCCTTTTCTGTGCGTGTAATTTCCCTTTCCTATTGTAACTCTCTTGTTCTCAGTGGTTACCTCCTAGTAGCCAGTCTATGAACTGCTGCATTTCATTTTTTTAAGCCTCACAGAGCAGCCCCACAGAAAGAAGTAAGAGTTATTTTTATCTATGGATTAAAGGGACACAGAATATTATAGTTTTTTCATGCATTTAAAAAAAAAATCATTCATCATTCATCAGAAATGCAGAGCATGTAGATCTCATTGGCTGACAGAGGGTAAGCCCCCAAAAGCAGTCAAAACCCTGAATTGAGTTTTGAACACTGAAGCCTTCATTTGAAAAAAAAAAACACACACTCTGACACATTATCAATTACCCTCTTTCTGATGTGACAAAGAAAAAAAAAATATTTCCATGTCCCTTTAACTGAAAAAGCCACCTTCTGAGGGAATAGCTTTTTTTCAAGTAATTAGTAGTAGTGGGTGATAAAAAAGAAAAGCATTCCCAGATGAAAAAAATATAATGAGAGAAGCATTGAGAAATTTAATGTAATTGTTTGGTTGTTAAACATCTGTCACTATTACAATTATTTCCAACTGACAAGCTCTTTTTCTTTATGAACCCCACTGTTAATCCTAATATATTGCTGTTGATAATGTAATTAGTTAAGATTATTGATCTTATACATACAATAAATAACTTTTGTTTTTAAAATTACAATCAATTGCAATAATGTTTATTTTTATAAGTACTTTTTAATTCTTCAATAAATTGGACTTTCTCATTGTTGCCTTACATCTGAGGATGTTATAAATTGACTAAGTAAATTATTTGTCTCCCATTTGTAGTTCAATAATATATTTGGTTTTGGTTTATTCTCTTTCAAAAAATATTTCCCACTAAACGTGTCTAAATGAAAACAGTCTGTAGATATAAATGTACAGTGTAAGACAAGATGTGCTGGATACTTACAGCGTCGTTCTGCGCCCTCAAGGCATTTCTTTGAGTATTTGTAGAAATATATTTCAAAGCCTCAATATTACACATTGTATATTTTCCTTGGATAACTTTGATATTTGTGGTAGGAGATTTAGTGTAATTATAATCACTGGTCTGCACCAGGGAGCTATTGATACTCAATCACCAAAGTAACTACAAAGGGAATACAGTGGTAACCGAGCAAAAACAGACATTTTAATGGAAAAACTCATCTACTGTTCTCTTTTGAAGGACTTGACATTGGGCAAAACATTTTTTATAAAGTAAAAAAAAATATTCTGCCTTACATTTTAATTATTGAGTTTGATTTGGCTTTACTGTATGGAAACATTTTGTCAACAGGATTGGACATCTGGGAAGAACCCAGGAGTCAGATATCTCGATTCAGTTCTATTAAAAGACTGTCAAACCTAAGTAGAACAGCAACTCACAGTAACACTCCCAATGACACTTCAGTCCAAGAAGCAATCAAAGATGGAAGTGCATGACAGAGTCTATTTTTATTTGTTTTTTCTCTAAAATGCTTTTATGCTCATGTCGTGCCCAGGGCCAGACTGGACTGTTTTTGAATGTGGCCTGGGCCTGGGCTGGCCAGAGTTATTGTTATAGTTATGTATTTTGTATTACTTTTGGTTAAAATGACAAATACATTGTATGTATTTTGATTATGTTACAGTGTGGTTATCTGGTGATGACTCAATCGGACCCACCTAAATAAACAATCACAGGGGATCTTGGGCTGATAAAACAGTGTTGACAGCAAATGGTTATAGTTAATATAATCACCAGGATAGCCTTAAGGGCCTGAGTTCATCAGATGTACAAGGTTTCCCAGTAAGCAGGGGCAGCATATTATGTTAATTCGTCCCTCTTCTATGTACCTAAGGATTGGGCTTACTATAATTGGCCAGTCTTTGTGCCAGATTGTATAAAATGTGACAATTAAAAAAGGTATGACAGTTGTGTCTGGATTTACATAAACAAGGTGTAAGTGTCATTCTGTGCAGTAATCCTAATTCTAAGGGATTATATGGTGTTCCTGATATCCTTGAATCAAGCTCCTGGTCATGGTACTTGGGTTTGGTCCATCTTCTGCTATCAGAGGTGTAAAAGGACCACACGATTCTGCTGGATAGGTTGGAACCAGGTTCTTACAAAGTCCAATTGAAGTAGCAGATTGTGACAGCTCAGTTTACATAGCTCTAAGGTTTTTAGTTTGTTACATGTTGTCATGTTGAGCTGTCAGTCAGACTTTCTGAATCACACACAAGTAGATTTGCATTTTTTGTTATTGAAAAATATTTGTCTGGGATTACTGATTAGCCCGAGGCATCAGGTTTATTATCTTCAGTGCAATCCCATTGGTCTGACCATGCCTTGTCTACTTTTGCACAGCACACTGCACTCAAGACAATGGATGCAATAACTTATCAATATAACAAATGGCAAAGGTATCTCATTAGCAAAAGATATGCATTTCTTTGGGTGAATCAGAAAGGCTGACTGACAGCTCAAAATAGCAAACTTTAATGTTAGTTTACTGTAACAAAATTTTTTTTTTTTTAAATAACATTCAATTGATAAAGTGCTTATTACCTAAAGTTTTAAGTTATACCATATTTAGAACCCCAACGGCACCATTTTAATGGTGGAAGTTATAGAAACATAAATAACTACTATAACATTGATACAAATTAAAAGGCACACAGCTGCTGAAATGTATAGTCAGGTAAGCTTGTCTTAAAAAAAAAAAAATATATTATATGTCAATGTATAATTTCAAACGTCTCATGTATTTAGTACACTCCTTGAAAATCTTGAATCTTTCTATATAATGACATTTATAAAGCCCTATTAGATGCATGTTAGATAGCCTTAAAATGTAATCACCTGCTTCTTTTAGATTTGAAAATATAATGAAATATTGATCCGCAATCTCAGCTTCTTATACTGACAAAAATCTGATGTAAAATTTGACCTTTCCTTTATCCCAAAGAGGTCTACCAGGTTTATTTTTTCTATTAAAATTGTTGTTTAAAGAGTTTATTTATATGCACATTGTAATAACTATTGTTTTTTAACTTGATTTAGACATTCAAATATGAACACAAATGTACTGTTTATTTACTATACTTATACATATATATCACATATATATAGTTGTTGTAAGTGTGAGTTTGTCGGTCACGCTATGTTAGAAATTATGGTCTGGTAAACTCGCAATTCCGACAACTATGCGCTGCGGTTTGTGCATGCACATTGCGCTGCAGGAGATGGTGAGGTGGAAAGAAGATACAAGGAAGGGGGAAAGGAGACACAAGGGGGACCTGGGGGGGGGGGAGGATACCATAATGGGGGACCACGTGGTCGGGCGTGCGATCGCATGGCGCACACACAGATGGCGCTGATGAAACGTGCAAGGTCCAGAACCCTTGTTGGGATCCACTGAACCTAAAAATGGCTGCTATGAAACCCAACAATTAATGCCCTATTTCCCAAAATGCCTCTCTACAGTCTATAACAAGCCTTCAGCATGTGTAAAAAGGGGCAAATACTTAAAACCTCTACCTATGACCTTTTTTCAAGGACACCACAATGTTTTCCAGTTTTCCACAGAGGGCAACCTGTAGGGATAATCGAGTCATGAAACATCTGACTACACACCATGGAACCCAAGAATTGCTACAGTTTGGGTAACACCAGATTAGTGAATAGGGAAGCTAACTTCTCCATAAAGAAATATCTAATCCTTAGGCCAAAGTCATCCCTGTACAGTCCAAAGTGGAAGAAATGCTTCACAGACTCTGGAATTCTGAATATTCCCTTTTTGCCTTTACCTTCAATCCACAGACAAAAACAAACAACTTGAGAGAGAAATAAAAGATGGAAAACAAAAATGTCAGCACAATCTCTGGGCCCTTCCCCCTCCTCACAATTTTGTAGGGGGGATGGAAATATCAGTAAAACAAACAGTCTGCTTAGGGAGCAGCAGGCCCTGCAACAACATAATACACTCCTACATTAATCCCTCTTTGTGGAGGGGCTTAGAGAACATAGCAATAGTGTCTCATGCTGGATTGTGCACTGGGGAAGGGGCTCGGGGTAGTAGGATCAGCTCTGCATACCACGCTGGCTCCAGCTTTATAGAGGAGCATGCAACAGGTGCCACCCTGCTTGGAAATTGCATCAAAGCAGAAATAGACATCATCTAAAATACAGCAAGCAGAGCCAAGGAGACAGTTGTGTGGCTTAAAGGATCCTTGGAACTGCCAAATTTCTACCATGCAAGTAAATGAGCATGTTTTAAACACTTAATTTATATGCCTGAAAAATTATCTTACATTTTGAATATTTATTTTACAGGACAACTAACAACATCAGCAGCTGTTTAAGCCGAGAGTATAAAAGCATTTTAGAGAAAATCATGAGCTGCTAGTCACAGTATTTTGAGCAGGAGGGTTATCCTACTGTGCTTACTCTTTCTTTGAGTTCTGAACAGAGATCTTATCTGAATCGGGTACAGCTAACCTGAATATAACAGAAATGCAAGGCTGTATTTACAGTGCCTTGCAAAAGTATTCACCCCCTTGACTTTTTACCTATTTTGTTACATTACAACCTTAAGTTCAATGTTTTGTTAATCTGATTTGTATGTGATGGATCAGAACACAATAGTCTAAGTTGGTGAAGTGAAATGAGAAAAATATATACATAAAACTATTTTTTAGAAATAGAAAACAGAAAATTGGCATGTGCGTATGTATTCACCCCCTTTGTTATGAAGCCCATAAAAAGCTCTGGTGCAACCAATTACCTTCAGAAGTCACATAATTAGTGAAATGATGTCCACCTGTGTGCAATCTAAGTGTCACATGATCTGTCATTACATATAGACACCTTTTTTGAAAGGCCCCAGAGGCTGCAACGCCTAAGCAAGAGGCACCACTAATCACCAATCAACACTGCCATGAAGACCAAGGAACTCTCCAAACAAGTAAGGGACAATGTTGTTGAGAAGTACAAGTCAGGGTTAGGTTATAAAAAAATATCCAAATCTTTGATGATCCCCAGGAGCACCATCAAATCTATCATAACCAAATGGAAAGAACATGGCACAACAGCAAACCTGCCAAGAGAGGGCCGCCCACCAAAACTCATGGACCGGGCAAGGAGGGCATTAATAAGAGAGGCAGCACAGAGACCTAAGGTAACCCTGGAGGAGCTGCAGAGACTGGAGTATCTGTACACAGAACAACAATAAGCAGTGTGCTCCATAGAGTTGGGCTTTATGGCAGAGTGGCCAGAAGAAAGCCATTACCTTCAGCAAAAAACTAAATGGCACATTTTGTGTTTGCGAAAAGGCATGTGAGAGACTCCCAAAATGTATGGAGGAAGGTGCCCTGGTCTGATGAGACTAAAATTGAACTTTGCAGCCATCAAAGAAAACGCTATGTCTGGCGCAAACCCAACACATCACATCACCCAAAGAACACCATCCCCACAGTGAAACATGGTGGTGGCAGCATCATGCTGTGGGGATGTTTGTCAGAAGCCGGGAATGGGAAACTGGTCAGAGTTGAGGGAAAGATGGATGGTGCTAAACACAGGGATATTCTTGAGCAAAACCTGTACCACTCAGTGCGTGATTTGAGGTTAGGACGGAGGTTCACCTTCCAACAGGACAATGACCCCAAACACACTGCTAAAGCAACACTTGAGTGGTTTAAGGGGAAACATGTAAATGTGTTGGAATGGCCTAGTCAAATCCCAGACCTCAATCCAATAGAAAATCTTTGTTCAGACTTAAAGATTGCTGTTCACAAGCGCAAACCATCCAACTTGAAGGAGCTGGAGCAGTTTTGAAAGCAGGAATGGGTAAAAATCCCAGTGGTAAGATGTGGCAAGCTCATAGAGACTTATCCAAAGCGACCTGGAGCTGTAATTGCTGCAAAAGGGGATTTACAAAGTATTGACTTTAGGGGGGTGAATAGTTATGCACATTGACTTTTTCTGTTATTTTGTCCTATTTGTTGTCTGCTTCACAATAATAAAAAAAAAACATCTTCAAAGTTGTGGGCATGTTCTGTAAATTAAATGATGCAAATCCCCAAACAATGCATGTTAATTCCAGGTTGTGAGGCAACAAAACAAGAAAAATGCCAATGGGGGTGAATACTTTTGCAAGGCATTGTATTTATTTTAAACTATATCAAAGATTTTGCTCATTATCAAGTCAAGTTCTTCAAAACAACATACTATAAATAAGTCACTTCATGTCAGATTGGACTGACTTTTACTGTACTTATCAATACTATCTTGAGTAATTAAACCCTGTAAACTGAATTTAACCTCACACCCAAGTCTCCCTTGTTCTTTGTATAAAGTCAGGACAGGGGAGAAAGAAGGGATTCCATTAACAACCTCTCTCTGTTCTATTAATGTCAGTTTCATAAACATCACAATACTATTTATGTAATGTGTGAAAGAAAATATGTGATTTATTAGTCCCAATGATACAAAACACACAACATAATGAGTAGGGCAGTATTATTAATAAGATTCTGTAGCTTTTATATTTCTCAATTGGAAAATACATTTTTACTTCTTGCTTTTCCTAGAATTGCAATTTTGGCCATCTATCCAAAGGCAAAGTTACAAAATTAGGATTAAAAAAAAAAATGGTATTGGCCTAGTGGACAAACCAATGACCAACATTGTTTCCATCCACTTAGATTCCACCCCCGTGATAGGTATGACCATGACTCCAAAGGGTAATTATACATTCATAGCAGTTTATTCTGCTATTGGATATTATTTTTTAAAATAAGAAACATTAGCAAGTACAAAATAAATTAGGTGCCAACAGTGCCATTTTAGGAGCCAAAGCTCCCTCGCTCCCAGTATTTTTTCAAATCCTAGCCTATAGTAAGTTAATCAAAACTTTGCAATACACATTGTTTAAAAAATGTAGTTTTCTTAGTGCAATCTTACTTGGAAAACTGCACTTTTACCTCTGATCAAAGGTCTTTCTCCTGCCTGTAAAAAGTGTATCTTTGAAAATGATTCTATAACTAATGTAAACTGTTGACAAAATGTCCATTCATCTTAGACTAACAGACACAATACCAATTTTATGAACCTGACTTTCAAGTCGCTATATACCACTATTTACTGTAAGAGATGTGGTAGTCGGTACTACATTGCTGGGCTTGTTGAAAGAGTGGGGCAAGGTGCAAATTAAACACATGTCTGAAGTTATGTATGTCTATTAAAGGGACACTGAAATAATGTTTTTCATTGTCGCATCAAAAAAAGGGTATTTGCTAAAGTGCCACAGTGTGTTTACTTTTTCAAATAAAAGTCTCAGAGCACAAACACCTACTCTGAAGTTTAAGTCCTCTTGAGGGCTTGCCCATGGCCAGCCAATTATATCTCCATCTAAAGTATGCTCTCTGCATATCCTCAGTTTCAATTACGGTACATTTAAACAGGTTTTACTTATTATTGTTTCATGCAAAAGACAACTTCATCACTACCACCCTCATCACTATAATAGTTGTGGACCAAGAACGTTGGTCATGGCAGGGCTGGTGGTCATGTATGAGGCCCGCAGGGCCGCAGCAGCGAGCGTCACAAAGCGAGGAGAGCCGTCGACCACAATCCTTGCAAAGCCAGGCGAGCAGTTGAGGCACGCCACTGTGAGGCCAGCTGTGAGACTTTTAGGCCTGCACCAAGAATGTTGCTCATCGCGAGGCCCGAAGCACATAATTTGCCCGAACCACGCAACTGCAATCGCGAATCCCGCAGGACTTAGGACCGAAGCATGTAAAACGCCTGAACCACGAAACTGCAAAGACCACCAAAAAACCACAATTATGCCTCAAATTCACTTACACACACAGCACAGTGGTGAGTCAGGGAGCCTGTGAGTGAGGTTGCAAGTGAATTTGAGGCATATTTGGCATTTTTTCAGGATCGGAAATCAGCTAAGCGAGAACAAAAATGGCTGCCGAAAAAACGCAACACAACGAAAACGAGACCGAAGGATGTAAAACTAGCCCGAGGGACGTAAAAGTAGCTGTAGGACGTAAAAACGAGCCCTAAGCAGTAACACTTTACGCAAGCCAGTAACACAACCCAGCAGAGTAACACTCAAGAGTGACGCCTAAGTACACAGGGTGAGAGGCTTGGATTGAGCGCCAAAGACGCTCATTGCGAGCCACCAGATGAGCGCCAAAGGTGCTCATCGTGGGGCTCGCAAGGAGCGCAGAAGGTGATCATTGCAAAGCAGGAAAGTTGCGCATTACAATCAGTGTCGAAGGAGCTCAGCACGGGGCTCGCGATGAGCGCCAAAGGTGCTCAGAGGGCCCATAGCCTTGCATTCTGTGGCAAACAGCATTGCCAGGCTTACAATTTTACTCCCGTAATTTTTGCAGGGCAATTTCCTAGTCATGACATAACAGGTTGTAGAGAGAAACGCCTCAGCTGAAAGCTTTCACACTCATTTTCAAAGTTACTTTGTTACTTAATTTTTTTATTTTTCAACACATTTTTACAAATTAATACCTTAATCATGCAAATTTACTTTTACATGTGGTCCTTTTACATACCATGCACCAACTCCATTGTCATTGGCTTTCAATTTGTGAAATTCAATCATCCTATTGTGCTTTTTTTAAAGCTGTCTGTTCTCAAGAAATAAAAGGAGCAAACTTCTTAAAACACATAAGTATTATATTTGCATAAGCTCTTTAGAATACTGTTGTTACAAACTACATAGTGTATTTTGGGTATAAACCAGTGATTAATTCACTTAGTATCTATCTTTATATATAAAACAACATAATCCTCCACCGATTCACAATTCAACCGCTGCATTATATATAAATATAGAATTCCAAGGGGAAGACATCTGAAGGGGGTACAGGATAGCTCAAGGTGCAAAAGATGTCTTAGTTCAGTAGTTTATTTTATAGACTTAGCAGAATTGATAAAAATATCATAACCCTGTGGCTATTGAACTTATCAGCTAGATAAAAAGAAGATTGAGGTTTAAAAGAATGGAGGACGGTGAACGTGATTCAAGTCACAGTGTCAGCTCCTTGTGACCTGGGGAATGTCACACAATCGCCCTGTGCTAAAGGTGACAAGCTTAGAGAGAGAGGTCTGCAATTTGTATACATCACATGACATACACTATGAGTGCTATAGCCCAAATAAATGTTACAAAAACATAATTCAGATTGATTCACTAAGCATTACCAAGACTGCAATGACCATTTCCCCCATAAGAAATAGTTGTTGCAGCCTTCCACAAAGCACATTTCAGTCACTGTAGTGCTTAGTAAATCTAGCCCAATGTGTTTGAGTTCTGTTATATCTGAAGACTGGTTCTTACTCAGTGTACTAATACACAATATCCTAGCTGACTGTGTCTCAGGAACAGGTCTAGGAGTTTGTGGGGGTAATGAGTCTGAAAGACACTGAGGTGGTAGGGGGGTCAATAAGAGGAGATAGATGATCCATGATAAAATGAAATATCGGTCATAAAGGGAGGATGACAACTCATAACTACTCTGCTTTATACTGTAGCTAACCTTACATGAACCTGCATCTTCCAATCATGGGAGCCCTTTTTTGGATAAACTCTACAGTCTCTAAGTATAAAGAGGTTACTATGGGCTATATTCTATTAGCTACTTACAAATGCCTTGAAGTCATAAATTTGGCTTTGTGTGTTGTTTCTTTCGGGTTAGGTTTAGAGGGTTAGGATTAGGGCTGGTAAGTGGTGTAGGGGGTTAGGGTTAGGAAGTTACTTTTAGAGGGTTAGGGTTAGGCTAAGAGGGTTAGGGCCGACAAGGGTGTAGGGGGTTGGGGGGGTAAGTGGTGTAGGGAGTTAGGGTTAGTGCCGGCAAGGGGTGTAGTGGGTTAGGGGCTTAGGTTTAGGGCCGGTAACTGGTGAAGGGGGTTACGATTAGGGCCGGCAAGGAGTGTAGGGGTGTCCACGCCCGGGACACCAGGAGGCTTCCAGTGCGGTGCGTGCACATAACAGGGTAGATACAAATATTGTAAGCTAATACTGTTGGTTTCAGCTTTATGCAAAATCATATTCCATTGGTGAAGTCCTTCAGTTGTCGCATATAAAAAGAAGCAAGAGGTGCCACAAAGACAAAAGTTTGAGAACCACTATCCTAAACCAGT
The DNA here is from genome assembly GCA_027410445.1 of Discoglossus pictus. Lineage (NCBI taxonomy): Eukaryota > Metazoa > Chordata > Amphibia > Anura > Alytidae > Discoglossus > Discoglossus pictus. Next base: position 217,301,837 of record CM050163.1, on the reverse strand, counting down.
GGTTCCCAACAGCCAGTCCTAGGACCTGAAGGGATAAGGAGAGACTAATACTAATCATATCACTACCACTAGTCACCATTATAGACAGGTTATTAAGTAACACATCTGCAGTTAAAACTTACCCTATTCAAATCAGTGCAAAACTAAATGAAAATGTTGTCACACGTAGTATCACCATGTTCAAAATGTTTTGTATCTCAAAGCCAGTCCCCATGAGCACTGGAAGGTAACCAGCCAGACCTTACATCAATACATGTTCAGAACCATAGTCCTAGAGGACAGTGATGTTTGGAATAGATATATAAACCCTCCAGGAACAGGAGGAATGGCTAATGAGATTCCTCTCTCTTAATGATGGCTAATTTAAAGGTGTGGGTAACAGATTGTGTCTCTTGGTAGTCTTGTGGCAACCACATTCCAGGTATTATCCGTGTTGATCTTGGTAGTTACATCCTGTAAGAGATGCAGGTGCTAGCTTTCCTGGAGCACTTTAATAAACCAAGGATCAAAGCATTCAGGGGTTAATAGTTCTTGGCTGGTAAAAAAAAGCAGCCAAAAGGTGAAATAACATTGCATATGATTTGCAAAGAAAAGGGTGCCACTAGAGACAACAGGAATATATTTCTGATAAATATAATTTGCAACTTCTGGTTACAGCACTACTCAATGCACTTACATTACAGAATACTGTGCTCTGCAGTTTTTCATATGGCAAATGCATTAATGCAAGGTGCTATCCATTAGTACTGCTATTGTAATAAGTATTGCAAGATAACAAAGAGTATAAAGTACTAATTGCACTATTGTCCCTGCTTTCCAAGAAAAAAAACCTTGGTGTTACTCAAGCTTTGGGTCTGCAAATAACTTTATATATGTCCACTAAAAGGTATCACTACAGCCAATGAAAATTACAGATTGGATTCTATGTTTTTTCTCCAGGTAAACATAACATAATGGTTTATTTGCTGTTCCAAATGCATCCTACTTACTGGATTCACATTAAAGAAACTAAAATATATGCACTATTGGAAAATGCATTAACTCAGCCACAATTATACCAAATTGATTTGTTGGTGTGCAATATTTCCTTATAATCTTTAGTGACTTATATTTCTCAACTTCCCAAAAAAAAATGCAAGCTTTATTTTTCAATCTCTCCCAAGCTGATAATAAATCACTGTGTTAACTGGAGAGAGAATAAATTAGCAAGAGGGAAACCTAGGTAATTTCTGAGAAGTGTTATAAAGATGGATTAAATAAACATAAGGAGTAATTTGAGTGTGTATTAAAGTGTGTGTGTATAAGATATATTTTATTATTTTTTAAATAAAAGGGAAACATAATATAAAAAATATATTTACAAGATGATTCAATTTCTAGTTATTTGCAGGCTTCCATTGTATGTATGTAGGTACAAATGTAAATATGTAGAATTACTGACATTTTTTAAGATTTACTTGTATGTAAATTGGACTTTTATGTATTTTGTTTTATGTGAATAAAGGGAAAAAAAAAAAAAAAATATATATATATATATATATATATATATATATATATATATATAAACTAAAATATGTATATGTACATATGCATATATAAATAGATAAACATAAATATATATATAGAATATATATATATATATATATATATATATATAAACTATAGATATGTACTGTATATAGATAGTTATATTGTGTTTAAATTATAGATAAAATACATTTTGCATTGCCTGTTAACCCTAGAATTGCAATAACTTAAACTAGATCTTGGAGAATGTCTTGTTCTTGAAAGATGTTACAGGAGTTAGGTTACCAAACAGCCCAGGGGAGGGAGGGCTCTGGGTTTTGAGCAAGTGCCCTGTCCTGCAGTAAAAGTTAGGTACTAGTTCTAAAATGGTTATCAAATTAGTGATATGATATATAAACAATAAATAACATATTATAGCATAGACTGACCTTCTGACAAATGAAGCAAAGATAACAATGCAAGGTATCCCAAAGCCAGAGGAAGCCACATTTTCAGGTAATCCATGCTGGAGAGATGAAGGGAATCCCCCAAACACAAACAAGCAAGATCCAAAGGTCAAGTAAAATAGTGGTTAGTTATCTGAGGACATCAGATTCCAGCCAGGTCTATTCTGCAGCAATCACAGGATGTTGGGGTCTCTGTCCATGATGAGAGGCATTGCTGCTATACAATCACAGCAGTGTAAGTGCATCCTCACTGTACAGATCCAGGCTGTGCAATCCCAGGCAGAGCAGATGCTGCCAGTCAGTGTGTGTGTGCCCTGTACTAGTTTAGATGAGCTGGTGCAAGGTGGACCTGATCCTGTGTATGTCAGCACAGCATGCTGGCCAGGATCACTCTCAGGGCAGCTGGGCTCCTCCTCCTGCTCTCAACTTTCCCTGCTCTCCTGGTGCACTCTTCTATCCCCCTCCCTCTCCTGGGACTGGCTGTCCTAGAAATAAAACTCCTTGCCTCAGGAGACTTGGGGCAGTGCTGTCCCCTCCTCTTTGCCAAAAAAGGGAGTCAGGGAGTTACCAACCAGAGCTATGCCCTGCAGCTACAGATACTCTCCTGAGCCTGTGCATGGAGCCCTGCAAGGCAAGTGCAGACTCACCCCCTCCATAAGCTGCAAATACCTTTTGCAAACACTCACTGGCAGGTAAAGGGTGCCATCTTTGGGCCCCTCTTACAATCCTCAATGCAGCAAATCCTGTGCTGAAATGCAATACAGAAACTATGTGCACTCAGCATATTCTAAATGATGAGATTAAAAAGCAATGCACAAAATGAGTGAATGTTTTACACATTTAAAAGTGGCTGCATAAAAATAAACACAATTGCAGTCGCTTGTAATTTTAAGTGGAAGTGTCTGAACATTGATATAAAAGTTAGCTATGTTATGTATGTACAGGTGAACCTTTCAGCACTGATTCGCTATAGCGCTCTTTTTCCTATTATTCCACGTTGAATGCTAAACCCAGCTATAACACTGTTTTTGAGCGCTGTTCGCTTTAAATCCTCAATCAGCATTATCTAATTCGCCATAGCGCTCAGACAGATATAATACCCGATGATCCCATGTGGATCGCTAAATGGGGTATTGCTGTATGTATTATTTTATGTTTTCATTAAAATAAGCAGTGGGATATTAAAAAAATAAGCTGGTAAAAAATGTAATAGAGACATTTAATAGATATATTTATATAGATTTGTTTAAATGTTAAATGTTTCATTATTGCAATTTCAATTGGGCATGCTCCTCTATTTATTACCCCGAAAGATAATTTTAATGAATTGCTGCTGATAATTGTTTTACATGCACTGGATCCCATGGGTCCCAAAAGAGGACCACATATATATCTGGGGTTTGCTATTTCTCCTGTTCAGGGTAGAATTGCCTGGTATTTATGGGCTGGATCACTCTTTTGCGTGAGACCACTCATAAGCTAAAAAAAGGCTGCTCTCAGAGTAGGTTATACAATAATCCTATTTAGGATTATCCTACAATTTAGACTTCTATATCAGTTTTCTGGCACGTTCACCAATTGCAATCATGTTTATTTTTATTTGTAGTTTTCATTTCCTGTATAACTTGAATCTATTATATTTTATTACCTAGAACGGCTTTTTTGTTCTCACCTTTTCTCCATACCTGCCTCTCTTTCCCCCTCCTCTCATATCTCAGTATGTAAATGGACACAGGCAGCTCTGGCAGAGATTCCATAGAGTCACGTGGGACAGAGCAACCTGATCCCCTGATTCATGTGGCTGGAGTTCAGCTTTTGCTTTTGTCTTTGAATCAGGCATCAAAGCTCTGAGAAAGCTCTGCATGATCTGAGCAATTGGGGGAAAGAAAGACGGGGAGATGCAATACGGAAACTCTCAGCTGGATCGCTCAATGCAAGTGAACAATAGAAGAGCTCTACATAGAGCAGTTGTTAGCATTTGCCATTGGTGTTAATTACAGTGGTCAGAAACTTACAAGAGGTCATGATTTGAAACTGGAAAATGTAGTACTATTTTACAAAAAATGTAGTAGGGACTTGGAACAGCCTTCCACTAACATGCAGTAAATGGGAGGGGGTTAACTAAGCATCGCAAATGAGTCTCATTTTATTTTCTGATTTACTATAGGGAAAAACAACCCTTCTCACTTAATCTCAGGTAAGAAAGTGCTTTGTTAATTCACCCCATTGCTGTTGTTATCATTTACACAAGGGGGTTTACTAAGCATCTCAACTACATCTCATATTATCTCCATATGTACCGGGGGTTAAGGGGAAAAGGCATCCCTTCTCACTTTATCTCAGCTCTTCTCACTTTATCTCAGGTAAGAAAGTGCTTAGTAAATTTGCCCCATTGCTGTGGTAATCATTTACAGAGGGGGGTTTACTAAGCATCTCAACTACATCTCATTTTATCTCCATATGTACCGGGGGTTAAGGGGAAAAGGCATCCCTTCCCACTTTATCTCAGCCTTTCTCACTTTATCTCAGCTAAGAACGTGCTTAGTAAATTCACCCCATTGCCTTGGTAAGCATTTACAGAAGGCAATTTACTAAGCATCTCCAGTACATCTTATATTATCTCCTGATGTACTATGTACTGTTTCTTATGGGGAAAACAGCCCTTCTCATGTTAACTCTTCTCACATCATCTCCAATGAGAAAGTGTTTCATCAATATCCCCCATGGTTGTAATAGTCTGGCTTATGTAATTTTTAATTGGTAAAGATAAGTATAAAAACAATTCAAAGTACTTCAATAATTATTATTTTGTAGAAAACTGCTCTTTGGCCCCAGAACTTTAAGCTGGAGCGCCTTTCTGTAGTAGAAAGTGTAGCACATTTCCCCAGGCTGTACCAATAAAGCTGTGCAATAAATAGGTAGTTTTAGGGACTCAGCTGCAGGCTGTGCCACAGTCTGAAAAAGATGAGTTGAGCTGTAGACTAAACTTGGGAAAATCAGTATCAGTTTTGCTTACAAAAAAAAAATCATATCCCAATAAACTGATAAGTATTTTATACTGTCCTTTACTTATAAGTTGTGAACGCTGGACCATTATTGTGCCCCATCATTCAGGCCCAATATGCACAAGGCATCAAATTGATTAAGTAGATAAAATGGACAGACTAGATAGTGGTATGTTCTCTCTTGCAGTTACATCTATGTTTCCTAATTGTTCAGATGTTTCGTTCTGAATAATGTTCTCCCATTGGAGATACAGAAGCTTCATCTTACTGTAGGGTTTGTAATTACATTGCTTCATATGGCAGATATATGGACATCTAAAACATCTATTATATTGTGCACATTATAAAACTGACTATTGTAATTTACTAATTGCAAGCTTACTTTGAAAATGATACTTTAGCATTTTTCAATTGACTAATTGACTAGACTTGCAACAGCCATTGGCTGTCTGATAATGTTAGTGACAATGTGTAGGGGATGATCTGCTAAGTTGAGAAATTATGGTGAAACAGGGAAAATAATTTGGTCCTATCCTTTTATAGTAGCTTATCACAGGTAGCATGCAGTGGCGGTGAGCATTAGGCTTAGGTAAAATGTTAGGGTGACGGTTGGGGTTAGGGTGAGGGTTATTTCAAGGGTGGCACGACTTCTGGGCAAACAAGACGTGTGCGACGCCATGTGCTCGGCCGGAATGCTTGACAAATGCGTGCACCAACACCAGCGCACCCGGATGATACAGCAGTTCTCTTTTTTATCTTTTCTTTCTCTCTCTTCCCCTTTTCGCACGTATTTGGGGTGCCATTTACCTCATCCACATCACTATGCCTTGCCAGTCCTCTTGCAAGGCATAGTGATGTGGATGAGGTAAATGGCACCGTTCCTGATTCTGTCTTACCTCTGCTGGGTGACTATTCCCATTTTGGAGTCAGCTGGTTTTGGTGCGCGCATTCATTGGCGTCTAGTGCGCTTTCAAATCGGGTATCTATTTCAAGGGTTAGGCTAACATTATAAGCTTAGAACTTCTCTCACTTATAGACAGCACTGCAAAATATCAGCAGCACCATCTAGCAGTTGGAGGCTGCACTGCCAAAGCCGACCTGTGCAGACACCATAACAGGATAGATACCATAATTATTTTTTATTAGGCATTTAAATATTATCACAGTTATTAAGTAACCTGTTTAAACATAATTACAACTAACAGGAACTACACAAAGCATATCTATATCAGTATATTTTGTTGGCAGACACGTATGACTCATACATATATATTACTAAACCCCCAGATTAGTTAAAACTTGAATACATTTTTTATGCTTTGAGAGCATCTTCTGAATAAAGAAAACAATAGTATCATATTGCCTTTCTGATGCAAAGAAAAAATGCTTTCCATGTCCTTTTGCTTGTTTTCACCAAAACCTTTACTGCATCTATTTAATGTAAAAATAAATAAAGGCATTAGAATATAGCATCTAGGGCTATTAGCAATGGCCTTAGCTGAGCACCCAGAATGCAGCTCAGCCAGCTCACAGATGTGAAACGTGCCAGCAAGCAGGGGGGGTACACAGTCAAAGAGTCAGTATATTTATAAGCTTATAGGCTGTTGGCTTTCACAAGTAAGTGAAGTGTTAAATGATGCACATAATTACATAAATCTAGTTAAAATGCATATAAAAAGTGAAAGAAAAACACCCAAAAGAGGCTCTTAAAGTCCCATTTCTACAATATGCTATTTTGAAGAAATAATGGTGATACAGGATTAAGTATTTCTAGAAGCTAAATATATGCAACTACAATAACTCTAAGTTTATTTTTCTTGTGAAACAGGAAGAAACCTTGGACGTTGCAATCAACTAAATAAAATGCATTTTGTATAACTATATACAATTGTTTATCTGTATTGTAAAGCATGAAGAGGGGACTTTGCAGTAATAGATATAGGTGGTCCTAATTTTGGAGCCTATATAGATGCATCTAATAATAAATAAATGTAGTATTTACTTTTTTGTTGTTTGGTCGGTCATTTGTGTCCGACTCTCAATGACTGCAGCACACTAGGCATAACTATCATCCACTGGCCATCTCAGCTCCTTCAAGTTCATGTTCATTACTTCATTGACCTCATCTATCCATCTCTGTTTCTGCCATCCCCTTCTTTGTGTGCCTGCAAAATATCCCAGCATCAGAGTCTTGTCTTCTCATTATATGGCCAAAATATTTGAGCTTTAGCCCCATGATCATACTTTTCGATGAACAGTTTGGCTTGATTTCCTGTAGTACCGATTTATTAGATCTTCTTGTAGTCCAAGGCACTATAAGCAGTTTTCTCCAACACTACGATTCAAAGGCGTCAATTCTACGGCGCTAAGCCTTTGTTGATAATTATATATCTTTACTGTTTAATAGCTTATCCAGACTTGCCATATCTTTCCTCCCTAGAAATAAATGTATTTTTTTTTTTCATGGTTGCAATTACCATGAGCTCAGGAAAAGGAAATCTATCACTGCCTCCACTTCTTCTCCATCTATTTTCCAGGATCTGAGATTTCTGCTTGCCGTGATCTTCGTCTTTTTAACGTTGAGCAGTAGGTCAGCTTTTGCACTCTCTACTTTCACCCTCATCAACAGGTCCTTTAGTTCCTTCTCACTTCCCGCCATTAGAGTAGTATCATCCGCCTAGCTGAGATTGTTGATATTTCTCTCAGCAGTATTAATTCCAACTTTGTATTGTTCCAGCCCGGCCTTACGCATGATGTACTCTGCATATAAGTTGAATAAATAAGGTGACAATAGTCCTTTTCCAATCTCAAACAATTCTGTTGTTCCAAGTTCGGTTCTGATCGTGGCTTCTTTGTCCATATACAGCTTCCTCAGGGAAAGGATGAGAGTATCTGGTACCCCCATCTCTTTAAGAATTTGCCATCTTTTGTTGTGATCCACACAGTCAAAGGCTTTAGAATAGTCTATGAAGCAGAAGTAAATGTTTTTTGGGAACTCTCTTGCTTTCACTATTATCCAGCGAACATTGACAATTTGATCTCTTGTGCTTCTGCCTCTGCAAAACACAGCTTGCATATCTGTAGTTCTTGGTAGGAGTCTAGCTTGCTGGATCTTCAGCATCACCTTGCTGGCATGTGAAATAAGTGCAATTGTTCGATAATTGGGGCATTCTTTGGCACTGCCTTTTTTAGGATTGGTATATAGACTGACCTTTTCCAGTCTGTTGGCCACTTTTGAGTTTTCCAGATTTTTTGGCATAATGCAAACAACTATTTCACAGCATCATCTTGTAGGATTTTGAACAGCTCAGCCGGGATTTCTTCAACTCCTACAGCTTTTTTATCAACAAGGCATCCGCGGGCCCATCTGTCTTCACTCTCCAAGATGTCTGGCTCCAGCTCATTGGACAAACTATTGAGGTTATCAGTGCTATTGAGATCCTTCCTGTATAGATCTTCTGTGTATTCCTGCCACATGTTCTTTATCTGATCTGCGTCTGTTAAGTTTATACCATTTATATATTTTATCACACCCACTTTGGCATGAAAGGTTACTTTGAGATTCCCAATTTTCTTGAAGAGATCTCTTGACTTACCCATTATGTTATCTTCTTTGATCTCTTTACATCGCTCATTGTAGAATGTCTCCTTGTCTTTTCTTTCCTTTAAAAGCCTCATCAGATAGTCAGTTTGCCTTCTTAGTTTTCTTTCTTTGGGGATCATCTTTATTGCTGTTTTCTGGATAATGTCACAAACTTCTCTCAGGGACTCTGCCTACCATGTCTAGTCCCTTAAATCTATTCTTTACCTCACATGGTATATTATTTATTTTGTACCTGCTTGGTCTGAGGATTTTTCTTCTTTTTTCAGTTTAATTCTAAACTTTGCAATAAAGAAGCTCATGATATGAGTATCAGTAAGCTCCACGTCTTGTTGTATAGAGCTCCCCCATCAAAGGGACACTGTCACCTCCAACAGGAAGTGTGTTCAATCTAAAAAAACATGAAAAACTGTCCCTATTGTACTGGCAATTTTACTCCATAGTAAATAATTCTTTTGTGTTAATGTGTGGCTCGGTATGCTAATTTGATACGGTGGGGGAGCTTTTTGCTACCAGAGACAGAAAAGCAAACTATAATCTAACTATCACATCAAAGCCACTAATTAGTATTCAGTAGTCACTCATCTGCATAAGTATGCTGCAGAAAAGGCTCTATTAACTATGTAACTCTGTAACTTTAGAATCAAATGGCTAATGCACTGTGGAGTTAGTTTTTCATACACTTTAAGAATAATTAGCTTTTTAAGTGACCCTTTAATTACTGATAAGTCCCTGAGACATTGCCCTGTGCATGCTAGTTTTTTTTGTGCATGTGACTACTTAATCAGTTATTTATGCATCCCCTTAAAGAACCCCAATCTGACTTGATCCTTTCCTACTAGCATGGAGCCTGAGTGGGTGGGATTATCTGATCGTTCCTCATCCCCTGGCTGTGCCCAGGGGACGAGGATAGCAATAACTGCAAGGACTCCAACTGCTGCAGCCTTCACCACAATTCATGGATACCTCCAGGGCCAGCAGAGGTATCACAATGATCTACTTTGTCAGACTTTTTTGAAGTTATGTTTTTTCATCATGCAGTAGACCTTTATGATAAAATTGAAGCAGTGAAAGCATTTCTATGCTAAGCGGGAGCAGCAGATTTATACCAGCATGGTTTTACGTTCATGTGCACCTTCTGTGTGTATTCCTATGGTATGATGTGTCCTTTGCCATCTATAGTTTGGATTAAGGGTATATAGCAATTTGCATAGTTTTGCAGTATTTTTTTTTCTAGCCTGGCATCAATTTGCAGGATAATTTTACATAACATGGCAAAAGTAGGACATGAGACGTAAGATAAGTCAAAGTATGACACTACTTGAAAAATGATGTATGTATTGAGTTGACAAATGTATTGAAGGAATCTTCTCTTGAGAGTTCCTCTAATGCTGGTTTTGAAAAATGTTTAAAATATATCCCTAGTTAAAAGAACGAAAATGAGAAGCTTGATTATAAAAAAATCTGCCTAAACATGGCAAGCTATGATAAATTTATAATTTGAGAATTAAAGGCTTGATTACATGGCTCTCACAGGAATAAAAATCTCATGTGAGCCTTAAGTAGCTATTACATAGAGCCTGTATCAAACCCTGTCATGATATATGCCTTTCTCTATTGGAGATTTTGCCTAAAGTGCAATTGCATGGCTCCTGTAAGAAATCTACCCTAATCCTATGTGGTCCGGTAGAGCCTGGGGGACACTCAAAGTGAGTCTAAACCCTACGTGTCCACTTAACCTCCTTTAACACCAGCGAAACCCCTACATGATAAGTAACAGCCCTCACTACAATTAAAATGATTTCCTTCCTGGCAGGGAAGTGGTTAAATACAAATAAAAATGAATGACCTCTCCAGGTATGCCCCTCTAGGGTCATTATTGACTCCTATGGTATCTAAATTGAACGCCCTACCATGGTGTCCCTATGGACCCCCATGGTATATTAACTGAACACCATAGCGGGCAGTATGGACCCCAATGACACCCTTTCTCCTACTATAGGGGTCCTTACAGATTCCCATTTACACCATTCTTCCATTGGTCTCCATAAACACCACATATGATTCCTAACATTAACCCCCCTTAACTACCTGCCATAAATAAACTACCTACCATAAACTAAGTACAAAAGATAAAAATATATATTTTCAATTTTAAAATTTAAAAACAAATTACAGAAAAAAAGAATTACAAGTAAAATAATAATATACTGTAATTAAAATAAAATAATAAAAAAGTAACCAGTAGGGGATTTTTTTTTATAATTTATTACCCATTGATGAAAGACCGTCTAGCAATGGTCATCAGTCTTCTGGCCTGGATAAGCAGCCATAACCATGTTGATTGAAGCCATTGGTCCTCATATTCTGACCCTTCTTCAAATGACCCTCTTCTTTCTTACTTGAAGACCCATCCATCCTCTGTTCATGTAAAGTGCCATCCAAAACTTGCCACTCTATAAAAAGCTAAACCAATGGAGCTCCTCCTCTGAGAAACTCCCACGCCGAATAATAGGTTTTGACTGCTCCCTCTCATTATATACGGTATTCGTAGACTTCTGATTGTCTGATTGATGATATTGTTATTTTAGACTCAATTATTTGAATGTTCAAAATCTGATTGATTACTCAGTATTCTTGTTCATTTAGTGATAATTTATATGAGCTTTATTTTTATAGAGCGTAGATCTTTAATTATGGATAGTTGTATGCTTTCTTTATTTCTGTTCAGTCAATTAAAGTAAATATACAATGGTTTACAAAAAATATTTTACTGCAGCCAAAATGGATTAAACTTGTATAATGTTTGCTAGAATCATTAGTAGTGTTACATAAATTCCTTTTGGGTAGCACAACAATTCATATATCACCACTAAGATAAATAGTCATTAATCTGATTCACTTTAGCATATTGTATATGTCTATGTGGAAGTTATAGGAAAAATAAATATTGTGTTGGTCAAAAAAATTATTAAGAGAAAGTTGTTAAGTATTTAATTTCAATTTTTTTGAGTTTTTCATTTCTACTGTAAAAGGCTAGCTGGGAGGAGCTAAAATAAATGGCATGGTCAACAGTCTCAATTCCCTGCAATATAGTGGTAAAAAGGTTTAAAAAAGAGAAACAGATCCCGCTGTTTAAAATATGCCTCTAAAATGTGATTGAGAAGCTTAAAAACCCCCTCTATAACTGGGATTGGAGAAGGTAAGTAGCCCCCTCATTTGCATCCTTGTTTGCAGTGGACTAGCGTGGATAAAATCACCTACCTTATCCCGCGAGGCAAGGGCAAAATACCTGCACATTATTTTTGCAGAAGAGTGAGAGATTCTGGGGGTTTACATTGATACATCCCTATCTAGGACACTGGATAGGTAGTTACTAGTTGGTAGCGGAAGTGAGCCCACTGGACTAGTAAGGGCTAAAGCAGTCTAATTAGACAGGGTTTTCTTGATAAAAGTCTCTGTAATCTGGTATATTGTTTCAACATTTCACCCCCAGCCAAAAACACGATTTGGTGGGAAGAAGATGAGGTTCTCTAAGGCACCCCTCTTTAGCAAATGTTCAGGTGACCCTGTTCTATCCCAAATTTCAAGGTGTAAGTGATCTGAGGAAACCTTTTTTAATTGGTCACCCCATGAGTAAGGAGTGGTCTAGGCAGAATGGTATATACCTGTAATCCCCATCTACTTTCATGCCAGAATCCTCCAAAAGGATGCACCTAGATACAGTTCCTAGAAGTTATTTAATGTCCCATTACAGTTTACATTGCTATTAGAGCAATCCGCTAATGGATCAGTTTAACATCTACCTATAAAACCTTTTTTTATGATCTATGTGAAGATACAATAATTACCAAGGGATTTAGTGTAGGCTTGTTAAATCCAAATCAAGAACTAATACCAGGAATATTAAACCAATATAATTCACTGTTCTGGCTTCCAAGATGGAGAAACATACTATACAAGTTAATTGAAATAAATAAGCTTTATCTATTTAAGTTCAAAACAAAGGGCTATGGTGCCTTTTTCCCAAGGTTTAAGTATTGTATTACATACAGTTGTGCTAAAAAGTTTGCATACCCTGGCAGAAATTGTGAATTTTTGGTATTTATTTTTGAAAATGTGACCGATCATGCAAAAAAAAAAAAACTATGGAGGGATAGTGATCATATGAAGCTATTTATTATCACATAGTTGTTTGGCTCCTTTTTAAATTGAAACAATAACAGAAATCACCCAATTGGCCATGATCAATAGTTTGCATACCCTTAGTTCTTAATACCATATATTGCCCCCTTTAGTATCAATGCCAGTGTGCAGTCTTTTGTAATAGTTGTTTATGAGGCCCCTAATTCTTGCAGGTGGTATAGCTGCCCATTCGTCTTGGCAAAATGCCTCTAGGTCATGCAAAGTCTTTAGTCGTCTTGCACGAACTGCACATTTGAGACCTCCCCAGAGTGGCTCGATGATATTAAGGTCAGGAGACTGTGATGGCCACCCCACAAACTTCACCTTTTTCTGCATTAACCACTGGAGGGTTACCAGTCTGCCAGTATTTTCTGATAACATGCACTATTCATTTTGCCATCAATTTTCACAAGATTCCCTGTGCCTTTAGAGCTCCACCTAAAAAAAAAACCTTCAGTGAGCCACCACCACGCTTCACAGTGGGGATGGTATTCTTTTCACTATAGGCCTTGTTGACCACTCTCCAAACATAGTGCTTATGGTTGTGACTATAAAGCTCTATTTTGTTCTCATCACTCCAAATTACAGTGTGCCAGAAGCTGTGAGGCGTGTCAAGGTGTAGTCGGGCATATTATAACCAGGCTTGTTTGTGGCATTGACGCAGTAAAAGCTTCTTCTGGCAATTCGACCATGCAGCTAATTTTTGTTCAAGTATCGTCATATTTTGCTCCTTGAAACAACCACAGCTTCTTTTTCCAGAGCAGCCTGTATTTCTCCTGACGTCACCTGTGGGTTTTTCTTTATATTCTGAACAATTCTTCTGGCAGTTGTGGCTGAAATATTTCTTGGGCTACCTGACCTTGGCTTGGTATCAAGAGATCCGCAAATTTTCCACTTCTTAATAAGTGATTAAACAATACTGACTGGCATTTTCAAGGCTTTGGATATCTTTTTATATCCTTTTCCATCTTTATGAAGTTCCATTACCTTTTGACAGTTCTTTTCTGCTCCCCATGGCTCAGTATCAGGCCTGCGCAGTGCATCCATGTGAGAGCTAACAAACTCATTGACTATTTATACACATACATTAATTGCAATTTAAAAAGCCACGTGTGGGAAATTAACCTTTAATTGCCACTTTAACCTGTGTGTGTCACCTTGTGCGTCTGTAATAAGGCCAAACATACAAGGGTATATAAACTTGGTCAGGGCCATTTGGGTGATTTATGTTATCATTTTGATTTAAAAAGGAGACAAACAACTATGTGATAATAAATGGCTTCATATGATCACTATCCTTCAATAAAATACATTTTGTTTGCATGATCAGTTGGGTAAAGTAGGATATTTTCAGAAGGGTAAGCATAAAAATAGATTCTCTTGCCAAAAAGATGAGGCAAGTCTAGATCAAGGTCGTGAGCGTGCCAGGTCAAAACGGAAGATGATAAATACTCGTTGCAATTTGACAGTACCAACACAGACCTTAGCTAACGTACGTCTCCAATTCTTGTGTTCGTCTGTAAACCCTCTTTTTATTTAAAAAATCTGGACTTTATACAAATCCACATTGGGATACTATAGCACTTGTTTAGAAACAGGAGGGCAAAGCTGGAAGCCAATAGTTTCCCATGTTGTCACTTTCTTCTTAGTATACATATGAAGCTTTTCTTTTTTTAAATGTTGCCAAGATGACCTTACGGATAAGCACAACCAGACACAAGATGTGCTGCGGTCCGTAGGGTCACAGAGAGTCAGACCTGACTGAATGACTAAACATAAACAATGTCTATAAGCCCATATGTGATAGCTGCTTGCATTGCATTCATTTTACACTTATTCTTAGCAGATATTTCTTTAAAGCAAACATGTTGGTTTTACTTTTAATGCATCTTTAAAGTTTATATGCAGTGTTACATTCCAAGGCTCATGTTGTTTATAGTGTGTATCACTGGTATACTTTGCCAAGTTCTCACTTTACCGGAGTTGGTAGACTGGTGCCCTCTAGTGGCACATCCTTGCCAATGTCTCCGGAGATTGTACCTAGTGAAAGCAAAAGTGTTGTTCCACATAAGCTGCTGAATAAAACAATTTTATAACTAATCATATAAACAGAAATATCATCTCACACAACAGTACTCACAATTATTTAATGAAAGCCTGCTATAGTAACACTTTCTGTAGGTCCTAGCAAAGGGCCACTGTAGTGCGCATACAATATGGCTTCATTTGTTATTTAGTAACTGATCAGCAATGATCAGTTATTGAAGAAAATACATTTGACATGTCTTTTAAAACTTAGATCTGAACTTGCATTTCAGGGTCTAACAGCACTGAAAGGACTATGACCTATCAGGTGGGATGGGAGAGGATCTGCCCAGGAGGCTGACCTAATTTGTTTTTTGACCAGTGCAGGTGGAGATAGATAAAGATTTCTATCAAGAGTAGGCGGTCCTCTCCCACCCTCTAGACATCTAAAAAGGGGTGGGGAAAACCAGATCTGCTGTAATCTGAAACACAACATTTCAAAGGCAGTTTGTTTTTATATTGTTTTTTTTTAACTTCAAATGCTGATTATTGATTATTGATAATCAATTATTACACAAATAAAGCTATGTTATGTGAACACTAGTGATCCTGTAAGTCAGTTCGCAGAACCCACATCAATGTCACTGGTAGACTGACATGACTTATTTTCATAACACCATCAGCAATTTATTATAACTATTTATTTAGATTTAATGTAGTAAAGAGACAAAATAAATTGCAGTCCTCATTATTATGCTTCAATGAATTATACAGATGTTTCCTAAACTCATTTGTTAAAACCAACTGTGTTTGCATAATTAACTGATTAATAGACACTATAACAATCTTTGTGGAAAGTTGGATTTTGCAATATTTAGTTGTCCAATGGGGTTATTACCACTAGTAATTATTGATTACCCCATTTGAACTCTAGGGTCTTCAGTATAAGTCATGTGCAAAACAAAAGGCTGCATATTCTCAGATCTCAGAGGGTGATTTAGCTAACTGGTCTAGTTACTCACAGAAGACAATAATTTTAGAGCTCCAGGAAAAATCAGTAATTACTGGCAATAGTGGCCCCATAGACAGACATTGCAGTCACACCTTGATGGGATGATCTTGACAGATAAATATTGTAAACTTCAGTGTAAGATTACTGTAAGAAAACGTCTTAAAATTGCAGATTCTGTTGGAGACATGATCACCCTGCTACTTGGTCCGGAGCCCGAAAGGAAGGTTTATCCTACAGGGCCATTTAATGCTATTTTCATCTGGATTTTCTCAGTGGCAGTCTTTCAGTAACTCTGAATATAGACCTATCTGCATCTAAAAGCAAAATCACACTTCCAACCCAGTTTGATAAACATAAGAGTGTCTTGATCACTAATATAGTTGTTGTACTATGAGCTTGTGTGTATCGCTCGCAGAGTTTGCAGGCCTGAGCGGGGTAGGTAGTCATTGCGAGGCCCGCGATGTGTGCCGAAAGTTGTGAGTTGCGCATGTGCGTAGCATAGGTGAAGGTGCTCATTGCGAGGGTGCTCATTGCGAGGCTCGCAAGGGAGAGGGAAGGAGAGCGAAGGAGGGGAGAAGATGTAGGGAGGACACAGGAGCGGAGAGAGAGATATTGCGTGCTGGGGGAGGCAAAGAGACACAGGGATGGAGAGGGGGGAAGAAACACAGGGGAGGAAGAGGGGGGAAGAGACACGGGGGGGGGGGGATATTATCCTGTCATTTGTGACGGGCAAGTGACTAGTTTTTTTATATAATGTAAAGTATTAACAATCTCTCTCATGTACAGTGCCATGTTACTTATGACCTCATCCACCGGGAAAGAGCTTTACACTACCAGTGATTCATGATGCTCAAGCACAATAAAACTACCTGTGTATCAGTGTGGGCTTAGGTTATAGCTGTGAAACATGGCAACATACATGAGAAAAAACAGGAAGAAATAATGAGGCTTCAGTAGATGAGAAGCGGTTCTCTGGACGTTTAGTAAAAGTAAGTGAAGTGTACATTGTATATGACAATTACATTGAGAGGGATAACATTAATGAAGTCAGCTAGTTAAAATGCTTAAATAGTCCATAATTGTTTTCTTATTCAAAAACTCGTACACATTATGGATATAACTTTTTAGTCTGTGTTGAATGTTGTTTTCTGTTGGAAATGTGCCCTTAAAATATTCAAGTGGTTATAATATTGAATTATTGTCAACATTTGAAAACAAACATCAGCTAAGTCTCTTTGTAGCATCT
The DNA here is from genome assembly GCA_027410445.1 of Discoglossus pictus. NCBI lineage: Eukaryota > Metazoa > Chordata > Amphibia > Anura > Alytidae > Discoglossus > Discoglossus pictus. The sequence continues at coordinate 217,284,790 of CM050163.1, read as the reverse complement.
CAAGTTTTCCACATCTGCCAATCATGCTACGCTGAATGACTCAATGATTGAGCAGAGGTAGATGCATCCTTCCTTTCTTAACTAGAGCTCTGGGGAAAATAAGATTGGTTCTTCCCTCATAAATAAAAAATAAAAGGATCAGAGAAGCCTTTTCATACTGTATACTCTATGAGTACTGAAAGTCCTGCTCCCTCTAAGGTAAAAGATGTCTCCGGCCAAAATTCTGCTCAATGACATCTGCACAAAACAGATACATTGTACATTACAGATGTTCTGAGTTTCTTTTTCTTTAGAAATATCTGTACTGTATTAGCAAATAAATAACAATACACTGTGTTGACTTTCCATCAAGAGTACTTCATCCGAACCTTTGAAGTTTTTTTCAATGCTTTTATGATTTTTTTTATCGCTAATTTGTTGAAAGCTTTTTACATTTTCAGTATATATTCCTTTTGGACTGATCACGCTACGTTATTGCCTAGAGGGAATTATTGTACTTAGGTCTCAGCAATTATTACTGAAATTGTTTTTTAATGGTTCGAATTGGTGGTTCCTTTGTTCTTGAGGTATGTAGGCCAAGCTTTATGGGATCTCAGAAAAAGAAATAAAATGCAAAAATGATATACTATGCATTTGGATACAAATGTTTCCATGGTGAAAACAGGCAGTCTTTTTTTTTTAAGTGCTTCAGCCATTAGAAAGAATACAATTTCTTTGAATGTGTGCGGCCTTTGATTCAGCATCTGGTATGTGGATTTAAAAATGCTCCCACAAGTACTTCAGTTTTCTTGATAGATGGAAACTCTGTATGTGAAGTGATTAGAGCTGTCATCTTTCTTTTTGTGCATTTAATTGCTGTAAAACTCTATTTACTAAAATAGTTCTCAGTTGTGGGTAACGCCTGTCAGGGGTTTTACCTATTAAATATATAAATGAGTATACTCCTATATATATATATTTCATTATATATTTCTGATTAAATATATCCTCTTAATATTTTAATTAATACACATATAGAAATTCCTCAAACATAACGGTGTTTGATATCATCGAATAGGAAATATCTTAAACTTTTCATATCTATATGTTCTGTTATACCTATATTGCACATCATCATTTTATTTTGAGTTTTAATTTTATACACATATTCCATTTTTTCTGAGCTTCACTAAGTGTCTACATTGTAATGAGAATGTAAACAGTGAAACCACCAAAAGGCTAGCCATTAGTATTCATACTAGATTCTTTTGATCCTCAAATGTCATGAAATAGTCACACCTCAAATTGGAGACAAGAAATCTACCATATGTGTCTCTGGTACTGACAATATTTGTTTGACTGGGCATTTGATATTCATGTATTCCCACTTAACACAATAGTGAGAAATAATTCCAGGATGTGATTAAAGTGATATTTAGATAAGAATGGCTATTTAAAATAGGCCTAGGACAAAGAAAAAGGAAAGAAAAGAACAGACAGAAAGAGGAGAAAGGCTAAGAGACACACATGCAAGACATTGAGAAAGAGAGGACCTATTTTTGATTCCTGATATATTTCATTTTTCATATACCGTATTTTTCGCCGTATAAGACGCACTTTTTCTTCCCCAAAACTGGGGGAGGAAAGTTGGTGCGTCTTATACGGCGAATATACCTTTTCAAAATGCCTCTGTCCTCTTGATTTCACCCCAGCGCTTCCTACCAGCATCGCGTCGGCCGGTGCGTCCTAGTGACGTCACACACGCAACGCTGCAGTACACGTGGAGTGCTGGTAGGAAGCGCTGGGGTGAGATCAAGATGGCAGAGATCAGAAGGAAGGTGAGGATCAGGGGGGTCAGGGAGGGTCAGGGAGGGTCAAGGGCTCCCAAATGCTGCAGTATATGGATATGTATGTGTGTGTGTGTGTATGTATGTGTGTGTGTGTATGTATGTGTGTGTGTGTGTATGTGTGTGTGTGTGTATGTGTGTGTATGTGTGTGTATATATGTATGTATGTGTATGTATATTTATGTGTGTATGTATATGTATGTATGTGTATCTATAAAGGTGAGGATCAGGGAGGATCAGGACGGTCAGGGAGGATCAGGAGGGTCAGGGAGGATCAGGAGGGTCAGGGAGGGTCAATGGCTCCCAAATGCTGCAGTATATGGATATGTATGTGTATGTGTGTGTGTGTGTATGTATGTGTGTGTGTATGTATGTGTGTGTATGTGTGTGTATATATGTATGTATGTGTATGTATATTTATGTGTGTATGTATATGTATGTATGTGTATCTATATATATATATATATATATATATATATATATATATATATATATTTGTGTGTAATGTAGGTGTGTATCTGTGTGTAAAGTGTATTTGTGTTTGAGTGTATTTGTGTTTGATTCAGATTTTTTTTTTTCTTGTTTTCCTCATCTAAAAACTAGGTGCGTCTTATCTGCCAGTGCGTCTTATAGGGCGAAAAATACGGTAATAATCGATTTGGGATTATCCAGGCTGACTCTACGTGATATTGGGTTGATTCTGGTATCTGGTAATGTATAGATTTAATTTCAAACTTCTGTGATATAATAGATAAATTGATCTTAATTATTCCACTAAATCAATTTTATTCAAGAAGCCTCCAATATATCTACTGTAGGTATCATTCAAATTGTGATATATTTTCCTTTGTCCAAATAGTATTTTTGTTATTCAATATATGGTTATTATTATAGCATCATCCCATTATTAGTTATATAGGTCTATTGGGGTATATTATATTTCTACCAACAATATTATTGTGACTTACTATATTAATAAGATTGATTCTCGTGTTTATTATAAATAGTTAAAATAAGGAATGTTGATTATAGTAATTTATTGTTATTTTCTATTACCCTAGAAGATTTTGTTGATAAAGAAGTTAGAAGGTTTTTCTTGTTTTATTAACATTTTATCGTATTTATATTGCAATAGACTTAATTGGGTTATTGACATTTGAAAATCATATAGTACTGTTTAGAACTTTTTATTTACGTTAGAATTCGATTGTGTTATCTGATAATAAATGCTGTTTTGTTTAAAAGCTATATTTTCCTATAAATTGACGTTATAATCGGACAATAAGTTAAATTGACTATTTCAAATATAATTTTACTATAAACACCACGACACGCCTTTGAGATACGCTCTGCACAGGCGTTACTCACAAGGTGCTAGCCTTAAATCTCAGAAAATTGAGCAGTTGCATCTGCGCTGCAGAGGGAAGTAGAGAGATGTTGGAGAAAAAAGGGAGAAATAGAGGGAGGGAGGTAGAGATAGAGAGGAGGAGAGAGGGAGGGGAGAGAGGGAGGGAGGCAAAGTGGGAGAGAGAGAGGTAGACGGAAAGAGAGAAAGGGATGGGATAGAGAGATGGAGGGAGGCAGAGAGGTAGGGAGTGGGAGGGACAGAGAAAGGAACGGGAGGGCGAGAGACCGAGAGCGCACATAGTGCAGGGACTGGGCACAAAGAGAGAGGGACATTGCAGATAGAGACAGAAGGTGCACAGGAAGAGACAGAACAGAGAATTGAACATAACATATGATACCGTCATTTATGCAAGTTACTAGTACATAATATCCAAAAGATAAACAAACACTAGAAAAAGTTGGAAAGTTATTTTTCCAGTAGTAGTATATTTGTGATTAATTGAAGGAACAATGTACTGGTCATACAATAGAGTTTTGTTGTTTTACTTAAAAGGCCATCTACCTCACTCTAAGTGCTCTTCATGGTGTGAAAGAGCAAAAGATATAAAATACATTTAATGTGACTGATCTTTTATTTTATTATTATGTTTTATTAATAAGAGTGAGCGTGTTTGCCATTTGGCATGCCATCTCAACTCAGTAGCTGACTTGCACTTCAGCTCAGATGCGTGTTCTCATATTGATATATGCCATAGACACCCATTCATGCTTTTCAATGCCTGTGCTGCAGATCATCACAATAAAACTATAAATATTTGACAGTACAAATATTGATACAATACATATTCATTTTGAGATGTACAGGTGTACAAGTATTTATTTAAATACTGTAAGGTACTTTACAACTTCTATACAACAAGAAAATGTATATGCTGACATTCATTGGGCAACAACAGAGCATCTGACAATCCTATAATTACTATACCAAATAATATATTATGTCTCTCTTAGAACCTGGTAGGGAAGAAAAATATCAATGTAAACAAAAAAAGAAAAGAAAAAAGTCTCCCATTTAATCCAGTATGCCCTATTACATTACCCTTATTAAATAAACAATATAATAGTGTAGAATCAAATGTATAGAATTGATTAGCAAGTATAAACACTATTAAAATACGACGATTAAAATACAAATGGTTGCCCTTGCAGCCAAAAACACCCTCACATATAAATTACATCAATGTATAAACTCTATGTTCAAAGTATTGCTGGTGGTAATCTCCAAACCACTAAGAAAATAAAGTGCTTGAGTGCAATATAATATAACTATAGACACCTGATAAGAGTAGCATAGGAGGAGCCCGCCACTTACTCCCTAAATGTGCATAAATGTGAAGACTAATCTAACGCTTCTAAAAATCTCACCCTACTCTGAAAAGAAAAACCTATTAGGATGTGGCAGAATAGGGATTGTCACTTGTTCCCCTATCTTTATGTGAAATAAACCTATACTATACTATATAATATTAATTAATTAATTCCCTAAGTGGGATGTGTATACCACTTGTTATACCAAACACACATATATATTGCACAGTTATTGAAATAGCTAGTATATCAGACAATATCAGTATGCACTAGAAATAATTTATATAATGTTAATCCAAAGTATTAATTAAACATCAGTCTGATTACTTAGCTTTATATATGTCATACTAAGGGATGTTAAAACATTGAGTCCAATCAGTCATCACTCTAGTGAAGTCGCTCCTCCCGTATGCACCATGTCTCTCCTGCATACACAGTGCAGATCCAATCCCTCATGCAGTACTTCCGGGTTGACGTGATGACATCACTTCCAGGGCATCAAGGGCAACTTAGCCAACGCATGCTTTTCGCCATGGGCTTCTACCAGGGCCTAACACAATTGGGGAGGATGTGTCCTTTTATAGGGCTATCCAGCGAATCTGTGTTGTTTATTGGAGAGATTTTCAGCCAATCATATATGATCGCGACTCCAGGTCCTTGAAAGTATATAAAAGACATCATGTAAGATACATAAATAATTTATTTAATGCAAAAACAAAAGCAAAAACCAAATATACTGTTATCCCTATATCCTTCTCTATCACCTAATTATTTAATGTTGTGCAATATCAAAGATATATCACACATTATTGCAAATGATATTGTAACATATAAGCAGATCACCCAAGGGAGAGAATTATTATCAATATGATATATTATAAACTATACATACAATACATTATACGAGTCATAGGGTATGGAATTCTATATAATATCTAAGATTTTTTAAATTATAATATATACAATTATCAACTTCCCATATAAACTCATCATTTCATTCACAAACAATAACCATCTTTTATATTGGTCTGATATCCTAATCTGCCTAGGATGAATCTGCCTTCATTTAACAACACATTTGAATACATCATATCTCATTGTCTAGCAATTAGAGAGGATATATTATTTACAAGTAGAAAATGATTATTAATCAATTAGATAACTATATGTTCCCTCAAAGGAGATATAGCTATGTAAAGTATTAAAAATACTGTCAAACTGCATATACTTGGTATTAAATGAAGTATCTAAGATTAATATACACTCTTATATTCCATCATCTTTACAAGAAAGCAGCCAGGTTGATATTTTCATTCAAACCTTATGGTAACAGGGTATTGAGTAAGGTGATCCATTTACTCTCAGCTCTCAATAATTCTTCTTCTAAGTTGCCACCTCTAATTCCAAGGTTAATTTGTTGCAGTATGGTACACTTAATTTCCAGTTTACACTTATGTCTATGAAGAAAATGTCTAGCTACTGTAGTTAAGGTTTTACCCCTCTCACAATCTTTCATAATATTCTTGATATTATTTATATGCTCCCCCAATCTTCTTCGTATTGCCCTCGAGGTCAAACCTATGTACCGCAAATTGCATGGACATTGTAAACAATAGATTACATTTTTGGTACTACAATTGTAGAAACCAGTCATTGTATGTCTCTTGCCAGTTAATATTATATAGTATAGGTTTATTTCACATAAAGATAGGGCAACAAGTGATAATCCCCATTCTGCCACATCCTAATAGGGTTTTCTTTTCTCTTTATAGTAGGGTGAGTTTTTTAGAAGGGTTAGATTAGTCTTCACCTTTTTGCACATTTAGGGAGTAAGTGGCGGGCTCCTCCTATGCTACTCTTATCAGGTGTATATAGGTATATTATATTGCACTCAAGCACTTTATTTCCATAGTGGATTGGAGATTACCACCAGCAATACTTTGCTCATAGACTTTATACATTGATGTAATTTATATGTGAGAGTGTTTTGGCTACAAGGGCAACTGTTTGTATTTTAATCGTCGTTTTTTAATAGTGTTATACTTGCTAATAAATTCTATACATTTGATTCTACACTAATATATTGTTTATTTAATAAGTGAAATTTAATAGGGAATACTGGATTAAATGGGAGACTTTTTTATTTTCTTTTTTTGTTTACTTTACAACTTCTAGCGACACTTTTAAGGATTCATATTTTAATATGGAAAAATATTTGGGTTCAACTTGTTTAGGTATACACTAGTAACTGATGGTGTTATATATTATGTTCAATTGTTTGTGCTGTCTTTTTCTGTGCTGTCTCGGTGTGCCCTCTGTCTCTCTCTGTGGGCCCTCTGTCTCTCTCTGTGTGCCCTCTGTCTCTCTCTGTGTGCCCTCTGTCTTTCTTTGTGTCCTCTCTGTGTGCTCTCTGTCTCTTTCCCTTCCCTCACTCTCTCCCTTCCTCCCCTCCCTCACTCCCTTTCTCTCTCTCTCTCTCTAGAAATAATTAAGCTTTTAGAGAAACATGTATACAGTATCAAAAAGGAGCACAACACACCAATAGATATACATATTAACACCAAACACAGAAGGGACTTAAATGCCATTTATTTTATTGCCATTGATAGTATCCCTAAAACTATAAGGTGATCTGGATAAGGAACTCCTTAAAAGGGGGGGCTGAATGGATTTACACATTAAAAATGAAAAAAACATTAGGCCTTATGGAAGGTTTCACATTTTCTCCCTTCATTTAAAGTAGTGAGCAAAGTCCTTGTCTTTTACTTTATGATATAAAATATATGCAGCTGTTATTATTATTTATTATCTTTATTTATATCACGCCAACATATTCTGTATCGCTGTACAGGGGTTTAGTACATGGCACACAACAAACTTAACACCTTGTAAAGAATGGGGGGCCCTGTTTTTGAGCATAAAATCAAATGTACATAGAGCTTGTTTGCAAGGCTCTGACACAAGATTGAAGATTCGCAAACTTACAATCTAAGGGTTTAGGTGTTATACAAGAGGGTGACAAATGCAAGATGGCAGTGTGAAAGCAATGTGTTTAGTCAAGTGGAGGTATCTCTGTGTTATAGTGTAGATTATGGGTGTAAGTGTTATTAGGCGGTGGAGTGTGCAGTTGTACATGTTAAGGCAGAAGGTGATAATATTTTTCAAACAGGTGTGTTTTTAGTAATTTTTTAAGGGTTTTGAGGCAGGAAGATAGTCTAATGGAGCGGGGTAAGGAGTTCCAAATAGTAGGGGCAGCACGAGACAAGTCTTGAAGACGGGAGTAAGAGGAGGTGATGAGAGAGGAGGAAAGAAGAAGGTCATTAGCAGAACAAAGGGGGTGGTGGGGAGAGTATTTTGAAACAAGAGCAGAGATATAATGGGGTGCACTGTTGTTGAGGGCTTTATACGTTAGGATCATGATTTTAAATTTGATTCTGGAAGCTATGGAAAGCCAGTCGAGTGATTGACAGAGAGGAGCTGCCGACACTGATCGTTTGGTATTGAAGATGAGTCTAGCGGAGGCTTTCATTATGGATTGAAGGGGAGACAGACGAGAGATGGGGAGGCCATCAAGGAGGGAATTGCAGTAGTCGAGTTGAGATATGATGAGAGAGTGTATTAGAATTTTAGCTGTGTCTTCTGTAAGATAATGACACCTTTTGGAGATGTTTTTTAGGTAAAACTGACATGATTTTGTTATTGATTGGATGTGAGGAATAAAAGAGAGGGAGGGATCCAGTAGAACCCCAAGACAACGGGCCTGGGAGGTTGGAGTGATGATGGTGTTGTCAAGAGTGAGAGAGATTTGATGAGTGGAAGCTGTAGTAGAGGGTGGAAAGATTAGGATTTCAGCCTTAGACATGTTGAGTTTGATTTGATGGGTGGACATCCAGGAGTATATGCTAGAGAGGCAGTTGGAAACTTGAGCTAAAAGAGAGGGGGATAGATCGGGTGCAGAGAGGTACAGTATATTTGAGTATGATCTGCATAGTGATGATACTGAAATCCAAAGGATTTTATAAGGGAACCAAGGGAGGAGGTGTAGATGGAGAAGAGGAGGGGGCCTAGGACAGAACCTTGGGGAACGCCAACAGACAGAGGGAGAGGTGAAGAAGAGGTGCCAGAGAAGGAGACGCTAAATGTATGATCTTAGAGATAGGATGTGAACCATGAAAGAGCTGTGTCCTGGATGCCAAAAGAGAGTTTGGATTAGAAGAGGGTGGTCAACCTTATTGAAGGCCGCAGAGAGATCCAGGAGAATTAGAATAGAGTAGTGACCCTTTGATTTGGCCATTAGCAAGTCATTGGTGACTTTTGTGAGGGCTGTTTCTGTAGAGTGTTGGGCCCGGAAACCAGATTGGAAGGGGTTAAGAAGGGAATTGGAGGAAATAAATTGAGTGAGGCGATTGTAAATAAGCTGTTCAAGGAGTTCAGAAGCCAGGGGAAGTAGTGATATAGGGCGATAGTTGGAGGTAGAAGCTGGGTCAGATGAGGGCTTCTTGAGAATGGGTGTAATTGTGGTGTGTTTTAAAGAGGATGGAAACTTGCCAGTGTTTAGGGAGAGGTTGAATAGATGTGTGAGAGCTGGGATAAGTGTGGTGGAAAGGGGAGAGATTAGCTGTGATGGAATAGGATCATGAGGACATGTTTTAAGGTGAGAGGTTGATAGTAAAGTAGATACTTCATCCTCGGTTATAGGGTCAAAGGAATCCATAGTGGAGGAGGGTTTGGGGAAGGGGAAGGGCTGGGTGTTGTCGGTTTGTGGAGAGGATGGTGGGATAGGGCCAAGCTGGGAGGAGAACTCATTTCAGATGGTTTTGATTTTATTTTTAAAATGGCTGGCAAAGTCAGCAGTGAGAGAGGAAGGGGCAGGAGGTGGGGGTGGGCAGAGGAGGGTGTTGAATGTAGCAAAAAAACCTTTAGGGTTGGATGACAGGTTTGATATTAGTGATGAGAAATAGTTTTGTTTGGCAAGATTGAGGGCAGACAAGTAGTAGCGCAAGGTAAACTTGTAATGGAGAAAGTCTACTGAAGTGCGAGATTTCCTCCATAGTCGTTCTGCAGTGAGTGAGCATCTCTGTAGATAGCGTGTTTGTGTAGTGTGCCACTGTTGTGGATGAGAGCGAGGGCATTTGCATGTGATTATGGGGGCATGAGAGTCAAGGGTGGAGGTTAGAGTAGTCTTGTATTGTGAAGTGGCGACGTCAGGGCAGGCAAGGATGGTGAGGGGACTGAGAAGGGGTTTTAGTACATTTGAAAATTGTTGTGGGTTTAGTGTTTGCAGGTTTCTGTGGGTTCTGGTAGCAGGGATTGAAGAAGGGTTGTGAGCGGAAGATGAGGTGAGGTTGCAAGTTAGCAGATGATGGCCAGATAGGGGAAGTGGGGAGATGTCAAGGTTAGAGATAGTGCAGAGATTAGTAAAAATAAGGTCAATGGAGTGTCCACCACTGTGAGTTGCGGAATCTGTCCATTGTGAGAGGCCAAGGGAAGAGGTAAGTGCAAGTAATTTTGCAGTTGTCGGGGAGGTGGGAGTGTCAATAGCTGTGCTGAAGTCGCCAAGAATGAGTGAAGATGTATTGGAGGAGAGAAAGTGAGGGAGCCAGGCGGCAAAGTTGTCCAGAAATTGAGAGGGTGATCCAGGCGGGCGATAGATCACAGCTACTCGCAGAGTGATGGGAGATAAGATGTGGATAGTGTGGACTTCAAGAGATAAGAATTGGAGGGAGGGAACAGGGGGTACGCAGTAAAAAGTGCAGCGAGAGGATAGTAGTATGCCCACACCTCCACCTTGTTTGTTCCCAGGTCTAGGAGTGTGGCTGAAGTGTAGACCACCATAAGAGAGTGCAGCAGGGGAGGCAGAGTCAGATGGAGTGAGCCAGGTTTCTGTGATAGCCAGTAAATTGAGGGAGATGGAAATGAAGAGATCATGAATGAAAGTACGTTTATTTCAAACAGACCTTGCATTCCAGAGGGCACAGGAGAAGGGCAAAGTAGATGGTTTGTGACAGGTGATGGGTATTAGATAATGGGTGTTTTGATCATTTGCTGCCCTGGGGACTCTGCGTGGTGACAGTAGGTGGGAATAAGTGAGGGGCCTGGGTTATGGGATATATCTCCGTAAGCCATCAGAAGAAGGAGAGAGAGTAAAAAGAGATGGGAATAGGTCTTACAGGAGCATTTCTGCTTTTCAGCTTTAGAGGAGGGATGAGATAGTGACTGGAGGAAGGAGAGGAGCTCATAAGAGCAGAGAAGAGGAGAGGAAAGCAGGGAAGGTGAGATAGTTATATTATTGGAGACATGATGTGTAGAGACAGTATAAGAGAGTCTGAGAAAGAGGCAGGAGGTTATAATAAGGAAGATGGTGTGAGAAAACATTGTGACACTGTATAAGCAAGAATTCTTAAACGGGGTGGTTAGAGGTAATAAGCAGATGTCACTGATTGAACAGGTGCAGGTAATTAGTATGCCTCAATATATTAAGTGTAAGCAGGGGTGGCTTAGCTTGATTTAAAACTGCATCCAGGTGTGTTTCTGTGGACTGTTCTGTGGAGCAGTGTGTTTTACAGATATCTTAGATTGATTTAAAACAGCATCCAGGTGTGTTTCTTTGGACTATTCTGTGGAGCAGTGTGTTTTACAGATATCTTAGATTGATTTAAAGCTGCATCCAGGTGTGTTTCTGTGGAGCATCACATATATAGTTGTGAGCGTACGAATTGTTGCTAACGCTGCGGGCTCGCGAAGCGACGGGCACTGGGCGAGGGTCTCAATTGCTGGCATGGAGCACCGAAGGCGCTCCTTGCCAGCACCTGAGGACCTCGCAAAGCGAGGGCCGCAGTTGCTGGCATGGAGCGCCGAAGGCGCTCCATGCCAGCAACTGCGACCCTCGCAACCTTCACGTCGCAACCCAAAGAGCACGACACACACATTACGACACTCGCAAACAACATACGACACACGTTCACACACATTACGGCCTCGCAACACTCGGACGGAACTCGCGAACATTACAAAATTAAAAACACAATACATACACACAGCACATACCGTACATAAAAACCTTACCTACAGAAACAGGAAGCATCCACGACCTCAAAAATGCAACTTACACCTTCATTTTAATCAAATTAAAAGAGTTTAGACAGTAAACAATTTGCTAAGCGACACAAAAAATGGTCGACGAACAAAACGAAAACGAGGCTACACACGCAAACACCATACGAGACACGTTAGCACACATTACGACCTCGCAACACTTGGACGCAACTCGCGAACATTACAAAATTTAAAACACAATAAATACACACAGCACATACATAAAAAGCTTACCTACAGCGAGAGGAAGCATCCAGGACCTCAAAAAAACAACTTACACCTTCATTTAAATCAAAATAAAAGAGTTTACACACTAAAAAAATCTGTAAGCAACAGAAAAAATGGACGCCGAAAAAAAACGAAAACGAGGCTACAGCACTCTAAACTCGCAAAACACCACAAGAAAGTCGCAAAACGCCACAAACGACCTACGGATATTCATACTACACATTGCCCGCCATTTTACCCCAATGCGGAAGTACACAACTACGCTAACGGTTTGGTCTCGCGCACGCACACTATTACACTGCACACATTCATCACGCTTACACAGCAGCTCCACACCACTAATGCTCCAGCAACATCAAAACAGATTGCCAGTTCTTCAACACAATGCTTCAAAATAGGGAAAGTATATTCATTTATTAATGTATTATATATTTCATTATTATACACCAAACAGCATTAGCTACCTTACAATTTCATTGCCGTCATTTTTTGACAGGCAATTCGCTAGTTCTTTAATAAATTTGAGTACTATCAGCTCTAAATGTAGAATTCTCTTTTTTCCTTCTCATTTTAAATACGAAGAGTTGACCATCAAATAATTGAGTTTAGGAGGTTACTTTAGTCGATGTTCAGATGGAATACTATATCAATATATATGTATATATGAAGTCATATGAAAGCTTGTATAAATGGACAAAAAGACAATATGTATTTATATAAACATTGATTATTTTGATTTCAAATGACATTGGAAATGAAAATTAGTAACTGAGTATGTTTAAAGATCTAATGGATACATATTATTGTAAATTAGTGTTTAAATCGTTTCATGATATCAACTTTAAGAATTGTACAATAAGGGGAGGGTGTGGCTAGCAGCAAACAGAGAGGAAGCAAAACAACATAGCTCCCAGCAATAAGGCTTTGAAAAGCATGAAAATTATATATAAAGTAACTTCTCTATCACCAAATCAACAAATTTGCACACAGGAGGACCCAGCTGGCTTTAAAAATCAAGTTTGGCAACTTTTTTCCTGAGATTTGCAGCTGAACCAGAACAAAGGAGACTCTGAAACACTGATAAACAACATGCCTACTTAAGGTTGGTAATGACTCATATTGCCTGTCTGTTTCAAACCTATACAATTCTTTGCCTTATACTACTGGAGATCTAGTCTGTGTAATAATCTAAAGATATGGTACACAATAAACTGTATTACTTTTTAAGAGAAGAAGACCCAGCAGCTTATCTCTCAAAGCTATAATATATGAAAGAGGATGTGTGTTTCTGCTGAAAAAAACATTTAAGACCATATATAAAGTGACTTATCTATTACCAAATTGATATATATGACCAGGATTGTGCACAGGAGGACCCAGCTGGTTTTAAAAATCAAGTTTGGGGGGAGGCAGAGCCAGCGTCCTTAACAGCAGGACGCGTGAGGGGAGAGTTGCCCCGACTACCAGAACAAGGCTGGAGCACTCTTAGCTCAGCAGCTGCCGCATAGCAGCGGAGCGCCCTGCGTGCCTGCTCTCCCAGCACAATAAACCAGGAACCCGGCGGAGGAGACTCAGACCGGCCGGAGGCAACACGGAGGCACAGCAGGAGGACAAGCGGACGGAGTCTCCAGCACCAGAATCCCCCCTCCAAGCCTCCACCCGTCCCCGGCCACCAAGGAATGGACGTCGGACAAGGAATAAAAGGTAGCCAGGCAGACCATGCACTCCTATCCACCAAAACACAATGAGTAGCTCAGAGTACATATTTATAACTCACAATGTTAAGGGTTTTAACTCCCCCTTAACGAGGAGGAAAGCCTTTAGGCAATACAAAAGGTTGAGACCCTCGGTTATCTTCATGCAGGAGACTCATTTCACACACAAGTGTAAACCAAAATATCTGCATGGAGAATACCCGACAGTGTACATGGCCACTCAGTCTACGAAGAGGGCAGCTATCCTGATACATAAACACTTCCCATTCACCCCGGAACATACTAGAATAGACAAAGAGAGGAATTATGTTTTGGTCACCGGCTTAGTCTCAGGCCAAAGAATCTCCCTACTTTCCCTATACTCCCCCACAAACTCACCAAACCCTGATTAACACGCTAAGAGAGTTAGACACACTAGATCTAGGCAAACTGGTGATTGGGGGGGATTTCAATCTGACCATAGATCCAGCAATAGACAGATCGGGACACGCCCAGGACTCTAGCTTCTCAAAAAAATTAAGCAGCTAATGGCCAAAATGGGCTTAGTGGATGCCTGGAGAGGCTTACACTCGGATAATAAGGAATACACATACTACTCGCCCACGCACGGCACCTACTCGAGGATTGACACATTCCTAACAAGCTCTCTACTTTTTGATAATATCCGAGAATCTGACATTGTTCCCTGCCCCTGGTCTGATCACGCAATAGTAGCTATTAAATTAACGTTAGGCCCTAACCTATCCCCATTTAGGAGCTGGAGGATCGACGAACACCTTCTGTCAGACCCCAGCAGCTTAGCATCCCTAGCGGGAGACATTAGGCAGTACTTCGAGCTGAATGATTCTCCTGATACAGGGGTAGGCTGGATTTGGGTAGCCCATAAGGCTTATATAAGGAACTTCTGCATCAAACTAACAGCACAGCACCGTAAGGCACTCAGACGGAAAGAGGAGGATTTAACATCCACCCTCAACAACCTAGAAAAACTCAATCAAAACTGTCCCTCCACAAAGCTCCGTGACCAAATCAACAAAGTCAGGATAGAACTAGATGGAGTACTCTCTGCCCATACAGAGAAGGCTATGAGGAGGACTAGGCACCTATATTATTGGAAAGCTTACAAACCAGACAGAATGCTGGCTAGGAGGCTGAAAGCTAAAGAGATCCAGTCTAGAGTGACCCAAATTAGGAAGCCAGATGGCATAATCTCTTGCAGCCCTAGGTGTCATGAATCAGCCAGGGGCCATCTTGGATTTGGAACTGTTACCTGCCACATGTTATTGAACAGAAGGTTTTGGGCTCCCAGAGCCACTGTTATAATGTAATATATTCAGGGCAGAGTCCCACTGTTATTGTTATGCATTCAGAGGAGAGGCAGTTTACCACGTCACGACTAATAAAGTCGTCATAACGCATTAAGTGGACTGACGTGGGAAGTACTGCCTCAACTCATAACATGTGGGTTATAACATGTTGTAGTGGTAATATCTGTAAATATATTGTATTTGAATGTTGGAGCCATGTTGTGTCCATATTGACTGCATATGTAACCTGAGTTGATCACCCATCTGCCTTCCAGCTATCACCTAAAGTAAACACTTGAAGTCATAGTAAGGCCAGAACAAAGGGGTCTATACAGACATTGAGGCACCATAACCCCAGGGGGTCTACAGGGATTCTCACTCAGATAATCAGGGCAAATTCCAGAGGACAGGTAGATGTTTCTCCCTTGAGAGCCACACACCAACTGAATTAGGTAGCCACACCTAGTGGGCGGACCTGGGAGGAGTCTCATGGTTCCCTGCCTGATTGGCCAGAGGCAGTTAGGGGCTGACTAAAGATAGCCCTCCTGGTGATTTTGTATGCCTGTTTAAAAGATGATGTTTTCCAAATAAAGTTGTTCATAATTTTCATCAAGACGTGGTGTGTAGATGTATTATTTACCCGGGGACATATGCTTGCAGTAAGATTCATCAGACTTACTGTCAATATTGCTCAGTCTAACCCAAGGGCTGAGACATGATGTTTCTGTAATCAAAAAGGCTCCAAGGTCCAGAGTAACCCAAATCAAGTCAGCAGACCCCAGCCAGAGAGTGGGTCGTGATAATTGGTGGCACAGTGGTGGGGTACTCTGAGAAGGACCAGAAAATGGAGCAGATGGAAGCAGAGGACTACAGACTACTCCTGCTAAATCAATGGATGGCATTCATGCAATTATGGCATGGCCATGAGCTGGCAAGCTGGTTGGAGGAACTGGTAGAGAAAGAGATGGACTTGGAGGAACAGTACCTTGCCAGGATAGAGTCCTTGGGTGGCCGGAGAGAGGATCTCTATTTTCGTTTGGATCTAGAATATGGGGTCGGTGAGATTCTGAATGGTGATCCGGAATGTGGCATGGGAACTGCAAGGAGGCATAATAACTTGTTTGTTGAACGCTGCCGGGGTCTGGGACTGGAAGCATGGTTCCCGGAGGCTCCTTTGCTGGAACCCCTGATTCAGCAAGAGCTGCAACTGGAGGCTGAGTATGTGGAATTGTGGGATGCGATACCCAAGAAGTATTTTTTCAACTCAGACGGTATGTACCGGTGGGAGTATGCTAACTGGAACTGGGGAGAGGCATTTCTAGACTGTAAACAAAGTGAGGAGTGGGAAGGGGTAAACACTGTTCCTTTGCCAACTCCTGGGGATGGAGAATGTTTGCCCCTAGAACATGCAGTAACTGTGTCAGGGCCTAGTCACCAGCCCAAAGAGCCAGAGACCCAGTGGAATGTTCCCTGTGTGGGGTCAGATAATCCATGTCTGCCCCCTGATACCCCAAGAGATTTAATCCGAGAGGAAGTGGGAACTGTTCACAAGCTAGGGCCAGATAAGTTAAGTCTGCCCTCAGAAGTTCTAGGCAAAGTGTGTTGGCCAGAACTGCTAATGGAGCCAGAGGCTCGGGATGATTGTGTGATGGACGGTGGGAAGGGAGCCTTAGAGGCCAGGCTGGAAGGGAATGATGAGATTCCCCAGCCTGCATCAGATAACCACTGTCTGTACCCTGACAGTCCAGGGGAGTTGTCCCCAGAGGTGCTAGTGAAGCACAGAGCCCAGGAGGGTTGTTTAAGAGACTGTGGGGAGGGAAAAGAATTGGTTTCTGGCCACAGGGAACCTGACCTCACACAGCAAGAGAGTGCCAGGGGCACAAAGAGCCAGGCCGGGGCAGCAAGCATGCCAGCTTTGGCAAAAGCATTATGGGTGCAGAGTGGCACCATGACAGAGGGTGTACCAAGTGGGGAGATACCCTGGATAACCATTGTCCAGGGGCCCACTGGAACAGACACCACTCCAAAGACCCAGTTCAACAGAAAGGACTGGGATAAAGTTGCTCAACCCCGGGCAATGGAGGAGTGTAAGCACAGCTTGGGTGGGAGCAGCGTAGCTCCCCAAGCAGCAACGGAAACAGCTGGACCAGAGGAAGGAAGCCAAGAGGAGCTGTCCCTTTGCGATCCCATAGGCCCAGAGACTGTATTAGAGATCCCAGCCCATCGGTGGGGACTGGCTGGGGGGAACAGGGTTGCTATGGGACAGAAACTGTGGCCCACCTGTTGTACTCTAGGATTCCAGACTATTTGGGTGTGTGTGAATGGGAAGAGCAATTTGCTCTATACAGTGGGTGCAAGGCCAAGGGCTGGGGGAGGTTGTTACTCTGCACTTTGGGACTGTTTTCTAAAGGACTTGAACGTGGAGAGAGTGCAGAGGGCCTAGCCAATCCAGAAGATTCATGACTATCAGCGTAGCTGGAAAAATCAGGGATGTTTCCTGCCACGCTTGGGGAGGTGTTGTCATGAATCAGCCAGGGGCCATCTTGGATTTGGAACTGTTACCTGCCACATGTTATTGAACAGAAGGTTTTGGGCTCCCAGAGCCACTGTTATAATGTAATATATTCAGGGCAGAGTCCCACTGTTATTGTTATGCATTCAGAGGAGAGGCAGTTTACCACGTCACGACTAATAAAGTCGTCATAACGCATTAAGTGGACTGACGTGGGAAGTACTGCCTCAACTCATAACATGTGGGTTATAACATGTTGTAGTGGTAATATCTGTAAATATATTGTATTTGAATGTTGGAGCCATGTTGTGTCCATATTGACTGCATATGTAACCTGAGTTGATCACCCATCTGCCTTCCAGCTATCACCTAAAGTAAACACTTGAAGTCATAGTAAGGCCAGAACAAAGGGGTCTATACAGACATTGAGGCACCATAACCCCAGGGGGTCTACAGGGATTCTCACTCAGATAATCAGGGCAAATTCCAGAGGACAGGTAGATGTTTCTCCCTTGAGAGCCACACACCAACTGAATTAGGTAGCCACACCTAGTGGGCGGACCTGGGAGGAGTCTCATGGTTCCCTGCCTGATTGGCCAGAGGCAGTTAGGGGCTGACTAAAGATAGCCCTCCTGGTGATTTTGTATGCCTGTTTAAAAGATGATGTTTTCCAAATAAAGTTGTTCATAATTTTCATCAAGACGTGGTGTGTAGATGTATTATTTACCCGGGGACATATGCTTGCAGTAAGATTCATCAGACTTACTGTCAATATTGCTCAGTCTAACCCAAGGGCTGAGACATGATGTTTCTGTAATCAAAAAGGCTCCAAGGTCCAGAGTAACCCAAATCAAGTCAGCAGACCCCAGCCAGAGAGTGGGTCGTGATACTAGGGATATACAGAAGCAGTTCCAAACCTTTTACCAGCAGATCTACTCGTCAGGGAAACTGGCAGAGGGGTTGGATCTTGACTCCTTTCTAAGTACCATCGACCTCCCCTCATTAAGTGAACAACAAGTAACTAGCCTTAACCTAGATATCTCACAAGAGGAGGTGAGAACAGCAATCCATAGCCTTAAGATAGGTAAATCCCCAGGGCCGGATGGCTATTCCAATCAATACTATAAGAAATTTGAAACCCTATTAAACCCCTATCTGACATGCCTATTCAACGCTATCATGAGAGGGGAAAAAATGCCCCCGGAGTTAAATCAAGCGGAACTGGTAGTCATACCGAAAGAAGGTAGGGATAACTTGGAGGTGAAGAACTACCGGCCCATATCCTTACTGAATGGGGATGTCAAGCTAATGGCCAAAATAATGGCAACTCGAATCTCCAAGTTCCTGCCAGAAATTATCCATAAAGATCAGGCGGGGATTTATACCCCATAGACAGGCAGGGGACAATGTCAGACGTATCCTTAACATCCAATACCTAGCGCGGAAACACAACTCTCCAATGTGCCTGCTAGCTCTAGATATAGAGAAAGCCTTCGACACGGTTGAATGGCCATTTCTGTTTAAAACCCTGGACAAATTTGGTTTCAGGGGCCGGTTTATCACCCTACTCCGCACATATTACGAAGCCCCAACAGCCTTCTTGAGGTTGCCAGGCGACCACAGAGCCCAAATTAACATACAGAGAGGAATGAGACAGGGATGCCCACTCTCACCCCTACTGTTCGCCATAGTCATGGAACCCCTAGCGCAACTCATTAGAGCGGATAGGGAAATCCAAGGGCTTCAGGTGGGGCTGCAGCACTACAAATGCTCATTCTTTGCAGACGATATTCTATGCACCCTAACAAATCCCGGGTCCTCTATTCCGGCACTGATGTCAACTCTTGACAAGTTCGGTAAGGTGTCTGGGCTTAAGCTGAACTTAGGGAAATCAGAAACTCTGAGCTTAGACATGGCACAGGGCGACATAGATCATTTGAAATCCCTATTCTCCTTTGCGTGGCCCACCAAGCACATAAAATACTTAGGGGTCAACATCACACCTAAAATTTCCGAGTTATATAAGGCCAACTACCCCCCCATGAACAAAAAACTTAACGAAGATTTGTTCAGATGGAGGACTTGTCCTCTCTCCTGGACCGGCCGAATAGCGGCAGTTAAAATGAACATCCTTCCAAGGATTCTATACCTCTTCCGTACGCTCCCTATATCAATCTCTTTAAAGGAATTGGACCGGTTCCAGTCCAACATCTTTAGATACATATGGAACAACAAAAAATCCCGCATCCCCAAGAAAGTAATGTTTAGACATAGCAAGGAAGGGGGACTATCTTGCCCAAACCTGCAAGACTATTTTAAAGCGGCCAGACTATCCCAACTACGACAAATACATTCAGTCAGACATCAGCCGAGCTGGGCCTTCTTGGAACAACAGCAAATGCAACAACACAGCTGGGACACACTAATTTGGGTTCCTGAAGAAATGACCCCGATAAGAACTCACCCAAACCCCATAATAAATCTAAATTTAACAACTTGGAAATGGGCCAGATCTAAGAACAAACTGGGCATAGGTACATCCCCACTTCGGTCGGTCCTTTCTTCACAGGATATCTGGGCTTCCATGAGTATTATGTCGAAACATTGGTGGGCTTCCAGAGACCTAGATAAGTTAGGCTCCTGGTTTAAGGGGAATCATTTGATGACCCTGAGACAGTTCGAAGAAAGACATACCCTCCCCCCAGGGGAACACTATAACTATCTAAAAATAAGAAGCTGGGCCAGTGAAGCATTTAAAAAATTTGGACCCCCGAAATCCTCCTGGTTCTCGGTAATCTGCAAAACTCTACCTTTAACGAAAGGAATATTAGGCACTTTATATGACACATTCACTAAATCAAATAATACAGAAAAACCATCATATATCTGTAAGTGGGAAAGGGAGCTAGGAGGTCAATGGGATTGGAAAAAATGGCAGAAATCATTCTCCAACCTACGCAGGACAACAAGTAACTGCTCGCACATAGAGACATCTATAGAAGTTCTCCAGAGAATATATTGCACCCCAGACAAACTCAACAAATATGATCCCAGAGTGAGTAGTAACTGCTTTAGGGGCTGTTCACAGATAGGAGATCACGCCCATACCTGGTGGCTATGTCAGAAAGTCCATGACTTATGGGAAAAGATAGCATTAATGGCAACAACGTTATTTGGTATAAGAGTCACAGCTACTATGGAATCCTGCCTACTAGGGGTTAAACTTTCTAGTTTATCAAAAAAACAGAATAGGCTATTCCAGATAATGGCCGCCGCCACCAAAGTACACATAGCCACTCAATGGAAGTCAGAAAAGCTAAGCGTGCAAGAGGTTATAAAAAAAATAAATTACGTAGCAATAAATGAAAAGTTAACATCTGCTATTCTAGATACTTTGGCTCAGTTCCAAGAAATCTGGAAGCCTTGGCTAGAGTCTTCGTTAGGTTTCCCCTTGCCCTGAAGGGCTCACTGATAGCACTATAACAATAGCAAAACAGAACTAGGCCAAAAAAAGGCTTGGAGCGGAGGAGACTCGAAGACTGGTCCTGGAGGCTCTGATTTGACTGGTTCGTCTGGAACACAACACAGGAGGTGAATGTATGCATAATAATTGTATAAACTCAACTTGATCTAGGGATTCCTCCCTTATCTCCATAGTTATGTATTTAGTTGTTTATCTAAAGTTTCAGTTTCTATGTAAATACGTTCTGTTTGTTCATGCTTCCCTTGCTTAAATTAAAGGACCTAAATAACTATTTAATAATGGGAAAAAATAAAAATCTGGAAGGAGATGCTAGTAATTTGACCACGAGGTATATATGTTTATAGAAAATCTTATGTGTTAATGTACCTAATGCCTGTCCTTATTTTGTATCCCTTTCAATAAAAAAAATTATTACAAAAAAAAAATAATTGTACAATAATTAATGTAATAATATGATGAATAATTTAAGGTAGAACTGGACTACCAGCACACAATGAAATATTTGAATGAAATTAGTTTGGGTAGAAAATGGAGAAAGGGGGTTAAATTGGACTATTATTATAATCAATACTTTTATGAAGAGCAATAATATTTTTGTTATATTGTATGCAAGATCCCAGTATGAGTCATCAACTATTGACTTGGACTTTATAATATCTGCAAATACATTGATTATATTAAGTCTGTAATACAACACTTTAGCAAATAACTAAGAAGTAAGGAATATAGATTCAATGGAGAATAAAAATATATCATCATGGTGGCTAATCCCAGGAGTTTTTCATAATAAGTTATTATTTAGTATCCTCGTATAGTCCTAATAACTAATACTCTCAAGAAATAATTATACCCATCAATATGTGCTATATAGTTTCAAGTATACCAACTATTAATTAAATTAAATATTGTCAATATTTGGAATCGTCGATTTTTAATTTGTAAAAGTATTGAAACAGAGTGAAAAACATTGATAAAAAGAAACACTGGAGGAAGACATGGGTGAAGGAAGGCAGGGTGTGTTAAAAATGAGGATGATGAAAAATACAGGGGCTAAAAGAAATGGGTGAAGGAAACTGGGATGGAAGGCATTAATAAAGAACAGCACAGCAGATAGAATTAATGGCTGTAGACAATCATGGTGGTTGCATCATATGGATGAAGAAAACCATGGGATGGAAGACATGGGTGAGAGCAAAACACACAGTGGAAAACAATGTTGAGGAAAACATTTAGTGAAGGAAGATGATCCCAGTAAACCTCATCCTGGTGTCTTTGGTAAATGATGCCTTATTCAAAATGCTTTATTGAAGAACTTTCAATGTGTGACGATCCAAGAGTAGGGGCTATACAAGCCCAGGGCTACCTGCTATAGACAACAGGTTAATTGCCCACAAGGATCGTTGGGTTCTTTGAAATCTACGCACCAGCACCCTGATATCTGGCTTCTGTATCAGTCAGAGTCTCTCCATCAGGAATCAGAGCTTCCAGGAGTCACAGTAACCTTCCTGTGGTAGTGACAGGTTAATTGTAGGGTGGAGATAGGTTCAGTATCGCAGCCACCAGGAACAAAATCAGAGATACACGATTACTATGTATCTCCAAGAGAACTGATTTATTTTTGAAAATCACAGCAGTAGCTATAGCAGTTACACAGAGGTGCTGTACACAGCACAACAATGGAAGGTGGGTGGCAGACAATTACAGGAGATGACCCCACATCCTGAGATCAATAGGATTAACTCCAATACACATCCTGCCGTCTCTAGCACATATCAGGCGTGTTTGACCTCCTCTCTTCCTGATGGGATTAGCCATGTATATACTGAGGCTGAATAATGGTATTAAAAATAAGAGGGGAAGGGGGGTGTAAGGATTAAGTGAATACATAGAGCCTGATTCAATTGCAAGCCCGCAGATTGCAACCTACAGGTCGTATGTCTGCTTGAATTTGGTATAATTACAGAGCGATTCAATTGATACAACTTGCGGGCCGAAAGCCTAAACCATAAACCATGCAATCGTATGTAGCATTTCAGAGAGTGAACATGACCAATTAAGCAAGGCCGTAATTACCGATTTAAAAACTGCCAATAGAAAATGAGACCATCATCATTAAGTCAGTAAAACATGAAGGTTACATGTCAATCAATTTGCGTTTAGAGGTCCCATGTGCGATCAGACTCGCAATCAAGCAATGTACAAAATAATAAAAATAGAAGGTGATACTGTTGTAGTCCATGTGGGTGGCCTGATATGTATTAACTAATTGATTCCCGAGATTGATATAACACCGAAATAACACATAAAAAAAAAAAATTTGATTGCAGATTTACAAGCTTGAGACTGTTGCACAATTAATACTAATGTCTTTCATCGCTTTTGTTTTTCAAAGGTTTTTATTAGGTAACCAAATAAACAGGAGGATAACATAAAAGCCAAGTAGCAGTTTGACATTATTAACATACAGTCATACCCAATTAAGGGGAAAAAGAAAGAAGAAAAGGTTAACATTACAGTACACCATAAGAAAATACCATATAATAGTTGAAATCAAGTTAGCCAAAAAGATATATCCCCACTTGTGGGAAGGTCTAAGGGTAGCCAGGTTACCTAAGATTTTCCAATTTTCTAAGGAAAAAAGTTTACCTAAAATAAAACAGTTTGGTAGGCTCGGTCTAGCAGAGCAAACATCCAGAGCCTAAGTAAGAAACAAACAAAAAGCAAAAAACAAACTATGTTGTATAGACACAATATAACTCTAATTTAGCTAAAACAGTATATTAAAAGAGAAAAATAAAAAGCATTGTTGACTACACATGAAATTTAAATTCGGAAACAGATTTTTGTCTCAAGGGTACTGAAGTATAAGTCCTGTTTGGTTACCAGCTCAGATCCACCGCCCGCCCCGCCTCCTCCAGTCCCCGGTCCGCAGCACCAATGTAAGAATTAGCAAAATATAGCACAATGTTAATTAACAAGACTTCACTTGATAGGGGGTCTATAGGGAGAATGAATCCAGGGATTCCATATCTGGAGAAAAATAGGCATACGGTCCTCCAGTAAATGGGTTAGCCTTTCATTTATAGCAATGTACTTCATCTTATTGATGACTGATTGTAAAGTAAGAGTGGGAGATTTCCATTGCCTGGCTATATGACTCTGTTGCAAGCATTAAGTACTGAAGGAGTGAGCCATGCACTTGGGAGTAAAACGCGTACTCCCTTTCTCCCTGATGTTTCAGTCTCCTCGAGCAGTCTCTGGATGTGCTTACGTTTTTTGGAGAATTTATCTCCCTGGGACTTAGAGGGCCTATCCATGCTAGGGTCTAGAGCTAAGTTGATATCCCCCCTAGAATGATTTTGCTTGTATCAATTGATTTGAAATGAGCAAGGAGTTTAATGAGAGTATTATGAGGGGCGATAGTGGGGGAGTACAGAGCTATAAGAGAGATCCTAGTATTCAGAAGGAATCCTGTTAGTAAAATGTAGTTGCCCTCTGGGTCAATTTTTTTACTCTCCACGGTGAAAGGGAAGTCTTTATGGAGCAGTATAGCCACGCCTGCCTTCTTAGTGGGACAAGTTGAGGTTATGAAGTAGGGGTATGATTTGTGTAAGTAAGGGGGGGAGGTTTACTTTTGAGTTTCCTGCATAAATATTACTGAGGGTCGAAGTGATTTATAAGAGATAAACGCTTTACACCTTTTAAATGGGGAATTAAACCCTTTAACATTGTGAGTGAGAAAGGTGAAATAAGTGTCAGTCATTGTACCTGTGGGAGTAATGAATGCTCAGGAAGATGTTGAGACCGCCTCTAAGCTCATGGTGGCCGAGGACCAGTGGCGGAGGAGGAGCGAAGGACCGGAGCCAAACAGCCCAGGATGCAGGGGAGAATGGAGACAAAAAGAACAGTTTAAAACATTCAGAAAATATCCATAAAATCAACATCTTATCAAACAATATAAAAAACAATATAAAAGTATAGTGGAGGTAAATCCTCACTAAATAACTTAAGGCACACAAAGTGCCGAGGGCAAGGGGGGGATCTCCCCAACCTTGGAATCCCTACTAGTGAGGTGGGGCAAAGTATAGGTCCAAACGTGTATAAGGGTTAAATTAATGGACCTGATGAGGCCTGTGTAGGAGGGTTTTTGAGTCTAAGATTGGATTTAAATTGAGGGGCCTGAGGGACCCCGGTTTAGGCCAGCCCAATGCCGGGGGGGGGGGGGTTAGGGGTGAGTAGAGACTAGGACGGGGGCCTTGCTGGCAAGGTTAGTGGATCCACCACGGGTCTAAATTATATGAAAAGATCAAAATGGGCTTGATGTTGCCTTGTACAGGAGAATGGGAAGGGGGTTAAAGCCCTTTCTCAAGCATATAGTGGATACAGTTTAAGATCTGACTCCCAGGGACAATCAACATAGGGGGCATACCAAACCTGGTCCAGGGGAAAGTCGACTTGGTGTGGGTAAGAGAACCAAGTAATCTAAAGTTCCAAAGTTGCCTTGGAAAGTATGTAGGAGTTCAGCATATCCTACTGGGAAGTGCAAGCCTAGAGTAATGACTCCGGATTGCAAGTCTTAAATAGTCATTGATGAATATCAGGGAAAGCGATCCAAAATTAGATTTTCGTGGATGAGGAACGCACAACCGGATTACTAGGAATGTCCAGCGAGGGTCCAGCGAGGTCCAGCCTCCATGTCAGGTGAATATCACATACACCAACATGCCACCACATTTGCATCAAACACACTACACATGTACATGATGACCAACACGGACACTGACATGTCAGCTCCATGGAATTAACAAGGGATAGATGGATGCATCATTAAATCAATGAAGCTGACAAACCACTGTCATTCCTGGGCCCAACAATAGCAATCAAGCAATAGAGAGTCCATTTATTGATGTGCCCACTGGAGCCTATACAGTTACAGACCGCAGCCGGATTCAAGATATGAGCCAAGTACGGTCAAGACCATAAACCAAATAATAGATCAAATCTAGCATATGATAGCTAATCTGAGTTGCAATTAGTTGAATCATCCAGGTTCAAGCCTAGGTGTCAGATAGTTATGAATGAACACATAACAATGTAATATTCATTATTCTAATGACATATACCTTTCTTTTCTATCTTTTAACATCCAGGAGGAGGTCTGGGACCAGTGGCGAGCTAGAGGCAGGGGCGTCGGCTCCAGGCCGGCATGCAGGACTTCGAAAATAAACATTGGCAAAGACACTAACACTTACTCCAACAACGCCAGGCACACAGGAAAATGAAACCAATGGCAGGCAGTGCGCGCCACTCAAAGATTCAGCAGAGACACAAAGGAGAAAGACATAGGGAAGAGACAGGGGGAGATGGTGGAAAGAGACACATGGCAAGTTGCAAGTTGCCAAGGCCTGTAATGAGCGGTGAAGTAGATGGGAGGAGAGGCCCGCGATGAGGGGGCCTCTCAGAGGGGGCAGAACATTGCATTTTGTGGCAAACAGCATTGCTAGGCTTCAAATTTTATTGCCGTAATTTTTGACGGCCAAGTCGCTAGTATATAATAATAACAAAGGATTAATACACAGGCCAAGTCCAATTAGTAATACTGTGGAGTATGAACATTTCCCTGAGGGCCTAAAATAATTATGATAGGTGATACTAGAGTGGGTTGCCAGTTCCTTCTCTTTTGGAGTGTGATTTGTTTGACCTCTCTGCTATGACGTGTACACAACTAGAGTGACCCTACATGGTATAGCTCACAGCTTCATTGCAGTACACAAACCCCTTCACCACCACCACTTAGCAATGCCGAAGAGGAACAGGGGAACATACACCACACTTATCTAAATCAATGAATAGATAAGGTCAAGCATTTGGATTTTTTTGTGCTAAATAGAGGCAGCAACAGTTGAAAATTAAAACAAAAAAAACTTTATTTACAAATATTATTATACAAATAAAATCTGACGTATAAAATAATTACAAAGAGAGCCCCTCCTAGAAAAGCAGGTGTATATACATCTGAGGACAGGATGATATCCTATAACAAATATAGTTCTCAGCAATACGAGTTGTTGCTAACGCTAACGTTGTTGCTAACGCTTGCAATACTAGTTGTTGCTAATGCTTGCTTGGCTCCT
This sequence comes from Discoglossus pictus, assembly GCA_027410445.1. Lineage (NCBI taxonomy): Eukaryota > Metazoa > Chordata > Amphibia > Anura > Alytidae > Discoglossus > Discoglossus pictus. The sequence continues at coordinate 217,257,774 of CM050163.1, read as the reverse complement.
TGTTCTGGTGGGGATGAGCGCCATAGGCTCTCATCCCTACGACCACCTACGACTTTCGGACTGCAAAGGCGGACCCTCTCGAAGCGATGGGCCGCATTTGCGGAGGTTGAGGCTACAACGTCGGCTGCAATGAAAGCCGCAAAATACCGCATATCACATATGGCTTTTACAAAAAAAACTACGACCTACAAAATACACCATTAGCAAGGACGCTAAATCATACAAACCCACCTACCACATACACATTCGCTGCCATTTTACAAATCTAACTTACAGAATGCGAAAGTACCCAGCTACACAAAGACTTCCCCTCGCGCACGCAGCCTATTTACACTACACACTGCACACATTGCTGACACTTACACCTTAGCTCAACAACACTGCAAATCTACATTATATGCTGCAGGAATATCAAAACAGATCGTTAGCTCTTCAGCACATTCCTTGCTGCATATATTAATTACAAAAAGGTAAAGTATATTAATTTATGATTTAATTAATTAATTAATTAGCATTAAAAAAAAATATACACAAAACAAAAATTAACACCACACTATCGCAAACAACCACAAAGACCTTCACCGCGCCACCCACAAGAAGCGCCAACGGTGCTCATATGATGCAAACTACACCAGGGGAGAGCTTTGCAATAAGCGGCAAAACAAGATCACTGCAGACCTTACAATAAGAGCAAAAGTGCCTATGATAACAACAAATACACCAACCCAAAGGCTCGAAATGAGCGCAGAAGGCGCTCATTGCGAGCCACGCGATGAGCGCCAAAGGCGCTCAGTGCCAGCCTCGCAATGAGTGCACAAGGATCTCAGACCACCAAAACATTTACTCTCTGTGGCAAACAGCATTACCTGCCTTACAATTTTATTGCCGTAATTTTTTGACGGGCAAGTCACTAGTATCATATAATCACTATGCTGTAAGCAGAGTTTGGACTAGGACCTGCTATTGTCCTTCTGGCTAAAGTACATAGATCCTAGCTATACTGATCTAATAATGAATTGAATTTTTTTTTAATGCTGGTGGCCATGTACCAAGATTTATAGCCATTCCTATTTGGTGACCTCCCATTATGTTCTGCTATTCATCAATTTACATTAGTGTGGATTGCTAAGTGGTGGTGGTAAAGGGGCTTGTGTACCTGAATGAAGCTGTGAGCTATACCAGTGTAGGTGGGCAGGTGATAGCAGAGAGGTCAGACAAATCCCAGTCCACTAGAGAAGGAACTGGAAACCCACTCCAGTATCTTTGGCATGCAAACCTTCTAGAACAACAGGACTGGCAGAGACCTAGCTAAATGTGCTGCAGCCCATAGGGTCACAGAGAGACGGACACGACTGAAGGACTGAACAACAAATAATAAACTGTTCACTTGGTACTCAATATATGTGATGTGGCGGTGAAATATGGCCACTATTTGTGTTCCCAAATGTAGATGTGATGAGCGAGATGTATATGCAATTCTATTTATATTTTATTGGCCAGAGGGGAGAAAAGGTTAATATGGGTGGCATGACTTCATCGCACATGCTGAAGACGCACCGACATAAGGACTGCGACTATTGCGCAGCAGTCGAATGTGTGCAGGGGTAGAAGCGTGCATGGGCAATCGCGCGCCCCAACATAGACACATACATGCTGGGAGATAAGAGGGAGAAGGTGGGAGAGGAGAGGCAGGGAGGTCCTCGGATAGTAAAGACTAGGTGATGGGAGGAAGCAGGGTTTGAGTAGGTAATGAGGGAGGCAGGGGGATGATAAGCTAATAAGGGGGATAAGAAGGGTAATAGATGCAGGCAAGGGGCTGATGAGGGGAAGCAGGAGGTGGAACGACTTCTACCCCCCCTGCATCCCTCATTACCTGGTCAAACGTTGCTTCCTCCCATCACCTTGTCATTCCTCTTCAAGGGGGAGGTAGACGGTCCTCTCAATTAATGGGTGATTACCTAAGCTGTCACTGAGACTGTCTCTGTCCGGCCACGTGATTGTCTGTGCGCGCTTCTCTCCCTGTGCACATTTGACTGCTGCGCAATTGTCGCAGCCCTTACGTTGGCGCGCCTTCAGCGTGCACTGCAAAGACAGGGTGCCGTTAAAATGGTATGAGTTTCATGCTTTTGTGTTGCTATTTAATCAGGTAGTGTGTCTTTAACTGCTTTGTGCATCTTGCAGCATGGCTTTTTATATTGGCATATGTATGATCATTCCAAAATATGATAAAAAAATATATTTTTAAATGCATTTTTATTATTGGGGGATAATAAAATGCATTTCTATGCTTTCCCTATATTTTAAAGTGCACTGGTGTGTTTATATTGTCCTTCACAGTGTTTAAAAGTTGTCTGTAAACCCTTTGTGGGTCCTATTTAGAGACCGTAATGTTTTCGCCTCCAATTGCGGGTTACGAGCGCCTTGGCGTCTTTGGAAATTTGTTGCAATTTAATAGCAAAATTGAAACGTTGCAGTTATGGGCTTGACAGAACAAAGGATTTGAGGCTGCAAAGTTCCACGTTCCACATCCAGAAGATTTTTTTCGGCCTAAATCTAAGTCGTGAGCGGCTTGCTTTACGAGGCCAATTTAATAGCCGTAAGTCTTACGGGCTACGTTACAGGCTATCAGCCTTATTAAATAGCGATTTGGCCAATTGAATAGGGCTGTATATAAGCACAGAGCATATTTTTTTTACAGAAGTTTTTAGTCAGTGAACTTCTATCCAAAAGCAAGGTCTTCACTAACTAAAAACTTCTGTAAAAAAAATTGCTATGTGCTTATATAGAGCCCTATTCAATTGGCTGAATCGCAATTTAATGAGGCTGTATGGTTGTACACGTTGAGCTAATTTAATAGGGCTGTTAGTATACCAAAAATACATTCTATTTTTCAATATAAAAACTGTACAATCTGAATCAAATAAATAAAGTTTTTACTTGCACATATGTGCTGCTATATTCAAAAGGTTTCCATTGCTTTAATGTTTGGTTAATTATTTTTTTATTCTTCTGGGTAAATATGATAGAATACAATTTTCACATATATATGACTTTATACTAATCCCTTGTTTTGCTTGCTTTTCACTGTTTTTCTAATATGTCAGTTGCCGTCTTGCTAATGCTTATATGCTGTTTTATTCACTTTCTGACAAGGACACAGTTATACAGTGTTCCATTATTTCTAAAGGAACATCTTATCAGAGTAATACCTACATAAACTGACAGCACTGACAAATACCTATCCGAAATCTCCCCATTTTTCTTAAATAGATATATCTTTTCTTTATTTTACTAGGAATAGTATTTTTGTAAACAAAAAAAGATTTGACCAAGGATAAGATCAAGATAATGATACAGTTGGAGATATGATGAAGGAAATTTACAGGATAAGACAGTTTGGAGATTGTATATGTTATTAGATAATGATGCATAGCAATTTAAGATTTGCAGTAGCTAATACTATTCATTTCAAGTCTATAGTATGGGTATGATAGGAAAATGATCCTTCCTCAGTTTATATTATAATACCTTTGCAGCAACCAGTGACATCTGTCTTATAATAAACACTGAATGTTCCATGGCAATGTCTTCATTGTTTAAACAAATTCCTTGTTTAAATAGTGTGAATCCAACATACCTTGTTTGCAATGTCGATTAAAAAACAGGATAAAAAAAAAGAGGCATTCTAAAAAATATGAAGAAACACGTTCACCCAAATGAATAATTAAAGGAACACTGGCTTGTAGGAAAAACTTCATATTTTTGTGAGGTAAATAAAAAACTAATAGGTTTAGCAGCTTTGCAAGTTCTAATCATCATAAAATATACATATATACATTTATACATAATATATACATTTTTTGCCAATCCCGTTTTTAAAACACTTTTAAATGTTAAAGCACCAAAGATTTTTGCTGTTTGCGAGGACTGATTCCCCAATACGTCCCTCGCAGCCTGCTTTATGAGATGCCATGAAAAATGGCCCAGATTAAGCTCCGAGAGAGCTACGGAGTCACACGCAGCCTTAAATCTATGAGGTGAATCTCGCACCTCGGAAGAATCCCTACGAGCACAAAAAAGTGCTATCAAGGGATCCTAAAGCCTCTGTGATGCCTCAGAGCAGCCAGAGACAGCCGTGTAATGCTCCGCCTGCTCCCTATACACATCCCCATGCTGCAGAGGTCCCTATCGGGACCCTTGCAGCCCCCCACATTAACTCCTTGCAGCGGGGGTCCCCGATCGGCATCGATCAGGACCCCGCTGCATTTAAAAGTTTTAAATTCCCTGCCGCGGCTCAATTAAAGGGCCTGCATCACAATATTAGCAATCCCGGCCCCACGGCACCTAAAATTAACCCCCCTTTTATGCTGGGGGTCCCCATCGGGAGCCCCGAAGTGTCCCCACATTAACCCCTTGCAGCGGGGGTCCCCGATCGGCATCGATCAGGCCCCCGCTGCATTTAAAAGTTTTAAATTCCCCGCCGCAGCTCCTTAAAGGGACCGCGGCACACTATTAGCAATCCTGGCCGCGGCACCTAAAATTAACCCCCCCTCTATGCTGGGACCGTAAAGGTCCAGAAAGGACTCGCGCTAAAAAATATTAACCCCAGGCAACTAAAATTAACCCCATAACTCATAGGGGTCAATACAGACCCCCATAAGCACTTAATTAACCCCATAACTCATGGGGGTCAATACAGACCCCCATAAGCACTTAATTAACCCTGTCACTCATGGGGTCAATACAGACCCCATAAGCACTTAATTAACCCCATAACTCATGGGGGTTAATGTGGGGACACTTTGGGGGTCCAGATGGGGACCCCAAGCATAGAGGGGGGTTCATTTTAGGTGCCGGGGGGGTAGTTGGAGTACCCCCCACGGCAGGGCTTTTGTGTGGGACTGCCGCGGAGGTCCCTTTTAGGACCCCCACAGCAACGTAGATTTTCTCTGTGTTGATACGTGTTGATATAGGATTTAAGTAGAAGTTTCTTATCTACGAGGCTGGAATTTAATAAGACTGTTGCTTATTAAGGGCCCTATGCTAATCCCTGAGAAATCAATTTCGAGTGCCCTAACTGCAGAGTAAATCCTACCTAGCGATATTAATCCCCCATCCCTAAAACATTGTGAGCAAACTACTATTTTTGGTAATGTAGGTTTTTATTTTTGGTAAGTAGAGGGTTAAATGTATTAATTGGGGGTAGATAGTTCATTCGGAGAATAGGTAGTTTAATTAGGGGGCATAGATACTTAATTGGTGGGATAGCTAGTTTTATTGGGGTTAATTAATTAGAGGGGGTTAATAATTAATTAGAAGGGGATCAGTTTAGTTAATAAGAAGTGGTTAATAGTTAACTAGAGGGGTTAATTAATTAGAAGGGGGTTAGTAGTTAATTAGGTTGCAAGTTAATTTGCTTTTCAATTGGCGTCTTTTTGTGGGCTCCAAAAGGCTTACAAGTTACGGCCTTGAAAAAATGTTGATGGTTCAACCCGTAACTTACCGCCTACCGATGCCTTTGATCTTTCAAGGCCGCAAGACTTCCAATCGCTAAATTCGCTAATCGCTATTTAATTTCTAAAATCGCTCAACACTGCAGCCGCAATCAAGCCCGCAAATGCCAAATGGTGGCCTAATGCTTACAGGTTCCAAATAGTACTCACAAAGGGTTTACAGACTAGTTTGTAACACTTCAAATTACGATATAAAGACACCAATACACTTTAAAACATGTGCAAAGCAATGGAAGGCATTACAATTAAATGCACAACAACTCACAAATATCAAATATTGCAAAAAATAACATTTTATTTTCCACATAGGTTGTAATGGTCATGCATATATCAATATGAAAAGCTATGCTGCAACATGCTGAAAGCTATTAAAGACACACTCCCTTATTAAATTGCAACACAAATACATGAAAATGGCTGCCATATTAACCCTTTCTCACTCACAGAGGCTCTAATGTGGACCCTAAAAATACAAAGATCATCTTATATACATTTCACTCATCACATCTACATTGGGACAACAAATAGTGGACAAATTCCAACGCCACATGGCATATATCAAGTACCATGGAAACATTTCTCATATGGTTGTTCAGTCCCTCACTTGTGTCTGACTCTCTGTGACCCTATGGACTGCAACCCACTTACTAATGTCTCTGTTTGTGCGTATCCACAAGGTTTGCATGACAAAGATACTGGAGTGGGTTGCCAGTTCCTTCTCTACTGAACTGGGATTTGTCTGACCTCGCTATCACCTGCCCACCTACAGTGGCCCTACATGGTATAGCTCACAGCTTCATTCAGGTACACAAGCCCCCTCACCACCACCACTTAGCAATCCTGAAGGGGACTAGCTGAACATACACCACACTAATCTACTCTAACCCAACAGGAAGGGCTGCAAACAGACATGGAGGCTGTGCAGTGGCACGTGGATCAACAGCCAACTCCTCAGGGGTAATCTCCACTATACCTTTCCTGGAAAGTCCCATGCCATTGCTGGTGGCCATGTGCCAAAATGTATACCCATTTCCATTTGGTGACCTCCAATTATGTTTTGCTATTGATCAATTTACATTAGTGTGGTGTATGCTCCCCTGGCCCCCTTCTGGATTGCTAAGTGGTGGTGGTGAAGGGGCTTGTGTACCTGAATGAAGCTGTGAGCTATACCATGTAGGGCCACTGTAGGTGGGCAGGTGATAGCAGAGAGGTCAGACAAATCCCAGTTCACTAGAGAAGGAACTGGCAACCCACTCCAGTATCTTTGTCATGCAAACCTTTTTATTTTTGTAAAAGTGCTAACATTTAAATCTGGCAGATTAAAACTTGCACAACTTAATCCATGTATTAAAAAGACCTCTTGGATTTCCATTAATGCTTTTAATTGTGCAATAGGCACATTGTATCGTTACATAAAGTCTTCAACCATATTACTTTTAAATTTGTCCCAGAAAGCTAAAGTTTTTGGAGCATTTGAGAAGATACAAATGAATAATGATGGGAAATTGTCTTTGAAGTATAAAAGGGAGACTACTTTCACTTGGTGCTAAATCTATCCTTGGTATGAAAACTTTGTCTCCTTTATGGGTACCAGTAAAATTTCAGCATCTATGAAATGGTCCTTTAATTGTTGAACAATTAATCTTGTCCCATTGCATAGGCCTTTTTTGGGGTTCATATTTTGCAGTAACATGACAATTGTACCTTTCTTTAGCTGCAAAATATGTAATGGCATTCCAGTAAGAATTAATAAGTTTATGAATTCAGTGGAAAAGTTTGCCTGACTTTCTTTGTCATCAGCAAGTACAGAATCAGCTCTGTGATCATTTCTTTGGGGTGCATTAATTTTTTTAAAGATTTCATTATTGAGGATTAATGCTTATTTTTACAGGTTAGGATGACTTGGTTGGCAAGCTCTGAATATTCCTGGTTATTTATGGTACCTTCAAATATAGCCGATATAAGATCTTGGTGACAAATCATATGAGGTGGGATGTGCACAGTGTCGTTAGGTAAATTTGGTATTTTTTCTGTTCTGCCTTCTCCAATTTTAATAAGCCAATCATTGAAATCATTTTGGCCTTCTGATCTCATATTTTGTTGCAGTTGAAGATGGGTAAAATGTTTCCATAGTGTGTTTGACTTTATACATGTTTTGATAATGTCAGTTTGATTTCCATATACAACGACAGGTAATGCTTGTCTAAAATCGCCACCTAGCAACATTACCTTTCCACCAAATGGAAAAGTACTATCCATGACTTCACAAAGCAAATGGTCAGTACATTGGAGGGCATAGCATGACATCATTGTGGCCTCATCTATTATAATTAATTAACTTTTTTTAAATTTTTTTGCTTGTAATGATGTCATGCGAATATCTGACACTGAGGTTTCTATAATAGGCACTGGCAGTTTAAACCCACTATGTACAGTTCTTCAGCCTTCTAACAAAAGTGCAGCAATTCCAGTTGTGGCAAATGCCAGTGCTATTTGACCTTGTGCTTGTACAAAACTCATTAATAAATTATATAGATATGTTTTTCCTGATCCGCCAGGTCCATCAAGATAGAAATAACGTTTTTTGACCATGTCATCATCTATTGCATTTTTGATGGCATTAAATGCTTGCAATTGTAATGTATTTAAAGTTGCAAGTCTTTCTTCTGTCCTTTGTACTTGTAGTTGAATGTCATAGTCTTCAAAGTGTATGTCATCTATAAGACCTGGATCAGGCAGATTAAAACTTGCACAACTTAATCCATGAGTGAAAAATACTTCTTGGACTTCCATTAATGCTTTTAAGTGTGCAATAGGTTCATTGTATCATTGCAAAAAGTCTTCAGCCATATTACTTTTAAATGTGTCCCACAAAGCTAATGCATTTGGAGCATTTGAGAAGATACAAATGAATGCAAATTGTTCCCTCATCTGCCGTGGCATTTGACATAGTGCTGCTTCTTCTAGACATCTTTCCCATTCTGTATCATCAGCTAGGAAGTTTCTATGTCGCGCAGCTAAATTAAATGATTCATATACTATGTCATTAACAGTTCTTAAGTGTTCAAAACTTTGTGCACCAGGAACATTTAAAAGTAGTAGTTGTAAGCAGAAACGTTCAAGGTCTCTTGGACTGACAGTGTAAATTCTTGGTATTATTTTATTTCCCCAGCTTTTTCTTTGTCGCCATAATCCATTAACGAAAACATAATGATATGGAATGTCAATATATAACTATTACCTTGCCTGTAAATCAGTTGAATTTAATTGAAACCATGCAGTTAGTGTAGTGTGGCGATGTTCACTTTGTGCCAATGCATTTGTTTAATTTTCAGCATGGAAATACACTAAATGTCTTTGTGGCAAATGTACAGCTAATCTATATACTGCATGTGATCGATCGTGCATTTCACATTTTAGAAGACGCCACATAGCTTCTGGCGCACTCACATAGTGAGCATCTACATGAGATGCAAGTTCATCATGTAGTAACTCAGTGCTTTCGGTATTTTTAGCACTTTTGACGACTACAGTAGCTGCATCATAGCCTTTGTAAATATATTTGTAGACATATTTAATGGATTTTATAGAAGTGCAGACTTCTACATTAATGTGTGCATTATACTTCATGAGTAAGTGTGGATTGTATGGTACCACATATCTATTGTCGACATTTTCGCAGCGAATAATAGCAGTTTGTCCATCTCTTCTTCTATACAATGGATACCCATCACAATTGGCATAAGTTTTGTCTCTATAATCTTTTGGAAATTCTTTTGTACATTTCTTATTTTCCATACATGGTGACTGTGGATTAATATCTCCACAGGGTCCGTGAATCATACGATGAGTTACAATCTCATATAGTCTACCATGTAGTTCTGGATCTGGTAGTTCAGCAATAATGACTGAATCCACTTTGTCACCAGTATGCAACTTATCTTTTTCTTGACGGATTATAAGAATATGTACATGTGGAAGTCCTCTTTTTTTAAATTCAATAGTATAAACATAAGCCAGACAATTGCCAAATAACTGAGTTATGGTTATGTCATGTATTAATTCATTTAATTTTATTTTGAAAACTCTGGACACTAAATCTGGTCTATCGGAAGCAGTTTGGCCAATTAGTAAATTTTGTTTAATCTCTGGCCATTGGGGATTACAGGTAAATGTAATAAATAAATCAGGTTTCCCAAATTTGTTGACAATAGCCATGGCATCATTGTATCTTGCTCGCATATTGTGAGGAGATCCCTGGAAAGAAGATGGTAAAATGATGGCTTTGCCAGCTGTCATGTCTCTGCTTGTAGCAACATCAGCGACATAATCCATCAATCCACAATACTGTTCTACACATAGTTTATCTTGTTGATATTTTATGTTTAAATTATTGGCCTCAATTTGCAAATAGGAATCAATAATCCATTGTTGTGTTAGTTTTCCACCACATAAAATTGGATTGAATCTATTTGGAATGGCAATTTGAGCTACTTTAAATTCAAGCATGGAAATATTATTTCGCACTCGTACTTTAGAATTTGGGTAACTCGGAAGGGTTAATTTTAATTGCCAGCCTGCTTCTCCTTGTGGAAAAAATATTGGATATGTCATTGGATCTAAATTTGTACTTAAGATACTTATATTATTGAAAGGTTGCACCTCATTTCTGGGATGTATTCTAATGTCTCTCTGAAATGGTGGTTCTCCTTCATCATTTTGAAACACCATTGCAACCTCATTTGAGGTTGGCAAATTATAACAGAGTTTATCATTATGTCTATCTTTTTTAAGCACCATATTGACCTTTAGGATTGGCAATTGATGTCTTTCTGCATGAAGTTGTTGTTCCTTTTCTACTTCTGCTTGAGTGTAGGGGTTATTGGCCATAATTTTATCTAGCTCTATAAAAACACTGGGTAAGCATTTTTTATTTTCTTGAAGCTGCATACGTTGGTCAACAGCTTCCATTGTATCTAGGACATATAGTTGGGCAAATTTTCTTTGCTCTCCTTCCTCTGGATGTAAATGTGAAGTACGATGGTAAATTTCGCCTTGCACTTTAAAGCAGTAAGGGCCATGTCCTGGCACATTAGCAGCTAATGTTGCCCCCATAGATGCAAAGGATATGGCACTATTGTATGATCTTATGTCTGTTTTGAAATGTTTGTAGTTGGGAAAAGCAGGCTCAGTCATAATGCTTTGTAAATATGGTGGGAATTGTTGTCTTTCTGGAAGTTGGACCTTGCCTTTTTGACAGCAACTAATCAACTGGCCATCTCTGGGTCTTTCCTGTTTGAAATGATAAGCCTCACAAAACTGACAGAGAATATTCATGTCACCACACTTATGAACCTCTACTGCTAAAGACTTAAGTAAAGGACAATTTGAAGAGCATATATCAGTCTGGGTTTGTAAGAAATGGTATGTGATTGTTCAGGAACAGGTTCTAAATGCTTTTGTTTTTTAGTTGCTTTCTTAGGTGTAGATTTTATTTTTTGATCTGTTAGTCTTTTGGTTGCAAGTCTTTTCCGTTCTTTTTCTCTTCGAATTTCCTTCTGCTCCAGCGTCTGCTGGTTTGCCCATCTTTCTTGTCGTTGCCTAGTTTGCAGTCTTATCTTTTCCTGTTTCTTGTCAGTATCAGCCATATAAATCTGTAAATAAAAATAATGTATTATTAGTTTAGTTTGTGGTTGTAATTTGTTTTGTAAGTGCTTGTTTGTGTTTTTTGGTACTATGGTGTTTTCTGTGCAACAGTGTTGTCATTATAGATTTAGGTTGTGTGTTTAGGCTTATAGGTTATTAGTGTTAAATTTGTATGTGTTCCTATAATTGTTTGTTTTATTATTTTTTGTGGACGCTAGTTTTGAGATTGTAGGTTTCTAGGTTTGGCTTATAGGCATAGCACAGGCAAGGGAATTTTGGAGTAAATTTTGTAAATCTTACCAATATTTTGCTTATTTTGGTGTTTTCTGTAGGCGATTGTTGTAATTGTAGGATTATCTTGTAGTTTTAGGCTTATATTGTGTGGGTCAGAAAAGAGGCTTCATTCTGTTTTTTTGTAGGTGTTAGTAATATTTGTTGTAGTATCCTATTTTCTGTGTGTGTTTAGGTTATGGGTTTAATTTTGTAGGTTAGGGCCCATAGAAGAGGATTTGTTCTTTAATTTGTTATGTGTTAGCACTATTTGTTGTAGTATCCTATTTTGTGTCGGCCACGTTTCGGATGATAGATTTAAGTTATGGGTTTTGGATGATAGATTTAAGTTATGGGTTAGTGTTAGAGATTGGTGTGTGTGAAACCGTGCAGCGCTGGAATGAATTTTGTAGTATCCTGTTTTGTGTACACCACTGGTGTAATTGGATTCTTGTTTTACTGTTGTAGTTTGTGTCACATAAAACAGGATTATTATTTTTTGAATTGTGTATGTGTTAGCAGGATTTGTTATACTATCCTGTTTTTTGTCCGCCACTTTTGGGCTGATAGATTTTTATTGTGGCTTAGGGTTAGAGTTTCTTGTAGACTAAACAGTAATGTTTTTTCCATTTTGTATATGTAAGCAATGTTTGTTTGACTATCCTATTTTGTGTGCACCACTTTTGGGATGCTACATTTGGCTTATGGGTCAGGGTTAGAGGTTGTTGCAGACTAAACAGGAATGCTAGGTTCATTTTCGATATGTTCCCAATATTTGGTATAGTATCCTGTTTTTGTGTCCGCCACTTATATGCGCTATTTGCGTTCCAGGCTTGAATTTGCGTTCCAGCCTCCATTTTGCGTGTAATAGTTATGTGTTTCATGTAAAATGGTGGCGAATTTCATTGTAGTACGTGCCGCATAGTGTGTGTTACGTGCCGCCTGAAGTGTTCTTGAGTGTTCGTTCCGTTTTGCGAGTAAGTGCAGTAATTTTGCGTCCTTAGCCTCGTTTTCGTTTTTTGCAGCGGCCATTTTTTCTCTCGCTCAGGGGATTTTCGGGTGTGTAAACTCTTGAACTCCCACTTAAATTGAGGTGTAGCTTCACTTTAAGAGGTCCTGGGTGCCCCCCCACCCTTGCTATCATTTGCTAGATGTGATCTATTCTTTGGCTCTTGGTCTTGATTGTTCTTGTCTCCTATCTATATCTTGATTACGGATGTGGTCTGTAACTGCATAGGCTGCAGAGGGCACACCAATAAATGGACTATCTATTGGTTGCTTACTGTTGTTGTGCTCAGGAATGACAGTGATTTGTCAGCTTCATGGATTTGATTACATATCCATCTATCCCTTATTAATTCCATGGAGCTGACATGTCAGTGTCCTTGTTGGTCATCATGTACATCTAGTCATCACTAGGGGCAGTGTCAGTGTAGAAGCTGTTTCAGATGGAGGTTTACACACATGCTGGTATATAGTATCTCATCAGGAACTGACCAGTGGGACTGGATGACAGCTGTATTGGTTCTTCAGTACTTACAGTATAGGCATCATGGGGACATAGTTTTTAGGAGTGTGGTGCTCATCAGCAGCAAGCTGGGTTTTTAACTCTTTACTAGCCTTCAAGCCAACAGCAGCACAATGCAAAGATCCACACAGCAGTTTCTGACTCCTCCTGCTTATTCATGCAGGGGACTACATATCCCATGATTCCTTGATACACAAACTGCTATCACAGATTGATACAATGTATTAGCTGCATGTGCTTGGCCAAAAAGAATTATGGATGTTATGCTAATTTTTCTAGGGGTGTTAACTCTGAAAATCAACTGCTTGCAGCAAAAAATGTTTTCATACACTACTGATTCTCCTCTAGCAGATGCGCTCATAATCCTTGAAACTTAAATATGTCTTTAAAATGCATCTAATGAAAACTGAAACTGGTATTTATTGGCATCAAACAGATGGTCCATTAAATGTATTTACTTTTCAATCTGTGTTAAATAACATTTAGTGTCTATATAACACATAAATATGTATGATCTATTTATTACATATAAATTGATTGTGAAAGCTGTTATCTGGGCTGGTAGGGTATATTTCCTACCAGTTATAAATCTGCCAGTCCCTGAGTGAAATATTTTAAATGCTCACCTAGTAAAGTCCCTAGGGGTAAAACAAGTTACTTTTAGCGTCTGAGCCCGTGGGAAGCAGGTGTCAGTTATGTGAAGTATCATATTTGATTTAAGTCTCATATTTTGGTTTTGTCTCCTATTTTTATTTTTGTACTTTGTTCTTAGAAATGTTAAAAAAAATTACTTGGGTTAAAAAGGTTAACATTGTATGAACATACAGTACAGGCTGCATGTGCAGCTGTGATATAATCCAACTTTACAGCCCTCAGTCATCTTGCGGGATTATAAATTCCTTTCATATATTATTAGCCAGGTGCCTGATCATTCTTAATGGACCACTGTAGTTTCAAGAAAAACTTCAGATCTCTTTATAGTTTATAGAAACTTCTTTGGCAGCTGTGTAAACCAAGAGCATGAAATGCACAATTTGCCGTTTGTAGTGTGAATGACCGCTTCTGAGCATGTGTGGGGGAGCCCAATATTAAATGCTAATCTGAACAAGGAGACAATATTCACTACTTCTAAATATTTAAAAACAAATTAGCAAAGAATACCTCAGGATTAAAAGCCTTTTTACATAGCTTCCAAATTTTGGAAGTTTGCTACAATCTTCACAAACACATGTAGTTATTCTTAAACTACATTAGTTCTTTAATCGTATATACTATTCTTGTGGTAAATGTTGCCATTTACAGCATGTTATGTTATGTGATAGTTTATAATGATGTTCCGTATTCTCCTGTTATTTCAAGAACATTAGATAATTTAAAGAAGAAAGGAGCCAACAACACCAGATATCTAAGTGACACAGTAAAGGTCCCAGTTACTGAAGAAGTACACATGTAAAGTACACATATAAATAAATATAATTAGTATTTTGAAAGGGAGTATTAAATGATTGAGCTTGAAAGTTGGGTTTATTAAACTACATGAATACACAATAATACCTTTAGTTTTATTTTATTTTGCCATTACATTTTTATTTAGATAAATATTTTCATGACAACACTTTACAAAATAAGAGCATTTTACAGATCAAATAAAACATTGTTGATATATTCAGTCAAAATAACATGCCATGAATTCTGTTTTTTCTGTTATCCTTTTCCAACATTTTTATTAACTCCAGCCTATTTCCCTTTCTCCCAACACATCATAATCCCCTTCAATAATATAGCTCTGTCAACTTGTGATTGTTTCACTCTTTCATTCCAGCTGTTACATTGTGACAAAAAAATACTATCCAATTAACCAAATTACTAGCCAACATAATGTAAACCACATTCACCCTCATTAAATTTGGGCTACGTTTGAAAATGTAGCCTTTAAATTAGCCTTGTAAACCTCTACTTTGCCGACCTGTGTGTTAGAACGCAGGACGGCCGAAAATTGCCTATGTGTTGTTGAACGTGAAACATTGCAGCACGTAATCCTTTGATCTGTCCAGGCCATACCCGGTAAATTCCCATTTTGCTATTAAATTGCCACGAAGTCCCCTGCGAGCGAGCCCGTAACACGCAAATGGAGCCCAAAGCCCAACGAGGGCTGGGGAGAACTCGCAAAGTCTGTAAAATCCCTTACGTTAGCTGCGTGAGCAGCAGAAGAGACCCCCACTCCGGGCCCCCAAACCTCTCTCCAGCCCCTAAATCTCCCCGCTGCTCCTCAGACTAATTCCCATGCTGCAGGGGTCCCAATCGGAACCCCCGTGGCAGTTAAAGTGTTAACCCCTGCTGTAGGGGGACTTCAAGTACCCCTGTGGCCCCTAAAATGAACTCCCCTAAGCTGGGGGTCCCCATTGGGACCCCTGCAATGTCCCCATATTAACCCTTGCTGCAGCAATCGGGACACCCAGAGCAATTAAACAGTAATGCCCTGCCGCGTAGGGTACTCAGAGTACCCTTCCGGCACCTAAAATGAACCCTCCTATGCTGGGGGTCCCCTGGAGTGTCTCCATATTAACACTTGCAGCTGGGGCCCCAATGCACATTAACCCCCGCTGCTGGTCCTGACGAAAAAATAAACCCCTGCTGCGGGGGTGCCATAAGTACCCCCCGGAACCTAAAATGAACCCCATCACTCATGGGGGTCTATATAGACCCTTATGATCCTCTAATTATCCCTATCAGTCCCAAAAGGGTCTATATAGACCCTTATGGGGCAATACTTAACCCCTACATTAACACTAAAAGTGCCATGAGGGTCCTCCAGGACCCTCATGACACAAAGTCTAAACACTACATATTAACCCTTTCCTACTCTATCCCATTCTATTAAACCCCCCTTTACCCTATTAACTCCCATCCACCCTATTGGGCTTCGTCCCTAACAAGGGCCCTCCATAAATGTCCCCAGGTCCGGCACACCTAGGAAAAAAGAAACATTACAATAAATAAATAAATACAACATATAAAACAAAATATTCTAAATAGTACACTTACCTGTCCCAAATGCCCATCCAGCTATGCCCCGGTCCTCCTTAAAGCCTTCGCAGACAGGGCCTCTTGCAAAAATAACCTGACGGTCTAAAAAATTAAAACAACTAACTGAGTTTTTCCCTGGAGGAGCTCCCCGCCGCAAATGAGGGTTCTCGCACATGCTCCACTAAAATTTAGAAATGGTGCCTTCTGATTGACTGAAAATGCTGTCAATCATATTTCAGCCAACCAGAAGGAACAAAGGTGTGAGCCAATCACAATGGGATACATCCCTTATATCCCATTCTGATTTCCTGATGTAACTGTCAATCATTTCTAATCCAATCAGAAGGCACTATTGCCTTCAGCCAATAAGAATGGGAAACACCCCTCAGGGTGTATGCCATTGTGATTGGCTCCAAGCAACTGTGTCTTCTGATTGGCTGTTGTAACTGTCAATCAGATTGCAGCCAATCACAGGTGCTGATGTCGGGAGCCTGTGGGGGTTTCCGCAGGCTTTAATTAGCCAGGATGACAATCTTCTTTGCTATGGGCTATGTCTAACCCTTTACTACAGGTTAGAATAATTGATCCAGTTCACGGCCGCACATGCAATGTGCGACAGATTGCATTGTGGTTTTGTGTCTCTCGCTCGAAGCACGCAGCCCTTCCAATTTAATAGCAAGACCAAGCAACGCCAAATGTCGAGCCCGTAGCCATTACGTGCTTCACGTTGGAGTTACTGGGCTCCAATTTAATGAGGCTGATTGTAGGCTAGTGTTAATGATCCCAAGCAGGAGTCCACACTTTAAAATTATACACCTTTTTAAATTATGATTAGATCTTCCATATTTGAAGCTCCACTGTATTACATTAAGATTACTTTGAGTTTCAGAATTAACATTGCTAATTTCAAGTTATTGTCAGGGTTTTGCAAGCTAGAGCATCCGTGTTAATCAGAGTCATTAAAAGTATTAAAAAAAAAAAAAGCATAACAAGAGAGAAATGGAAGGAAATTTAGGGCTATACATATCTTTTTATCTGTTCTAATTTTAAGGAACAGTCTAACAAGACTCTTATGAAGTGGTATCTCACTCCTTCCATATCTAACATGAGTAGCCAGGTATGTTGGAGAATATGTTAGCAAAGAGGTACATAGAAATACAGTTTCATTTTTTGCATGAATAAATATCAAAATAAACATTAACAAACTCACCTTGATGTTTGTTAAATCTCTTGAGTTTGAAAGCAGTTGATTGTGTGAGATAACACCCCTTAAAATTAGCCTAAAATTCATTATTCATTTTGGCCAATTACAGGCAGCTAATAAATTGTATCTATCTGTAAAGCCAGTTTCTGCACCAAAAAATCATGGGATGTATTGTCCTGTCTTATCTGGGAACAGGAAGTAAGGAGGAGCCCAGACATTGCTGTGTGGATCTCTGCATTGAGCTGGCTTGAAGGTTAGTAAAGGGTTACAATCTGTACCCCAATGCAGTGTTTCTATTGCGAGATTTACTGTGCCTGTGTAAGCAGCTCTGGGGTGTGGAAAAAAAGTTTTATTTTTAAATAAAATAAATCTGTATGTGTATAGAATGCCTTAATGTATTGTGTGTGTCTGATATAAGC
Source organism: Discoglossus pictus (assembly GCA_027410445.1). NCBI lineage: Eukaryota > Metazoa > Chordata > Amphibia > Anura > Alytidae > Discoglossus > Discoglossus pictus. The sequence goes on along the minus strand of CM050163.1, from coordinate 217,240,167 downwards.
AGCTTGTGTTAGATTAGAAAAAGGGAAGATACGCCTTTAAACTTTCCTTGCTAATCAATAATTGACTCTTTACAAACACTTATTCTAGCTGAACCATGTTTTTTTCTTCACTACCTAATCCACAATTTGCAAGATGAGAAAATGCTTTGGCATTCCAAATTATCTTAGCCACGAGGAGTAATATAGATCAATAATGGAAACAAAATTATATTCCCTTATTTACACAAAATATAGCCTTATTTATTGAAAATATTGAAATTGAAAAAATTCCAGCTATGATTCAGGTTTTCTTTAAAGTGGACTCCTTGGTTTATGTATTTCCCACGATAATGAGAATATTGCCAATTTTTTAATTGTACTCTTAATTGTTAAAACAGGATTCTGAGTTTTTGACTTTGATTTCAGAATTTTGGGTACTGGATTTTGAGTTAAGAATCTTTGTTTAGTCTAATTCCTGTACATTCCTGAACATATATCAGAGGATGTATAGATGCATGTTGTTGTGGAAATATCAATAGCATATCCCTTCCTTTATCTTCCTTTACTCTCTTTTCCATCTTCTGTTTGTTTAACCTTAGATTTGCTGTGGTCTTTCTCATAAATACTTATAATTATACAAATATTGTATTATTTATGCCATAGCCCATATCTATATATACATATGCTGTATTGGCTTAAACATTGTATGAACCCTTAGCTTTTGATTGCATATATGATATAATTTACCAAAGGAATAAATAAATAATTATAAAACAAACAAAAAAAAAAAAAATCTCAGTGAAATACAACTATGCACTTTATGGGACACACTTATATGTTTTCCTTTTTTCTTTAGATCTGTGTTGACAGCTAAACCATATATCCCTGAAGTAAGCTAACACAACATGGATTCCTGTACTTATAAACAGATTTTTCAAAAGATGGTTTATGTCCATGGCTTACACAGCTGCTAATATTGCTAGTTTGGTTCCAACTTGACAAACAAGTGTCTTTTTCTTGAACTTCAGTGCCCCTTTAACTGGTACTTTCATTTGCCTTTTAAATATATAATTGCTATACTTCTCTGAACCGGAGAACATTTAAATATATGAAGAATAGTGGAGAGTCTACTAAAGCAAGGTAGGGGATTCCAAAAAGTAGAGGGTATTCTATAGTCGAGCATGAGAGAAGGTAATGATGGGTGGTGAGAGGAACAAATCATAGGCTGGTCTGACGAGCAGGGATATAGGTGTTGCTATTAAGAACTTTCCAAGTTAGTTTAGGAATTCTACTTTTGATAAGATAGGGAGCAAGTGTAGGGACTGGCAGAAGGGGGCAATAGATGATGAAAGCTAGGTAAGGTGGATGAACCTGGCAGAAATGTGCAGAGTGGATTGGAGACAGGATAGAAGGTAAGTGGAAGGACAATTAAGGCCAATAATCAAGCTGGGACATGGTAAGAGCATTGCTTTAAGGTCTTTGTTCCATTCCAGAGATGGAGATGGCAGGTGAGTGACGAAATGTGGAAGATGAAGAAGAGGTCTGAGTCACAAAAGACTTGATGTATTGGTGTGATGTGTACAGAAAGATAGATTTCAGGGTTATAGGTGGAGGATGAGAGGGGATAACTAACTCTGTCTTAGCAATGCTAATTTTTTATTGTAGGATCAAGAGAATTGTGTATGGATTAAGATGTCCTTTCAATAAAAGTTATGTTGGTGAAACCAGAAGTAAATTGTGAATTGGAGCATTACAGAATAGAAAAAGCACTTTAAAATTATCAATGGAGTAAAATCGTGAGACTTTATGAACAATATACTTAATCTTAAACAGTGAATTATATATATTTTGTGGTACAAAAATGAACCAAAGACATATACTGAGAAGATTTTGTTGCAAAGTGAAACAAGATGTATATTTCATTTAGAGAACTTGATGCCTTGAGCTAGGAGAAAGTTTAATATGTATTCTATAACTTTTATTGAGGACATAATGGAGAAAAAAATCTTAATATAATTAAAACATTTTCTGGAATTTAAATTGGCATCTTGTCCAGATGTGTGACATCAGTCTGTTTATATGATATAGATAGGCAACAAGTGGTTACATGAATTGTTAGCTTTGAGCACACACTTTCAGTTTTATATATGCTGATTTATCATGTACTAAACAACCCTGATACATCTAACAATATTTTGGTGAAACATCTTAGTTGGGCCTAATTTCCCAAAAGGCCAACATGGTCATGGCAGCAGAAAAACAAGAAGCAGCAGACTTCCCCTTTTTTCCATTTCCTGTGTTCCTTAACTTTTTTTAGTTTATGCCAATTCTCTTACTTCGAAAACTTTAAACCAGACTAAAAATATATATAAGCAGGGGAAAATGTCATGCAGTTAGTTTTTAATTAGAAAATACAATTCTGAAAAATCTGCTGGCCCTGGAGTCAAGTACAATACTTTGGTGAAGGTTGTTTGAGAGGAAAGCTTACAATTCACATCTATTGGTGCAAGCTATTTCTGAGCTTGTGTAAGGGAAGGGGTAGGTGTCAGAGTCCCCTTTTCCTCTTCTCTTCCGACAACCCTCCCTTCAGAGATAAATTAGTTAAACACTGCCTTCAGACTCCAAGCTATCACAAGGTGTTAAAATTAGACACAATGGAACATTCTATACACAAACTGAGTATTTTATGTCCATGGCTTACACATCTGATACAGTTTTAGTCTGTTGCATACTTTACAAAAGTACAGTTTTTTTGTGAACCAAAGGAGTCATTTAACTTATTTTCCTCCTTTGTATCTTCCTCTTTTGCCATAGTCTTCCCATTCCCTCCTCTCTCTCATCTTTATTACATATGTTTCCTATTTTCTTGTTTGCTCCCAATGTAGTGTATTTACTTCACCTATGTAATAACACTAGCAGATGGATCAAAGAGATCAAAGGGCTTAAGGCAACAACAACCAGGATACAAAAGCTGAAGTCAGAGAGCAGAGAAACAGTCTAATCCAAGTTCAAAGCCAGTGTCAGAAAGAGCATGCCAATCAGGAAAATCACAACTGAGCACCATCGTCATGTGCCAATGTGTTTAAATAGTCTCAGGGCAATGGCTGCAGTGTGGCCAGGTTTATAACTAGGCAAACAAAGCAGCTGCCCAGGAGCGCCTTGCTGGGAGAGGTGCCTCATTTCCATAACAATACATTTTCATTTCAGTTTGTTTCACTCATAGACAAAGCCTTCTCTAGACAGGCGCATCAAGTAATATATCTCTGAGAGAGAAATAAAGAGAGTCTGATGCACTAACGGTGTGGATTACTGCTTGTATCATGTGCTATCCTGATTAAAAGCACTAACTCCCAGGTTGTGAGTTTAAACATACATAAGCAAAGAATATGTTTATTCTGAGAAGAAATAATAATCCCGATTGCTGGAATTATTGCTCCTCTTGCTGCCTTCAATTCTGCTCCTACTCATGGCTGTATGTACTTCCGGTGTGTCTGTGCTAGTGGCATGCTGTCCTAGGATTCATTACTGCTAAGGGATTCTCAAAGAACCCCACGACCTACTGCGTGATAAGTGGGTCGTAACATGTGTCGTGTGGGATGGGGGAGCCAGGTTGTTCTTGGAGAGGCCCACAATGATGATCAATGGTGATCAAATTATGTTATTGTTGTGTGAATTTATTGATGTAACGGTGGCAACCAGGCAAAGATAGCATACATATAAAACATCAAATGAAGAGGCCAGCTAGCATGTAATATATCTACTCATATGAAGTTTAGTTTTGGGTCCCTAGCGTAAATCAAAAGATTCTACAAATCCAATCACATACAGTATATAGCTGTGAGCATGTGGGTCGTTGCTAACGCGTCGGGCTCGCGTAGCGAGCCTGCGGTCCTCGCAAAGCGGCAAGGAGCGCCGAAGGACCTCGCAACATTTCCGGACTTACGAGAAACAAATACGAGATGCAGAACTTAGAAAAAAAAACATTACGACCTCGCAAAAATATGACCTTACCGCCCGAAACCCACGCACATGAAAACATTAAAAACACAATAAATACACACAATAAATACATAAAAAGCTTACCTACAGCAAGGGCGGGCACCTAGGACCTCTGAAGATACACCTCAATTTAAGTAAAAATAAAAGAGTTTAGACACCCGAAAATCTCCTAAGGGAGAGAAAAAATGGCCACCGAAAAAACGAAAACAAGGCTACAGCAAAACACCACCAAAACACATACAGATTTTCCCCAAAACACGGACGCGATCAAAAACAAGCACTCCAAATCAACCGAAGGCACGTATCACACATTAGGCGCCATTTTACAACTCTAACTTACACAATGCGGAAGTACACAGCTACCCTAATGGATTTGGCTCGCACACGCACACTATTTACACTACACACTGCACACATTACTGACACTTACACAACAGCTCCACAGCCCTCAAAACACACATTGTATGCTGCAGCAACATCAAAACAGATTGCCAGCTCTTCTGCACAATGCTTCCTGCATATATTACTTCAAAATAGGTAAAGTATATTGATGTATTATTTTAGTCATTATTTCATTAGCATTAGCAAAAAAAAACAATGCTCATAGCACACAAACAACCAACAACCTCGAAGGCGCTCAGTGCGAGGCTCGCAATGAGCGCCAAAGCATCTTGGAACACGGATAAAATTTACCGCCCTTACAATCTTATTGCCGTCATTTTTTGACGGGCAAGTCGCTAGTTTGCTATAATGGTTCGCCATACTCAAACCGTATTCAAGCACAAACAGATGATTCCTATCCACCAAACTGTGGACGTCACCTGAGCTGTGTGGAAAATCCATATACTTGTGTACTGGTTGCCTCATATATTGAAGTTAAAAGTTTCAGGGTACTCACCAGTAATTGGTACTAATAGAAAGCATCTAAATTAAAAAAAAAAAAAAAAGACACCCCTTTGTTTTCAGAAATATTTCTCCATCAATAGATATACATTAGAAAAATTATTAAAATTGTTACAGAATTTTTAATAGATTAATCATACAAAACACGTTGAATGAAAAACATAAAGAAAAGTGCTGTCTTACATATATAAATACTGTATATACTTGAGTATAAGCTGACCCGAGTATAAGCCGAGGCACCTAATTTTACCACAAGAATCGGTGAAAATGGATTGACTCGAGCATGTGACGTCACGTCATTAGCATATGCCGGTACAGGCGTCAGGATCAGCATCAGCTCATCGGAGCTAAGTAGCAAGTAAGGAGAGAGGGGGATAGGGATTGGAGAGGGTGCAGTAAGGAGGAGGTTATGGGGGAAAGAAGAGGATGATGGGGGGGAGAGAAGGAGGAGGAGGATGATAAGGGGGGAAGGAGGATGATAAGGGGGAAAGGAGGAGGATAACGGGGGGAAGGGTTTTGTGTTTTTTACTCAAGTATAAGCCGAGGGGGGCTTTTTCAGCATTAAAAAATGTGCTGAAAAAGTCGGCTAATACTCAAGTATATTATATATTAAATAAGTATATATTGAATAAATTAAAAAAAAATCCTTTCAACATAAATGCATAAATACTAAAGCACAGAGGTATTTACAATTAGTTCATAAGTTTATGATGTTAACATAAATGTTAACATAAATAAAGAAAATTATTAATCATGATCAGTGTATTTCTATATAATGAAAATTACTTCACAATTCATTAACTCCAAAATGACTAACACAAAAAACATGCTGTATCATAAAATGTATATATTGAATCTTATAAAGTGCTATACATCCATGTAATATCTACACTGAAAAAATTATTAATCATAAGTGTATTTCGATATAATGAAAATTACTTCACAATTCATTAACTCCAAGATGACTAGTGCAAAAAACATACTATATCACAAAACATATAACATATGTTACATTTTATAAAGTGCTATAAATCCATGTAATATATAAACAGAAAAAAAGAAAAAAGAAATTAAAGTTGTCAGTGCTTAAGACCTTGTTATACAATAGATGATACACTGGGTCAGTCCCTAAGCGGTCTGTCTTAACAGAGCTTGGCATCCACCACTTACCCCCTACACATAAGGAGAAACTACCCCCTTACTTGCTCCCCTTAGCTGGGAGCCCCACACAACAGATTTTATTAGAACCCCCAGGGGATATCCTGCATTTTAAGCCTAAACATATCTCACCCTAGAGAACCACCACCCAGCAGTATGAACACATTAAATCATATTTACTCCTGATGAATTATTACCCAGCAGACAGCAGCATTGCACCCATGCTTATCATGGCATATAGATTAAAGGAGAGGTTATACATTACACTAAACCTCAAGTTTTTTTAAAATATGATTAATAAGATGGATTAGCACCTTCCCCCATCTCGTTGAGACTGTCTCCAAGAGGGAAATCACATGTCCATGTCAAGAGCTAGTCTTTCCTCTGACAGGAAGCCAAATGGTAGATGGATGATATTGTAAACCACCTCTGCAGACATAGTTCAAGTGTCTAAATATTGTCCTGTTCAAGGGTTATCTCTATTAAATAAAGGGCAGTAGTGCTAAAAGATAAATCATCAATTATCTCTCAATATGAAATTAATTAGATAATAGCTAAATTATATTGTATAATCAATTAATGAATTATAACTTAATATGTAAATATATCTGCTATCAAAAGTGAACATCCACCAAGGAATATTCAATATCATGATGACACATTCCAACACTATATAATATGATGGTATATTTATCTAAAAAGATAAGCTTAATTCCCCTATGTTATCTAGAATGTGATTGTAAGTCAAATGACTCGTCAATTTCTGACTAACATCGGCTTTAAAATATTGAAATTAGAGTCTCCATATTGTAAAACTAGTAAATGAGATGGATGGATGGATTCTAATTTATAAAGGGTGAAAACATAAAAACCCTAATTTAATGCATTTGATAATTGCGTATCAAAGGGCCACTTAATTCAGCACACCTTGGAACGCACCACTGTATACATCTGCAAAAAACATGTTGAAATACATTTTTAACTCTTGAAATACTTGCATTTTTAATGTAATGAATAAAGAGAAATTAATAAATTAAATCTCTGTTTACATGAGTCACTGGATGCCCTCAGACAAACCCACAGCATCAGCTGTGTGTAGTAAGTAAAAAATAAAAAGAAGAGTGAACCATTAAACAATACATCTGTGTTGAGAAGGGAATGATGGAAACACCTAAAAATGTAAAAAAAATGTTTTGTGTTAACTGCATTCCTAAGTTTAGGAAAAACTACTATAAATCTTTGTCTTCATGGAGCCTTCACCACACTGTGTCGGCATATGCTATTAATCATGGAATAGTCAGTAGACAAGCTACAGTGTTGTTTATAAACAGACCTAAAACTTTGATTTTTTTCATTGTTAGTATAAATAAAAAACAAACAAATAGATCATTAACATATAATCTTGTGCTCTTTCACACCATGAAGACCACTTACAGTAAGGTAAATAGCCCTTTAAGTTTGAAAGTCTGCTGAGCAACTTTCTTTTCCAATCTCCCTGTCGAATTGTTTGATACCTATAAAAGATAGGCATCTAGGATAATTTCCATGTACTCTCATAACATGGCGGGCAACTGCAGTATCAACTTCATTAATCACTGAATTTATGTATTCCAATGCTCAATGACAGGATTGTCTACTAGACTTTCCCATACATCTAGGTCCACAAACACATAATCACTCATATTAAGAAGCAAGATATGTGGCACTTATATCTTTTCATCCCAGAACAATTGTAGACTTCAATTGTTTTCTTCATTTGTGGGCAAGCTTTACCAAATTCTAGCTAACAATCTAGAACAATCTTGATTTAAGGCATGGTAAAATTTATTCAGTGCTTTTTTGAATAGTCCTGATCTAAGAATCTAGCTTGTAATTCCTTTACTTGATTTTCGAATCCCTTTAATGTACTGCAATTTCTTCTTAATCTAAGATATTGCCTTATGGTGACAGCTTTAATTGTAGATTGAGGGTGGCTATAAAATGACCTTGATGGTGAGGATGTTCTCTACATCTGATACCTCACCTATGGCAGTCTGTTCAACCTGATGCGACTAAAGGCCCAAACCAAGACAATGGAATGACTCGTCGAGAGCTACTCTTCACCGTCGTCGCTGCTTTTATTTCCCATATGGTGACAGCTCTATAGCAATTGACATCTTGCTTCCCCGAGGCTGCTGAGCTCTTCGGTCTAGAAGTCAGTTTGAAGAAGATGGAAGTTCTCCACCAGCGTGCACCTCAGGAAGATTACTGTCCTCCTTGCTTCGAGATGAAAAAAGTCCACCAGTTCACCTACCTGGTTTGCATCATCTTCCTGGACGCTAAGATTGACAAGGAAATTGACAACAGACGGACATAGACAAATGGTGCATTCAGCAGGTTATATAAAAGGGTTTGAAACAACAATCATCTGAATAAATGCACAAAGGCCAATGTGTACAAAGTTATTGTGTTGACCACTCTGCTGTACGGTTCTGAGTCATGGGTTACTTAGCACAATCATCTTCAACTTCTTGAGTGCTTTCATCAATGCTGCCTCTGCACCATTCTCAACATCCATTGGAATGGCCACGTCACCAACACTGAAGTCCTAGAACAGACAGGAGTCATCGGCATTGAGGCCATGCTGTTGAAGACACAGTTGTTCTGGGCAGGACAGATCTCTAGGATGGAGGGTGATCGGTTTCTAAAGATTTTGCTATATGGTGAGGTCACCAGTGGTAATCGTGAAAGGGGAGGTTTGAAGAAGAGGTACAATAACTTGCTGAAACAGTCCCTTGATGCCTGTCACATTGACCATCATCGAAGGACGTCTTTAGCTTCAGACTGCATAGCCTGGAGAAGTACTATTCACCAGGCTGTCTCCTCTTTTGAGAGCAGGGCTGGTCTTGAGGACAAAAGGAGACAGAGGAAAATTTGTGTCACTACAGCACCCAAAAGAGAGCAAGTCTGCTCGTGCAACCACTGTGGTCGAGTTTCCCTGTCCCGCATTGGCCTCCTCAGCCACCAGAGAGCCCACAGATGTGGAAAACATCGGTTTTAAATCTTCATTCATAAAGCAAAGCCAAAAAAACAAACCAAAAAAAAAACAATGTAATAAGCTATTCATGGCTGGTGACATCCTAAATACAGTTGTCTCCAGTTAATTGTCATTATTACATCTCAAGTCTAAAAGTTTAACAGAATCTTGATGGTACTGGAAAGTCAATTTGAGACTATACCATTTTTTTTTAAATGTTGGCTTAGTTTTTGCACCCACAACAGGTTTAGATTGATTTGAATTGATTAAAGATTTGAATATTTTTGCATGTAAATTAGCACATTGTAAATGTTATGATATAAAACAGAGAAAACAATTGGATAACTTAGGGTTCACAGAGGGTGAAAACAATGTTTGATTGATTTGATGTCATTAATGGAAGAAAATTTAACTATTAGTAATGATATGGGTCCTTTCACATGGCTTAATACTGAAAGTAAATTCAACCCACTTTGCAATATTTCACATCTTTTTTGTGGATCAAGTAACTAGGGATTTGCACACTTTAGAAAATTACACCTAAGTTTTCATTAAATCAAAACTTAATGAAAAAAGAAAATCAGACATTGAGAGAACTTCATCATGATAAGAATATTACTATTAAGTCATCAGACAAGGATGGCAATATAGTAAAAATTGAACAATGATGATTATGTAGCTGCAGCTCAAAAATTGTTAAACGATCAGCAATGCTAAAAAAAGATTGGACTTCGATTCAATAATAAATATCACTGAACTAGTAAATTGCCCATAAAAAAAGACGGGAGTAAAATAGAAAGGCTGGCAATAGTGTTTGCCACACAATGCGAGGCTATGGGCCCTCTGAGCACTTTTTACGTCCTTCTGGCTAGTTTTGCGACCTTCTGGCTAGTTTTATGTCCATCGACTTCATTTTTGTCGTGTTACGTTTTTTCGACAGCCTTTTTTTTTCTCGCTTAGAAAAAAAAAACAAATATGTGTGTGAGTGTGTAAGTTAATTTGAGGCATATATATGTATTTTTTTAAGGTTTTTCCAGTTCCATGGTTCGGGCATTAAAGTGGGATGTTTGCAAGCTGCACAGTGCATGTACGGGTTCCAGTCCTAAGTCGTACTGGTTGTAAGTCCCGCTTGCGCCGCTGGCGATGAGTCATATGGGTTGCCTAAGTACAGCGTGCCTCAACTGCTTGCTTCGGTTTGCGAGTCCCCCGAGGCTTGTATTGCAATGAGCCGTGAAGGCGCTCATTAAAGCCTAAGTCCCTCGTGCCTCAACTGCTCGCTAGGCTCGCAGTGCAATGAGCTCCAAGGCGCTCATTGCAACTTAAGTCCTGTGTGCCTCAATTGCTCGTCTCGCTTCGCGAAGCTTGCAGTGCAATGAGCGCCTTCATCGCTCATTGCAACCTAAGTCCTGTGTGCCTCAACTGCTCGCCTCAAGCTCACAAATCTGCAATCAAAAATTTTTTTTTTTATGTGTCATTTAAGTGTTATATCAATACAAATCATTCTACCCATATGGACTATGGTAGTTACGGCCTTGCTTTATTGATTACGTTCCCGCTCTGAAATGCTACATACGATTGCATGGTTAACTTTTTCGGCTTTCGGCCCGTAAGTTGCGGGCTTGTTCAATTGAATCGCTCTGCAATTGTAGCAAACCTCAATTATTCAATTGCAAGGCCGCAGTTAGCATTATACTGGCCATAAGCTTGCGGGCTTGAGATCTGCTACAATTACAGAGCGATTCAATTAAACAAGGCCGATCCTCTCACAGGCCAATTAACCAATAGGAACCGGAGAACGCTAATTAACATTGCGGCCACAAAAAAGTCCTTGACTGTGCTGTAGCTGAGAAAGTCAACACACAGGTCTAGGTGTTGATGGGTTTCTGAGTTTTGGAGAGACAGAGAGAGACAAGGAGCAGTTTTGTAAGTTTCTTTATATTTGGACTACTAAGAAATATTAACACTTAATTTACAACACACATAATTACTGATATCACACAATTTACACATATATATTAATAACTACACATACCTAAACATAGCGAGAGGCCACAGAATATCTACAGCCCCCCCATACCCGCACCTACCCCCTCCACCCCCAGTACCCATATTATAATACACATAATACAAACATATTTTTTTACCTCATACACGTATATATTATTGGAACAGACCCTGAAAGAGTGGATCGAGCCAGCGGCAGTAGTGGGCCTTCCAAGAGTCAGGTTTTTAGGGAACCCTGCAATGTAAGTATCATATACACAATCACACCCTCATATGCACACACATGAACCTAACAAACATAGATAACGGACATATAATAGCACTGTAAGCTCGCTGATTATGACTACAGGTATATGGGGCAGCAATAAATCCATATTATTAGGAAACATATTATTATCATAATTGTTATCAATTAAATGTCTGTCCAATACCTGCAGTTATAACTGACACCACCACCACAGGCCACACCAACGCCATCGCCATGGCGGACACCATCGCTACCGGCACCTCTGGCTTCGCCATCACCACCGGCACCTCTGGCATGACCACAGCCCATCACAGGCCCAGTATTTTCAGTGACAGACTTCAAACCTTTTCAGAAGGCACTTTGAGGAACCTCATGCACCACATCTGAATGGAGAACAAGAGCAATTTCACCTTAATGCAACGGCTGACATCCCAACTGAAAAGGCAAAATGAGATTGCTACCACTCATGTTGACAGCATTAGATCAATATATATTGAGGTGAGGTGGCACAATTGAAGGATGGAGAGGTATGAGCGAAAGGCTCATAGGGACAAACAAGCCCTGACAAAACTCATTAAGCAGCTAGTGCAATTGGCGGTAGGCCAGGTCCTATCTCTCCAGCCTTCGATTTCACAGGCTGCACCCCCATTGCAACCAGAGAGTGCAGCCTCATCATCTAACACCTTACCGCCAACGCCAGCTGTTACACTGCCACCCAAGGTGGATGCACCCCTCACTCCAACACCTCCTTGCTGTGGTAGAGGTAAGGGGGGGGGGGGCAGTGCTGACAAATCCCTAAGTCCTGCTCATCCACACTCCTCAATGAATATTATGTGGTATTAATGCTGACATACTATTGGCTGTCTACAGAGTGTGTACACGTATGTTTATGTTTAACATTTCAGCAATTGATGTTCAAAGTGGCTTGCCATTGAGATGCGGTGTTGAAGTTAATCGAAATAGTGTTCTGATTTATATCTTGTTCTTGTCTCTGTAGGTCTCGCTAGCCTAATCTCACAATCATGAAGCCGTGTTCCTCAATCTCCTCTTTCTGTTTCACAGATTCTGCTCATCCATTTAGGATTATACCTTAATATCTAAAAACACACTGTTTGTGGAATATATTTGTATAACCTTATCCATGATTTTTTGCATCTGATTAATTGAGCAGATGCTAACCAAAAGTAAGTGCTATGCAGATTACTGGTTACTTTGATTAAATGGAGTGATTTCTGATGATCGTTTTTTACATCAGATTCCGGTTGCAGTGGTGTAGGAACCACACGTGACCCTGGTAGGTGCTATGCATTATGATTATTCTAGACTATGACATTACCCCCTTTAGGTATCCCCTTTTTGCACAAAAAGCCCCCTGCCCTTCCGGGATCCACCCACACCACACCCATGATATTAATGCATAGTCGTATACATATAAACATGTGTTCTGTGTATCCATTAAAGTATGCTATTTTTATACTGTTATCAATGTTTCTGTATGTTTGTCCTGTATCATGATTGTAAATCTCCAGATTAATTATTTAAACAATCAATCAGTATTTTGTACATAGATCTTCCTTCAATATACCTATTTTGCGTTAATTTAGGGTTGAGGTAATAGCTTAGTCACTAGTGCAGCTGATGGTGGAGGTAATGGTCCTGAGTTCAATTACAGCCACATCTATATATGATATTCATGTTTCATAAAAAATGGATATATGTATTAATATTATAAATTAGAGCATATGTCAGTATGAGGTGCAGTTGCCTAATGTTTCTGTATGTGTAGAATTAAATATCTGTACACACAGTTGTTCTGATAAATATATATATATATATATATATATATATATATATATATATATATATATATATATAGTACATCTGTGTTCACATTTGAATGTCTAAACCAAGTTTAAAAACCTGTTTCCAGCTCAGAATTCCGAGAAACAGTTATTACACTGAATTCTGGGAAGTTGAACTGGGACATGCAAATGTGCCCACGAATGCCTCGCTCTTCAATCCTTAGCCATTATCAAACATGGCTTCCTTTAAGCTTATGAATGCTGTATAACACAGCTTTAATGCAAAGCCAAGGTTGGATTAAACACAGGCTGAGTATCCTATCCATGTACAGCTGTTTCAAGCTTACTGGCTATCATCAGCATGGAGCGGGATTATTTCAACATAATGCATAGGTACATTGTTTATAAGGTAAACGTGGCAGACAGGGGGCTCAAATCCATGACTTAGCAATAAGGATATATATTTACAACAAGATGATAACAACTGTGTCACCATACTTCCCTAACACTTGCATTTTAATTCACTATCATTATGTGCACCAGAAACAAAGACCTGTCTCATTCTATAGGCTTTGAATGGCTGAACTAGATTGATAATATTTAGCTACCTTCCTAGTTTAATTCAGTAATGCAAACACATTGTGAATATTATATTTACACCCTATCTGATGGTGCAGAGCACAGATGTTGACTTTCACTGTCCTTTAATTGGTGTTACGGAAATGCTATGGTATCAAAGCAAACACCATAGCTGATAAATAATATTTAATCTTAGCAATTAATAGCAATCTTGAAAAATGAACATACCAGCATATTTTAAATGAAAATCAATGTTCAGCATGGGATACAAAGATGTGATCACTTATTAAAGTAGAAATCATAACATAAACACAGGAACAAAGCCACACAGTGACAAATGATCACAGGTATGCAAAGTATCATGGTGGAGTTGGGTAAGATACAGAGTTCTAGTAACACAGGGGAATAGGGATAGAGGAACAGAATGCAGGCAAGGGGGTGACATTTATAAGGATGATTAGTTGAGGGGGATTTACAGTGTATCATCCAACATGAGGCAAGATCATGAACATCATATAATTACAGATATTAAGAAATCTATAACGTTCTATAAGCAAAGACAACAATAATACATACTTAGGAGATATAATTATGGGGAGAAGTAAAATGTAGGCTTGTGTATCCAACAGACACTCCTATGCAACTTCAGAAGTATAAGTTCTCAATCAGTAAATGTTATAACCCCAATAGGTCAGTTCCCTGACCATGGTAATTCGCTATGAGAGAAGCCTCTCAATACATATCATAGGACACTCAGATAGTGGCCTGACCAGTACCATATCAGTCTGTTGTAACTTATTTGAGAGATTCACTCACAACAAACCAGGCATTTTGAGGGAAATTCTGTTCTCTGAATGATCATCTCTATTATCTGTTGTTGCATATGCATAACTGAAGATTAACATAACCTCATTAACACGGTCCAAGCGTAGAGTTACTCTTCCCCAAATGTCCAGGGAGGATCACATCAACACTGAAGAAGAGATCTGGAAGGAAGTATGATGCAGCCTTCACAATAGTCCAAGTAGAGGAGAGTATAGAATATCTAAAGCAATAGGTACATATAAATCTATGTAGAGTATGTGAGCATACACATGCTGTGGATATGCAAGGCACATCATGTGACACTTGACATATTTTGCAATTAAATCTTTACATATATTATCTAATCCATAATAAGAAACAAATATCATGAATGCAACAACTTAATGATTAGGAGACATGCACATACATGATGCAATGTGACATTAGCATGACCATGGAATAATGGGATGCTTATCTTCATGCCTTGTTATTAGAGTCACACATAATCCACTGTAATCAGTTTGATTCAACATTGATTTCTACTTTAATAAGTGATCACATCTTTGTATCCCATGCTGAACATTGATTTTCATTTAAAATATGCTGGTATGTTCATATTTCAAGATTGCTATTAATTGCATAGATCTCTATTGGATGTGTACTTGCCTGATGAGACAATGTGAACATTATTGTTCTGTACTGTGGTGAGGTTTCCATATACAATTGTAGGGCCTATATGATTGTGGGATATATAATACCATCCATTTAGCTATGTTCATAAGGTTTCCAAATATCAGTAAATATGATGTGTTTGGGAATGTGTACATACTTACCATTAACAGATATCATAGCATGTTCTGGTTGATCCAATGTTAATCAATAATGCATTATGAGACATACCTCACATCAGGAAGTTCTCCGCTACTGTGGACTGTTTGATATTCTTTATGACAATGGGGAAAGAAGAAAGAGTTGTATTAGCTATGCACACTCAAGCTACAGTACATTATCGAAGGTTGTTATTTGTTTTGTACTTACATGTGAAGTACTCATGAATTATGCAGGCACATTGTTGTGACCCCTGAACATTATCCACAACAGGGGGAGGTAGAGGCTTTTCCTCATGAAGAAGCTGTGCCTCATCAATGTCCCCCAGACAGTTGGCCTGTACTGCTATATTGTGCAGACAACAGCAGGCCATGCTGATCTGACAAACCTTATCTGGGATATACTGTAGCTCTCCTCCACTTGAAAGTAAACATCTGAAGCGCAACTAAAGCATACTGAATGTGCGCTCAATAACATTGCGGCATGTGGCATGGGCTGCATTGTACCTCTCCTCCGCCTGTGTCTGAGGATTGTTCACAGGGGTCAACAACCACTGCAAACACGATATTCTGCATCACCTGAAGTTAAAAAAAGTGGGAGATGTAGATATTAATGTGAGGTTGTGATGCTTCCTAAAGCATATGGGCGTATACATAATGATTCATGTGATGTTAGTTTATGGATATGGAAGTGTGAACTTGATACTCCTATGACCAGATCACATGGGCTTATGCACAGCTCCCTTAGTCACTTGTGAACATCAGTGATTACTTATGGGTACTCACGCAGTAGCAAACCAGATGGAAATTGACAAGACTGGAAGAAATGATAAGTTGAGGATTGAAGCAGGATATGGGCATCGGGAGCATTTCCAGGGAAGCCTGCAAACACAATTTTTATGCGCATGTTTGCATCACAAACATTGATAGAATGATAGTGTTTGCTATTTCTGAACAGCGCATCTGATCTTTAGGAGGTATCAATGCTACATGTGTGCAATCAATAGCACCTAATCCATGAAAATCATATTTCACCTTCAAGGTCTATTCCATAGTGATCGGGAAACTGATGTATCTGGTTTTCAGAACAATAACACAGAGGAATGTGCTCAGACACCATGAAAAGCTTGCCTGAGACATTCCTCCTACTACAGTGTTCTGGAAACTGCCAGATGCAAGGAAGTGTATTGCGGCTGACATCCATGTCACTCCCGGTATAGCAATATTGGTTTATGAGGAAGGCTCAAGGTCCTCCCTCGGGACCGCATGTAGCTCTTCAAGACTGGCATGGTCAGCCTAAAACATTCATACACCCCATCAGATAACCCCTCTAATGTGACTCTCTCCCTGTATACGTTTGGTGCCCAGACCCTCCTTACAGGTTCCTGGGCCTGCTCAGCTTCCTGTGGCTGTTGCTGTGCTGGAGCCAGCACTTCAAGGGCACCCAGTTGATTTGGAGCCCCACCCAGTTCCTCAACAACCTGGTTATTTGATTCTGGACCCACAAAGCTGATCACCAACATAAATGTTATCCCCCCTATATCCCCCCTGTCCATGTGCCACTAAAGCTCTCTCCCCTGGCACCCTGACATTCTGGCTCACGGCCAATACGCGCCGACGTATGACATCTGCGTTCTCACTCTCCCTGTCACTTAGCATCGGTCAGCCCTCTCCCCTGCACCTCGTTTTCAGCCCTCAGCACCCTGCTCTCTCCTCCATACCCCTGGCCCTGTACTCCTGCCTCCTCCACCGGACCCAATGTAAACCCTGAGCTGTGCTGAATGGTGTACATTGTGGCTCCTGTCTGACTGACTTTAAAGTCAGTCAGACAGGAGCCACAAGGTACACCATACAGCACAGCTCAGGGTCTAGAGAGGGCATGGGGTACAGGGGAGAAGGCAGGGGTACAGGGGAGAAGGAAGGGGTACAGAGGACAGAGCAGTGTGCCGAGGGCTGAAATTGAGGTGTAGGGAAAAGGGCTGACTGAAGCTAAGCGACAGAGAGAGTGAGAGCGTAGATGTCGGGGGCGTTATTTTCTGCGTGCATGCGTCGGTGCTTATTGGCCGTGTGCCAGAAAGTTGTGTCACCCTCTCTCCTACCTGATCCCCCACCATAATACTATGCATAGCCTGTGGTAATTCCCTTCCCTGGCTTGGTTCTGGACCAGCATGGATCACATTAGCACTCTCAGGTGCACCTCTCTGCATCTCCTCAGCCACTTCTCAATTGCACGCCTTGTTTCAGTGTCTCCACTCCGCTACATTGTGTACAAACATTCATACTTTCTACGGGACAGTCTCTTCACATGCATATACACATCTATCACATGGTGACAATCCATGATGGTTCAGACTGGCTAATGGCTTGTTGGGGCTGGGGTTATATAGCTTGATGATTACAGTACCAGGTGGATTTCAGGTTTGAAATTGCTCACTTGTGTGTTTGAGACTTATCTAGCATTACAGCAGATTTAGGTTATGTTCCACGTATTGATCACACTCACTTTGTGATGCAGGGTAAATTAGATATGTTATTGACAACAGTATCAGTTTATGTATTTGTTCCAAATATATCTGATTGCATTGTTATAGATTATATTTTCCTGTGGTAGACCTCAACATGGCCTTTCATGTTCACATGAATTTCATGACTAATTAATGTAATTTTGATTTATATATCTCATTGCTCTTTTGTCCCTCTGTGACTGCTAAGTGGCGATATCTCCCATTGTTGACTGCTTTAACATCCTTTTATCTAAGTGTGATATCTCTTTAAATGCTGTGTCAGCTGTTTTTTGCAATGTATCTGGCAGTGTTTCCAAAACTCATGGCTCACCGGACAGGTCAGGTTTTCAGTTTAACAGTGTGTGAACACAGGTGAGGCAATTAGTATTCAACAGGAGCCTCTGATTTTGTCACCTGTGTTCACACAGCTAAATATAAAATCTGGCCTGTCTATGGAGTATTAAGGAGAGGATTGTTAACCATTGGTATAGGATGTTCCCATTTATATGATGACTCTCACTTGAGGAGCAAACCAGGTTTTCTTTTTATGTGCACACATGTGGCAATGGAATCTTGACAATGATAATCTGATGAATTTCCCGGCGTTTGTATTGTTTTTAAGTGTTTTACTATCTTTTTAATGGCTGCTCGGGCACTGCTAAGTGTTTGAAAAAGCCTTTGGCAGTGCTATTTATAACCCATTATGCTTGTGGCTACATAATTTTTTCTTCCCCTGATACTTGATATATGCCATGGGGCGGTGTAATTTGGCCACTATTTGTTTTCCCAATGTAGATGTGATGAGTGAAATGTATATAAGATGATCTTTGTATTTTTAGGGTCCACATTAGAGCCTCTGTGGGTGAGAAAGGGATGATATGGCAGACAGTTTTATGTTTTTGTGATTTTAATTAATTTAATCAGGTAGTGTCTCTTTAATTGCTTTCAGCATCTTGCAGCATGACATTTCATATTGGCATATGCATGACCATTACAACATATGATCTTTTTTGTTAAGGCCTATGTATTGTTGTGCAATGAATTATAATGCCCTCCATTGCTTTCCGCATATTTTAAAGTCCATTGGTGTGTTTTAATTGTCTTTTTCAATGTTACAAACTAGTCTGTAAACCCTTTGCGGGGTTTGGAACCCGTAATATTTTGGCCGACATTTGCCGTTTGCAGGTTTGAAAACAATTGTGTCCTAGGGGAATTATAGTAATTGAATAGAGATTTGCGATTTTAGCAATTGTAACATTTGCGGCCTTGACAGATCCAAGGCTTTGATGGGTTGTAAGTTAAGGTTTTGACAACCGCAGTAATATTGAGCCTGTAACCTGTAGATCGTTTGCGGGTAGATAAAAGATGCCAATTGAATGGCAAATTAGTTGACGGGCTACATTACGGGCTCCAGTAACTTACAATTGCTCAGTTGAATAGGGGCCCTATAGTCTCAGGTGTGGATAATGTCACTCCAGACTTTAGCAAATATGTTGATGAAATTTCGAAACAATTTGTAGCAACATTACCCTCTTACATCAGGGATACAAAATATACTTTGAGAAGAACAGATGAGCAAGAAAACTTGGTAACCACAGCAAGGGTATCGAAACACTCTATATAAGCATTACACATGAGATTTATATTAATGCAGTTAAAACCTTTCTGGCTACCAGAGAAAATCAATCTCACATAACATGTTCATAATTGACCTGTTGAAATTTGTTTTACGTCATAACTATTTCATTTTTAATCAACAAATGTATAAAAAGGTGATAGGCACAGCAATGGGGAAACCATGTGTCCCACATTACGCCAACCTGTATTTAGGCTGGTGGCAAAATACTATAGTCTTGTTGGAAAAAACTTATGAAATGAACATATAGATCTATGTATAAGATACATTGATGATGTACTAATGATATGGACTGGATCAATTGAAGAATTTCATATTGTTGTATAAAAAAAAAAATAACAATGTGAATTATTGAATTCTTACTTTCCGGTACCACAAGATAGTGTTACAGTTTTAGACCTAACAATTAGACATAATAAGGACAATGACAACTAAAGACACTTACATTTAGGAATTCAACATCCACAAATATCCTAATACATTAGTTTAGCCACCATCCTCAAACTACAATTAAAGCTATCCAGATAGGATAATATCTTAGGTTATGCAAAAATTGCAGTACATTCGAGAAATTCAAAAATCAAGCTAAGGAATAACAAGGTTGATTCCTAGATCAGGGCTTTTCAAAATATGAATTGAAGATCTATTATCATAGAGGCCTTCATTCAAGTTTGACCAATGCGGACAAGTTAAGTTGATTCTCCCAAAACATTAGCATATACTTAACTTAGATAAAGATCTAGCATCAATTATTACACCTTTGTGCATCTATAACATACAAAAAGGCAAAAAATCTTACAAGACACATTGGTACATAGGGCCTCATTCAATTGCGATTTGGCCAATTGAATAGGGCTCTAAATAAGCACATAGCATATTTTTTTAAAAGACATTTTAAGTTAGGGAAAACCTTGCTTTGGGATAGATGTTTACTAACTAAAAACTTCTTTAAAAAAATATGTTATGTGCTTATTTAGAACCCTATTCAATTGGCCAAATTGCAATTGAATGAGGGCCATAGTCATTATCAAAAAGCCAATAAACATTGCTGACAGCATGAATTAAGTTTAGACTGACGCTGACTGCTTTAAACTTATACAAGTTTTACTATAAGGACTTACCACTCAGAGATGAGAGCATCCGATTCACCATCTACAGTATTAATGGAATTATATATTACCCACAGTAATCAGTAACGGGTGGACTGCTTCCGTGATGTAACCTTCAATGTAAATGTATTCAAAGGTAGGGGGTGAACAAATACTCTCACTCTGAGCTTCGGAGAGCTTATATTATTTTATGTAATGTTAAAGGGCCATTTACCTCCTCTTCATTGTGTGAAAGAGTGCAATTGTATCTGAAAATTATCTATTTTTTTATTTCACTGATAAAATCTAGTTTTAAGACTGTTTACATAACAAAGTCTATACTACCTATTGCCTGTTGTATGAATAAAACAGACAGAGAGCAACGTAGTGAAGACAGTGATTGATATAAGTTTTTGCCTGCACTCTGGAATGCACAGATCAATTAACCCATAACTGACCTTTTTAGGTTATTCCAGCATTCCATGCCCACACAGATGGATTTGGTAATGGTTAACCTCATTTTTTCTTTTGTTAACTACACTCAGCTGTAGCTGTGGGTCTGGCTGCAGGCTCTCAGAGACACATGTATTTTAACATGTTTTTTAGGAGATCTTTATTGTGATGTGGTCCAGCTTGTGATGAATTAAGTGGCCCTTTAAATTTAGTATTATTGTCCTGGCTTTACAAAATGGGACAATCTATATTATTTAGCAAGTTGTAATAAACTAATACTTTATATCAGAAGCTAAAAGCTTAGAGGCAGTTGCAAAGGCAAATACAGATGGCAGAAAGTGAATATTTTAAATTTATACATGTTCCACTTAAATAACTAGATTATCTACACATCAATGGAACTATAGCGTAATCGTTGTAAATGTTCCTTGTAGGATATTGTTACAGATTATACTTATGTATCAGATGCCCTCTGACTATTATTAAAGGTATATGAAACTGAGCTGGGTTATTAATGCATCTGATAGAGGAGAATTTATAGAGTCTGAAAAAAATAGTTTGCATGAAAAAAATCCAAAGTAAACAGTTAAACAGTTAGCCTGAAGTTTACTGAATTTCTTGCTTTTAAAACTGTTTTCACTCAATGTTGACACCCACGGAAATGCCCAGGGATAATTAGCATAACTAATACATTGTTTCTTTTTTGTCCTGAGGATTGTGCAGACATGCTCAGTTAGCACCTGTAGTCTGCACTACTGTGGGAAGTCACATGATTTCAGAAACTTTCCTTTCCTTTAGCCAATCAGAAAACGCATGTGCTGCATATTGGATATCTCATAAAAAATTAGATATCCAATATGCAAATCTCAGTAGCTGGGCGTGTCTACATTTTTGCTAGGTGGTTATGATGCATTTTACAGGATGCATTCAAAACCCACCTCACTTTCACATACCTTGAAGCAGTCCAACAAAAACCCAAGACTGAGTATTTATCTGTTATTTGTCCCCATATAGAATCCAAAATATATTCAATTATAACATTCAACGTACTGCCTATATGTCCATAGTGAATGAGGAGGTTATCAGTGATAATGCTAATTGATACTTAGCTTAGGAAGAATAAAGAACATTGGAACCAATGATAACACTCAAATCAAATATGTGACAAAATGAGATATGTCTCAGGCTGATATCAAATTAAAATACAACGCTTTATTTAACAAAAAATAAAAAACAAATATTATTTAAAAAACGTTGAAAAAAATTATATACATGTGTCCCCTCCTGATGCAATCTGTATTATATATGACTATGCAAAGTCAAATCTACAATGAATAACCACAATATATGTCCATACCTAGTGGCATAACCACCACTGTCCAAGGTCTAGTCAAATTAACTGATTGTATATCACTGTAGATTCGTATTTACCATACCTGACATATATATCTTTACAAGAAAAGTGAATAACCAAATTGTATATATTAGAGAGAATAATGAAGCATTATATGCAAACAATGTAGACAGATATTCAGTCCAAATCACCCAATATATATTAACAAAATAGAGGTAAATACCCAACACAGTTATATTATATGAGATATATACAAGAAATACAAATAAATGTAATGACTGTATCCAATCTGCTGTATTTAAATATGTATAGGGTTCAAATGCTCTTTTGGGGATCTGGTTAACAAGAGACGGGCATTTAGGCCATAGTCACCCGTATTTACATGCCCAGTATCTTTATGTACAAAATCGAATATTATCCACTCAATATTCAAATGTGCGCAAACAGTGGAAGTATTTTTCATAAATACATCTGATACTTATGCAGTATTAGGCAGTATATACTGAGCTAAATATTAAAACTCATCATTCTGTGTCCTGCCAATCTGGCGTGTGATGTCATCGTCACAATGAACGTAGTTTTAAAAAAAATATCTGTTTTTAATTTTTTATTAAATAAAGCTTTGTATTTTAATTTGATATCAGCCTGAGACATATCTAGTTTTGTTGCATATTTGATTTGAGTGTTATCATTGGTTCCAATGTTCTTTTCTCTTCCTAAGTTATTATTAAGCAGTCCACAGTAATCAGTAGCAGGTTGACTCCGGAAAGGTTTTAAAGACTCTTTAAAAAACTGTTTTGCACTATTGTTTATTTGAATAATAGACAACAATAAAACTTAGTATCATTATTTATCAGGCTTTAATTAATGAATTACTGCTACAAATATTGGCCATTATTTTATAATCTAACTAAATATCTGCTCTAGTGACTAGAATTCAGTTTTTCAATATCCTCAAATTATAAACTGCTTTTATTATAATATTATTAACGTTAACTTTATTAACTCAGTAGTGAAGCATTTTGAGATATATAGCATAAAACTGACATTCCATTGTGTTTAAAGATATAATTGCACTCTTTTATGATTTTAAACATTCATTTTTTTTTTATTTTTTTTTTTACTTTAACTGATAAACATTAATTATTAATGTTATCTGTATAGGCAAGTGGGTATTGCATTAAAATGTGTTCTTTTATGAATGTGTCTCACTTGGAATTGGAAAAAAACTTTGTTTGGAGAACCATATTGAGATCAACAGCTTATAAAACAATAATGACAATATAACTTTTGGGAATATTGAAAAAAATGTTTTTGTCTATGTGTCATTTTTAGCTATATGTGATGTATTTATTTATTTATAAGTTGAATGCGGAAACATATCGTGTGAATTTAAGTCCATAAGGATTGGATCAAAGATAAAACACTTAAATCTGTAGTGGAAACCTCTTGGTAAGATTCATTTTCTTTTTTTTCTTGTATTTTCACTTAAATACTTATATCTGTGTTTACAAAAACGTCAGCTAAGTCTATGAATATGGTGTATAAATGGCCACAGAAAATAGAAATATAAAATGTATTGAACAAGAAGAAGTTCCTTAAACAACAGAATATATTGATCCCATACTTTTATTAAGACAGAAAAGTGTACTAACATTTGAAATATTAAATTGGCATGATTTAGTAAGTTTAGAAAGTTACTTAAATTATAAAATAGCCCATAGAGGTTTGAGATTGTACACAAAATGTACCCTTGATGTAATAGAACAAGATTGTACCTCAGAATGGCACCCTATTTTAGAAGACAATTTCCTAAAGTCAATTAGGTAATCAAGCATAGAGAGAATCCATTATCATGGATCATCCATTAGTGAAATAAAATCAAAGAAACTGTTGAATTTTTGAAGCAATTTGTCAGAGATGTACATTATCAAGAAATAGACAAGGATATTAAAGAGGGAATACTTGAGTTAGAGATTAGAACCAGGCAGATTATAAAAGTGACCAGAAAATAAACAACAATATGAGTTAATGTTTGTTAAACAAGAAACTGAATGACAAAAGGGTAGATATTAAAGAAAACAATCATGTTATTTATTGTAGTTATAGACCTCCTAAAAGAAAACCTAAACATATAAATCTAGAGTGAAAAACAATAAAATACATTAAGAAATGTGTGAATGTGAACTATAATCTTGAAAATAAGACATTTGTTAATAATATGGAATCTAATAAACACATATTTTAAGAATACAAAGATCAGTATAAATATTAAAAAAAGGAGCAAAGCCTAAAAATATTTATGTAGCAGATTTGATAACACATACTAATAGTAAGCCAAATAGAAATATTTTATACAAGGACAAAAACAAAAACTTGGAGAGGATGTAGTGGGGTTGTCCACTTGCAATGCAAAAATGATAAAATAAACTATAAATCTACTAAAAGGTATAACTATATACATTTATACATGTATACTATATACATAGTTCGAACTTTGGTTTTCCCAGTAGTTACATACGGATGTGAGAGCAGGACCATAAAGAAGCCTGAGCGCCGTAGAATTGACGCCTTTGAATTGTAGTGTTGAAGAAGACTGCTTAAAGTTCCTTGGACTGCAAGAAGATCCAATAAATCAATACTTCAGGAAATCAAGATAATCAGTTCACTAGTAGGTATGATCATGAGGCTGAAGCTCAAATATTATGGTCATATCATGAGATGGCAGGATTCCCTAGAAAAAAACTCTGATGCTGGGAAAGATTGAAGGCACAAGAAGAAGGGGACGACAGAGGCAGAGATGAACATGAACTTGATGGAGTTTACAGGGGCAGGGATTGAGAGATGCACAAAAATCTGCAGTTCAGCAAACATCAGGGTGAGTCTGTAAATGTTTATTTTGGTATTTTTTCATGCAAACAAAATGTTTGCATACACTACTGATTCTCCTCTATCCCATGCATTCACAATCCAGGGAACTTAGATATGCCTTTAATGTAATATGTTAGATTTACAACATAATCAAGAATTATATGGAGATATGGCATTAGAACAAATTACTCTCAAAAGCTTTGTACACTTAGAACAAGAATCTAACAATATACAGATTCAACATACTAACTTTAAACCAAAATCATTTTTTTTCCTACACAATCTAAAGTTCATCATATTCCAGTTTTAATTAATGTTTCAGGAATTTAACAAAACTATGTTCTAAAAGTTATATACACTATAAACACTACAAAAACTATATTAGTGATATCTAAGGGAGACATATAGATTTATACATGATGAAATTAAAAGAGGATTCTACTAGTGAGTTTCTTGATGATGATATACTATCGCTACAAAAAAGATATTCGCTCAATTCTTGGTAGGGCTGGTGCTAGTGCATACAAATAGGTGTTAAGTCCAAACGAAAGGGATAAAGTATGGACTTACAGAACTCCTGTTTACCTATGATATGTATATATTAGTGAGTGTGTTAAAACATAGCTATTGTTTCTATAAAATTAAAAAAGAGTAAAATCATATGAAAAGTATTTATAAAATATTATCCACATGGACAAAGTATATTATTCATTTATTATCCAATACAACATCAGTGCGGAAAACTATATCATCTATTATACAGATACCAAGTATAACAAGGACAATTTGAAATGCACTAATGAAATGATTTCTACTTTATGAATATTTACGTTGCCTTCATATAGACAGCATATTAACCCACATCACATATAATAGTTGTCATAATTGCCAGTTTTTTTCGGTAACGCTATGTTAAAAGTTACGGGCTTGCCTCACGACTTTGCTGCAATGAGAGCTGAAAGCGTAGGCGCTCATCACAAAGCCCACAAGACTTTGAAAAAGGCTGGCAATGAGCATCAAAGGCGCTTATTGACAGGCACACGATAAGCGAGAGGCACGTAACACTTTTAAAAAAAATATGAATTTAACGGCCGCCATTAGATCGCGAAAGGACACCAATTACTAAAAAAATTAACTCAGGGGCTCAGCGCGAGGCACAATAGGGGCAGGCTGGACGATGTCTGCAATGAGCACTCATTGCAGGGCTCATCGCGAGGCCTGTAAAGTAGAGGGTAGGAGAAGCTCGCAATGAACCCCGAAGGTGCTCACTGCGGGTCTCGCGATGATCGCGAGGCATGAAAATGGGCCGAAGGCTCTTAGTGCAAGGCGCGAAATTGGTGGGTTAGACAATGTCTGCAAAGATCTCTGAGGCCTTTAAAGTAGAGGGGAGGAGAGGCTCAAAATGAGCGCCAGAAGTGCTCATTGCGGGCCTCACGATGAGCGCCTTTTAAGGCATGAACGTGGTCGGTTGGCCGAGGACTGCAATGAGCAGCAAAGCCACTCATTGCGGGGCTCGCAATGAGCGGCAAAGGCGTTTATCATGAGGTGGTTGAGGCTCGCAATGAGCTCCGAAGGCGATCATTACGGACCTTGCGATGAGCGCCGAAGGCACAAAAGGGGCAGGTTGGATGATGTCTGCAATGAGCGCTCATTGCAGGCCTCACAATGAGGCCCGTAAAGTAGAGGGGAGGAGATGCTCGCAATGAGCGCCGAAGGTGCTCACTGCGGATCTCGCACTGAGCACCTTGCGAGGCATGAAAGTGGTGGGTTGCCGAGGCCTGCAATAAGGCCTGCAAAGTCGAAGGTGGGAGAAGGTCGCAATGAGTGCCGAAGGCACTTTTTGCAAGGCCCGCAAGTTAGAGAGGGGAGAGCCTTGCTTTGTTTGGCAAATAGCATTGCCAGCCTTCACATTTTATTGACGGGCAATTCCCTAGTTATAAATATAAAGGGTGAGTATAGTTAACTATTTATTTATGCTCAAAAAAACAGGCAGTACTACATTTAAATTAATATTGGTGCCTCAATGTTTAAACTGCATTGTTTTATAATTTGCCTAAAATTCATAAAAATTTACATAATCCAAGTCGCCCTATTATATCTGGAATAGGGTCTCTTACAGAACGACTCAGAATACGTTGATGTTTTTCTCAAATCAATGATGAAAAATTTGAAATAATATATTCAAAATACTCCACATCTTTTTGAAATGATGTCCACATGTTTTTTCCATAAGAAAATCACAACAACAAAAAAAGAAAAAAAACTGGTTAGGAACTTTGTCTGGATGCTTTAGATGCAATAGAAAGAACAGCACTGCATGTAAGCATCTTAAAAAGACAAAAAGGAATATTATTACACCAAAAGCAAAGGACTTACAAAGTCTGAATGTGGGACATACTAAGAGATCTTTGAAGACAAGGAGCTTCATTTAATTTGAAGGCCACATCTCGCGTTTTATAGGCTGTATGTGTGCGGGCTTGGTTCGGGCTTGAACTCTGCTACAAATCCAGTGCTATTTTGAATTTGAACATACCCGCAAGTTACAGGCCCAAAGTGAAACCGTTAACCATGACCTTGTATCTAGCAGTTCAGGACGGGAACATGATCAATTAAGCAAGGCCGTAACTACCCATTTAGGAACAGTCAATAGAAAATGAGGCATCATCATGACATCAGTAAAACATGGAGGTTACGTGTCAATCAATTAGCGTTTAGAGGTCCGATATGCGATCGGACTCGCAAAACCGCAAAATACAAAATAATAACAATGAATGTCGATAAATGATTTTTGATTGGAGATTTTCGAGCTTGAGACCCTTATGCAATAAATTCTAATGTCTTACGCTTTCCCCGTCATTTACAGTGCAGTATTGATTTTTTATTTTACGTTGCTACAGACAGGAGTTAACACTCTTGTGAGTCCTATCTGGTACCTGCAGGATTTTCTCCTACATTTGCCGTTTACGGGTGTGAAAACATTTGCGGGCTTGGGGAATTGTAGCAATTGAATAGTGATTTGCGATTTTAGCGACCAGAATTATTGTGGGCGGGAAAGATCAAAGGCTTCGGGAGGCTGTAAGTTCCGGGTTTAACAACAGCAAGGATTTTAAGGCCGTAACCCGTAACCCGTTTGTAGCCCACAAAAAGACGCCAATTGAATAATAAAATAACTTACGACATCCATTACCGACTACTGTAAGTTTCAATTGCTCAATTGAATCTTGCTCAAGGTTTGGGGAACTTTTAAATAATATTGATTGGTTTTAAATCATAGACTTTCAGCTCATTTCTGCACCCATCACAACAAAAATCCCAAAAGTTTTATAATCTAGACAGTGGATCAAGTAAAAATGAGTATTAGAGGGAGAATTAGAGGAGGGAATCATCTTTTAAAATTAAAAAAAAACTTGAAACAAAGTGGATTCATAAACTAGGTACCTGTGCATAAATAATAGGGTTCAGACTTTAACTGTAGCAGATCCATCTACAAGTTGCCATCTGATTATAATTGGTTTCAATAAGAATGTATGGGGCGAGTTAGAAGCAGCTTAAAACCATCAAAATTAAAGCACTGATAACAATCTAGCTTTGGCTTGAGAGGTCCAGCAAGACCAATCATACCCATAAATCAGAGCCAGTTTGTTGTTCCCTTCACACAGTTACCAAGGAAATAGAACGATTATCCAGGCATGAATCCAATAAAACACACCATTACTATGTGTCCAAAAGCAAGCATAATCTTAATTCACACTACGTGCATTTTATTCAGTGGAAAGAACAATTAAAAAATGGGTCAGTTTGCCTATGCAAACCAAGTTGTGCAAGTTCAACTACACTGATTGGAGCTTAGGGCCAGCCCTCAGCCAGTCGGATGGTTTGTCCTGACCAGTGATTGGTGCATAGCTTATGTATAGGATGGTGGGTAGGGAATCTTTGAGATGTCCCCTAGACAATGTCAGATCAATGTGTTAACCTGGTTAGGCACACACAATGCCAGCTGGCTGAACCCGAAGAGACCCTTAGTCATACTCGTATAACTGTTGGCATATATTTCCCTGGGAAAGGGGTTAATATAGTATGAGAAATGTAGAGCATTAGAGTATAATGGACAAAGGTCGTCCAACTTGTCTTTAGGGAGTTTGGTAACTTGCGGATCTTATGTGGGGATCGCTAACTTATTTATACTAGAATACTACGAGCTTCAGTCATAAATATATGAATGGTCTCTGTAGTAGTATGTGAGGAGTCTAGACTAGACACCATTCATAAATCACATGCTAATTTTCCGTTAACCACAAATAAAGGATCAAAAGGGTACATCAGTTACATCACTTATTCCGATTAAAGAGATATCAGTTACAGTACTTGACATCACTTAACCTTTGTCACCTCAACCGCTTAAAAATTGACTAAAGTATGCTATGTTCAGCTGTTTCTGTGTCTCAATTAGCATAGTTAGACAGCGCACACACAATCTAGAGAGCGAGCTGAGCGTGACCGCGGGTTTGATTCCCGCAGGTTCGGTTGGGCTTTACCTGGGGAAGTTGAGCTAGGGTCAGCCTGCGGTGACTACTGAGAGATGGCAGAGTGCTCAGTATGAAAAATACAGTGTTTAAGCTTTATTATTCCCCCACAAGTAAAGTATCCATATCTTTATGCTGTTATGATTATCACAGTGAAATGACATCCATTCTGGATTTTTCTCCACACAGCACATACTGTAAATGAAACATTCTCATGATCAATGGGAACCTGTAACAACATAATGAACTGGTTGTAAATATAGTCTTTTAGATTTTTAGAGCTATAATTACAGCTTAGTCCTTTCCGCTGATGGTTAATCCCCAAGTCCTCTGGACTGTTTAGATCTCTAGGAGGCAGATTGTAGCAAGCAGCAATTTTAAAAAGAAAAACATTGTTTTTCATATTCTTTTCCACCGTCTGTCAGATTGTGAGGAGCACATATGGTGACCTCAGGGTCCCTTTAAATGCAGTAAGAGAACTAAATATCACAAAAAGATTTTTAATATTACATGTTCCTTCTATCTTAATGTAAAAATAGTTATGTGAAATCATTTGGCCGTTAGTAGATGTTTATGCATTTGTGTTTTCATTTAATTAAATTACTTAGCATATTATTACAAACAAAATCCAGTAGTGCATTGGGACATTTTAAACTGTGATTCAAATGAAAGATTATTGAAATGTCTTTCTTTGAACTTTCAAAGCTTCAAAACTAATAATTTCTTACTTTGTAGAATTAGCATAAAATATTATACAGAATAAGGGATGCTTTGTATGTACTGAGATGGATCCAAATATTAAAAGGACACACGTTTCAAACTTCTGGGCCATATTATTTGATGCGGTAGGATTAAAATGTTATTAAGCTAGCTATTAATGAAAGGCTAAACATTTGAACATTTAATTTTTCTTTTAGCTTCACGGCTTTAGTTTTTCTTTTAGCTACAAGGCTGTTATTCAGACGTTATTGTTCCCCTTGTTTTTGACACTTTTGCTTATTGCTGGAGAGCACCAGCACCAGCCAACAAATCATTTTAACAATGAGAGGGATATGCACAACTGTTGACATCATATATGACATGAGTGGCTCGCTGCTAGTGTCCAGGACCAATATGTTATTATTTTCTTTTAATTGTTAAAAATCCTTAATTGAAGGTCCGAAAATAAGTACATTTAAAAATATACAATAAATGTAAATAGGATATGACAATCCTACACTGACAATGTGAGAACAAGCAAATAAATACATAGGCCCTCATTCAATTGCAATTTGGCCAATTGAATAGGGGTCTAAATAAGCACATAACATATTTTTTTTAAGACGTTTTTACTTAGTAAACATCTATCCAAAAGCAAGGTTTTCACTAACTAAAAACTTATTTAAAAAAATACGTTATATGCTTATTTAGAGCACTATTCAATTGGCCAAATCGCAATTGAATAAGGGCCATACTGTTTTCAATGCCATGCCATACCTTTCCGAGTTCTCTATGGAGAGGTTACTTTGGGCCTCATTCAATTGTGATTTGGCCAATTGAATAGGGCTCTAAATAAGCACATGGCATATTTTTTTAAAGACATTTTTAGTTAGTGAACTTCTATACAAAAGCAAGGTTTTTACTAACTAAAAACTTCTTTAAAAAAAACATGCTATGTGCTTATTTAGAGCCCTATTCAATTGGCCAAATCGCAATTGAATGAGGCCCTTTGTCTTTTGCCATTCAGTATTTCAACTAGCGAGGAGTAAATGCTGCTAACCAACTCAACCAGAGGGCTATACAAGAGTCCTTCAGTTAATGTAATGAATCCTTTGCCAATGTCCTATGCTCTCAGAGACCTGCACATAAAGTTTCAATTAAAGGACCAGTATATGCAATTTTCATGTTATACCTATTTTTTAGTTTAACATCAATTAACATTAAAGATACATGTGCTACAGTAAATCTTTAGCCATAAAAGATCATTTAAAAACAGTTTATCTTATTAACCTCTGCTGTACCCCTCCCAACTATCTCATTGACCTGAGCAATACTGAAAGGAAGTGAACTATTTCATCTGAGATAAGATGAAATATTTCAGTTGAAATCTTTCATTAGTGCACAGGGCAATGAGATAGGTGGGATGTAGCCACTAATTAGTTAAACTGTGTTTGTAAATTAATTTTTTTGGCTAGAATTTCGTTTTCCTGCTGTTTGCATGTGTATTTTTAATGTTAATTAATGGTGAACTAAAAAAAGATTTATCTTGCTCAGGACAACGATAGAGGTGTGGAGGGGTGCTTTTTCAGTTCCAGTCTCTAAGGGCATAGTATGCTCATTGGCCATATGCACCATCAGATAGTGGATAAAAATCATGTAGAGAAGTTGTTGGTCCTTTCCTGTTACAGTTCCGCTGACGACTGTCCCACGACCTGCGGGCTTGGGGTGAACGGCTGTCCCGTGGCTGCGGCTCTGGCTGGATCTGTCTGCAGCTTTGGTCGCGACTGCGGCTTTGGCTGTGGCTCTGGTGCACAATGTTGTACTGTTAAGTTTGGGTTTAGGGTTAGGTTTCAGAGCTTAGGGTTAGGGGTTAGGGCTTAGGCTTAGGGTTTAGAGGTTAGGGTTTTAGGTTAGGATTTAGAGTTTAGGGTTAGGATTTAGGGGTTAGGGTTTAGGGGTAGAATTACTGCTGCTTTCCTACTCTAAATTTTACTGTGCAAGTTGTCAGCTGCGGTCTTGTTTTGCTGCTACGGGCTTGGGGCTGTGGTCTTGAGGTGGAACTCTCTGCTGCGGGCTTGGGGATATGGGCTTGCGGGCTTAGGGCTTTTGGCTTGGGGTGGCGTACTGTGGGCTTGGGGTGGCATAACTATAAAAGGATAGATCCAAGTTGTTGTTTTTTCTATACTGATCAAGAACTGAGTTAAATATTTTTACTTTTAGTTACTTATTGTATAGCCTCTAATACTCTCTCACAAAAATTTGCATAAACAATAAGGTTCCATCTACTAATTGCACACCTAATTCTAATTAGTTCCATTGGTTAGCCCATTAAGAACTGTTTACTATTACATGTTCCTTCTATCTTAATGGCTTTTAACTCAGCACAAAAGCAAAACTTTCACTAGTAATTTTACATCAAAGTTCAGTAGGATAAAAGGCTTATACTACAAAGAGACCTAAAGAAGTTTCCTTGTGTACTAAATTCCTGTCATGCTTACAGCCAAAGTTTGTGGACCTATTAAGTTATTAGTTAAAGTCCTAAAGTGGAAACACACCTGTGGTGTTTGGGCAAAGTTAACATTACTTATGAATCTCACACAGGTACATCAATATTAAAACAATATACACTATATGATTGTGAAGGTTATTTCTGGTTTTAGGAGTGTAAATGTGCATCTACAAGACATGCCTTTTGCTTCTGAACTATGACCTCCATTACATGGCTTCTATAAGAAAACAACCAAGGCCTTTCCATGTTTACTTATTCAGTTATGTCAACAGGGAAGACATATACCTTCCAGTGAACAGTTTGACTTGATTTCCTGTAGCAGTTTTCTCCCACACCACAATTCAAGTGCTTCAACTCTATGGCGCTCAGCCTTCTTTATGGTCCAGCTCTCACATCCGTAGGTTACTACTGGGAATACCGTAGTTTTAACTATGCAGACTTTTGTTGATAGTGATATATCTTTACTTTTTAATAGCTTATCCAGACTTACCATAGCTTTCCTCCCCAGAAGCAAATGTATTTTAATTTCATGGCTGCAGTCAACATCTGAAGAGATCTTGGAGACCAGAAAAATTAAGTCTGTCACTTTCTCCACTTCTTCCCCATCTGTTTGCCAGGAACTGAGCTTGAGGGGCAGGCCAGCTGTTCCACTCTCTCATTTCACACCCAATCAATAGGACTTTTAGTTCTTCCTTATTTTCAGCCACCAGAGTAGTATCATTTGTGTAGCTGAGGTTGTTGCTATTTCTATCAGCAATATTAATTCCAGCTTTGGATTCTTCCAATCTGGCTTTACACACAATGTATTCCTCATGTAAGGTGAATAAATAAGGTCACAATATACAGACTTGTTTCACTCCTTTCCTGATATTAAACCACTCGGTTGTTCCATGTTTGGTTCTAACTGGGAATTCTTGGTCCGCATACAGATTCCTCAGGAGGCGGATGAGAAGGTCTGATACCCCCATCTTTTTAAGAACTTGCCAGATATGCAAAGGCTTTAGAATAGTCTATGAGGCAGTGGTAAATGTTTTTCTTAAACTCCCTTGCTTTCTCTATGATCCAGCGGATATTCGCATATGTGAAATACATGCTAGTGATTACTAATTGGTGCACTCCTGGCACTGCCTTTTTTGGGGATTGGGATGTAGACTGACCATTTCCATTCTATTGTCCACTGTTGAGCTTTCTACATTTGTTGGCATAATGCAAGAAACACTTTCGCAGCATCAACTTGAAGAATTTGAATCGTCCATTTGGAATTCCATAAAATCCTGCAGCATTGTGTGACAAAGAGCCTGATACCTTTCCAGCATAAGCTCTGGCTAAAATCTTTCAAGATCTGTTCCCTACTTTCCTTGCTTGTGCCACCAGTACCCCACTTTGATGCCCCTTTTTTATTTTCTGGAGCCATCAACCATAGCTTACACCCTAGGTGGAAGATGTGCCCCCACAATCATAGAACATAACAATTCCCTTCCCTGGACATTTCAAATTGCAAATGCTATCAAGCAGCACCCACCATCTTAGAACATAACAATTCCCTTCCCTGGACTTTTCAAATTGCAACTGCCCTCTCTGCCCTCCCTCCCTGCCCCACACCCACCTGCCCTTGCATTCTCTTAATTTATAGATACTCATATGACTTGCATCTGCTCAGTCAACACCACCTGCTAATACAAAATAAAAAAATATTAAAGTCATACAGACTCTTAGCTATTCACCTACCACAGACATTCTGATAAAACGTATCACACTCTTTTCCCTGCTCCTGAATCCATATTACTACTACTATCATATCTTAGGATAATAATTCTTCCCCCACAATCATCTAACCTTTTTACTGATCTTACACACTGTCAGAATGCTTATTATTCTTTCATCTTTCTTATAACCTACTGCCTCTCTCTCAGACTTTCCTTTGCAGCATCTACATATCACGTCCCAATCAATATTACCATCTCATCTTCCTTGCTCTCCTCTTCTCTGCTCCCATGAGTTCCTCTCCCTCCTCCAGTCACAATATCATCCCCTCCCTAACATTTACAAGCAGAAACCGCACTGCAAGTGCTGTCTTTTCTCCCTACTTTTCCCATCTTCTCTCCCTTTCACTCCTCCTTCTCTTGGCTGCGGGAGATATATCCCCTAACCCAGGCCCCTCACTCATCTCCACTTGCTGTCAGCCACGCTCTGGTTAGAGGCCAGCAAACTCCCGTAATACCCAGAATCCGATATCCATCACATGTCACAAACCTTCAACTCTACCTTTCTCCTGCTCCCTCTGGAACGCACAATCTATCTGCAATAAACTCACTTTCACTCATGACTTATTCACTACCAACTCCCTAAATCTATTGGCTCTCACTGAAACCTGTCTCTTTTCCTCAGACACTTACTCCTCTGCAGCACTCTCTCATGGTGCTTTTCACCTCAGCCACTTCGTGTGGCTGTGATCTATCGCCCGCCAGGCACTCCCTCTCAATTTCTTGATCACATTTCTGCCTGGCTCCCTCATTTTCTCTCCTCCAATGTTCCTTCACTGGTACTTGGAGATTTTAACATTGCTGTTGACACTCCCACCACCCCAGCAGCATCCAAACGGCTTGCACTCACCTCTTCCCTTGGCCTCTCACAACTGACAGATTCTTCAACTCATCATGCTGGACATTCTCTTGACCTTATCTTCACCAATCTCAGCACAACCTCCTACCCAGCTATCAATCCACTCCCTCTATCTGACCATCACTTCCTTACCTTCAACCTCACCACATCTTTCTCTCACCACCCCTCTTAAACCCCTGCCACCATCACGAATACCTGCTAGCACTTGACCCTTCTCAGCTCTCCACTATTATCCAACCCCTTCTCAGCCCCATCACCAACCTCAACTGCCCTGACACTGCCATCTCACTCTACAACTCTCTGGAACTCCTTGCCTCACTCCACTAGATTGTCCTCCTGCCTCAAAACATTCAAAACCTCACTAAAAACGCATCTCTTTAAAGAAGTGTATCACCTTCCACTCTAACATGTTCATCACCTCTCTCTCCCTATTTTACCACACACAATACCTTTAGGTTGTAAGTCTACAAGTTTCAAACCTGCAGGGTGCTTTGGGGAAAGCACCATGGACACTGGATTTGAGGCCCTCCTTGCTTTGCTATGTTTGATTTGTATTTACCTGTGCCTGGAACTTATCTTATGTACAGCTCTACGGAATATGTTGGCGCGTTATAAATAAACAATAATATCACATATATAGTTGTGAGCGTACGAGTTGTTGCTAACGCTGCGGGCTCGCGTAGCGAGTCGGGGGCCTCGCGTAGCGAGGGCCGCGGCCCTCGCGAAGAGAGGGCACTGTGCCAGGTTCTCAGTTGCTGGCATGGAGCGCCAAAGGCGCTCCTTGCCAGCAACTGAGGACCCTCGCAAAGCGAGGGCCTCAGTTGCTGGCTTGGAGCGCCGCAGGCGCTCCATGCCAGCACCTGAGGACCTCGCAAAGCGAGGTCTTCAGTTGCAGCAACTGCGACCCTTGCAAAATTTCAAAAAAAGTTCACGTCGCAACACATTACGACACTCGCAAACAACATACGACACACGTTCACACACATTACGACACTCGCAAACAACATACGACACACGTTCACACACATTACGGCCTGGCAACACTCGGACGCAACTCGCGAACATTACAAAATTAAAAACACAATACATACACACAGCACATACATAAAAACCTTACCTACACAAACAGGAAGCACCCAGGACCTCAAAAATGCAACTTACAACTTAA
Organism: Discoglossus pictus; assembly: GCA_027410445.1. Classification (NCBI taxonomy): domain Eukaryota; kingdom Metazoa; phylum Chordata; class Amphibia; order Anura; family Alytidae; genus Discoglossus; species Discoglossus pictus. Next base: position 217,203,422 of record CM050163.1, on the reverse strand, counting down.
TTGCACTCAAAATAAAAGAGTTTAGACACTAAATAGTTTGTTAAGCGACACAAAAAATGGCCGACGAATAAAACGAAAACGAGGCTACACACGCAAACACCATACGAGACACGTTACCACACATTACGACCTCGCAAACATCGGACGCAACACGCCGACATACAAACATTTAAAACTTAAGAAAGACACACAACAAACAGATAAAAAGCTTACCTACAGCAAGAGGAACCAGCCAGCACCTCAAAAAAACAAGTTACACCTACATTTAAATCAAAATAAAACACTTTAGACACTAATACCATCGCTAAGCGACAGAAAAAATGGCCGACGAACAAAACGAAAACGAGGCTTCAGACGTAACTACACTACACTTACTCGCAATAATGAAACACATACTATGCGGAACGTATCACAATCATATTAAACACCATTTTGAACAGTAATACGCAGAAAATGGCGGATGGAACGCAAATTGTAAGCTGGAACGCAAATAGCGCATGCGTATTGCGTTCTAACGGTCTCACTTTCCAGAACTTTCTACAAGTTTATAAATACTGCCTATTTCAAACAAAAAAATACATTTCTGCTCAGGTGATCAACGGAGTGACTTCTGAGATAACTGCTGCTTTTACTTGAGAAGACAATTCTTTACTAATTTACTACTTTGCATTGTGCAAATTACAACTGAGAGGTAAGCTATAATATATTACATTTTATTATCAGGACAGGTCAAACAAATAAAAATAAAAAATAGGATTTATGTAGTGACATATATGGCACATTTATGTGTATAGGCTCAAAAAACAAATACGGTTCATTTAACAAAACAACAAAAAAACATAATTCAATATTAAACAGAGGTTTATGTATAGTGACATGTGACACGCACATATATGTCTATAATGTATAGTGACATCTGACACGCACATATATGTGTATAATATATAGTGACATGTGACACGCACATTTATGTGTATTGCCACTGCAACAAAATTAGCTTAAAACAAAATCAGTAAACAACTACATTTAAATGACATTATATGTCATGTATACTGATATGTCACACGCACATATATGTGTATCATCTATAGTTACATCTCACACACAGACATTTATGTGTGTTGGAAAAAAAATATATAAGGTTAATTTAACCATTTAAATATGAGTTATGTATACTGATATGTCACACGTACACAAAATAATTACATTAAACTATGGAATGTGCTTCATGTATGTGACATATGTGTGTAGCCCCCAACAAAAAATAAGGTCAATAGAAAAAAATTACAGAAGTATATTTAAATGACATTCATTTACTGCAATTCAATAGATCATATAAAGCTGAATCTTTTTTTTTCTTTGAATATTCAAACAGACTCTGCATCAATAGCGTCTCTCAACAATTTGCACCGTGCACTGTGAAGCACAATCCCTTTTAAAGAACACCAACAAAGAAGAAGAGGTAAGATACAACAAGACATTACATGCTCAAAAGGCCATGCTTTGCTAGATGAAAAATTATAAATATACAAATAACTATTTCACTTTCTTTTTCAAACAGACACTACAAGAAGACCGGCGCATTAAGATTGGCAGGAGGGGACCGTCTGTCATTCCAAACTTCAATCAAGGTAAAGTATTAAGTATAAACAAGAAAGAACCATGAGCCTTATTCAATTGCGACTTGCTCAATTGAATAGGGCTCTATATAAGCACATAACATATTTTTTATACAGAACTTTTTAGTTACTGAACTTCTAACCACAATCAAGTTTTTCAATAACTAAAAACTTTGCTCAATAAATATGTTATGTGATTATATAGAGCCCTCTTCAATTGGCAAAATTGCAATTCAATGAGGACCTATATATCTTTAATGGCCAAGGGCCTCACTCAAATGTGATTTGCCCATTTCAACTGGGCTCTATATAAGCACAGAGCATATTTTTTAAAGGAACTTTTTATTTTGTGAACACGTTGCTTTTGGATACAAGTTCACTAAATACAAAATTCCGTAAAAAAAATATGCTCTGTGCTGATATTGAGCTCTATTCCATTGGCCAAAACACAATTGAATGAGGAGCTCACAATATAACAAATGCAGTAAACAAAGGCCCTCATTCAGTTGCTATTTTGGACAATTAAATATGGCTATAAATAAGCACTTTTAGGCCCTTAGGCCCTCATTCAATTGCGATTTTGCCAATTGAATAGCGCTCTAAATAAGCACATAGCATTTTTTTTTTAAAGAAGTTTTTAGTTAGTGAAGACCTTGCTTTTGCATAGATGTTTACTAACAAAAAACATCTTTAAAAAAAATATGTTATGTGCTTATTTAGAGCCTTATTCAATTGGCAAAATTGCAATTGAATGAGGGCCTTAGTCTATTTTAACAAATATATGTGATGTGCTTATTTACAACCCTATTCAATTTTCAACATTGCAATTCAATGACGGCCTTAGAGTACTATTACATTGTAAAAAATGCAATTGAATGAGGGGCAAACTATGCAACATATGGTACACACAAAGGCCCTCATTCAATTGCAATTTGCCCAATTGAATAGGGCTCTAAATAACAACATAACAATTTTTTTAAAAGAAGTTTTTAGTTACTAAAAATATATCCAAAATAAAGTTTTTAAATGACTAAAAACTTATTTAAAAAAATATGCTATGTGCTTATTTAGGGCACAATTCAATTTGCCAAATCGCAATTGAATGAGACACAAACTGCTACACACAAAACTGAATTTCTTATTCAATGTTTAACAACCTATAAGCCTTACAAAGAAGCAAAAATAAGAATAACAAAAGTGTTGCGCACCTAATAGCATTGTACAAAAAATCACACAAACTCATAGCAAACTACATTAACATTCTTCTTTAATGTTCAACAAACTATAACCAGTACAATCAAGAATAAATAACTTTTGCACAAGTGGTGCGCACCAAACAGGATTGTCAAAAACTAACACAAACACATAGCAAACTACATTAATTATATTATTTCATGTTTCACTAACTATAAGCATCCCAATAAAGGTTAAATAAGTATACCACAAGTGGTGTGCACAAAACAGGATTGTACAAAAAATAACATAAACACATAGCAAAATAAATGTATATTCTTATTTAATATATCACAACCCACAAGCCTTACTAAGAACCTGAAATAAGAATAACAAAAGTCGTGGGATTGTACAGAAAGTAAAAAAAAAAAAAGATAGAAAAAAATAACCATAACTGATACAATACAGCCAAATTCATACATTTTTTAATTATTTAAAAGACATTTCACTCAAACAACATTTTCTATTTTATATTACAACAGATACTGCGTGAAGACAATCGGACGAGGACTTTCTCCACAGGACCGGACCATTGGACGAGGACTCGGACCAGACCAGCAGACGAGGAATTTCAACACAGGACCAGACCAGCAGACGAGGAATTTCAACACAGGACCAGACCATCGGACGAGGACTTTCCCCAAAGGACCACAACATCGGACGAGGGCTATCGCCACAGGACCACAACATCGGACGAGGGCTATCGCCACAGGACCACACCATCGGACGAGGACTTCCAACAGAGGACCACACCATTGGACAACGATTTTGAACCGAGGACCAACAAACATTCGGATTTAAATCACACTTCAACCAAGGTAAAGTATAATAAGTACTAAAGTATAAAACTAAAGAAACTGCTTTCAGTTGCATCCGTGTCAACAGAAAAATAAAATAATTCATTTACTATCTCCCTTATTTTATTTAAATTGCTACTATGCAATACATAGCTCAATAACCACATCAATTTTTTTTTTAGCAAAGAAGTTTTGCAGTGGTAAATATCTATCCACAAACAACGTTTTTAATAAATAAAAACATTATTTTAAAAAAATATGTTACATGCTTATTTACAGCAGCATTCCATTGGCCAAATTCTTAGCCAGTGAGGACAGGAATTATAAATTTAACTAAATATAAATGATACATTAAAGATTTGCCTTTTATTTCACCAATTGTGCACAAGAATCTTTAACAGGAATTACAAATTAAAATATACACAATTACATATATTTTTTTTTCCTTTACAGATTAATATGGCTGATAACGAGACCAAAGAAGAGAAGAAAAGACGTCAAACTAGAGAAAGACAAGAGAGATGGGCCGCCCAGCAGACACCGGAGGAGAAAGAAATTCGACGAGAAAAAGAACGCAAAAGACTTGCAAATAAAAGAATATCAGCTGCAAAAATGAAAGATACAACCAAAAAAAATAAAAAGATAATAAAGCATTTACAAACTGTTCCTAAAACATCAGATGACATTTTACAAGATACCAGTCAAGACAGACCAAAAAAAGCAACTACAAAAACAAAGCATTTACAAACTCTTACTAAAAACGTACAGGACATTTCAACCAAACAAGTACAAAATATACCAAGAAAATCCACGAAAAAAACTAAACATTTAGAACCTGTTGTTGAAACATTTCATGACTTTTCATCTGATGAATATGAAAGTCAACATCCGATATGCTTTGCAAATTGTCCTTTACTGAAGTCTTTAGCAGTAGAGGTTCATAGTTGTGGGGACATGACTACTCAATGTCAATTTTGTGAGGCTTATTATTTTAAACAGGAGAGACCCAGAGATGGACAATTTATTAGTTGTTGTCAAAAAGGAAAGTTCAAACTTCCAGAAAGGAAACAATTTCCAACCTATTTACAAAATATTATGACTGAACCTACTTTTCCAAATTACAACAATTTTAAGACAAACATAAGATCCTACAATAGTGCCATATCATTTGCATCTATGGGGGCAACATTGGCTGCTAATGTACCAGGACATGGTCCTTACTGTTTTAAAGTCCAAGGACAAATTTATCATTGGACTTCACATTTACATCCAGAGGAAGGAGAGCAAAGAAAATTCGCTCAACTATATGTCCTAGATACAATGGAAGCTGTTGACCAACGTATGCAGATGGAAGAAAATAAAAAATGCTTACCCAGTGTTTTTATAGAGCTAAATAACATTATGGACAACAATCCCTACAGTAAAGCTTACAAAAAATTGGCAGAAGTAGAAAATGAACAACTACTTCATGCACAAAGACATCAATTACCCATGCCAAAGGTTAATATGGTGCTTAAAAGAGACAGACATACTGATAAACGTCGTTATAACTTGCCAACATCAAATGAGGTTGCAATGGTCTTTCAGAATGATGAAGGAGAACCACCATTTCAAAGAGACATTAGAGTATATCCCAGAAATGTGGAGCAACCATTTATTAATATTAATATCTTAAGTCCAAATTTAGATCCAATGACATAGCCCATCTTTTTCCCACACGGAGAAGCAGGTTGGCAACCAAAATTAACCCTTCCCAGTTACCCAAATGCTAAAGCCAGAATCCGAAATAATGTTTCTATGCTTGAATTTAAAGTTGCTCAAATTGCCATTAGAGATGAATTTAATCCAATTTTATGTGGTGGGAAACTAACACAACAATGGATTATTGATTCATATTTGCAAGTTGAGGCAAATAATTTAAACTTTATAAAATATCAACAAGATAAACTACGTGTAGAACAATATTGTGGACTCATGGACTATGTTGCTGACGTGGCTACAAGCAGAGACATGACAGCTGGCAAAGCCATCATTTTACCATCTTCCTTTCAAGGATCTCCTCGAAATATGAGAGAAAGATACAATGATGCTATGGCTATTGTGACAAAATTTGGAAAACCAGATTTATTTGTGACATTTACATGTAATCCACAATGGCCAGAAATTAATCAAAATCTACTTCTTGGACAAAGTGCTTCAGATCGACCAGATTTAGTAGCCAGAGTTTTTAAGATCCAATTAAATTAATTAATACGGGACTTCACTATAAATCAGTTATTTGGCAAATGTCTTGCTTATGTATATACCATTGAATTTCAAAAAAGAGGCCTTCCACATGCACATCTTCTCATAATACTTCAAGAGAAAGATAAATTAGATACTTCGGACAAAGTGGATGCAGTCATAGTTGCTGAACTACCAGATCCAGAACTATATGGTAGACTATATGAGATTGTTACTCATCGCATGATTCATGGACCCTGTGGAGACCTTAATCCACAATCACCATGTATGGAAAATAATCAATGTTCAAAAGATTTTCCAAAAGATTATAGAGACAAAACATATGCAAATTGTGATGGATATCCACTTTATAAAAGAAGAGAAGGAGATAGTGCCATTATTCGTGGAAAAAAAGTGGACAATAGATATGTAGTACCCTACAATCCACATTTACTCATGAAGTACAACGCCCACATCAACGTAGAAGCCTGCACTTCCATCAAATCCATTAAATATGTCTACAAATATATTTACAAAGGTTACGATGCAGCTACTGTAGTCGTCAAAAGTGCAGACAACCCTGAAAGTAGTGAGTTAGTACATGATGAACTTGCATCTCATGTAGATGCTCGCTATGTCAGTGCACCAGAAGCTATGTGGCGGCTTTTAAAATTTGAAATGCATGATAGATCACATGCAGTATATAGGTTAGCAGTACATTTGCCACAACGACATTTAGTCTATTTCCATGCTGGAAATGAAATGAATGCATTGGCCCAAAGTGAAGATCGTCACACTACACTAACTGCATGGTTTGCATTAAATTCCACTGATGCTGAAGCAACACAATACTTATATATTGAAATTCCATATCACTATGTTTTTGTGAATGGATTATGGAGAGCAAGAAAAACCAGAGGCAATAAAATAATTCCACGAATTTACACAGTCAGTCCAAGAGATGTTGAACGTTTTTGCTTACGGATATTACTTTTAAATGTTCCAGGAGCACAAAGTTTTGAACAATTAAGAACTGTTAATGACATTGTATATGAATCCTTCCATTTAGCTGCAAGACATAGAAACTTACTCGCTGATGATACAGAGTGGGAAAGATGTTTAGAAGAAGCAGCACAATGTCAAATGCCACGACAGATGAGAGAACAATTTGCTTTTATTTGTATCTTCTCAAATGCTCCAAATGCATTAGCTTTGTGGGAGACTTTTAAAAGTAATATGGCTGAAGACTTTATGCGACGATACAATGAACCCATTGCACACTTAAAAGCGTTAATGGAAATTCAAGAAGTCTTTTTAACTCATGGATTAAGTTGTGCAAGTTTTAATTTGCCTGATCCAGATCTAATAGATGACATTAACTTTGAAGACTATGACATTCAACTACAAGCAGAAAGAACAGAAGAAAGACTTGCAACTTTAAATACACTACAATTGCAAGCATTTTATGCCATTAAAAATGCTATAGATGATGACATGGTGACAGAGCGTTATTTCTATCTTGATGGACCTGGCGGATCAGGGAAAACATATTTGTACAATTTATTAATGAGTTCAGTACGAGCACAAGGAAAAATAGCAATGGCGTTTGCCACTACTGGAATTGCTGCACTTTTATTAGAAGGTGGAAGAACTGTTCATAGTGGATTTAAACTGCCAGTGCCTATTTTGGAAAATTCTGTGTCAGATATTCGCATGACATCCTTACAAGCAAAGAAATTGAAGAAATGTAAATTAATTATAATAGATGAGGCCACAATGATGTCATGCTATGCCCTCCAATGTATTGACCGTTTGCTTCGTGAAGTCATGGATAATATTTTTCCATTTGGTGGAAAGGTAATGTTGTTGGGTGGCGATTTTAGACAAACATTACCTGTCGTTGTACATGGAAATCGAACAGACATTATTGAAACATGTATAAAGTCAAGTACAGTATGGAAACATTTTACCCATCTTCAACTGCAACAAAATATGAGATCAGAAGGCCAAACTGATTTCAATGATTGGCTTATTAAAATTGGAGAAGGCAGAACAGAAAAAATACTACATTTACCTGACGACACTGTAGAGATCCCACCTCATATGATTTGTCAACAAGATATTATATCGGCTATATTTGAAGGGAGCATAAATAACGAAGAATATTCCGAGCTTGCCAACCAAGTTATACTGACGTGTAAAAATAAAGATGCATTAATACTCAATAATGAAATCTTAAAAAAAATTAACTCACCACAAAGAAATTATCACAGTGCTGATTCTGTACTTGCTGATGACAATGAAAGTCAGGCAAACTTTTCAACTGAATTCATTAACTCTTTAACTCCTTCTGGAATGCCACCACATGTTTTGCAGCTAAAGAAAGGTGCAATTATCATGTTACTGCGAAATATGAACCCCAAAAAAGGCCTATGCAATGGCACAAGATTAATTGTTCAACAATTAAAGGACCATTTTATAGATGCTGAAATTTTAACTGGGAACCATAAAGGAGAGAGAGTTTTCATACCAAGAATAGATTTAGCACCAAGTGAAAGTAGTCTCCCTTTTATACTTCAAAGAAGACAATTTCCCATTATTATGGCATTTGCCATGACCATTAATAAATCACAAGGTCAAACTTTCAAATCTGTGGGTATTTACTTGGAAGAACCAGTTTTTGCACATGGTCAATTGTACGTTGCGTTGTCACGCTGCAAAAATCCACAGGCTATTAAAGTTTACATTGAAAACAATGAAAGTCAAGGTGATTTATTAGAAGATGGACGTATTTTTACTAAAAACATTGTCTACTATGAAGTACTATAACTTTGAAGGATACAAATTAAAGATGCCAACATTTTTTAAAAGCATTCCAAAATACATAGCAATTGGTTGTTTAATTCAGTCATAATTAATGGAAGTACTGTTTATGGATGATTCGCCTCACAAAATACTTGCCTTGCATTGTTAGTAAAAATTATGTTAAAATGTTAAGCCACTATGTTAATGTTTCTAATGTTACAAGTTTAAAAACAATATTTTCAAGTTATTTCATTCAACATATTACAAAGTTCATGTTAAGAGCTCAAGCACCTTTTAAGTCACAATGTAAATATTCTATGTTATCTTAAGATTACTACATACATTAATGTTTATCGCCAGTTTATGTGCTCAGTAATGAATTACTTTCATTACGTACAGTTTAAGGAGAGTTTTTACTGTATGCCTTCCTCTACATTCAATGTATATTAAACTTAACAATTATTCTGATATAAATTGCATGTTAATACTGATTAATTTAAAGTTCAACTGTTTTTACATTCAAATGTTAATACTTTTAATTCAAAATTATGTTACAAACTGTATTTACTATGTTCCTGTTTATAATGTTCAAAATTAGACAAATGTTTTGCAAAAATTACAAAGTTACATAAAAAATAAAGTTCAATTTTAAAAATATATACTTTCAAGGTTATTGCTTACATATATTTCAAACTTCATGTTAAAATTCGGCACGTTTAAAAAAGTCTTTTTACTTTTTACTTTTCTCTGGATTCTATGTATATTAAAGTGAACAATTCTTCAGATACAAATTTCATTTTAAAAAACCATTACATCAACGTTTTACAAAAATACATGTTCATATCACAATACTTACAAGGGTCAAAAATATATTTAAATAACTAAACAACTTCACAAACATATACATCACATTGCCGTCATTTTTTGACGGGCAAGTCGCTAGTTAATAATAAAAGGGGATCAGACTTACTAGCGCTTGGAATTTCCCCATGGAAAGTAGGTGCCTTTTGGATTTTCTGACATCAGTTGAAGTGGGAAAGAGGATCAAGTTGGGTATGTTGGATTTGTGAATTGATGCCTTTTTGTTTGATGTTTGACTTACCTACTATTTAATTCCCTAGAAAATGTTCACCTGTACCAAAATAAGGTGTGTGGTTCTGGTTAATGATTACAAGCCAGAGAGAAGTATTTTGTTAGTTCAGGGAGTTACTTTGAGTGACTTTTACTCTTCTTCAAGAAGAGAATACCTGTTCACTGGCACAGGGTCAACGAGGATAGGTATGCCCAGTCGATACAAGAACCTAACCAGTGGCCATTCTAGAGTGTGCCCTCCTGCTGGTCACTTATTGTGATACCTTGTTATCAACAAGGCTTTCTAGGGCCCATATCACTTCACTCTCCAAGATGTCTGTCTCCAGCTTATTGGACAAACTATTGGGGTTGCAAATTAAATTTAAATATTTTCTGTATAGATCTTCTGTGTATTCCTCTCTTCTTTATCTGATCCCCTTCTGTTAAGTCTACAATGTTTGCCTTTTATCACACCCACTATAAGATCACCAATTTTCTTGAAGTGATCTCTTGTCTTTCTCATTCTGTTATTTTCTTCTATATCTTTACATCGCTCATTATAGAATGTCTCCTTGTCTACAATTGGGCAAATCTTTCCCTGTCACCACTATCTTTCACTTTCCTTCTTTCCTGGGCTACTTTCAAAGCCTCATCAGACAGCCATTTTACCTTCTTAGTTTTCTTTCATTTGGTGATATTTTTGTTGTTGTTTTCTGGGCAGTGTTGCAAACTTCTGTACCGAGTTCTTCAGGCATTCTATCTACTATGTCTAGTCCGAGTTTATATATTTTTGAAAAGGAAGTTCAAGATCTGAGCCACAGTCAGCTCCAGGTCTTGCTTTTGCTGATTGTATAGAGCTCCTCCATCTTTGCCTACAAAGTATATAGTCATTCTGATTTCTATATTGTCCATCTGGTGATGTCCATGTGTGGAGACATCTCTGAGGCTATTGGAAGAGGTTGTTTACCCAGAGTAATATGATGGACCAATATTAAAAAACAGACATTTAGTTGCTGCTGGGTATAAAGGGCCACTGCAATTCGTATATATGAATTTTCATTTGTTCAATTATCTGAATAGCAATAAAATCGATATTTTACAAAAAATAACAATGTGGGGTTTAAATTTTATTTTTGATCTTTAGTGTTTCAGGCATCAGCAAATTTACTTTACTCGACCTCCTATTAGGTGCCCAGAAGTGGGAAAGGAACCGTTTGGGAGACTGCCCTAAGACTTTATCTACCATCTTTGCAGTGACCTTTGCAGGCAATCCTAGACTGGTCTCCTAGAAATTTTAGGATAACCTCCCTGGAAAGAAGCAGCACTGCTAGACTCTAAAACATAAAAATTCAAATATATATTTTAGAAATATTGTATTTTTGACACATATTGATTTTATTGCTAATCAGTAACTGTGTCAGAATTGTCTGCCTAACTGTGTCTGAAAGGATTAACCACAAAACAGATTACACAAGCTATCAGAAACCTACGACTGTAAAAAAAAAAAAAAAACTATCATCTACACCTGGCACCACAAATATTTAATACTAGCAAATTGCCTGTAAAAAAATGACGGCAATGAAATTGTAAGTGAGCTAATGCTCTTTGGTGTATAATAATGAAATAAATAATACATTAATAAATTAATATACTTTACCTATTTTGAAGTAATATATGCAGGAAGCATTCTGTTGAAGAGCTGACAATCTGTTTTGATGTTGCTGGAGCTTTAGTGGTGTGGAGCTGCTGTGTAAGCGTGATGAATGTGTGCAGTGTAATAGTGTGCGTGCGCGAGACCAAACCGTTAGCGTAGTCGTGTACTTCCGCATTGTTCTAAAATGGAGGCAAATGTGTGGTATGCATCTGTAGCGGAATATCCGTTTTGCGGTTTCGGTTGCTCCTTCTTGCTCTAGGTAAGCTTATTATGTATGTGTTGTGTGTATTTATTGTGTTTTTCCTTTTTTCATGTCCGCGGGTTGCGGCCGAGGTCGTAATGGGTGGTAACGTGTCTCGTATGTTGTTTGCGTTATGACGTGAAATTTGCGAGGGTCGCAGTTGCTGGCAAGGAGCGCCTGCGGCGATCCTTGCCAGCAACTGCAACCCTCTCTTTGCGAGGTCCGCAGTTGCTGGCATGGAGCGCCTTCGGCCCCTCCATGCCAGCAACTGCAACCCTCTCTTTGCGAGGTCGTAATGGGTGGTAACGTGTCTCGTATGTTGTTTGCGTTATGATGTGAAGTTTGCAAGGGTCGCAGTTGCTGGCAAAGAGCGTCTGTGGCAGTCCTTGCCAGCAAATGCGACCCTCCCTTTGCGAGGTCCGCAGTTGTTGGCATGGAGCGCCTTCAACGCTCCATGCCAGCAACTTAGGCCCTTGCTACGTGAGCCGCGGCCCTCGCTATGCGAGCCCACAAGCGTTAGCAACAACTTGTATGCTCACAACTATATATGTGATGGGAGCCTTCTGTTTTGCAGAACTATAAAGGTTCTAAAAAATGGAAGTTATATAAAACATATCTACAGTAATGTGAGGTTCTTAGGAGCACCGAGACATAACTTAATACATGTCTATATTATGTATAAGTATAGAGTATACAGGTAAACCCTGTTTAACGCTACCCCAATGAGTGCTGATTAGCAATACCGCTCATTGTCCTTCTAATTTCCTGTACAGTGCTAAATCCCATGATATCATCATTTTTGTGCCAAATCAAGTTTAAAGCCCTTTAAATCGTTGCATAGCACTCTCAGATTCGCTATTGCGCTCCCTGAGCTCTACGGCATTAACAGTCTCCACTTATTGCTGATTTAGCTAGGGTTCCTGAATGCAGGAACCATTGTGCTGCGCTAAATTGGGTATTCCTGTATATGAATAACATAATAATCTACAACAATATTTAGTACAAATAGATTATTATTCAAAAAAAACGTCACTAACAAATAGAGAGTTCTAGGCGTTAGTCATAGTTACCAGGCTGCTTTCATATTGTGGATGGATTTTTAGGATATAACTGTGATTTCCTTAAGTAAAGCAAGTAAAGTTTGTTTATTTGCTGTGTGCACTAATTTTTTCCAGGGGGTTGGTTTGCCTGTGTTAATCTTACATTTGTGACTTGTCTGGGGCTGTTTGCAACTGTGATTTCCTTCTAGCCAGTAAAGTGTATTTATTTGCTGTGTGCAGTGATTTTGTCCAGGTGAGTAGTCAGAAGCTAATATAAATAGGGGAAGGAGCTTGCTCCACTGGAAATAAGGCACAGTTTAGCTGGGCCTACCTTGGAGAGTGAGGATGTCCAGGGAGGTAGTTGAGTTACAGTTACAAGGGAAAGCAGGGGGAACAGGAGGAGGAGATAGACCAGTTCTAAGTTGGAATTCACCAACAGATTTGCCAGATTGAGTGAAACTCTTGGGGGTGTCCATTCAGAAATGGCAGTGCCAGATGGAGATGTTTACTCTACCAACCGGGAGAACAGTTCTACTGGATGAGAGGGAAGGCAGAATAGGCAGAGCAACAGACATGTTTTGGTGGTAGGGAACTCTATTATTAGGAAGGTAGGCAGGGTGATTTGTCACCCAGATCCCAGCAAGCGAACTGTTTGCTGTCTACCGGGTGCTCGGGTTCATCATGTTGTGGATCAAGTAGATAAATTATTGATTGGGGCTGGAAATGAGCCAATGGTTTTGGTACATATTGGTACCAATTACAAAGTTAGTGGAAGATGGAATGTCCTAAAGGATGACTTTAGAGAACTAGGGAATAAGCTTAAGGCAAGGACCTCCATGGTAGTATTTTCTGAAATACTATCGGTGCCACAGGCTAGTTCAGGAAGACAGAATGATCTTAGGGAGATTAATGCATTGCTAAAAAAGTGGTGCATTAAAGAGGGGTTTGGGTTTTTAGAGCACCAGGCTGACTTCTTACTTGGGTACAATCTCTATAGTAGGGATGGATTGCACCTTAATGATGAGGGAGCTTTTGTGCTAGGGGATATGATGGTAGAAAGGCTGGAGGAGTTTTTAAACTAGTAGGTGGGGGAGGGACTAGATGGAAGTAATAAGGTAGAAAGCTTAGAGGGGTAAGTAATTAATTAACTAGTCATGGGGGTGGAGAAGGGGGGAGGGTTAGTATAGTCAATCGGGAGGTATTGCCAAGTAACTCAAGTATAGTGGCAGGCCCTTCAAAACTACACACTAATAGCAACATAAGGTGTATGCTTGCCAGGAAAAATGGGAGTTAGAATTATTAGCAGTTAATGAGAAATGGGATTTAATAGGTATTACTGAAACGTGGTGGGATAAATCTCATGACTGGACTGTTAATCTGGATGGTTATGACCTATTTAGGAAAGATAGGGGCAATGGTAAAAGAGGAGGGGGGTGGGGATTTGCCTGTATTTTAAGCCTGAATTTAAGCCTATAGTCAGAGAAAATATTTATGCTGGAACTAGCAGTAATGTTTAATGTTTGTGGATAGAGTTAAACAGCGGAGCAGCAAATTCCAAAAGAAAATTAGTAGGAGTATGCTATAACCCCCCAAATATAATTGAATGTGAGGACATGCAAATATTGTTATAGATTGCAAATGCAGCTAAGCATGGACAAGTTTTATTAATGGGAGATTTTAACTAGCCTGAAATAAACTGGATAAATGAAACCAGCAGTTCAGCTCATAGATCATAATCTGGCCCAGGTTCTACAAGAACCTACTAGAAATTAGGCTATCTTGGATTTAGTTATCACAAATAATATTGATATGGTATCAAATGTTGAAATAGGGCAACCTTTGGTAAACAGTGATCACAACACAGTCTTATTTGAGATGGAATTAAAAAAACAAAACTGTAAGGGGCCAACAAAAACTCTTAATTTTAAAAGGGCATATTTTAACGGGTCTAAGGGCAGCAATACAATTTATAGACTGGTTTAAAATACAGAACATAAATGGACAATGTTCAAATCCTTATTAAATATACATACTTATCACCACATACTATGTGGAAATGAAAGAAGAAGGAGTAAATATATCCCATATGGCTTAGCAATAAGTTAAAGATCAAGATACGGAGTAAAAAACAGGCATTTAGATTATACAAATAAGAGGGAACAGAGACAGCTTTACATGAGTACAAGGAAATCAACAAGGCTTGCAAATAGGTAATTAGACTGACTAAAATAGAAAATGAAGTTAGTTGCAAAGGAGAGTAAGACTAACCCTAAAGTATTTTTTTTTTTTAAATATTAATGGGAAGAAGGCCAGGAAGGAAGCTATAGGAGCATTACAATGTGAACAGGCCGTCTGATAATTAGTGCAGGAACAAATCCAAAAGAGGTTGGAAAACATAAATGTTAATAAAGCCCAAGGTCATGATCAAATACATCCAAGGGTACTGAGGTAACTAGGTTCTGTAGTAGCCAAACCATTATATCTAATATTTCAAGATTCACTCTACACAGGGTCACTACCAGATAACTGGTGAAAAGCAGATGTGATAACCATATTTAAGAAGGGAGCAAGTACAAATCGGAATTATAGACCAGTGAGCCTCACTTCTGTATTGGGAAAGCATTTAGAAGCTAATAAGGGATAACATACAAGAATCTGCCTGTTTGAACAGTGTGGTGTATCACCAAATTAATATATATATATATATTACACAAGGTTCGTCTAAATTAAAAGGTATTTATTAAAAGGCAACAACACAATACTATAAATGTATCACAATCACACAGCCCAGACCCACAGAGCAACAACCCTTTTTAAATCTATCTACCTATATAGTAATCCCCTTCCCCAAACGCTTGATCTCACCCACGGTTAGGCCATCACTATCACATCCAAGGAAGAACAGGAACAACAGCAGTTTCCTGCCTGGATATACCCTTAGTTGAGATGATGTGATTTACATCACATCCTGTCCATGCATCACTTCCTCCAGCAATTGTGGGAGGGAAGCAAAGACTCTTAGCCCTCCTACCTAGACCTGTTTAAGGAGGTCCTGAATTACCATGCAAGGAAGACAAGTTACCACAAACAGGATTATACTGTAAGTAGGGGTCAACATGTATTTATGAGGCATAGGTCATGTCAAATAAATATAATTAGTTTCTATGAAGAGGTTAGTAGAAATCTGGATCAAGGCAGCTCAGTAAATGTATCTTTTTGGATTTTGCAAAGGCTTTTGATACAGTGCCACATGGAAGACTATTGTGCAAACTAAGGGATGCAGAAATTGCAGTAAATATCTGCTCATGGTTTGAGAGCTGGCTAAAAGACAGGAAGCAAAGAGTTGTTGTAAATGGAATATACTCAGATTGGACTAGTGTGGTAAGTAGGGTTCCTCAGGGTTCAGTATTAAGTCCTCTCCTTTTTAACATATTTATTAATGACTTAGAAGTGGGACTGGAAAGTAGTGTCTCCATTTTTGCTGATGACACAAAGTTGTGCAAGGTAATTAAATCGAATAATTATGTACTTTCCCTCCAAAGGGATTTACATAAATTAGAGAAATGGGCGACTAAAAATCAGAATAAATACTAATACGAATAAATGTGAAGTTATGCATTTAGGAAGGAAAAATAGCCATGCAATTTATAATCTTAATGGAGTAAATCTTGGGGTATCGGATATTGAGGGGATTTGGGAGTGCTTGTGGACAAGCACCTAGGTAACAGTGCTCAATGACAAGCTGCAGCTGCAAAGGCAAATACAATATTAGCAAGTATTAATAAGGGTATGGAAGCCAGGGAAGCAAATACAATTCTGCCACTATACAAATCCATAGTACGCCCTATTTTGGACTTTGGAGTACAATTTTGGGCACCACTTCATAAAAAGGACATTTTAGAGGTGGAAAAAGTACAGAGATGGGCAACAAAACTAATAAGTGGTATAGAGGAGCTAAGTTATGAAGGAAGACTAATCAAATTAAACAAATTTTCTCTAGAAAAAAGGTGTCTAAGAGGGGATATGATTGCCTTTTATAAATATATCCAGGATCAATACTTTGTCAAGTAAACTTTTGGTGCCAAGAGGTTTTCAACTGACAAGAGGACATCCTTCGAAGTTAGAAGTAAAACATTTCACCTTAAAGAAAGAAAAGAGTTCTTCACAGTAAGGGTGGTTAAACCGTGGAATTCTCTACCAAAGGTGGTGACAGTGGATTCAATAGATAACTTTAAAAAGGGAATAGATATAATTATAAATAAAAAAATGCATACAGGGCTATCCTGGTTAATTAGAGAGTATTGATCCAGGAAGGAATAAAAAAAATTCCCTTTTGATACAATTTGCAAAGTTTCACTTTTTTTTTTTTTTTTTTTTTGCCTTCCTCTGGATCAATTAACAATTAATAATTAATATGAATACTGCAGATCAGGGGAGATCTTAAAAGATTGAACTTGATGGACTAAAAGTATTTTTTCAAGCTCAATTACTATGTAACTATGTAACTAATGGTTAAGCAGTCAGCACACTTTCTCTGATGACCAAGCAAGACAAAGAAATAAGCCTTTAAGATCTTAAAATTATCTAGGTGTTGACCTCACCAATCACTTTTCTTCACAATACTTGCTTTCTCATTATAGTTAGAAAAATTCAGCCTGTGATGTCGGATGACCATCAATTCTACAAGAGAGCCTAGATATTTCATTTTTCCAAGTACTTCCTAGCACCACATAACATTCCTTATCCACAAAGAACAGAATTAGGATGGAAATGCGTAATTTAACTGCAGCAAGTTTTTAACCTCTTCACATACTATTTGTAACAGTTATAAATAAACAAATTAAGTCCTGTTGTATGAGCATTAAGTAGCCTTTTAATCAAGAGCCATATCAGTTGAAATGTTCTTGAAACCTAATGTATTCTATGCCTAGGAACATTCTTCTCTCAGACACAACGCTGGCAACTTGGAACAGCCTTCTGTGCCCTGAACATACTCTAACTGAGACATCCAGGCAAGGGTAAATTCTGACTAATGTAGAAATAGTTGTATGATGTCTACCAATTTGAGCTATCTACAACACTTTGGCTTAATAAATGCTCAGACTAGAATTTAAGAAGCACATAATGCTCAGATCCGCAAAAAATTCAAACCATGCTCTTATTGTATTATTGTATTAAGCAAATAATTTAAGTAACAAAACCAGGATATACACAGATGAGGCTGAAAGTACAATATATACCTATATTGCTTGATCAACTTGCTTTTTCGTATCCTTTCCCCCAAGCCTTTGCCACCAGTTAGCAATGCCTCAAATGTAAAGCAAAAATCAATATTTCTGCCAGTCCAGCATTGCATACAAGATACTGTCACAGAGGTGCAATAGCCTTTCGGCTTCCATTGTTTTAACATTCCCTCTGAGCTCTGTTTATGTTTAATTCATACTAACATTTTCTTTTTCTCTCTAACTTTTCAAGTTTAATGAAATTTGCTATCATGCACCTCGATGTGCGAAGTCCCTAAACTCCTCTAGCAAGTCTATGTGATAGGAGCTGAGAATTCTCCCAGAATATTAAACAGCAACACACATTTAATCAAGTGCCCTCTGCTGCAGATAGTCTTCACAAGGGCAAAGCTATTTCCCTCATTTTACTCAAATGGACTTTTGTCAGCAGACTCCAATCTAACTCTTGACAGCAATAGTCTGCCTGCTTTGTGTATTAGATTTCATGTAATTTCAGAATCTTTAGCACTAATTATTGTTAGAGCAGCATCGTATTTTAGTAATTGATGTGCCATTCTTATGTTGATTGCAAATGAGAGAAGGTTAATGACAGCTATTTCCCATGTTTCATTTTAATATTATATTAAGGAGGATGAGTTAAAAATTACTCATGTGCATTTCTCAACCATTTTTTTTTAATTTGTGAAACCTGGACTCATTTTAGAGGGGCATATGACATCTCAAAGTATCCACTAAAATATATGACATAAATTTTAAAAAAAAAATTATAGTATATTTGTTGTCAAAATCTTTTTTTTAGTAAATATGCTTTTTTAATAGGAACAAGGAATATCAATTTGAGCTAAAGCAGCTACCATGGAAAGAATACCATATAATTATTGTTTACAATAGTTTTTTTTCTGAGCGATGATCACTTATTTATCCAGAATGGAGCTGCATTAACAAATGAGAAATCAAATTAGGACTATAACAGAAGTGGAAACAGGGGCTATCATACCCTGGGAGAAAATTTCACAGGAGGAGCCCAGAAGCACTAGGATAACAATCATACATGAGAGCGTATGGTTAATTATTTTAATGTTAATTTTATGTTTGTTTTTTTTTTTTTTTCCTTGGTGTTGTTGAAGGGGAAAGGATAAAGAAATAGAGTATGAAAAATGTTATGAGGAATAAATTGTGCAAGAAATACAGGGCTGGTTTTTGTAAAGTTAATCTATTATGTATAAGTCTGTAATGTTTTTTGTATTGTATTTTATGTATTTTGTCTTTTGTGAATGTTGGAAATTTAAAAAAAAGAAAAAAAAAGATTTATTTTTTATGTTAAAGAAAAAACAACTGTCATTAGACGGGAGTAAATAAAATAAACGCCATCACCAGATAAATCAGGATTTCTCTAACACTGCCATCATTCACATGTTATTATCTCCTAATATGCACATCATCTTTTATAATTATGATTGAGGAGGGGCAACTCTCCACCCATGCACAGGATTCCTTTCTACACCTCACCAGCTGGATCAGACAGTAGACTTTGGGTAGCCTTTCAGCAGATCAAACTTCCACAAACAAATCATGGAATCCCAGCATCCAGGAAAGGAACATAGTTCTACCACTTATGTACTAACCAAAAAGACTCTCATGAGCAGTATATAGCATTTTTATTGAGAAAACACTGTGACATTAGACAGTAACACAAAGTACCGTAACTAAACAATGGTGCCATTAAACAATATCATGTGGTACCGTAATCTGTAGTTTGGCGCTGAAATTCAGATCATGATAAAGTTAAATCATAATTCAGAGCTGTTGCATAGTGTCTGACTTTTGAGTAGCTGTTTGTTTGCATCTTTCCAGATTAAAACTTCAATAGGAACCCTCCCTTAGTTAAATGGTAACTAAAGCTTTGTGTCAGCTCCACGGGGGAGTCTCTTAGATCTGCCTTTGCAAACAATAAATTGATTACACCTCCATTGACCAGGCCATGCACTGTACCTTGAATACCTACAAAACTAGCTCAAAGGAGAAAGTTCCAGTACTTAACACCAAAATAGGTAGATATAAAATTATAAAAAGGAATGGGAACTTTATTTAAATTTTTGTTAAAATCTTAAAAATGCCACAAACTAGATGGCACACTCAAAAAGTACATGTGAGGGTATAATCTTCATAAAGGAATGAGGTAGATAATATGTTTGACTTATGGAAAAATGTCCTTGTAACATAAAATATATATGCAGCCACACAAGGCCTATGTCCCATTTTGGGGCACCTCCTAACTTGAGGAATATTTATTTAATCCCAAAGTTACCATGCTGTATTCCCTCTGTAAAGTATGCGACAACACAGTGTGCCATTCAAGCCATAAAAACATATACACACTTTAAAAAGTGGAACAAACCAATCACACAGCATATGCAAAGGATATCAAAATGTGTCCTTATATAACAGTCACCAAACAAACTGGTGACCCAATAAACGTTTAGCAAAAAGCTAATTTAGAAAGTTAAAGGGCAAACCCTGGGTATAATCAAAATAATAGCATTTAAAGCTCCTATGGGAAAAGCTGTTAACCTCAATTGCACTGCACGTAGTATTACAATATAATAAAGCAACCACCTCTATATTACACCAAATATATCAAGGACCAAACACAATATTTCTAATACAGTGAATCCCTTAACCTTGATGACAAGTCCAAGGGAATACTCCACACACCCTTGACTAGCACAGAGTGAGTCATAACAATAATTTGAAACTACTCTATGTACACTGGCATATCATATTCATGGTATTGTATGGTCTTATAAACAACCTGACATAATGATGTACATCGCAAAATCTGACAGCTGCCGTTCCGCCGCCGGCCGACAGATGGCCCTACCGATTTTCGGACAGTGCTGAAAATAGCATATAAGGCACGCCGACAGAAGAGGCCTTGAGCTATGAGAGGCGCGCCCAAGGCCCTGGGGGGCGAGTGCCTGCGCCGAGCATAGCGATGGCCCTGCTGGCGATTCAGCGCCGTCGAGTAGAGCCACGTCGGAGAGGAGAATAGTTCTTTGCCTTCCCTGGAACTTGACGCCGCTCGAAAACTGACAGTGCCATCTGGCGAATGGCACCTGTAACTGCAACTGTCAGTGCTGCAGAAGAAATGTGCAGGCAAAGAGGGATAGATCCTAGTTTTCTATTTATTTCTTTTTCTACAGGAAGTAACAATCACTCATCATCTCCTATCCCAGCTACAACTTCCAAAGGGACGTGCATTATGAAACAAAATTAAATCCTCAATAATTCAAATGTAGCTTATATTTCAATGTCAGTCATGTACATATTTCAAAAGCAAAGTATTTTGCTTCCATTGCTATTTAGCAGGGAAGTGGATTCTCACATACTTTCTAGACCTTGCATTAAATTTGAATTCGTTTTCTTTCAGTTTGTGTAACTGCCAAAAAATATTGTAACATTTCTTGAGAAGAGTACCTACCTGGGTAGCAGTGGATGTGTCTGCTATAAGACCTGACTACCTACACCCTGGGTTTGGGTGTCCCAGTGGTTAGGATGGTGTGTTGTCTATGAGGTCACGAAGAGTCGGACATGACTAAGCAACACCATTTACCTACACCCTATATCATCTGGAAGCAGTGAAAATAACTACTGTGTAGTATATGATGTACTGACATAAGAGTGTAGTGTGCAGAGGAGAAACCATGGTGCTAATGTGTAAATATGTGAATGGAGAGTTATGAATGGTGTATGTATACAAAAAAGATGTGCCAGCATCTGGAGTGTAAAGATATGCATATTTTAAAAATGTTTATAAATGAGGATGTCCTATGTATAAGGAATAATGTATAGTACTTTTAGTGCTTTATCCTTATTGCACCTCTGATGCAAATTGAATTTATTATTGCTTTATTAGTGTTTTATCTATATTATACCTCATATTGTATTGTATGTGGTTGTCCTTGTAGTAGAAGGTATATGTTTTGTGTGCAATAAAGTTTCTTCTTTTACCTTTGTATAACCAATCTAATATCCTAATTATTATTTTTTTCTTTCATAGATTTACTGGTATTATTTGGATCATTGTCCATTGCATAATCCACTTTTGACTAAGTTTTAATTGTAGGACAGATGGTCTGCTAGAATTCTCTGGTACAAAAATGACTTAATGGAGACTGTGAGGTGCCCAGGTCCTACAGGAGCAAGGCAGGTCTTCCCTTGTAGATATATAAAGATTTTCCAACTTTCATTTGTTTTCAGTGAAGCTTGAGACTTCTAAGTTGCCTTTGGGTTGTGAGAGTGCAGTGTAGATATGGACAGGAATACGAGGGCCTGTCACAGGGATATCCGAGAGGGAATCTAGTTTGCCCTCCCATACCTTTGTGCCCTGTTACAGTGATGGTAGGTAGCTCAACTTCTCTATCCCTTAGATGATAGCATTATCTTAGCAATAGCAATTAGCTCCCTGACAAGGAGCCTGTATGGTTTATCCGCATAATTTAAAACCTTGTCCTAACATTTGATTAGACTGTGGGTAGTCTATCCAAATACGTTTTTTCTAAACTGGTGGTGAGGCTGGGTGTATTGTATCACAATACGTTTCTTTCCAAGCTGGTGGATTATGGGCGAATCTAAAACTGGGTCAAGTATAAATTGTTTTGCTGGGGGAGCAAAATAATCTCATTCAGTGTATAAATGTACATGGACCCTTAAAAGTTACTATTGCCACTATACTATAGTATATAATTATACTATTACTTGAGGTGATATGGTATTTGCAGTTTGTTAGTTGCAGGTATTGTTCATTGTAGGGGAGAGCTACCTCTCTATTTATGATAATATACCGACTAACCTCATAAAGAACTGTGATGTCACTTTGAGGTGAGCTACCAATTGGGTACTTGTACGATTGTTGTATTTTAATTTATTTTACAAATACATTTAAGGGTTTGTTTTACCTAGAGTCATAAATAAAAAGTACTTTTTAAAGTGAAGTGATGATTGGTGTGGGTCATTGTCAGGATTCTATTTAGTC
Organism: Discoglossus pictus; assembly: GCA_027410445.1. NCBI lineage: Eukaryota > Metazoa > Chordata > Amphibia > Anura > Alytidae > Discoglossus > Discoglossus pictus. Next base: position 217,180,461 of record CM050163.1, on the reverse strand, counting down.
TGGGCTAAGCACCAGAATTGTCTATTACTTAGGACTGAGTTCCAATCACATATATAGTTGTGAGCGTACGGGTCGTTGCTCACGCTGAACCCCAAAAAAGGCCTATGCAATGGCACAAGATTAATTGTTCAACAATTAAAGGACCATTTTATAGATGCTGAAATTTTAACTGGGACCCATAAAGGAGAGAGAGTTTTCATACCAAGAATAGATTTAGCACCAAGTGAAAGTAGTCTCCCTTTTATACTTCAAAGAAGACAATTTCCCATTATTATGGCATTTGCCATGACCATTAATAAATCACAAGGTCAAACTTTCAAATCTGTGGGTATTTTCTTGGAAGAACCAGTATTTGCACATGGTCAATTGTACATTGCGTTGTCACGGTGCAAAAATCCACAGGCTATTAAAGTTTACATTGAAAACAATGAAAGTCAAGGTGATTTATTAGAAGATGGACGTATTTTTACTAAAAACATTGTCTACTATGAAGTACTATAACTTTGCAGGATACAAATTAAAGATGCCAACATTTTTTAAAAGCATTCCAAAATACATAACAATTGGTTGTTTAATTCAGTCATAATTAATGGAAGTACTGTTGATGAATGATTCGCCTCACAAAATACTTGCCTTGCATTGTTAGTAAAAATTATGTTAAAATGTTAAGTCACTATGTTAATGTTTCTAATGTTACAAGTTTAAAAAATATATTTTCAAGTTATTTCATTCAACAGATTACAAAGTGGATGTTAAGAGGTCAAGCACCTTTTAAGTCACAATGTAAATATTGTCTGTTATCTTAAGATTACTACCTACAATAATGTTTATCGCCAGTTTATGTGCTCAGTAATGAATTACTTTAATTACGTACGTTTTAAGGAGAGTTTTACTGTATGCCTTCCTCTACATTCAATGTATATTCAAGTTAACAATTATTGTGATAGAAATTGCATGTTAATACTGATTAATTTAAAGGTCAATTGTTTTTACATTCAAATGTTAATACTTTTAATAAAAAATTAGGTTACAAAATGTAAAAACTATGTTCCTGTTTATAATGTTCAAAATTATACCAATGTTTTGTCAACTTCTAAACTTACATAAAAAATAAAGTTCAAGTTTAAAAATATATACTTTGAAGGTTATTGCTTACATATATTTTAAACTTCATGTTAAAATTCGCAACGTTTCAAGAAGGCTTTTTACTTTTTGCTTTCCTATTCATTCAATGTATATTAAAGTTAACAATTCTTCAGATACAAATTACATTTTAAAAAACCATTACATCAACATTTTACAAAAATACACGTTCATATTAATATACTTACAAGTGTCAAAAATATATGTTAATAACTAAACAACTTGACAAACATATACATCACATTGCCGTCATTTTTTGACGGGCAAGTCGCTAGTAATTCATATAAATACGAGCTAATCAGCTTTAATATCCCCCACAGGGAAGAAGGAGAGTAGAGAGTTGGTAGAGAGAGAGATGGATAGGTGATACAGTGTAAAGTAGGGAGAGAAAGTGGGAAAAGAGGAAGGAGGAGCAGATGGAAAGATCAAATGGGACATATTTGAACAGAGAAACTAAGGGCCTCATTCAATTGCGATTTGGCCAGTTGAATAGGGCTCTATATAAGCACAGAACATATTTGTATTATATAAGTTTTTAGTTAGTGAAGACCTTGCTTTTGGATAGAAGTTCACCTACTAAAAACGTATGTAAAAACAATATGCTCTGTGCTTATATAGAGCCTTATTCAATTGGCCGAATCACAATTGAATGAGGCCCTAAGAAGGGTATGTGTCATGAGAATATTAGCAAAAAGTATAAAATTAGTCATGTTTCTCATTGAAGAACCAATGTGTCAGCTCATGAATAATTATTCTGGTCTACCTTGAATTCCTTCTTGTACTCACTCATGCCTTGTTACATTTCGGACAGTCTTACATCTTACCCAGGTTGCACCACTGTGTGACTGATATGTTCACTTTATTTCTACCTTTGGTACACTGAATGTTATGCCATAAAAGGCTACAAGGGGTGTAATAGGCAATCATTTTGACCTTGGTATTGTCAAATTAGGATTGTTCCCAAAATTCCCAAAATGAAATAAGACACAGACCAAAGTTATATCTGCTTAAAAAGACATCAATTTATTTTTTAATAAAATTTGAAATAAAAAAAAACAGGAAAAAAGCAGCAGTGCTTGCAAACTCAGGCTATTACTCCAGGGGATCTCTTGCCAAGAGTACTGACAATATATAAAAACATAACTTACTGCTCATACTACATAATGTGAGAAACCACACCTGCCAAATAAAGCTGTAACAATAACATAAAACAAATTATAATTATGAGGGGGAGTGTTAACTGATTTGATCACCAACTACAAATGTCAAGTGAAAAACGCATCTATTTATAAATTCTACCCAACCATAATACCTTCCACTTCACTATCTGAACCAATCAGAACAACCTCATTATCCTATCTCCAAATCAGGTCAAACTGTCTCTCTCCTTCACTATGATTCAGTAGTGGCTCTCTTGAGCCTGGTATTGTCAAATTAGGGTTATTGCCAAATTTAATAAAATTAAATAAGACACATACTCAAATTATATTTGGGAAAATAAAGCCACAGCTTCTTTATTAATGAAATAATACATTTTAAACACCAGGGAAAAAACAGCAGTGCTTGTCAACCCATGATATCACTAAATCAAGGGAACCCTGTGATCCCAAGAGTACTGCCATTACATAAAAACACAACTTGCCACTCATAACACATAATGTGGGCAGCTCTCCCATCAAAGCTCACTACACACAAAAACATACTCAAAAGTGTGCTCCCACCCTTATAAGAAAGAAGAAAGTGACATTATTAATTCCTTCTTCAATACATAAATTAAAAATCCCTAATCAAGATTCATTTAAATGGGGGGAGGGGGTTGCAGAACTGACTGCCATGCTGAAAAGCTGTGTTTTAACTAAACTCCAAGATAATTTGCTCATACTCTGCTTAAAATCTTATTATATTTCAGCTATCCAGCAATATTATTTGAACAGGAGGTTTTCCAACACTTCCTAGAAATATTTCAGAAATGTTGGCAGTTGTCATTTGCAGAATGAGGTCTGGGTGCTGAGTGCTGTACAGCTGGAGCTGATTTCTCCTGTGGCTGCCTCCTAGCTGCTCCCTCCAACCTTGAAATTGAGTGAGATAGCAGTGCAGAGAAGAGAGGAGCAGGCGGCAGTAAGCCCATGCTGGTGCTCTGGCAGCATCACAGGAGTCCCCATGGTGGTGTGTTTAAGACTGTGGGCCTGAACTTTTGAGAGCTGGAATGGGCTGTAGAGGTTCCTGAGGGCATACATTCCGGCTGGCAGAGGGGCCTGATATAGACAACTGAAGTTATCCCCTGGGAGCATGCCAACACCCTGTGAATGAACATGAGAGTGACCTGTGGGTTTACAAATTATTTAGACTCTGATCTGTGTTAATTGTAAATTGTGGCTTATCATTCAAGGTGCCTGCATAGGGACTGATTTTTGCTGCCAAGTGGTTATGTAATCCCTCCTTTTTATATTCCCCAGTTCATTCATTTGCTGCAGAGACACAGAGCTAACATTGGGCCATATTCTATTAGCTGCTCGCAAATGCCTCAAACTCACAAATTTGGCTGCATGTCTTTTTTTATAAATGTTTAGATATATTCTACTAACTCCAGCTCACAAATTTCCGACGCACGGCTGAACTCCTGTCTTTTTAAGTCTGATTTCAGGGGGCGTGTGTCATGGACCCCTTTTTCTCAGCCGGAATGCTTGATTTCAGCAATGGATTATATGCATAAACACCTCTATTGTATTTGTAAATCTGCTTTATTCTATTGTTAGCCAGATTAAGTTAATCTCATCTGATATGTGCTAGAGACGGCAGGATGTGTATTAGACATTAAGCCTATTACACTCAGGAAACTTCTGTTAGACCCTTGTGGAGTTTATCTCTTGTGATTGTCTGGCACCCCCTCTCATTTGTTACATTGTGCACACCCCCTCTGTATCTATCCCCTATAAATGCTGCTGTCATTTTCAAAAATAAATCAGTTCCCTTGGAGATACATTGAAATCGTGAAGCCAGATATCAGGGTGCTGGTGCAGAGATTTAAAAAAAACAACAACGGTCCTTGTGGGTAAATAACCTGTAGTCGATAGCAGGCAGTGCTGGGCTTGTATAGCAACTACTCACGGATCGTCACAAATGGTCAGCAGTCGTGGAATCTTGATGCAAGAACCAGCAGCAAGGATGGGATATAGTGATCTATGCAGTTTTGAAGTCCAGTACTTTTGGCGGCTTGGCGGGGAAGCAGAAACCACTCAGCGATTTTACAAAAGTGATCAGGGAGAAAATGAGCCTCATCACCAGTATGCTGTAGCGGCGAAGGCAACGGATTGCCACAGATGAGGATAGGTGGACAACTATTTTAAATCAGCGGATGGTTTCCCTTGGGCTCCAACTGGGTGAGAAGCTAGCAGAACAGCTTGAGGACCTGGTGTGGTTGGAGCTCAACTTGGAACTTGAGTATGTGGACCTAATGCTTCCAACTCCTTCATTACAGGCTTGGACTGGAGGAAGGGCACCCAGATGTGATGCAGGGAGATCCAAAGTGTGGCCTTGGAACCACAGAGCGCAAGGAAATTCTATCAGCACAGCGCCGAAAGGATGTGGAAATTGAGCCAGGTACAGCAGAAGAAATGTTGCTTAAACCGTTGGTCCATAAAGAAATTGATTTAAATTTGTTTGCCAGATTAAGTTAATCCCATCTGATATGTGCTAGAGACGGCAGGATGTGTATTAGAAATTAAGCCTATTACACTCAGGAAACTACTGTTAGACCCATGTGGAGTTTATCTCTTGTGATTGTCTGCCACCCCCTCTCATTTGTTACATTGTGCACACCTCCCCTGTATCTACCCCCTATAAATACTGCTGTCATTTAAAAAAATAAATCAGTTCCCTTGGAGATACATAGAAATCTTGTATCTCTGATTATGTTCCTGGTGGCTGTGATACTGAACCTATCTCCAACCTACAAGTAACCTGTCCTGGTCACTACCACAGGAAGGTTACTGGGACTCCTGGAAGTGCTGATTCCTGATGGAGAGACTCTGACTGATACAGAAGCCAGATATCAGGGTGCTGGTGTGGAGGAAAAAAACAAGAATAGAAAAAAAGAAGAGGAAAAGGAAAAAGAAAAGAAAAAAGAAAGGGAGTGGAGCTAGTTGGAGGGAGATGGCTGGGGCCTCAACAAGACATAATAAAAAGGACCTTCAAGATTATCATACACCAAAACCCAACATGCAGTCTTCTTAATAATCTGCTAATTCTACGAGACTGCTCCAAGTACTAAAGCAGATATACTAGAAATGAAAGAACTGATCTCCTTGTTCAGGTCATAAAGGTGCAAAAGGTAGCAATAGATTTAACAGCAGAAATCCAGGCAGTGGACACCAAACTCATACAATTAGAAGATAAATATAATAGCCTGCTCAAGGAACATGAGGCAATAAAGCAAGTGGTGACCATGTTAAAGGAGAAGCAGAGCCACCTTAAATCCCTGCAAGAAGTCTTGGAAAACAGATCCACAAGACAGAATGTACAAATCCATAACTTTCCTGAGTCTGTGCGGGACCTGCCTTTCAGTGGCAGAGCTAGTGAATGGAGGGCCCAGGTGCAAACAAAATGTTTGGGCCCACCACCCATGCAAATTAATTATATATATAAAATATATATATATACTGTATATATATATATATATATATATATATATATATATATACTGTGCATTTAATATACTTAAAGAATATGCCTAAAAGGAGCCATGTTTGAAATAGTATTGGATTAAAGAGTATTCTAACTTTTTTTAGACATTCAAATGTGAGCACAAATGTACTTATTTATTTACTATATATATATATATATATATATATATATATATATATATATATATATACTAGCTACTTGCCTGTCAAAAAATGATGATCAATAAAATTTGAAGCCATGGTAATGCTGTTTGGCACACAGTGTTAAGCTTTTTATAGTCTAAGGACCTTCAGTGCTCACTGTGGGCCTTACACTGAGCGCCTTCGGCACTCATCAGGTGGCTCGCAATGAGCACCAACGAACGGTTTGCCCTTGAGTGTCCTTTGGCTCCTCTCTATATTTTTTTAAATACTAATTTATTAATTAATTGAATAATAAATGAATATAGTTTACCTTTTTCTAATTAATATATGTAACAATCAATAGCCTGAAGAGGTAACAATCTCTTTTTATTGTCCTGCATCATATAATGTCCAGTTGGACTGTTGCTGCCCTGAGGAGATAGTGTCAAGAATGTCCCAACTGTGCATTAGAAATAGGCTGCATGCGCGAGGGCAAACCTTTCGTTTATTTGTGTAAAGCTCTACTGTAGATGCGTAATGTTGTTAGTGGCAAGTTAGGATTGTAAACTAGCGTTGTTTGTCTATATGCTACGCGGTTCACATTTGCTGTCCTTTGTAATAGTGTATTTGGTACCTCATACATTCCTGGGTGAAAGTGGTACGCTGTTGGGGGTGTTTTGAGCGGGCCAGGGTCGTGTAGCCTCGTTTTCATTTTTTTTAGCTGCCATTTTTTTGTCGCTTAGCCGATTTTTGAGTGTCGAAACTTTGCAAAATCGACTTAAATTCACGTTCCACCTCATTCCCAGATGTCCTGACTGTTCCCCCATGCTGTGTGTGATGTTTTTGTTATATATATATTTTTTGTGTGTGTTTTGTGTTTTTTGCTTTGCTCTGTTTGGCCATTAACTTTGTATTTTTCCTATCTCGTATTTTTGTAAAATTTTTGTCAACTGCTTGCAGCCTAAGGCAATCCTGCATTCCCTAAGTGTTTGGAGGCTAAGTCCCGCGTGTTTCATTGCCTTCACTGCTCGCGTCGCTTTGCGAGGCTCGTAGGCAATGAGCGACTTCGCTCGCATTAGTGAAGCAGCCTCTGCAGTACCACCATCTTCCTTTAGGACAGCAGCTCTGGTTCAGCACAGGCAGGTCTAGTAGCACCATGTCTAGCTACTTAAGGCGGATTAGTTAAATTACCTTTGGGCAAATTAAAAAAAAAATGACAGCACTGCCCCCCCTCCCCCCCCAGAGCAGGGCCCGGTGCATTGCACCTGCTGCACCTGCAGTAGATCCACCCCTGCTGCCGTTGTATATCAAAGAGCTATGTAGGGATCTCCTGCCTGATCTGCATGAGGAGGAGCTTCTGTTTCATAGGATTCACAGAGCGTTGGGTAGACAACCATCTCCTACAGAAAGATCAAGAGGCGTTATAAACAGATTTCACTACTTCACCACAAAAGACATGTTTATAAAAGCTAGCAGAAGAGGAATCCCTAAAGTAGTTGGTTTCCAACCAAGCATCTTTTCTGATCTGTCACCTGCTACCCTTTCTAAAAATATCATAAAAGATTGTAATCTATTGCTTCTTAACTATATAGGGCCTATAGGAAATTGATGTAATTGTGGTCAAATAATGGTTGTAATTTGAGTATTGTCTAGATACTCAATACTGTAAATACAGCTTAAGGAGATTGTATTTGAATTATTATTCTTCGTGGACAAAGGCCTATCTTGAAGCTGTTAATAAGCTTAAACCTCAATGTGTTTATATACATACATGTTTCCTAAGAGTTATACAAACATAAAAATAATATATATAAACATATATATATATATATATATATATATATATATATGTATACCTGCTTACTATGTAGGCTCTACAGTGGGGTGGGTGACCTGGGCAGCCCACTTGCCCAGGGAAAGTGTATGCGCAAAACATCGCCTCTGCTTTTCAGTGTAGTGATTGCCACATAACCACTGGCTGACTTCCGAGTCAGGAGGTCATTGCATATGGCCTTTCCTACAACACCTTCTCATTTGTGCCCCATATTTCCACAGAGCTTGCTACGTTATGACGCGACCGAGTGTCCGGCGTATACAAGGATTGTTAGGCTAGGCTCGTTAGCCTTGGCTGTCAGCCAGCCGAAGAGAAGGAAAACTCTGATTTCAAACCCGGGCAGAAGCAGCTTGTTATCCCTGTCAGGTGATCCATCTAGGAGAAGTACACTCCAATATAAAACCTACGTTCCCAAGGACCTCACTGTCACCGTCCCAGCTTGCTAGGCCATGACAGATGAACCCCAAGTGTAAAGGGTGGGACCAGTACTGCACACACTGCATCTCACCTAAAAACTCCATTGCGCAGACCCAAGGGATATGTTTACATCTACATAAACATTATTTTCAAGCCCTGTGTTAATGGGAAAGGGGCAAAACGGCAGGTGGAAGATGTCACTGAAGACGCATACTCAATCCTGCATGCATACCCAGGAGACGACTGCATCATTCGGCAGCACCCTGAACTACGAAGCAGCCTTCTCTAGGGACAGCACTGCTTGCTCCACATGGAGAGGAGCCTAGAAAAGGTGGCCTAAAGAAAGCTTGTCTCCACCTTACCCAGTTGGCTAGTCGCGGTCATCAGGCATCTTCAAATGCCGTCGAAACTCAGAAAAGAAGAAAAGGCTCACACCTGCCTCAAAAGGTGTACTTGGACTGAAACTTACTTGTTGGAACATCAGAACTATGCTTGACACAGCAGACAGCAGTCACCCAGAATGGCACTCTCCTCTAGTTGCTCAAGAACTATCAAGGCTGGCTATCGACATCGTTGCCCTCAGCGAAGTCTGCCTCCCACAAAAAGGAAAACCAAGAAACAGGAGCCATATCGCCTCCAAACTTGATAACCTGCCAAAGGGTCACTCTGACTGCATCATTTTGGAACAACAAGCATCTGAATAAATGCAACAAGGTCAATGTGTACAGAGTTGTTATGTTGACCACCCTGCTGTATGGGTCTGAGTCGTGGGTTACCTTCCGCCATCGCCTACGACTTCTTGATCGCTTTAATCAATGCTGCCTCCACATTATCCTCAACATCCACTGGAATGAATGACCACTTCACCAACACTGAAGTCCTAGAACAGAGAGAACATGCATGGCTGATTGTTAGGAGAAAAGGAGATGGAGGAAAAATTGTGTCACTGCAGCACCCAAAGCAGAGCAAGCCTTCCTGTGTAACCACTGCTGTCAAGTCTGCCTGTCCCGCATTGGCCTCCCCAGCCACCAGAGAGAGCAGATGTGGAAAGCATCCCTTTTAAATCTTTGTTACTGAAGCCAAGCCAAACAACATGTATCTATATAATTCTACTATTTACACTGTTAACAAAGAGCCTTGTATCTTCAAGTAAAGTCAACTTGAAATGCCACTGTTTATAATTTTGCCCCTCGGAATTATGTTAATCTTATAAATTAGATAGGCAAGCCGCCTTTGTATCTGGGTCTTACAATACAGGTTTGTTTTCTTTCTTGTTTTTTTGTTGTTTTGTTTTTTTACCTTACTTCTAATATATCATTGTTATTCTCAATAATTTTCTCCTCTACGGTTTTGGATAGAAATGTAAAAAGCCAGGAGCATGAAGTGGGGCCCCCTGCGGCCCCCACTAGGTCTCCAGCAGAATGCTTTGTGGGACTGCCCTAAAATTGAGCATATTTGGGATGAAACATACTCTATCTTAGAAAGATTATTGGGTTTACGCATCCCCAAGAAACCTGAAGAAGCAATACTGAGACTCCCCATCCTGAAACTTCCTAAGGTTCTGCAAATTTGATCAAACTAGTTTTTTTTAGCCTCTGGAGGAATAATAGCAATTCCAGAATTCCAGAATTAGAAGACAAATATGCCCACGTTTGAGGAAGTCTGGAGTTGTATTCAACACATATACACGAGTACTATCAGCGGTTCTAGATGAGAACTATAGAAAATGGGCATCTTGTTGGGACCTGTGGACTCTCAGGGTGGGCTAGAATTAAAGAATAAACTTAAAGTTTAAACTGCAAGATGGATAATGGTAACAAAACTTCATTACACCCCATCCCCTTCTTTCTTACCTCCCTCTTCTTCCCCTCCCCCCTTTTTTATGTTTAATTATTTATATATATTTTTTTATTTGTTATTGTAAAGAAAACAGATAGAATGAAAAAAAGAGACATAATGCAGGAGAGTCTTTTATTACTGATACAAGTTTGGACTTTCAGTACTTTTCCTGTATTTTAATAAAAATATTTAAACAAAAAAATCATTTAAATTAACAAATAAGATTTTTCTTCAAAGCCTTTCTAACTCTAAATGTCTTAAAAAGACTCACCAAATTTCCTTGCAAAACTAGACATTGTTTAATTTTCTTTCTGGACCAATCAATATTTTTCAACCTGATCAATCTTTTTAAATTCCATAGGAGAACACAATAATAATTCCTATTAATCTAATAAATTCCTTAACAAGTAAAATCCCTAAATCATTCCCCCCCGCATAAATATGTAAAAACTAGACACAATTCTTAAATTAGGACAATACAACATTTAATTGATTTAACAACAAAATGAAATAGCTCAACAAAATTAAATGTAACTATATATATATATATACACACCACAGATGGCTATGAAACCCCTCTCTTGGCAATATAAAATAAATGAATGAGTGACATTGGCTATTTTAACTCTGATAAGATTCTTAAAATGTTTCCACACTTTGAATTAAGCTGCTTATGTGGACAGGGCCAAAGAAGCTATAGATTAGCCTTCTTTTTCTTTAGTCTTTTGCTGTTTTTTTTTTTTTTTATTCTTCCATTTTACTATCCTTTTTAACCTCAAAATAATTATCAAGAGGGATAAGATAGAATGGTTCTATAAACTCACGTCTCCATATTCTTTTATTTCCATTGAGACATGTATCCCTGTAATAACTGACTAACAGCCTTATTAAATTGCAATTCGGCCAATTGAATAGGGCTCTATATAAGCACATAGCATATTTTTTTACAGAAGTTTTTAGTTAGTGAACTTCTATCCAAAAGCAAGGTCTTCACTAACTAAAAACTTCTGTAAAAAAATATGCTCTGTGCTTATATAGAGCCCTTTAGAATTGGCTGAATTGCAATTTAATAAGGCTGATAATGACTATTTTGAGTGTGCTGTGTCAGCTACAACTAATACATCAGACTTTTGAGATTTAGAAGGATGAAAAACCTTTTCAAAAGTCATCAAAACAGATTCTGACCCTACTGCATATACAATTGGATTTTATAATAAAGTTGTTGTCTGTGTTGATGATAAAGAAAGAGCATGCTCCATTTACAGATGGAGATACTGAAGATTACCAGAAGTTAAAATTAGACTAGGCAAACCTATCAACGCTTTCCTTCATTAAGCTATTCCCCATCACTTTTTTAACTTCAAACTGTGAAACAATTGCTTTTAATGGTTTAATAAAAGACTGTACAGAAGTATTATCCTCGAAATCAGTGTTATTAGATTCAATATTAACATTAGAGGAATTGGTCAAAGTCTCACCCAAGGGCCCTGAAGCAGGAGCTAGATAGACAGTATCCAATTATGTCACTGCTGGTACATCAGGTAGCAGTACCCTATTGTGTTGCCTGTATATCCACTGTTGTTCAAAAGCTCTGTTTCCTCCTAGAATAAGAAATCCATCCTCCAAACATTACTTCTGTCCCTGTTTTTAAATGCTTCATCTGTAAAATACTTATGCCTATTGGAATGACAGAAAATGTTTTGGTGTATGCCAGGCCCATATAAAGGCCTTCTGTTTCCATTTTCCTGCTTGACTTCCCTCCACTGATCTCTAGAAATAGACCTGTATTCTCTAGATCTGGACCTATAACTCCAATGACTCCTGATATGCAAATTAATTAAATTACTCAATGTATCGTCTTTAAGCATATAAACATCCTTTTCTTCACAATACATATAATCATTAAAGCAAGATCCTTCTTTTTTTCTTCATTAATTTACAATACTGTGACCTCATATGGCCAATAATATGACCATAAGATGTTTTGTCCTTTTTATATAGACATTTTCTTTATTATATATTTTCCACTAGAAGGACCATCATCTGGGTTATTTTCATCACTCAAAATCGTTAAATGACTGTCAACTACTAACTCAGGATGACAGATGTCTACTCTTATCTAAATCAGAATGTAATAAGAAGACATGTGTAATAGAAAAAGATATAGTCACATGAGGATAAGATAAGCTAATTATGAGATTCTATTCCCCAGCCTCAATTTGGATTGCCTTGGATTCCTACTTCGCAAAACTCAAATCCTTCTTATACATATTTTTCACATTTGTAAAAAATAAATAATTCCTCATTCCTTTTTCATGTTTTCCACAATCATTCTGTTTTGGCCTTTAAAGTCCCATGCTCATTCACATCTTCACATCTTCTTCAGCTTTAACAGCATCAGACTTCCGACCATGAATTACCTGCAACTTACCTGTTTGCCTGGAGAGGCATTCTTTGTCTTGAAAATCTGGGAGATGCAGCAGGAGCAGGTAGTCATCTTGAATTGGTCTCAGGTGAATTAGAAGCTGATATTTTAGTTTTAGGAGCAAGGGATGAAGGGTTAAGCCTCTCGGGGGGGGGGGGGGTATCTCCTCACAGGCCAACAAGGGGGAGCAGCATTAGCCTCAGAAGTCTGATGCGCATGTTGCATGTGCGGCTGTGAACATGATAAATTAGTCAAACGGGTTTGAAGTACAAGTTACGATCGGACCCACATTCCAGAAATAATGCAATATTTATAAATCAATAAATATGATATTCTAGTCCATGCAAGTTCTATTTTCTTTAAAACATTGATTGCCGGGATCGATATAACACGAAAATTACACATTAAAAAAAATGTATTTTATATTGCAGATTTGCGAGCTTGAGAATGTTGTGCTAATAATTTTGATACCTAACATCACTTTCCCTTTAAAAATACAGTAGTGTGTTGATATTTGCATTTACAGTGCTACGGAGAGGACTTTAACCCTCTTGTGGGTCCTCTCTAGTACCGTAGGCTTTTTGGCTCCATTTGCGATTTACGGGTTTGAACGCCAGTGGATTCGTAGCAATTTCATAGCGCTTTGTTCCGATTTCGACAGCCTGGAGGGTTTTTCCGTCTGTAACCTGCAGATCGTTTGCGGGCAGCTGTAAGAGGCCATTTTAATAGCCGTAAGTCTACGTTTTAACATTGGGGGAATTTAATAGGGCTGTAAGTAGCAGAGACTGAACAGTTTGGGTTGTTTAACAGTTTAATATTTTGAATTTAACTGTTATTATTCTGGGGACATTGTTACTTTCTTGACCTATTTTAATTCTATAGTTGTATCTGTAACCCCCCCCCCCTTTTGTTCGAATCTTCCCTTAACTCCTCCCTATCACAATCCCTCCTGTGTACTAAAAGTTTTTCCTCTCTCAGCAGACATTATTCCTGCCCTGCACCGACCCAACAGAACTACACACCAGTCCCCTCCCACCCTACCACTCAACCCACCCACCCCTGTTTGCTCTAAATGTATTGAATCACACAAATTTCTTTCAGCTGATCAATTAGGAACAACTGCCAACTATTCCTAATTTAACCTTTACACAATGCTTCCATCTGCCTTCTTCCTCTTAACCTGCTGTCTTTTTCTCAGGCTCTTCCTCTCAACTTATCCACATTGTGTCTCCAACATAACCATCTCCCCTTCCATGCTCTCATCTCCTCTTTTATGCTCCAGTGAGCTACACTCCTTCCTCCACTCACTATCTCCTCCCTCATCTCAAGCTCATAAGCAGAAACACTTCTGCAAGTCCCATTTGCATCTCCCTCACTCTCCTCCTGGCCTCTGGAGATATATTTCCCAACCCAGGGCCTGACCTGGCATTTCCACTAGCAGGTTACATTATCTGACAACTAGGCACAGATAACATATTACACACCTGAGCCATTCACTTCACAATGTCACATACCTTCCTACCTAAGTAAACTTTCACTCTCTTCCTCATCCTTGCTATCCCCTATCTGTTTCTCCCCAAGTCTGCCTCTTCCATCCCCTTTATATTGTAAGTAGCGAGTTTCCAATCTTGTAGGGTGGTTTGGAAAAAAGCACTTCCTGCAACGATTCTAAGCTCAAAACAGGGCCTTCCATTTTTCTGCATTTTGTTAACATTGTAATCTTCCCTGTCCTTATCCGCTGTACAGCGCTATGGAATATGTTGGTGCAATACAAATAAAGGTTAATAATAATAATAATAATAATAATAATTGTCCTGGGACTATTTTGCAACTTGTGGACTTCATTCTAACACAGGCCTAAATAATTTACTAGACTGAAAGTTACAAGCTGGGTATGCATGAAAGAAAAATCTGAATCCGACCTCAAATACAACACACATTTGACATCTGAGTGTTGAACCAGGTGAAAGAGGTATAGGGACAAGAGAAAGACATAATTAAAACCTTTTACAGCAAACATTTCTTATCTGAGGGAGGTGAGTGAATGCTTGAGATTTTCCTATTATATTACATCTGTTTCTCACAATAACCCTCCTTCTAGCCACATATGGATATTTAAGATAGTGCTCAGATAAACCATGCATATATTTTTCATATATATCCACTAACTCTGAAGAAGATACAATATATAAACAGCTGCAAATAAAGATTAACTTTTTTCTTCTCTTTTTGCTTACAATAAACAGTACAAGTTCATTCTGCAAAATGCATCTCATAAAGATAATAATAATAAACAGGTGGTACTATGTACCGATTAGAGTATATCAGATTTTGTTGGCGTAATGGTGGACAAAAAGGAACACACATTCAAATGTGGTGGGAATGCCCCTTATTACAAAATTGGTGGACAGAATGCTTTTCTCAAATAAAATACATTTTTGGGATAGATCTCCCCTTTAAGATCGAAATACCAATATTTCATATTTTCACAAAGGAAGTCACGCTGGAAGCTAAAGCACTTCTGATCCAGATTTTTATGGCAGCAAAAAATTCTATTGCCTAATTGGAAACAAGAAAAAGTTCCCAATTGGTCTGAAATTTTGATAAAAATTAATAAAACTGTCTTCCACTAAAATAGTGGACAATATGGGATAAAAAACATGATTGACGGAGATCATTCTCTTTCTGGATGAGTGAAATTATAGACAACTCTCCCCTCCCCCCAACCCTTTCTTCCCCATCGCTTTCCGGTCCGGTAACATTGTGTGTGTTTTTTTTTGTTTCTTTTTCTTTTCCCTCTTTCTTTTTTTCTTTTCTCTCTTTCTTTGGATTTCACTTGATTATTATCCTAGGTCTCAATCAATAGCCCTAAGATCCGTTATATTTAAAACACAAGATGATAATTAAAAGGTGACAAAGGAGTTAAATATTCAAATGTAGTGCCCAAGTGGGTCTAAGGAATAATGTGGGTCACAAACTGACCTTTTGCATGGCTGAGAAAGAATGGGTCTATTATCGGCTATTAGAAGAGTTAACTAATGATAACTTTACTATTTTTGTTACAAAATAAATTTGTGGATAATCGATATTTATTATTTATGGGAATTGTATTGTATATGTAAGTGAAACAGGAGAAGTATTATTGTACTTAAATGTTACATTTTTTGTATTGTCTGAAAATTTTCACAAAAAAAAAGTTCATACTGCCATATACTGGCCACCCTGAGAATAAATACCTTTATAATACACAAATAGGAGAAACTTTTCACCCTCTGCAAGATGGAAACATGTCAACAAGCATTAAAGAAAGACTGCACTGGTACAGGGTTGCATTCTTGAATAAATTCCGCCATCAACTAGTCCACACTGGGAATTGTTCACCCCTGTATGAGATACTGCAGCATGTGTTAGTGCACAAATGGACATTTACACACAACTCAGTGCAAACTAAGGACATCAATTGAAAGTTTGTGTTAGGGGAGACCGGTACCTTACACTGCTTTGGGACATCTAAACTAATAAAATTAATCTGAACAGTTTGCCATACTCACCAAAGGGGTATATCTCATCAACACAAGGCTGTCCCAGCCAAAACAAACAGGCCCAGACATATAGCAAGAAAGACATGCTGTACTGCCATCCTGTGAGGTGGAACACAGCGTACATAGTTGGGATAGATGGCTCTTGATTAGAAGGTTATACAAAGCAACAATAAGCTTTTGAAAAGAAGATACCAACTATGTAACCTACTATTTGATCCTCATCAACCACTTCATGAGCTATAAACGCAACCAGTGATCTTGCTGAAACCTGGACATTCACATTTGTATAGGCAGCTCCTGAACAGAAGTCATCACTATTTCTGACAGAACTTATAACATCATCTAACATGGAAAAACCACAACCCCCCCCCCACCCCTTACATAGGGGCACCTACATATTCTGAATACAAAATTTACATAGGAGATGGCAGGGATATCAACCAGGTGTAACACCAAAGATATACAAACCTATTGTATGCCGAAAATTCTCTACAAGCATTTCAACAAGCATCTACGCCAACAAAGCACGCATCCAAATCAAGCATGGAAATCTTCGCCTGAAGTACATAGGCGAACATTCAAGATATGAAAGACTTTTTATCCTCATTTAAAACAGAGATGAAATTGGAAATTTAAAAAGTGGCAACGGATCTCTCTGCGGAAATAAAGGGAGTAGACTCCAAAACATTGGTTTTTGAAAACAACTATAATTAACTGCTTCAAGCACATACTCAGCTGAAGGAAGACGTTGCTATACTGAAAAAGGAACAATTTTATCAACTGTCACTGCAGGAAGATCTGGAGAATAGACAAAATGTCTGCATAAGGAATCTGCCTGAATCAGTGCAAGATCTCTCGCAATACATTACAGAACTATGCGTACTTCTCCTACCAAATATGTGTGAAGAGGACATTAAATTGGATAGAATTCACAGAGCATTTGGTGGCCGTTCCTCCAATGCAGACCGTCCGAGAGACGTGATAGCATGATTCCACTATTTCTCCACCAAGGACCAATTCATGAGAACTGCTAGATCCGGCATTTCAGAAATAGAGGGCCATCAACCAAGTCTATTCTCTGATCTAACTCCGACAATAGAGGGCCATCAACCAAGTCTATTCTCCGATCTAACTCCAAAACAATGAAACCCATGCTGGAAATCATTCTAGCCCATGGATGGAAGTATACCTGGGGATTTCCTTTGTGGTTGAATGTCTCCAAAGAAGGAAATACAGTGCCTTGCAAAAATATTCACCCCCTCCCCCTTGGCATTTTTTGTGTTTTGTTGCCTCACAACCTGGAATTAACATGGATTGTTTGAGAATTTTTTATTGTGAAGCAAACAACAAATAGGACAAAATACCAGAAAAAGTCAATGTGCATAACTATTCACCCTCCTAAAGTCAATACTTTGTAGAGCCACCTTTTGCAGGAATCACAGCTCCAAGTTGCTTTGGATAAGTCTCTATGAGCTTTCCACATCTTACCACTGGGATTTTTGCCTATTCCTCCTTGCAAAACTGCTCCATCTCCTTCAAGTTGGATGGTTTGCGCTTGTGAACAGCAATCTTTAAGTCTGACCACAGATTTTCTATTGGATTGAGGTCTGGGCTTTGTTTCCCCTTAAACCACTCAAGTGTTGCTTTAGCAGTGTCTTCGGGGCAATTGTCCTGCTCGAAGCTGAACCTCTGTCCTAACCTCAAATCACACACAGAGTGGTACAGATTTTGCTCAAGAATACAAGAATATCCCTGTATTTAGCACCATCTTTCCCTCAACTCTGACCAGTTTCTCAGGCCCGGCTGCTGAAAAACATCCCCACAGCATGATGCTGCCACCACCATGTTTTACTGTGGGGATGGTGTTCTTTGGGTGATGTGATGTGTTGGGTTTGCGCCATAGTGATTTCTTTGATGACCGAAAAGTTAAATTTTAGTCTCATCAGACCAGAGCACCTTCCTCCATACATTTTGGGAGTCTCCCACATGCCTTTTCGCAAACTCAAAACGTGACATTTTGTTTTTTGCTGAAAGTAATGTCTTTCTTCTGGCCACTTTGCCATAAAGCCCAACTCTATGGAGTGTACGGCTTATTGTCGTCCTATGTACAGATACTCCAGTCTCTGCTGTGGAACTCTACAGCTCCTCTAGGGTTACCTTAGGACTCTGTGCTGCCTCTCTGATTAATGCCCTCCTTGCCCGGTCCGTTAAATTTTCGTGGGCGTCCGTCTCTTGGCAGGTTTGCTGTTGTGCCATGTTCTTTCCATTTGGTTATGATAGATTTGATGGTGCTCCTGGGGATCATCAAAGATTTGGATATTTTTTTATAACCTAACCCTGACTTGTACTTCTCAACAACATTGTCCCTTACTTTTTTGGAGAGTTCCTAGGTCTTCATGGCAGTGTTTGGTTAGTGATCCCTCTTGCTTAGGTGTTGCAGCCTCTGGGGCCTTTCAAAAAGGTGGACATCATTTCACTAATTATCTGACTTCTGAAGGTAATTGGTTGCACCAGAGCTTTTTATGGGCTTCATAACAAAGGGGGTGAATACATACGCACATGCCAATTTTCTGTTTTCTATTTCTAAATAATAGTTTTATGTATATATTTTTCTCATTTCACTTTGCCAACTTAGACTATTGTGTTCTGATCCATCACATAAAATTCCTTTTAACAAAACATTGAGGCTGTAATGTAACAAAATAGGTAAAAAGTCAAGGGGGTGAATACGTTTGCAAGGCACTGTATGTACACCATCAGATCTGTGGAGGAGAGAATTACCCTACTCTCATTATGGAATATCATGTTACCTGAGAACATTAATCTTCTTCCTGAACCTGCAAAAGACTGAATATGTATTTCATTGTTTATAAAAAAAAAAAAACGCTATCACATGTGGAACTCACTTTGGACTTAATCCACAAATACTTGTACATTAGTCCTAAAAATTAACCCTGAAGCGTTGTGCTATTATACCTCACGTTTGCCTTACGTTTCACAAATACTTATAGGTTTACGATGTCACTTGTAATAATATAATGTGTAATAGTAATGCCCCTAAAAGGGTTTTTTGTTATAGTATAATTAGTGGGCAAACCACCTCAGTATCCATTTACAAGGATACTAGTTGGCTCACCAAGTAAATTTAAGAGGACAGCCTTTACTCTCCTCTAAGTAAATTAAGTTACTATTGACTGTTAAATGTTAGCTAGAACAATTATTTCAAGGTGTACTACAGACACTAATCTAAGTAACCTAACAGCACTATCACATTACCTGGAAGTGTCAGTACACTAAATACCTATACATATACTTGCTTCAAGTGCTTCTATAGCAATTGTTCTTTTGTCTTTATTTTTTCTCTCAACCACTTATCTCATACTAATCTTTCCTTCCCCCTTGTTTCTCCTTACGTCTCCCGTTCCTCAGTTCTTGAATTTCATACTCGCACCCTCTGCTCTCACAAAAGTGTTCAGTCCATCCCAACATCCAAGAGGCCCAGCTGTCAGTCATCTTAAGCATAGACTTTCTGTTCCAGAGCTTGGTGAGTCATGGATATCAAAATAATTTCACACAATACACAAGGCTTAAATGAGCCAGTTAAGAGGGGGGTGGCCTTAAAAGCGCCTAGGAGCGGATATAGTATTCATTCAAGAAACTCATTTAAAAAAAAACTCAGTACCCAAATTTTGGGGTAAATCCTATACACAAACATACCATGCCACTACGATTCCCCCCGAAAAAGAGGAGGAGTCTTGATTTTAATACACAAGAGACTCAACTTTCAACACAAAAAAAACAAAAAGCCAATGGCGGTAGATACATTGGGGTATATGAAACTATTAACGAAAGCAAAGTATTGTTATTTAATGTGTACGCACCAAACTCAGAACAATCCACCTTTTTTCACAAAATATCCGACTTACTATGCATCTGGCAACATTTTATTTGGTTCATGGGACGAGATATGAATGCGGTCTTAGACCCAAAAAAGGACAAATCTGGGTCCGCTGACCCCAACTCAGTTCCCAAAGCTACGAAAACCTTCAAAGCAATTCTTAAGTACAACTGCCTATTTAACACATGGGGGGGGGGGGGGGGGGGGGGGGGGGGGGGGGGGGGGGGTGAACCCAAATGTTAGAGAATTTACCTTTTTTCTCGGCCAGACACAAATCACACTCAAGGATAGACCACATACTGTTAAAACAACAAGTGGTCTCCAACCTAACTGAAGCAACAATACATCATATCTCGTGGTCTGACCACAATCTTGTTAGTGTGTCTTTATGTGATTTGCTCTCAAAGGGTCGATCTCCATCTTGGACATTAAAGCCGGCACTCTTTAATGAACCATTAACAAAAGAAAAAATCCACAAAGCACTCACAGACTACTTTACTCTAAACAGCAATCGCGAAGTAGACAGGATGGGGGAATGTGCAGCCCATAGGGCAGTCTTGAGAGGTGTCTGTACCCAACTAGGCTCAGCGATCAAAAATCAGAACTACTTCAAATAAACAATCTAAATAATAAAATCTCAAACCTTCATAAATCCTTTACTATCCAGAATGCACCTAACATGAGGAAATCCTCAAATGCAAACATGAATTAAATAGGATTTTGAAAGAAAAAGTGATGACCACCCTGCAGCGTACAAAATCCAAATTCTTTAGATACTCCAATAAACCTGACACAATGTTAGCTAGGAGGCTTAAACAGCAAAGGGCTAATTCATTTATCTCTAAACTGATAACCAAAGGATATACCATTATACACCAACCAGCACAAATTACCAAGACCTTTGGGCAATTCTATGCTCGACAAATCAACACATCAAATCAACATTCTGGGACACAAAGTCATAAATCTCAAATCAACAAATTTTTATCGACAATGAAATTCCCGCAAATTAAATAAGATAAAATAGATTCCCTTACTACTCCTATTTCGGTAGAAGAAATGAAAACTGCAATTAAAGCAGCAAAACCCCATAAGGCTCCTGGTCCGGATCGATTCACCAACTATTATAAACAATTTCATGGGAACTTTAATGCCTCATCTTCAACATCTCTTTAATGATTTTCTAATTGGCAACCCATGAAAGCAAACACATAATGCAAACAGCTTGGCCTTACTATTCCAGTCCATCCGGACCAGGTAGGCTTTATCCCAGGTAGGGAGGCACCGGATAACACCAGGAAAATGTTTAACCATATGGATATAGCCTCCAATAAAAAACATACCTCTGATGCTGTTATCCCTAGATGCTGAAAAGGCATTTGATAGGATTGATTAGACCTACATAAAATAGGTTTTGCTTAAATTTGGTCTAAATTAAAATTTCCTAGAAAGTATCATGACATTGTATTCAGACCCAAGAGCATGTATTTCTTATCAGGGATTTATGTTCTAACTGTTAAAAACCTCCTGAGGAACAAGACAAGGGTGCCCCTGTCTCCTCTGCTTTTCACACTATGTAGCACTAAGTGAAACCCCAGATGTCAAAGGGATCAAACTAGGTGGCAATGAGTACAAACTTACAGAGCTATTAAACACTGTAGCTCGTATTGTAGAAAGTAAGACCTTGGGCTATTAAATTAGCCCAGTAAAGCAAACCGCTGCTGATCTGCGGGTTTGGTGTGAAAATAGCCTATGGGATGAGAAACGTTAAACTATGCGGCTGTAAATCATTTGATCTGTCAAGCTGGTAACCACTACAATTCCAATCATGCTATTAAATTGCAACAAAGTCACTTGCAAGCTAGCCCGTAACACACAAATGGAGTCCAAAGCCCAATGAGTGCTGGAGAGGACTCACAAGCGGGTTAAAGTCCAATCCATAGCACTTTAAATGCAAATATTACCACACTACTGTACATTAATTGAAAGGGAAAGTGATGTTAGGTCTTAGAATTAATAGCACCACAATCTTAAGCCTGCAAATTGGCCAACAAAAATACTTGATATCATATTTAAATTTTGTTTTATATCGATCCTGGCAATCAATGTGTTAATACATATGATGGAACTCGCATGTAATAGAATATCATATTTACAGCTTTATTAATATTGTATTACATCTGGAATGTGGGTCTGAAAGTAAATCGTAATTGAACCGCTTAAGACTTTGAAATCCAACCTCCATTTTTCGGTGACGAAATTATGACGGTCTCTGTTTCCATTGGCTCCTTCTAAACCCCTAACTACTGGTTTGCTTAATTGATCCCCAACAAAGCCGCGAAACCAACGGTCTACAAATGATTTACGGATTTGCGTCTCAAGCTCGAAACATGAAGCCCGTTCAAATTTAATAGCACAGTAACTAAAATTTCAAGCCCACAGCAGCAAAGCCGCAAAACCAACCGTCGACAAATGGTTTACGGATTTGCGTCTCAAGCTCGAAACTCGAAGCCCGTTCAAATTTAATAGCACAGTAACTCAAATTTCAAGCCCACAGCCCTTGCGGGTCTCACGTTGCACCTATGGTGCTCAAATTTAATGTGGCTGTTAGTCTCTTTGCTGATGATATCTTACTTACCATTACTGACCCGCTAATAAGTCGTCCTAATTTATTTAAAGTACTAGGTAAATTTAGCCACATTTCAGGATTTAAAGTAAATGTGAATAAAAGTGAGGCCCTCAATGTTTCTCTGCCTAATCATTTAGAAAACTTATTAGCATCAAACTTCTTTTTCAAATGGGCATTAAACCATACAAAATATCTGGGCATTCACATTCCAAGACATACTAAGCTAATTTATAACGTAAATTATCCCAGTACCATCAAAGATCTACTTAAAGACATCCACACTTGCAGCCACATTAAATGTGAGCACCGTTAGTGCAGCATGAGACCCGCAATGGCTGGGGGCTTAAAATGTGGCTGAGTTACTGTGCTATTAAATTTGAACAGGATGCAAGTTACAAGCTTGAGACGCAAACCCGTAAACGATTTGTCGGCCGTCGGATTTGCAGCATTGTAGTTGATTAATTAAACAAACCCGTAGTTTAAATGGAGTCAATGGAAACAGAGATTGTCCTAATTGCGTCACAGAAAAATGGAGGTTGGATTTCAAAGTCTTATGGGGTTCAATTACGATTTACGATCAGACCCACATTCCAGATGTAATGCAATAGTAATAAAGACGTAAATATGACATTTAAACATGAAATCAAGTATTTTCGTGGACCGATTTGCGGGCTTGAGAATGTAGTGCTATTAATTCTAAGACCTTACTCTTTGACCTGCGTATCAACATTGCTATATTTAAATAAAACAGACTCTTGTGACAATAAGAATCTTTGAAAAGAAAAAAGTCAAGTATAAACAAAGTGACTATGTCAGCCTCAAAAAAGAAAGGTGGTTTAGCCACTCTAGACTTGTAGAGATATTATGAGGCTGCTAGACTAGCTCAACTACCTAAATGGTATATCAAAGATCCCCCCCCCCCCCCCCCCGCCCCATATGGGTAGAAAATAGGTTTCTGTGCTGTAAAAAAATGAGACAAAGATAAATAATTTCAGAACTTTTTCAACCTTTAATGTAACCTATAAACTGTACAACTCAATTGAAAAACAAACTGAAATCTTTTAGGTAGAGGGAAGAAAAAATATAAAAATAAAATAATATGGTTTCATAATTATGCACACCCTTAAACTAATACTTTGTTGAAGCACCTTTTGATTTTATTACAGCACTCAGTCTTTTTGGCACATTTTGACTTGACAAGATTTGCCCACTCTTCTTTGCAAAAGCACTCCAAATCTGTCAGATTACGAGGGCGTCTCCTGTGCACAGCCCTCTTCAGATCACCCCACAGATTTTCAATCGGATTCAGGTCTGGGCTCTGGCTGGGCCATTCCAAAACTTTAATCTTCTTCTGGTGAAGCCATTCCTTTGTTGATTTGGATGTATGCTTTGGGTCGTTGTCATTCTGAAAGATGAAGTTCCTCTTCATGTTCAGCTTTCTAGCAGAAGCCTGAAGGTTTTGTGCCAATATTGACTGGTATTTGGAACTGTTCATAATTCCCTCTATCTTAACTAAGGCCCCAGTTCCAGCTGAAGAAAAACAGCCCCAAAGCATGATGCTGCCACCACCATGCTTCACTGTGGGTATGGTGTTCTTTTGGTGATGTGCAGTGTTGTTTTTGCGCCAAACATATCTTTTGGAATTATGGCCAAAAAGTTCAACCTTGGTTTCATCAGACCATAACACCATTTCCCACATTCTTTTGGGAGACTTCAGATGTGTTTTTGCAAAATGTAGCCTGGCTTGGATGTTTTTCTTCGTAAGAAAAGGCTTTCGTCTTGCCACTCTACCCCATAGCCCAGACATATGAAGAATACGGGAGATTGTTGTCACATGTACCACACAGCCAGTACTTGCCAGATATTCCTGAAGCTCCTTTAATGTTGCTGTGGGCCTCTTGGTAGCCTCCCAGACCAATTTTCTTCTTGTTTTTTCATCAATTTTGGAGGGAGTTCCAGTTTTTGGTTCACTGTGTTCCATGGTATATCTAACGCCTTGGAAATTATTTTGTACCCTTCTCCTGACTGATACCTTTTAACAATGAGATCCCTCTGATGCTTTGGAAGCTCTCTGTGGACCATGGCTTTTGCTGTGGGATGCGACTAAGAAAATTTCAGGAAAGACCAACTAGAGCAGCTGAACTTTATTTGGGGTTAATCAGAGACACTTTAAATGATGGCAGGTGTATGCTGACTCCTATTTAACATGATTTGGAATGTGATTGCTTAATTCTGAACACAGCTACATCCCCAGTTATAAGAGGGTGTGCAGACTTATGCAACCACATTATTTTTTTTTTTGATTTTTCTTCTCTCCACCTAAAAGATTTCACTTTGTTTTTCAATTGAGTTGTACAGTTTATAGGTCAAATTAAAGGGGGAAAAAGTTCTGAAATTATTTATTTTTGTCTCATTTTTTTTACAGCACAGAAACCTGACATTTTAACAGGGGTGTGTAGACTTTTTATATCCACTGTAGTACTAACTCAGGCATTATGGTTAAGCGCTCACCACAAGATTCATTTGAAGCCACTTCCCCAAAGTGTAAGCTTCTCCATCACACTCTGGCTTTAACACCTATGGCTACCCAACAGAGACCCCTCAACAAACAAAAATACCCAGCTACTTTGGTGGATCCAGATAACAATAGTAGCAGACATACTAATGGAATCTCAGCACTGGTCGATCTACCACTCAAAGAATGGTTTAATCTGATGCTGATTAACACCACTTTAGGACACATTTCAAGAGACAATAAACTAGCCAGTAAAACTCCCTTTGAACAATGCTGTTTATACAAACCAAATGGCAAGAAAAATATCACCATACTTTATAAATACTTAAATGGCCAGGCTACCCCTAACAAACTACCCTATAGATCTACTTGGGAAACTGAACTTAAAGTCAATATCGATGATGAGCAATGGGGTAAAATGTATAAGAATGCAGCAAACTCTTCCCTGAATATAACCTTGAAAGAAAACGCATATAAAACCATTATGAGATGGTACATTACTCCAGCTAGAATGCAACTCTGAAATCCTTAATTAGACAGAAATGGCTATAGGGGTTGTAACACCCTAGGAACACTAAAACATATGCTATGGGACTGTCCCAAAATCACACACATTTGGAACTAAACATATGCTTTGTTAGATTTACCGATACCAGGCCTACCAAAAGAGGCCCCATTTTTTATCAAATCGGATATTTTTAGCAACCAGAAGCATACTTGCAAAACACTGGAAATTAACTCCCCCAACGAACGAGGAAGTCTTGAAAAAAATCAATGACATTCACTCGATGAGAGTATTATCTGCCGAGATAGACGTGAGCTACAGAAGATGAGCTTCATGTTGGGATGGACAGCTGATGGACAGTAAGTGTGGGAATCTATTTTCATAGAATTGTCACCCCTTCCCTTCCCGCCCCTTTCCCTTCTTCTTTTACACAATTTAATTTTATTGTGACAAAATTGTTATAGATTATTCTAGAAAACACTGCAAGAAAACGCATAAAATTATTTAAAAAAAATAAATAAATTGGGGAAAGTTAAAGAAAACTCTTTGTTACATGTCGCAATGTATCTCTGTACCATTAAAAAAAAAAAAAAAAAGCTGCAGTGTCGCTCCTACAACTATACAGTATTTCTTACTATACAGTATTGTTAAGCAATTACAGGTAGTGTGTCTAAATTGGATCTTTTAACCTGAATAATACATCTGCTTCTCTGTTACCCTTGTTGGCGTTCTGAGGTCAAATATGTAGAAAGTAGACCTGCTTCACTTGTAAAACAGTGGCAGATATGAGAGGGGTAAGAAGCTATGTAAACGAATACCATTATGGGTCATACCATATGAGTCTCTGAATGCAATGCAGGTTGCAGGTTAAAAAAAAAAATGAAAAGCCCTATTTATATGAATTTTCAAGGTTGTTTAGTTGTGACTATCACAATATTAGTGCTTTATACATATAAAATTACCTTAGCTATTAAGGAGGAGGAACAGATTTTTATAAAAAATAATGTATTTCAAATCTAGGTATCAAATGCTTAATGTTGTAGAGCTAATAAAACTATGTACAGTATAGAATGTGCAATGTTTTTACATCTTGAATATATTGAATAGTCCTGGTCCATGGAAGAATGATAGACGACACATAACCTAGAAAACAATAACAGAATAAGGTCACTCAGAAATCATAGGTCATTTATTTAAATGTTTAATTCCACTCCACATTCTATAATATGTGCACTACTTCAAGAAACAATGCATAAATAATGCTAACAAAGTTAACAAAGATAATCAGACTACTAAGAAAGAAAAACTAAGAAAGTAGCAGCTGGTTAGAAAAGTAAAGATTCTTCAAATGCTGCACTACTGCTTCACTATAGGCAAATATTTTACTTTTTTATCAATGAATTTTTTATTAAGAGTAAATAGTCAGTAAAGTATTGAAATATCGACAAGGAACCTAAACAGTTCTGTTTCATCAGGCCAATATTCTAAGAAAGTTATGAATGTATAAAGAGAAAGTTAAAGCCTCATTCAATTGTAAGGCCACAACCCCCCGTAACAGCCAATAGAAAATTAGACCCTCATCATTCAGGCAATATAAGATGGAGGTTACATGTCAATCAATGTCCGATATGCGATGGGACTCGCGAACCCTTAAAATACAAAATAATAATACTGTTCTAGTCTATATGGGTGGCCTGATATGTATTAACTCATTGATTCCCGAGATCGATATAACCCCGAAATGAATCATAAAAATAATATTTTTTGTATTGTCGATTTTAGAGCTTGAGACTGTTGTGCAATCAATTCTAATGTCTTTCATCACTTTCCCCATTATTTACAGTCATTATTGATTTTTTATTTGCATTTACAGTGCTATGGACCTGTCTTTAACCCCTTTGTGGGTCCCATCAGGTACCAGTAGGATTTTCTTCTACGTTTGCCATTTGCCGGAATTGTAGCAATTGAATATTGATTTGTGATTTTAGCAATCGTAACTCTTGCGGACGTGAGAGATCAAAGGCTTAGATGGGGTATAAGCTACAGTTGTAACAACCGCAGGGATTTTTAGCCAGTAACCCAGAGACCATTGCGGCTCGCGAAAAGATGCCAATTGAATAGCAAATTAGTTTACGGGCTCCGTTAAGGGCTCCAGTAACTTACAATTGCTCTATTGAATGAGGCCCATAGTCTTAATGCAAATTTAATGTAGTGGAGGCAACAATTTGTTTGATGCTCTGATTTATCAACTGAGTGGAGATTATGTATATACTGTAGATAAGGTTAGCACTTTGGAAACATAGAGCCCCATTCAATTGAGCTATCGCATGTTACTGTAGCCTGTAAAAGTTAATTTGCTATTCAATTTGTGTTTTTTTTTTTGGCCTTGAAAACTTTGCAGTTGTTAAACCCGGAGCTTACAACCTTTGATCTTTAACGGCCGCAAGACTTCCGATCTCTTCAATCGCAAATTGCTATTCAATTGCAAAAATCGCTCAACACCCCACCCGCACTCAAGCCCGCAAACGCCAAATGTCGGTCCAAAGCTTACGGGTTCCAAATAGAACCCGCAAAGGGTTTACATACTAGTTAGGAGCACTGCAAATTACAATAAAAAGACACCAATGCACTTTAAAATCTGGGGAAAGCAATGGAAGGCATTACAATTACATGCACAACAACTCCCAACTATCAAATATTGCAAAAAATAACATTTTATTTTCCTCATAGGTTGTAATGGTCATGTATATGCCAATATAAAAAAAAATGCTTCAACATGCTGAAAACTATTAAAGACACACTACCTCATTACATAGCAAATACATGGAAATGGCTGACGTATAAACCCTTTCTCACTCACAGAGGCTCTAATGTGGACCCCAAAAATACAAACGTCATCTTATATACATTTAACTCATCACATCTACATTGGGACAACAAATAGTGGCTAAATTACACCACCATATGGCATATATCAAGCACCAGGGCAACATTTTACCAATGGTTGTTCAATCCCTCAGTTGTGTCTGACTCTGTGACCCTATGGACTGCAGTACACTTACTAATTTCTCTGTCTGTGCGTATCCACAAGGTTTGCATGCCAAAGATACTGGATAGGGGTACCAGTTTGTTCTCTAGTGGGCTGTGATTTGTCTAACCTCTCTGCTATGACCTTCACACCTACATGGTATAGCGAACAGCTTATTCAGGTACATAAGCCCTCTCACCACCACCACTTAGCAATCCTTAAGGGGACCAGGGTAACATACACCACACCAATATACTCTAACCCATCAGGAAGGGCCACAAACACACATGGAGGCTGTACAGAGGCACGTGGAGCAACAGCCAACTCGCCTCCATCTCCGCTATGCCCATCCTGGAAAGTCCCAACCTATTACTGGTGCCCATGTGCCAAGATGTATACCCATTTTCATTTGGTGACCTCCCATTAAGTGTTTTTTGCTATCAATCAATTTACATTATCGTCATATTCCTATCAGGCCTTTAGGGGGAATGTTGATACTCCACAGTATCACAAATTAGATGTTGCATGTGTATTAACCCTTTATTATTATTATTATTATTATTATTATTATATATGAAATATATTATTATATGATATCTAATGATATTATTACTATTATGATTATTATTATTGTTATGTTATGTGTTAATCTATTGCATAGTAACTAGGGCTCAATAGTTTACATATATAGGAATGTGACAATGTGGATGTCCCAAAATCTCAACCATTGGCAACACACTGACAGGGTGAGAACCGTATAACAAAGCTTTATTTCATACACAGAGCACAATCAGAAATGGACAAGACTGTGCATTAATATCATAGGTGTGATGTGGGCGGATCCTGGGAGAGCAAGAGGCTTATGGGAAAAAAGGAGATACCTAAGGGGGATAATGTCATAGTCTAGATTAATAATAAGCATGATGCATAGCACCTACCAGGGTCACATGTGGTCACTACACCACTACAACCAGAATCTGTTGAAAAAAAGGATCACCTGAAATCACTCAATTTAATATAAGAAACCATAAATGTGAATAGCACTTACAATTTGTCTATATCTGCTCAATGACACATATGATTAAACATCTGGACTGTGTATTACAATCCAGTTTCACACATACAGTGTGGTGACAAAACAAAAATCTGAAAAAAGTGAGCAAAAAAAAGCGGAGGAGGATAAAAAAATAAAATCAACATGCATGTATTACAGTACAGTGCTAAATACTGTAACTAACAATATACCAGCTCACTTGATTCCCATCTGCAAGCATTACTCACAATTAGCTAGTTCTCTGGATAACTCACTGGCCATGACCATTAATAATGATGTGTCATCTCACAATATGGAGTGATCTAGCTCTATGTGTCTCTATGTGTGTTCTTTAAATTATGTGTATTGCTATTATCTGTAATCTGTAAATATGTGTAAACAAGGATTAAGTAAAATCATAAATAGTATAATAGAAATAAACAAAAACGCAAATTGCTGCTCTCAAAACTCTCCTACTCTCTCTCTGCCTAAAACCAACCTCCAACTCCGGGACCCGTGTGCTACTTCGGAAGAAAATACAACACAGTCAATGAATGGCGGGTGGAACGCAACTTCATAATCTTCCTTTGTCAATCATCTGTGGCTAGACTGCTTTCTATTGGCTGAGAGACCTGTGTCGCACTACGTTATACTGTGATTGGATCGTAACAGCGGATCGCATCTCGGCCAGCCCATTAACAGTTTGCGGCTACGGGAGGGCTTTCCGGGCTTGAGGCTTCGAACCGCAACTCGCGCCCTTGCTCAATTGAATAGCTCCAGATTCTGAGACAAACAGGAGCCTGCAGCATGCCCGCAGACATACGGCCTACATCCTGAGATGCAGGCTTGCAATTGAATAGGGCTCATAGTCTCTGGAGATTTAACTGCAACCAAGGTCACATACCTGGGGACAAACTCAATTAACAAACAAATGGCTACATTAACCACAGCATAATTGCAAAAAAAGGTGATCAATGAGCACACTGTTTAAACTATAGGAACATTGGAAGTTTTTGCTAGTTAGTAACATCATAGCATTTCTGAATATTACCTTCATCTGCACCTTGAGATATTGGAAATTTGGTCCAAGTCCATCTATGCCCAGGATGTTTCAAAAATGTAAATGTTTTCAGATTTTACGGGTCCTGATCCCAGATTCACTCCAAGCCTATGCGTGCTCTTATCACTGGTTTATAAATCTAAATAGGTGCAGATTTTGAATGGTTGTCATTTCTTAGATATTGTACTCATGTTTCTTCTTCTCATTCTTTGTTCATTAACTTAACGTGCAGTAGTTTGTTCTGCCACAAGTGAAGTTTACTGCTGCTCTTCCTTTGATCAGTGAATAATGCCTCTTACAGGCCATCTCTATCATTTATAGCTCTGACTACATTATGATGTCACTGCTGACATCATAAAACATCTCAATGCTGTGTGCAGCTGATAGCCTAGCAACAGGTATATCACTTGAGGGATGTGCAGTTCTGAGATAAGTATAAGAAATACATTAGCCACCGTCAGATTAATTAACTCTCACATTATCAAAATAGCTTTGGCCGGGTGCATTCTTTACAAAGACACGTGGCATTAAATCATATCACAATATTAAAGAGTAAGTGAAAATATTTTTATAAACTGCTTTTTTAAACAGGCAACATGTTTAAATAATGTGCATGCAGCCCTGTAGCAGAGTAGAAAATGGCAAAAAGAAAAAAGGGTTGTTATTTATACATCATATGTGTGCAACGTCTTTCAGGATTCCCTATCCAGGCCTGAAGACGCGTCGGGAGGGGAGGAAGCAGTGTGGTAGCTGGTCTAGAGGGGTTCCCAGGCAAAAATGTTAAAAATAATTATAAAAAAAAAAAATTGCCCTCCAGTGCAGGGCCCTGGTAAATTGCATCTGTTGAACCTGCAGTAGTTCCGCCCCAGATGCAGCCTAGGCCAGACATGTAAAATCATATTTTAAAAAACACTGTTGATTGGATTAGTTTAAAGCTTCTTGGTTGATATTAAAAACAATCTTTTGTACAATGCAAAATTACTACAGTCCTTGGGTAATCCTTTAGTTCATCTAGATCTAAGCCGCAATACTTGGTTCCTGCTGAGCAACATTAGCAGTTACTGATATACTGTTTCATGGATGTTTTAATGTTTTAGGAGTCCAATGTTGTTATTAGTCCACCTTCAGAATGCAGAGTAACTATCTCTCTGTCTTCTGCCAGCCTATTCCAAATAACATCTCTCAGTTGCTTCTCAACCCTTAAAGGCCAAGCTCAGCTGGGTTGCTTAGACCTTTGTATGAGTTCTAACCCTATCACCTCCTTGTCGAAAGAGAGCTCTTCAGAGTCATCCACTCACGTATATTCCATCTATAACCCTGTTACAATATATACTGTATATATACTAGTGACTAGCCCGTCAAAAATGACGGTAAGAAAATTTGAAGCCTCGCAATGCTGTTTGCCACACATTGCCAGGCTCTCCCCTGCTCTAACCTGTTTGCCTCACAATGAGCGCCTTCAGCGCCCATCACAAGCCTCTCAATGAGCGCTTATTGTGAGCCTCTCTCCCCCCCTCTACCTCTCCCACCCTCTACTTGACAGGAGGCTCTCATCGCGTGCCTCTCCCCCTCTACTTTCTCTCCCTCCCCTGTGTCTCTTTCCCCATCCTCTCTCTCCCCTGTGTCTCTTTCCCCCCTCTTCCTCTCCCTGTGCCCCCCCTTGTCTCTTTCCCCTCTCCTTCCTTCCCTGTGTCTCTTCCCTCCTCCTCCCTCCCCTGTTCTCTCTCCCATTCTCCCTCCCCTGTGTCTCTCCCCCTCCTCTGTGTCTCTTCCCCCCATCTCCTTCCCCTGTGTCTCTCTTCCTGCCCTGTGTCTCCCCCATCTCTCCCCCGTCTCCTGCGCCTGTGTCTCTCCCTCCCATGTCTCCCCCCCTCCTCTCTCCCCTGTGTCTCTTCCCCGTGTCTCTTCCCCCCTCCTTCCTCCCCTGTATCTCCCCCCTGTGTCTCTTCCCCTCCTCCTCTCACCCCTGTGTCTCTCCCCCCTCCTCCCCTATGTCTCTTCCCCCTTCTCCCTCCCCGGTGCCTTATCCTCCTCCTTCCTTCCCCCTTATCCTCCTCCTCACTTCCCCCCTCTCCAATCACTTCCCTTTCAACCTTCCCCTCCTCCTCCTCCTTTTCCTCCATATCCTCCTCTTCCTTCTTTCCCCTATTCTCCTTTCCTATTCTCATCCTCCTCCCTCCTTCCCCCCTTATCCTCCTTCTTCTCGCTTCCCCCCTTATCATTCTGATCCTGCTGCAGGGGAGAGATGAGCATCAGCAGCTCCTCGCATCATAGTAAGAAGTAAGGAGAGAGGGGGATAGGAAGGTGATTGGAGAGGGGGGAAGTAAAGAAGAGGTTATGGGGGAAGAAGGTGGATGATAAGGGGGAAGGAGGAGGAGGAGGATAAGGGGGGAAGGAGGGAGGACAGCATCAGTGGGACAGGTGGGCCCTGCTCATTGTGAGCCTCTCACCCCTCTACTTTCTCTCCCTCCCCTGTGTCTCTTCCCCCCTCTCCCTCTTCCCCTTCTCCCCCCCCCCGTGTCTTCCTACACCCCTCCTATTTTTGTAAATATTTTATATCTTTTCATGTGACAATACTGAATAAATGACACTCTGCTACAATGTAAAGTAGTAAGTGTACAGCCTCTATAACAGTGTACATTTGCTGTCCCCACAAAATAATCCAACACACAGCCAGTAACATACCACACACAGAACTTTACAATTATCTAAAATTGAGGAATTGGGTCAATAAAACGTGTAGAGACATGAGACCTCCAAAGGTCTACTTGGCTCTCTCTCAAATGTAAAAATGTTCCTTTAACAAAAGGGATACTAGGATCAATTTATGACATTCTCAATAGCTTTACAACGATCTGGAAACTCAAGTTTATATTGAAATGGGAGGAGGACCTGGGATTAGATTGGGAGAATGATAAGTGGACAGAATCCTGCTCAAACTTAAATAAGGGATCATTAAATATAGTCTTTTTGAAACATTGATCAAAGTTGTGCATATAACTTATTGCACTCCGGAAAAATTACACAAAATCAAAACCCAGGAGCGCAATAAATGCTTCAGGGGCTGTCAAGCTGTAGGCGACCATATCCATACATGGTGGTTCTACCCGGTAGTCAAAAATCTTTGGGGAGAACTAACTCAACTTGCCTCTATGCTTTTTAACACCCTAATTTAAAACACAATGTAATCTTGCTTGCTGGGGATACACATTAATAGGGTAACTTCCCCCCAAAATAAGTTATACCAAGTAATCTATAGCGACCAAAATTCATATAGTTAGCAGTTGGAAAACACTGACACTAAACTTCCAAGAGGTAATACAAAAGCTTAACTACATATTAATTAATGAATTACTTACCCACAGTATATCAGACACATTCCCCCATTTTCTGAAAATATGGGAGCCCTGGATCCACTCAGCATATCCCTAAATTGGCTTCCAATTAACACCACCTAAGCCCATGACTTGGGGAATGAGAGAGAAGGTAACCATATAAGCTGATTACTTACGGCTGTGCTTAACGAATGTATCTAAGTATAACGGATCGCCATATACTCCTATACTTTTATACACAACATCCCTTGTTATTTAATTATTAATTGTTATTTTTTACTTTGTTACTTAAATAACCAAAAATATTGAAAATTGAAAAGGCCCAGACAGCAAACATGTGAGAAATGTTTTATTGATAAGTATATTACAACTTAACTGATATTACTTAAACGATGCATTGTGATAACAAAAGCTTTGTATTTGACTGTAACATGCAAAATGCAATGATGTATCACCCTATGCCTTTAATAAAAAAGATTGGGAAAAAAACAAACATATAATTCAAAATGCAGAATGAAAAACTATGTTGTGCATCTATTACCGTATATACTCGAGTATAAGCCGAGTTTTTCAGCCCTTTTTTTAAGGCTAAAAAGGACCCCCTCGGCTTATACTCGAGTCACTCCCCCTAGTGTCTCTCTAACCCCCCCGTGTCTCTCTACCCCCCCGTGTCTCTCTAACCCCCCATGTCTCTCTACCCCCCCGTGTCTCTCTACCCCCCTGTGTCTCTTTCCCTCCCCCCTCCTCATCCTCAACCCCCCTCCTCCTCATCAACCCCCCTCCTCCTCATCAACCCCCTCCTCAACCCCCTCCTCACTGTCTCCCCTCTAAATACCTCCCCCTCACTTACCTGCTTCTTCTCCGGCCTTTGCTCCGTCTTGACCCTGGCGCACAT
The DNA here is from genome assembly GCA_027410445.1 of Discoglossus pictus. Lineage (NCBI taxonomy): Eukaryota > Metazoa > Chordata > Amphibia > Anura > Alytidae > Discoglossus > Discoglossus pictus. The sequence continues at coordinate 217,145,558 of CM050163.1, read as the reverse complement.
GTGACGTCACATGCGCGCCGCGTCATTAGCATATACCGGGTGCCCATACCGGCTGCCCATAATTAATGTTCCATTTTAGTTCATGGCCAAAGATGGGTCCTCCAGTTAAGCTCATTCGATCAGTGAAGAGGCACATCCTCAAGGTGGTACATACTGCTACCAGATATCAAGAGGCAGTAGGGCATTCACTATAGAAGTAATGGTCGGTGCTCCTATCTTCATCTTCCAGTTGCTAGTTGACAGGTGGTTGCATGGGTGTTAGGATTTCTCTCAAGCCTATCTGGGTGACATAGCAGTTTATAGCACTTCATCGGATCACCATGTTGCCATAATGCTCGACCGTATTCAATGAGCAGTACTGACTATCTGGTCATTCGCTAAGGAGAGGTACAAATGCTTAAATGCTGGAATTATAACTAAACATCCTTACAGGTTTTTTAATGAATACCACCAGTTAACGTACATCTGACTGCTAGGAACTTGTAAATGAAAAGGTTTATTAACTTAGAACAATGAGTAGTGAGAGAAAAGTCTGAGATACAAGGCGAATGCTAATTCCAGCATTGTGTCTATAGCTACAAAATTGGTTAATTTGTTATATATTTATAGGGGGGGGGGGGGGGGGTTTGACCTGAACCAACTAAGAGCAAAACGATTGCCAAACCCACAAACTAAAAAACACATTTTTGTCTTTTCCTAAATACAATGAGATGCTCTGCCTGACCCCATAAAGTCCATGAATGTGAATGAGATTTCTGCCAACTGAAAGCTGCCTTCACTTCACACCCAGTGTTGGCTGCCCCAGAGTATCATCACCCTTTTCAGATACAGAAGGGGCAGTCCTATGTCAATTGATGGCAAGGGAGAGAAACACCTACAGCCTTATGAAATTGTGATTTGGCCAATTGAATAGGGCTCTATATAAGCACAGAGTATATTTTTTTACAGACGTTTTTAGTTAGTGAACTTCTATCCAAAAGCAAGGTCTTCACTAACTAAAAACTTCTGGAAAAAATATATGCTATGTGCTTATATAGAGCTCTTTTAAATTGGCCGAATCGCAATTTAATAAGGCTGTTTGTGGTTTATATCAGCCAGAAACTATTACCCTGGGAGATAAGCTATGTGGCTATTGTAAAAGAGTGCTGGTGGTAATATGGGCTCTCAAAAAGAAGCAGCCTTATCTCTATGGCTGAGTAATTACAGTGATCACGGATCATAACCTTCTTTACGGTCTGAACCGGGTGGCAGGGATAACACCCGCCCACTCTGATGAAATTTGGCACACTAAACTTTCAATTTCCACATCAAATACTGGCGGGTGAGCCCATCATATGCATTCTATAAGCTAATTTTAGAAAGTGTACATGTTGGTTACTGTACGTTAATGTTTGCCTCTGTATTAGCTAGATTGAATTGCTAAGGGGGTTTTAAATGTTGCAATCTCTAATCTAATTGTTCAAAAGTGTATGTGTTGCTTATTGTACATTAATGTTTATTCTGGTAGTGTTTTGTGGGGAGGAAAAATATATATAAAGGCCAACTTAAATAAAGTGATTCAGTCTTCCTTGGAGATTTACAAAGTTTGAGAGCAGTAATTCTGTGGGGAACAAAGGCATTCTTTGTGATTCTGAGATCATTCCTCATCCTAGGTACTGTCAGAGGAGTAAGTCCTGGTACTGACTTCAGGCCAAGATCCAACATTACAGCTGGTCTATCTGGCTAGGTGTTTGGGTGACTGAGTTTAGTATGCATTTTGAAGTTGATAGCAAAGCACATTTTATTTAAATTAATTGACTGCTCAATATTATGATGGGCATAGTCTTTCTGACTACCAACTTAAAACCTCATTAGCAACATCCACCAGAAGAAAATGTCCCTGGATTTAATTTAAATCTGGTCAGCTTAAAACTTTCTAAACTAAAATTTACAAACATAAATATGAGCTAAGGTGATTTAAAAAAAAAAAAAAAAAAAAAAAAAGGAGAGATAGATGTTACTGGAAATTTAATGAAAATTCAGTAAGTAAACAGTGCCTCCTGCTGTTCAAAATGCAATATACAGTACATGCAAAATAATTGCAAATTCTGGCCAGGTCACTTTAAAGGTACATGAAAGGTTTCTAGATTTTACTAAGAAAATAATATACCTGAAAAGCTCTGATTTTCTCTGCCTACAATCTTACAAAAAGTTTCTTACTTGTTTTCCCCACATGAAGACGGTGTATTTATATATATATATATATATATATATATAAATATATATATATACATATATATATATATATATATATATATATATATATATATATATATATATATATATATATATATATATATATATATATATATATATAGGGGTTGCCATGTCTCATAAGAACCAATCAGTGGCAACATCTTGCAACAAGCTACTTGAGAGAGGTCACTGACCGGCTAATTTGAAACACTGCACCTCACACCCCGTGTATTCACATAATACATCTAAATAAGCCCAGAGACTTGATTCCCAACACCATTTCTTAGTAAACAGAGAATACACTGCTTTTACTTTGGCAACAAATTCTGGGTAATTTGTTTCTGCATTAGTGTAAGATGCACAGGCATTTTGAATGCACATAGAAATGCATTATGCAGGTAGGGGACTCACTAATACTCTACATTGCACAAAGTGTGTTAAATAGACCACAGTTAGCATTCCAAGGCCATCAACAGTCCAAAGCAATTTCCTTTCTTTCCATAGATCCATAACATTGACTAATATTCCAAATAGCCATTGAAACACTTAGCATAATTAGAAAAATATACAGAGTCCATTAATGCTCTTACTACGTTGTACTATAAGACCCCATGCATCCTGATGCCACTTGCATTCTAAAGCAATGGATTTATTTCTACAAGCTCACTGCAGTCTCTGCTATTTTGAATGGCCATAGAAATGCATTGAGAAGATACAAGGTGCCACAGGGGAAATGAGGTGGAACCCCACTAATGCTCTCTGACACAGAGAGGATTAGCAATAAAACACCCCATATGTACTGATTGAACCCCCCCCCCCCCCCCCCCCCAAAGCAATGGCTTATATTTCTGTAAGCCTACAGCATTCACTACTATTTTATATAACCATAGAAATGCATTGAGCAGGTCCAAAAGGGTCATAAAGTAAAGAGTGGGAGACTCACTACTGCTGTTAATCACATTGAGGGTGTCCTATATAACATCTAAAGTGTTTTGATGCCTCCACCATTCAAAACAATGCATTTATTTTAAGAAAAGAGTGGGTGCACAATAAGGAAAGTACAACTGCCAAGTATACAGAAGGTGTGTCATAAAACACCCCATGAGTCCTGATGCCACCACCACTTTCAATCATTTATGAAAGTCAACATATGTTACCACTCACCCAAATGACCATAGACATGCATTGAGTAGCCACCAAGAGCCACAAAGTAAACAGTGATTGCTCTCAGACACATTGAGTATTTTCCATAAACCACCATATGTGCCATAATGCTATCACCAATGCAATGGCCTTTCTTTTAGCAGAGTGTTTTAAAATACCTTATTATTCCAAATGACCATAAGGATATATTGATCATATATAATTGCATTCAGAACACCTCAGCAGTGCAAATTTACTCTGGTTTTAAGGCCTACTTCATCTGTGAGACACTCAGAACTGCATTCAGAACACCTCAGCAGGTATGGAGAAGACTATGGAAACTGTGCCATCCCTGGAGCCAATATGTTTATTAATATCACTACTGTATGCATGTTATTATATCTTGGCAGATATAAATATTCTGACTTTTTGTTTTCAATTTTTAACTGTTTCCTATACCCTGCTCTGCTGTCCCCACCTTCCCCCCCATCCTTCCCCCATTTATGGCTGGCATAATTACCTCAAATCTACTCCCCCCTCCTCAAATACCTTCATTTTATGGTCTCTCTCTCTCATTCCTTCCTAACTCTCCTATCTTTCTGTACTGTCTGACCCCAATCCATTCTCTCTCTTTCTTTCAGTGCAAATTTACTCTGGTTTTAAGGCCTACTTCATCTGTGAGACACTCAGAACTGCATTCAGAACACCTCAGCAGGTATGGAGAAGACTATGGAAACTATGCCATCCCTGGAGCCAATATGTTTATTAATATCACTACTGTATGCATGTTATTATATCTTGGCAGATATAAATATTCTGACTTTTTGTTTTCAATTTTTAACTGTTTCCTATACCCTGCTCTGCTGTCCCCACCTTCCCCCCCATCCTTCCCCCCCATCCTTCCCCCCCATCCTTCCCCCCCATCCTTCCCCCATTTATGGCTGGCATAATTACCTCAAATCTACTACCCCCTCCTCAAATACCTTCATTTTATGGTCTCTCTCTCTCATTCCTTCCTAACTCTCCTATCTTTCTGTACTGTCTGACCCCAATCCATTCTCTCTCTTTCTTTCAGTGCAAATTTACTCTGGTTTTAAGGCCTACTTCATCTGTGAGACACTCAGAACTGCATTCAGAACACCTCAGCAGGTATGGAGAAGACTATGGAAACTGTGCCATCCCTGGAGCCAATATGTTTATTAATATCACTACTGTATGCATGTTATTATATCTTGGCAGATATAAATATTCTGACTTTTTGTTTTCAATTTTTAACTGTTTCCTATACCCTGCTCTGCTGTCCCCACCTTCCCCCCCATCCTTCCCCCATTTATGGCTGGCATAATTACCTCAAATCTACTCCCCCCCTCCTCAAATACCTTCATTTTATGGTCTCTCTCTCTCATTCCTTCCTAACTCTCCTATCTTTCTGTACTGTCTGACCCCAATCCATTCTCTCTCTTTCTTTCAGTGCAAATTTACTCTGGTTTTAAGGCCTACTTCATCTGTGAGACACTCAGAACTGCATTCAGAACACCTCAGCAGGTATGGAGAAGACTATGGAAACTGTGCCATCCCTGGAGCCAATATGTTTATTAATATCACTACTGTATGCATGTTATTATATCTTGGCAGATATAAATATTCTGACTTTTTGTTTTCAATTTTTAACTGTTTCCTATACCCTGCTCTGCTGTCCCCACCTTCCCCCCCATCCTTCCCCCATTTATGGCTGGCATAATTACCTCAAATCTACTCCCCCCTCCTCAAATACCTTCATTTTATTGTCTCTCTCTCTCATTCCTTCCTAACTCTCCTATATTTCTGTACTGTCTGACCCCAATCCATTCTCTCTCTTTCTTTCAGTGCAAATTTACTCTGGTTTTAAGGCCTACTTCATCTGTGAGACACTCAGAACTGCCCTCCCTCCCTCCCTCCCTCCCTCTCTCCCTCCCTCCCTCCCTCTCTCCCTCCCTCTCTCTCTCCCTCCCTCTCTCCCTCTCTCCCACCCACCCCAACTCAGATTAAATTTATAGAGCCATAGAAAACACCTGACTTCCTACTTGCAGATGTATCATCTCAACACTAGGGGTCAGCCAACATACTACTCTTTCACCTCAGATCCCTCCCCTCTCCCTCTAAAATAAAACTCTTTCTATCTTTCACTTACTTCCTTGCCCTTGCTATTCCTTATTTGTTACTCTTCCCCAGTTCTCTGCCCTTTAATTCCCTTTAGATTGTAAGTAGCGAGTTTCCAGTCTTGTAGGGTGCTTTGGGATAAAGCACTTCCTGCTAAGAATCTAAGCTCAAAACAGGGCTCTTCAACTTTTTAATTTTGTTAAACGTGTATTTCCCTTGTTCTTATCCCCTGTACAGCGCTACGGAATATGTTGGCGCGATACAAATAAAAGATAATAATAATAATAATAATATACAAAGTGATATAAAGAAAAGAGTCAGAGCCTCACTATGGCTGTTAAGCACATTAAGGGTGTGCTATATAACAATTAAAATGTCATGAAGCCATCACCACTTCATAGCATTGCCTTCTCTTTCCTTAACCCCCCAAAAAGTACTACTATACAGGATGAGCATCCAGAAAAATGCCACAAGGCAAAGAACTTGGGTGTTCAACAAATTAGGTCACCATTGCTCCAGAGCAATCATCTTTCTACATATCCGTAGGGACAGAACACTTACTACTATTCTGAATACCCATAGAAATTCATGGAGCAGATATAAAGGACAATTAGGAAAATAGTGGGAGCACTACTGAAGCTATTAAGTACACTGTGGATGTGCCATAAAACAGCCCATGTGCCATGATGCCAACAGCACTTCAAAGCACTGGATTTTCTTTCTGAGAGTCAACAACATTTACTACTGTTTGGAATGGCTTTAGAAATGCTTTGAGCATATATATAGTGCCACAAGTAAAACAGTGTGAGCCTTACTAATACTGTCAGTCACGGTGAGGGTGTGCCATAAAACATTCAAAGTGTCCTGATCCACCGTTAATTCAAAGCAATTTAATTCAAAGTCACCAACATGTGCTATGGTTTAACAGAAATGCATTGAACAGATAAAAAATGCCACAAGGAAAAACAGTGATAGGAGTTTCAAACTGTCAGTGTCTCATGATGCTCAGATACACAGAATGTAACTGTCTACTTGAAGCACAGCAGCATGAGACATTGGTAGTACGGATTCCTTCCTTGTGGCTGGAGCCTTTGGTCACCACTGTGGAATATGGGACCCTACCAGAGAGAGCAGGAAGAAAGAAGAAGGGCAGAAGCTAAGAATTTGTTACTCTGGGAGCTTCTTAAAAGTAAATGAAGTGTACATTTTAAATGGCAATTACATTAAGGAGGGTAACATTAAGTCACCTAATTAAAACATTTATGTCAACCTTCTTTTGCCTATAAAGTCCCTTTAACTATTGCTTTACATTTTTTGATGACAGTAGAAGGAATGAGAAGATCCGTGTATTCAGACAGCTCTATTTAATTTATTTGAAAGAGTGCCATAGCAAATTAGCAGTTGACAGTAGGGCTAAATAGAAGAGCAAGCCTCAGTCGGTTAATCCCTCTCAGACAACAGACCAGTTTGCAGTCCAGGATGAAAGCATTCATGACACAAGCAGAGTCAGCTAAATATAAGATTTTGTATAAAAGTAGTTTTTGCTCATGGCTTTCATAGCCGCTAATGTTTGTTACAAACTTCAATGGTCGTGTAATAAACAATGGTGTGCACATGTAGTAATATTATAATACTGTTACACAAACCCACATATTTGCAATTTACTTGAAATGAGTGCAATGTGTATGGGTACTTGTAAACACTTTTTGCCATTATTAGCAATTCCACTCAAGTCCCTTATTATCCTCTTTTGTTATTCTCTACCATCTCACCCATCTGATTCATTCCTAAACAAATTATAATGAAAAGTATGTACAGGAACAAACTGTTTTCCTTCTAAAGCGTGGGCTCAAGTGTTTACAACACAGTATTTTTGAAACTTTAGCTAGTCTTAAACCTCACATTGCTGCAGGGAAATATATATATATGAGGACTTCTAAGTGAATGCCATTTGATTGTTATTATTGGCTACTTGTTCATAAAATGATCACAAAGTTTTCCTCAAGTTTGAAAGATTTATAAAAAAATATATATATATATCATAGAATTCTTGTTATATGCACATGTCATCTTTTACAGATAAGATACTGCTGCTAAGGGGGGCCTGGCTTTTTTGGGGGGCAAGGTGAATGGTGGTGCTGAGGGGGCCCTGGGGGTGAATATGGCCGCTGAGAAGGCACTGGGGGGGGGGGGGGGGGGGATATGGCTGCTGAGGGGCTTGGGGGGAAGAAAGGTGCAACAAGGGGGCCCTGTTTTTTTTTGGGGGGGGGGAGTGAATGATGTTGCTGAGGGGTCACAGGGGGTCTTTTTTTTTGGGGGGGGGTGAATGGGGCTCCTGATGGGGCCCTGGGTGGTTGGGGTGTGAAAATTGCTGATGAAGCGCCCGGGGGGGGGGGGGGGGGGGGGTTTGTGGGGTTAATATGGCTTCTGAGGGGGTTGGGGTTGAATGATGCTGCTGAGGGGGGTCTGGAGGTGTTGGGGGTGAATATGGCTGCTGAGGAGCTTGTGTGTGTGGGGGGGGGAGTAAATGGTGCTACAAGGGCCCTGTTTGTTTCGGAGGGGGGGGTAAATCATGCTTCTGAGGTTGCACTGTGGGGGTTTTTAGGGGTGTGAATGGTGCTCCTGATGGGCCCTGGGGGTTTGGGTAGTGAATATTGCTGCTAAGGGGCCCTGGGGGGGGGGGGGTGAATATGGCTGCTGAGGGGGTTGGGGATGAATGGTGGTGCTGTGGGGGGCCTGGGGTGTTTTACAAAAAAAATAGTTTTATATATATATATAATGGATATAAAAAGTCTATACACCCCTGTTAAAATGTCAGGTTTCTGTGCTGTAAAAAAATGAGACAAAGATAAATAATTTCAGAACTTTTTCCACCTTTAATGTGACCTATAAACTGTACAACTCAATTGAAAAACAAAGTGAAATCTTTCAGGTAGAGGGAAGAAAAAATATAAAAATAAAATAATATGGTTGCATAAGTATGCACACCCTTAAACTAATACTTTGTTGAAGCACCTTTTGATTTTATTACAGCACTCAGTCTTTTTGGGTATGAGTCTATCAGCATGGCACATTTTGACTTGTCAAGATTTGCCCACTCTTCTTTGCAAAAACACTCCAAATCTGTCAGATTGCGAGGGCATCTCCTGTGCACAGCCCTCTTCAGATCACCCCACAGATTTTCAATCGGATTCAGGTCTGGGCTCTGGCTGGGCCATTCCAAAACTTTAATCTTCTTCTGGTGAAGCCATTCCTTTGTTGATTTGGATGTATGCTTTGGGTAATTGTCATGCTGAAAGATGAAGTTCCTCTTCATGTTCAGCTTTGTAGAAGAAGCCTGAAGGTTTTGTGCCAATATTGACTGGTATTTGGAACTGTTGATAATTCCCTCAATCTTAACTAAGGCCCCAGTTCCAGCTGAAGAAAAACAGCCCCAAAGCATGATGCTGCCACCACCATGCTTCACTGTGGGTATGGTGTTCTTTTGGTGATGTGCAGTGTTGTTTTTGCGCCAAACATATCTTTTGGAATTATGGCCAAAAAGTTCAACCTTGGTTTCATCAGACCATAACACCTTTTCCCACAGGCTTTTGGGAGACATCAGATGTGTTTTTGCAAAATGTAGCCTGGCTTGGATGTGTTTCTTCATAAGAAAAGGCTTTCATCTTGCCACTCTACCCCATAGCCCAGACATATGAAGAATACGGGAGATTGTTGTCACATGTACCACACAGCCAGTACTTTGCAGATATTCCTGCAGCTCCTTTAATGTTGCTGTAGGCATTTTGGTAGCCTCCCAGACCAGTTTTCTTCTCGTCTTTTCATCAATTTTGGAGGGAGCTCCAGTTCTTGGTAATGTCACTGTTGTGCCATATTTTCTCCACTTGATGGTGACTGTCTTCACTGTGTTCCATGGTATATCTAATGCCTTGGAAATTCTTTTGTACCCTTCTCCTGACTGATACCTTTTAACAATGAGATCCCTCTGATGCTTTGGAAGCTCTCTGTGGACCATGGCTTTTGCTGTGGGATGCGACTAAGAACATTTCAGGAAAGACCAACTAGAGCAGCTGAACTTTATTTGGGGTTAATCAGAGACACTTTAAATGATGGCAGGTGTTTGCTGACTCCTATTTAACACGATTTGAAATGTGATTGCTTAATTCTGAACACAGCTACATCCCCAGTTATAAGAGGGTGTGCAGACTTATGCAACCACATTATTTTTATTTTTTTATTTTTCTTCCCTCCACCTAAAAGATTTCAGTTTGTTTTTCAATTGAGTTGTACAGTTTAGAGGTCACATTAAAGGTGGAAAAAGTTCTGAAATTATTTATCTTTGTCTCATTTTTTTACAGCACAGAAACCTGAAATTTTAACAGGGTTGTGTAGACTTTTTATATCCACTGTATATATATATATATATATATATATATATACAGTATATATATATATATATATATAATATTTGTGTATATATGTACATATATATACTTACGTTTATATGTGTATGTACATATATGGCACTGGAGGGAGGCCCGGGAGGTCAAAATAAATGTTTGCCCCACTTCCCTGCGAAAGAGGGGGGGACTAAATAATTTTTTTGCACTGAGGGCCCTCCATTCGCTAGCCCTGCCACTGTAAGTATTATATTTGTAAATATTGTCTTAATACTTCTGGTCTGTTATCATTTTGTCTAAACCCATTGTGTAACCATATCTTGATTTATGTAAAATATATCTTTTTAATTATACCTTATTTGTCTGCTTGTTTATTGACCTGTCCAAAAGAACTTATGATTTATGGAAATTATATTTTAATTTCTTACAGTATGGCATCTACACATTAACTTGAGGTCTCCAATACTGGGCCGTGGAGGGGGCATATGTAATCATGGGCAGCATTAAGCCTGAAACAGCGGACTGGCTGACAACAATGCTGGAAAAATGGGGGAGGTGAGATCAATAGATAGCGTAGGCCTGGCACTGGATCTTCACATGGAGCATCTAAGGAACAGGCTGGTACAGGCACAAGGACATGGCCATATAGTGACATATCAGGACAAGGGGGGTTACACTAATGTGATGAAGCTGTTCGCAAAGGCCTACAAACACAAAAGGAGGCTATAGAGAGGCAAATGGAGCACCAGGAATCTCACCTCCGTGAACGGCAATCATGGCTACCCCTTTCCTGGAATGTCCCTAACCATTGCTGGTGTGCAAGTTAAACAGGTATGCCAATAATGAGTGTGTGATAATTAGTGATAGACTTAATGTATCAATTAATCAATATTTATACATGTCAGATGGTTAAAAATCCTTAAGTGGAATGGTGAACCCCATCAGTGTCACAATATATATGTATCAAAGTATTAACTCCCAATAATTAATTATGATATTGCTCACCCATGCTTTACAAAATAGGGATGATAGTATTTAAATAAATGCATGAACACATATTGGATACATAAAATATGTAATCTCTTGTAAACCTCGCTTGTGTCACTGGAATGTTATGAAATCATACAATGCATGAAGGGTTGCCTAAAAAAAATGATGACCAAATACTAAAACATAATAGTGAATTATGTATGTTGATGTCACAAATCAGTTAACATGAAAAACACACAGAATCATGGATAACGGTATAATAATATCATTGTTTATTGTATACACAAAGCTTGACATATCTGACCGTGCATTAATATCATGGGTGTGGTGAGGGTGGATCCGAAAGAACAAGAGGTTGAAAAAATGGCAAAACCTAAAGGGGTAAGGATAATAATGTATAATAATAATAATAATGATATATAGCATCTACTAGGGTCACATGTGGTCATTGCACCACAGTAACCATAAAAATTAAGAAAAATCTCATCATTTAACACTCCATATAATAGAAGTAACCAGTAATGCACAGAGCATATACATCATGTCTTCAACTGCTCCAATACACAGATACATTAAATCATAGATTATGTAATCCAATTCAATTACACACACATGGTGTGTTCAGAAAATCAAATGTAAACAAGGTGGTCCTAAGCTAAAAAAGAGAGAGAAGGAAAAAAAAAAAACTATCTAAAAAATGTGTATGTACAGTACAGTGGGAAATACCGTAACAATAAACGAACTTGCCTTGCCTGAACTTCCTACACAAGAAGTGCAAACTGTTCTCTATCTGTCTTCTGAAATCACTTGCCATCAACACCAGTAAACATGTGGCATCTCACAAAAAAATGCTTAGCAGTGACCACATTCAGTGGGCCAGAGTACTATCACAATCTCTCTATGAGATTTTATCACATGTATTAATACTGCCTTGGAATAAACAGCCAGTTTTGGACTTTGATAGTCCCACGCCAGATGGTGTGTGAAATAATTCTGCTGGGGGATGTCATTGATGGAATGGCTGATAGCCACTGTGTATATATGTCACTCACATTGTTTGGTAGCACTGCTTGCAGATGAAGAGGATGGCTTTATGGACCTGAATTGTGCAACAAAAAAACAAAACCCCAAAAAATTATTCCTAAAGGGAAAAACAAAAATAGGGAATGCACCATCTCTTCTCAATTCCATTCCTCAGTGATCTTTGATTCATGAAATTTTAAATATAACCCTATGTGTCCACATAGAAAAGGATCATGGACTATGTGATGGAGTAGCCACCTGCTTACATATTATCAAAATCACATAGGCCATGATCCTATACTCTGTAGCCATGCTAGATTATGTGAACACTTTGACTAATAGATTGTCACTGAGGAGTGCTATATCTTCCTCTGCCTTGCCACAAGGCCCCCACCCCTGTGCCACTGCACTGAGTCCCCAGTCTAGGGGGAATTGAAGAGGGAAGCACCTCCCTGGAGTCAGAAGCACCGGTGGAGGCGGAGTCATGGAGGAAGGCAAGGAGTGGCAAGGCTGCAGTTGTGCAGGGGAGGCCTCTGGGGTGGAGGAGGCGTTGCTGGGAACCAGAGCATGCTGGACTATGCCCATGCTGAGCTGGGTTAGCATTCTCTGCTTCTGCACAGCCTGGAGCAGCCTGGACATGTAGAGCTCCATGTTTGGGTGGTGCTTTTTCACCTCCCCGTTTAGCCTCCTGAGGCTGCGGCCCACAAGGCCTGATGGGAGGAGACGCTGGCCTGGATCTGCAGCATGGCATCCCTACATTCTCTCTTCATGCACCTCCGCATGTTGGCCTCCAACGGTGGGCCTTGGGATGGAGGTCGAAGTTGGACGGGCATGGCTGTGGGTGGAGGCGGCGACATTGGTGGCCAAGTGGGGAGGTGCTGGTGACTGTATGTGGGCGCTAGTAATGTTGGGCCTGGTGGTGGTGGTGCCCAGGTGGTGCCGGTGGTGGGAGGATGGTTGTGGTGGTGACTGCATTGATCTATCGTCAGTCCAATTGGAGGGCCTGGGTGGCGAATCTATCTGTTCAAGGAGGGGGCCAGTGAGGTCAAATGCCACTGGTGCGGTGGAAGGTCCGGTAAGATTACAAGTGACCACATAAATTGGGACTCCTCATCCTCATCCCCAGGGCCCTCAGATCCTTTCCTAGGCTCCTCCTCCTGACATGGATCCTGGTAGGCGGAGGCATTTCCGGCAGGTTCTGGCTCCGATTGAGCCGGCACCCCCACCTCTGGCTCTGTAGTGGACCCAGACCTCCTGCAAGGTGCAAAAAGAGAAGAATGGTAAATGGATAACAACATTGTATGATCATTTGATTAATGTGTGTTCCTATCTACAGTGCCTTGCAAAAGTATTCACCCCCCTTGACATTTTACATATTACAGCCTTAAGTTCAATGTTTTGTTAATCTGAATTCTATGTGATGGATCAGAACACAATCGTCTAAGTTGGTGAAGTGAAATGAGAAAAATATATACGTAAAACTATTTTTTAGAAATAGAAAACAGAAAATTGGCATAGGCGTATGTAATGACCCCCTTTGTTATGAAGCCCATAAAAAGATCTGGTGCAACCAATTACCTTCAGAAGTCACATAATTAGTGAAATGATGTCCACCTGTGTGCAATCTAAGTGTCCCATAATCTGTCATTACATATACACACCTTTTTTGAAAGGCCCCAGAGGCTGCAACACCTAAGCAAGAGGCACCACTAACCAAACACTGCCATAAAGACCAATGAACTCTCCAAACAAGTCAGGGACAATGTTGTTGAGAAGTACAAGTCAGGTTTGGTTATAAAAAAAATATCCAAATCTTTGACGATGCCCAGGAGCACCATCAAATCTATCATAACCAAATGGAAAGAACATGGCACAACAGCAAACCTGCCAAGAGATGGCCGCCCACCAAAACTCATGGACTGGGCAAGGAGGGCATTAATCAGAGAGGCAGTACAGAGACCTAAGGTGACCTTCGAGGAGCTGCAGAGTTCCACAGCAGAGACTGGAGTATCTGTACATAGGATGACAATAAGCCGTACGCTCCATAGAGTTGGGCTTTATGGCAGAGTGGCCAGAAGAAAGCCATTACTTTCAGCAAAAAACAAAATGGCACGTTTTGAGTTTGTGAAAAGGCATGTGGGAGACTCCCAAAATGTAGAAAACACTATGTCTGGCACAAACCCAACACATCACATCACCCAAAGAACAACATCCCCAGCATCATGCTATGGGGATGTTTTTCAGCAGCTGGGACTGGGAAACTGGTCAGAGTTGAGGGACAGATGGATGGTGCTAAATACAGGGATATTCTTGAGCAAAACCTGAACCACTCTGTGTGTGATTTGAGGTTAGGATGGAGGTTCACCTTCGAGCAGGACAAAGACCCCAATCACACTGCTAAAGCAACCCTTGAGTGGTTTAAGGGGAAACATGTAAATGTGTTGGGATGGCCTAGTCAGAGCCGTGACCTCAATCCAATAGAAAATCTGTGGTCAGACTTAAAGATTGTTCACGAGCGCAAACCATCCAACTTGAAGGAGCTGGAGCAGTTTTGCAAGGAGGAATGGGCAAAAATCCCTGTGGTAAGACATGGCAAGCTCATAGAGACTTATCCAAAACGACTTGGAGCTGTGATTGCTGCAAAAGGTGGCTCTACAAAGTATTGACTTTAGGGGGGTGAATAGTTATGCACATTGACTTTATTTTGCCCTAACGTCCATAACTGCGGTCTCAATTGGATATTTACTAGATATTTATCTAACTGGTACTTGCTGCGTCATTTTGTCCCATATATGATACTGCCCACCATTGGGAGTGATATGTAAGGTTTCTGGATTTGAGGAAGGATAGACGAACCATCCATTCCTAGTGAAATCCAGGGAACTAACATGTCACTCTTGTTGTTGTGCAGCATTTCCATGTGATTATAGTTATCTATGTGTGTGTGGTGTACATGTGGTGTACATGTGGGTGAATGGTGGTGGATCTGATATTCACCTGGCAAGGAAGCTGGATTCAGTGTAGCAATCAGGCCTTAAGCTCTGGGTGCGGTCCAAGCTTCCATCATCTACTTGAGCAACCTCTCCCTCTCTTTATACTGGACAGTCACTTTGTGACAACAGCTTGAAGCTGCGGCTGCTCTGGCCTCCTCTTCCATCATCCTCCTGACCTTTGCCTGGCTACTATCATAACGATGCCTTACAGACTTCCCATCCCTATTGGCAACTATTATTATTATTATTATTATAGTTTTTTGTAAAGTGTCAACATATTCTGTAGGGCTGGGTTCTAGTGTGTTTCATAGCCGTGTCCCGTCAGAAGACTGGGGTGTGCCACCACCTGGTGGTGTAAAACATTTACTGCAGCCAAAGAACTATTCCATCCTCCGATCTGGCTCATAAGGCGCACCGACAGAAGAGGCCTTGAGCTGTGAGAGGCACACCGGAGGCCCTGGGGGGCTGAGTGCCCATGTCGAACATAGCAATGACCTCGCTATTGACTCATCGCCTTTCGAGTTGCACAACGTCGGAAGATGGAATAGTGATAGATAATAGGTGATAGTGTTAAACCTGCACTATCAATTAACACAAATCATACGTAGGTGGGAGGGCAAATTATAGGAGTTGCTGAAGAAAGGATGTGGTGTATGAAGCTCTAGCTCTAGAGGCAAAAGAAAAAAGGTAAATAGAAATGGGAAAACGAGTTGGAAAGTGAATCTTCAGAATGGATGGTATCAGGCCCAGTGGCTTTGGTTGAATCTGTAGAAATGGCTGCTCAGTCCTAGTGGTAAATGCAACTGAGAAGTGACAGTTGAAAAATGAATCTGCAGAATGTATGGTATCAGGCCCAGTATCTTTGGTTGAATCAACGGTAGAAATAGTGTTAGATGCAACTAAGCAATATCTAGCTCAGTTACAGTGGCTGCTACCTCCTTCCAGGCCGGGCCCCTGGGGCCGGCATTAACCCCCCCCTCCTGTAATATTATGGGTGAGGGCACAGATGGCATTGAGGAGTACCATCATCTCCTCTGGCCTATATTTAGGGGCTCCAGACTCTTTTTTTCAGGAACTGTAGACTGTGATCCATACCTCCCGCTCTGACCCTGAGGCCTGTACCTCCCACCACTACCCCTCCCCCCCCCAGATCAGGCCCCTCCCCCTCTGACCCTAAGCCGAAATCTATGATCTCATCCCTCCCCCAGAACTACCACTCCCACCCTCCCTACGTCTCTCATCCTCCCCGACCACTTTCTCCATCCTTCCCTCTCCCACCATCCCCTCCACTTCCTCCCTTCTTATATATATATTTTGCCCCTCTACTATCATCTAGGATAACAAAAGATTTTTTTTTATTTTAACGTTTATTGAAAAAATATATTGTTTTTTTCTCCTAAGTGTATTTTGGTATGAAACCATTATGCTACAGAACACCATTACTTTGTAATGGCCATATTATAAGTTATTCAATTTATACTTATAGAAGTTGATAACATTAATACTACTATTTTCATATTTATTTATCTAAATTAAGTTTTGCCCCTCCTGTTAGTATTTTGATGTCCATCTTTGAACATTCCATTCTCGGCTCAACTAGACTGCAGGAGTAGACACAATTTGATTGGATATCTGCAGAGTGTGTTTTAGATCCTGATACTAAGCAATGGCACCATCAATCCTCTCGTAAGCTTGGTGCTCCTTAACCTTGCCTTTTCTGTTTGCCTGTACCACGGGTGGCATATACAAGAAAGTGGGGATGTTGATGCTCATACAGCAACACTGGTTTGCTCCAGGATTTATCACTGTGCTCTATTTCTCAACAACACATTGTTGGAAAGCCATATCAGCTGCATATGATGATGACTGATCTTGATGACAGTAATAGCTGATGGGGTCAAGAATGGCATTTTTGGTATTGCATTTTTTACATTATTTTGTGTAATCTGAGTAACATATTTAAATCACAATTTATTATAAAAGGCTGTAGCAATACCCTGAAATGAACAGCTTGTCAAAAACAAGGCAGAGACAAGCTTCCTATGAAGGAACCTAAGTTATCTGTCCCTATGTTACTCTGTTATTTACAAAAGATTGCTGCACATGAATGTGGCTGTCCATAAAGTGCAGTTATAAGCCCCTTGGTCAACCTCACATAGGCAAATTAATAAATGAATGCATTACTGTTTCTTACCACAAGTATTTGTCATAACTCCCTCAGTCATGGTATGTAGGTCAGATAGCTGGTTGGGAGTTTTCTAACCAACTGGACATTGGTCAATATTCTGGGCATGGAATCCTCACATATTGGTCGATCAGTACACCCTGCAAACGTAGGCACTATGCTGATTTGCCAGGGAATCTTGAATGTGATCGAACCTTGTGCAATGCTTATGCTATGGTTAATGTGTTACTGTTCCCTATTATTGTCAGTCCTATAAATGTCCTTGCAATTCCCCAATAAAGTATTCCCTCTTTGTTTGAAATATAAGATGTAGCTATCTGACAACAAGGTATCTGTATCGACATTACTAGTGGCAAGAATGCTGCCCTATCCTGGTTGAACACGCCTGAGCATAGAGAAAACAAACCCATAGAAATGGAACCGGGGGGGGGGGGGGGGGTATTTGATTGTGGTCAATCCAGCTATTATATTATACAGGCAATATCTAATGTTATATGGGCAACAGGGCAGTTATCAGAAATCTTGAGGCCCAGATGTAAAAACAAAGGCAGATTAGATCCATGACATATAACATACATTTATGTTACATGTGCATCTGGTACTTATGTTTCTTAATTTGTTACCCTATATTAAATGAGTAACAATGACTTGCTTAAAAATAAAAGCACATGTCAGTCATGGTGGGTTTGCTGTCCCAAGATTACAACCTGGAATGTATGGCTTATTTTTTTTTAAAAATGGTACACACTGGTAAAAAAAAAAAAAGCTCTGTTTGGATTCAGTGCCTGCCACTCATTACACCCACTCCCATAATCCTAACAAGGTGACCAATATCCATGGCGCTGCAATCTTGTTTTCATGAGATTTTTGACTGCCAGCCACAGGCTTTTCCTTTCTTATTTTTGTGTATACAGCATTTTAAATTGAAATTATGATGGGAACAATTTTAGAAAAAGAAGACAATGAGCAGCTTACCAATAATTATGGCTATTTACAAATAATTTAATAACATTGCTTAATTTGGGTGTAAAAATGTCATAACTGTTATAAATTTAAAATGTAGGTCAAAATTAGAATTTTCACAAATTGATAATGGTTAAAAATAATTTAGTTCAATGGAATTTGCATGCAATGTAGAATTTTATGCAAATTTCCTCAGGACCCCTTGTCTCCCAATGTTATCTCTCCTTGATAATCACTCTCAATCAATGGAGCTAGCACAACAGCTTTCTTGTTGAGTACACTGGTCATCTTGTGTGATAGAGGATGAGAGCACGTGCAACCCTCCATCGATTGAAAACAATAACTGGGATATATAACAAAAAGAGGCTGGGATGAGGTATGTTGAAACAAATTACAGCACAAAAATGTAAATTGTGTTTGAGTTGTATGCTAAAAAGGCAAAATAAAGTAACAATGCTCCAAGAGAAAGTTTAACATTTTGTTTCAAGAATATTTGATTTTGGTAATCAAAGATGATAGTTTTAAAGAATACCCTATTTGATGTCCAGTGGATGTGTACAGGGACTCAACATCACAACTCCTTGATTGGCAGTTTTGTTCAAAGACATATTATCCAACATGTACCATATGATAGCTGCGACAATGGATCTCAGTCCAAATATCTGCTGACCTGTTCCCAGAGTCTGCCATTACCTTTGAGAATAAATTCTGGAAATTGTGGTTTATGTTAAAAGACGACTGTAGTTAAACAAAAAGGCACTTGTTGCTGAAGTAGGCGACAAACTAACAACATTAGCACCTGTGTACTTTTTGGACACAAAAACATTTTGGGGAATATCTACATTTTTGAAGACCCTGTTTATGAACAGAGAAATCCATTTTGTGCTTGTTACATCACTTCCATGGAACTGGATCACGAGGGTGTGTTTATGTATGAGTGGAGGGATGGTGCGGTAGGACGGAACTAGGAGAGGTTAGAAGCCTTCCTCCAACCCCCTCAAATGCCCACAAGCAAGCAGCTTGTGTTGACAGATGCAAGCATTGCTCTCCAGAAATGTAAACTCCCCTCTCAAGAAGACACCTTCTACCAACATATCATGGATGCCTCCAGGGTCCAACAATGGCATCACAATTACATTTTTCTAATCAAAAGATAATAATATTGTCCCTGCTTAATTACATTGATCAGACTTGTGTACACGGGTCCTTTAAAGTACCTTCAGTAAAAGATGTAAAGTTGCTGTACTGGAATCTTACACAATTACACAATGTAGTGGTGAAATAAGTTACCAGTAGCATATTGAACATGAATGCTCTTTTATTCTCATTTTATAGTTATTATTACTATTTGGTTATTCTATTCTACTCACCTCTAAGGGGTTGCCGTGTTGGCCTCTCTTTCATCTCCCAGTCATTGGCTTCCTATTAGATCCCATGGTCATGTGGTGCAGCTTTACCTGCCAGTTCTCCTTTATGTTGAGAAACACTTCACTTCCAATTATGTGGGCTCATTGAGAAAAAAATATGACCTACGATTAGTTGAGTAGTCTAGCTTTTAATAGCTTAAAACATTGTTGTTTTAGTAAAATTAGCCATTTTTATTATATATTTTTGCTTTTTGCAAGGAAAGAAAAATAATAACATAGCTATTTTAAGACCTATGATCCCTTATTTTGCTGAATTACATCTACATAACACTCCGCATTTTCCTAACCTGCTCAGTGCTCGTTTATCACATCGGGTTGGGTCGGATTTCTACCAAAACCTCAATCAATTTAATGCAGATTAAAAGAAAAGAGAAAAACAAAAAGTTCCATGCACCCCGTAGGAAAGCATGAGAGGTTTGTTATAATTACACTTTCAACTCAGCAGGACAGATGCAATTATTATTTAGGTTATTGTTATTTCTAGAGAACAAACACTTCATTGCTGCCCTTCATGCCAAACACTTAATCTGCTTGAGAAACAAATGCAAAAATTGTATGAAGCCAAAGAAATTCTGGAAAACTCACATTTAACTTTTGTGTGCTCTGCACTGGTCTCAAATTAGCTCATAATGTGTCCATAATAAAGCTATTAATAAATATACAATACGAGTCCTCTCTAGCAACTATTATTTTGAATGTCATGCTTGTGCTTATCTTTACATTTATTTTTATCAGCAACTATATAAAGATATAAGCAGATGTTATGAACAGAAACACATGCTAATAAATTGTTACCAACCAACCCATCATGGCCACTCTTAACCTTTCACCCTGCTGTGTGACCATTATACAAATTTGGCTCATTGCACCAATTCAGCAATAAAGTTCTTTCCTATATTAAACCATTAACTCTAGTTGCTGAAACAAAGCTGCTTATAAACTGGAGACTGCTTATAAACTGCTAAAGGGTCACTGCAAAAACAAAATAGGTTTGAAAAATGTATGGCCCAATAACAGCATAATATCAGGGAGAATGTCAGAGGTTGTTTTTAAAAAAATAAGTTTGATGCCTCTGCAGGACCTTGGAGGAATCCATGATACATTGTTGTAATTATGTGTGAGAGGAACATTTACAATTCTGGGGTTCTTCCATTTCTGGAGAGCTATGGTTGCACAGAGTGATGCAAGATGTCCACTTCTGGGCCAGTGTGGGGGAATGGGTGTGGTGTCTTTTAATCCTATTGTATTATCAAATATTTTGAACTTCTCTCAGTCCCCCCCCCCCCTCTCTCCACTGATAACTACAAACACATGACAATCAAACAACTCCCAGGTAGTTACCGGCCTCTTAGAGTGGGAAACACTCTATGCTTATATACTTAACCTAATTTCAAGTGGTAGCTTTTTTTTTTTTTCTTTGAGGTTAGTATATTTAAGGAAAAAAGCTGATACTTTATTGCTACAACAAATAAAGAGCATTTGAATTTGCATTGTACTTGTGATTTTTATCTTTTTAGAAGCTGAAGAAACAAAGGCAGCAGTGATGGAGGAAAAACTTGGTTATCTAAAACTCTTATAAAAAATAGTGACATGTTTATTTTACAAATTCTAAAACTTTTTTTCCCCCATTTCCTTTAAAGTGCTGTTTACTGATCTAGAATAGTCCATGTCCTTTTAAGCCAAAGCTTTTAAGTAGTTGGTTATGTTGGCTAAATGAATACGTTTTTATTTTATGTTAAAAAATAAAACTTTATTTAAAAAGATCTACTACAATAATGTGTGACACAGTATATTTTAATGAATGCAGTGTTTATATACACCATCCTCACTCTTTGATTTTTTTTTTTTTATCCATAATCCTAATTCCCTGTGACACATTCAGTTGAGAAACACTCACTTATTAAGTACAGTCATACTTCTAGCACTGATCATATGAACAAATCCAGTTTCTGAGAAATACTATTCCATCTGATATAACATTAAGAAAATAAATAAAATTGACAAAATTCATTAGAAGAACATCTGGTTACACATTGTTGCATCAAACTAATTCCTTTTATAAAGGAACAATATATATTGGTTTATTTAATTTACAAGACATGTGATAAAATAAACAGGTTGAATGCTGAGCCTTCCAAGTTGTGTCCTTTTTTAATACATTTGATATCATAAGTGTGAGGAATTACGGGAAAAGCCATAGGCCATTAATCACCTGAGAAATGTATGGAAATTGTGATGTTCTTGACACATTTCTTAGTTTAATCATGCATAAAGTATACCACATACAACTGGAGTACACTTCAGACAAATATTATAATATAGAAAATTATTTATTTCATTCTTTGAAACAAAAAAAAACAAAAAAGAAAGATTATGGATTTTATGTAGGGCAAACACCCTCAATGTAGATATGGGCCATAACAGATTTTAGAAGGTTGAAAACCTCCACCATCTCAGACGCCACTGGCAGCTGTCATATTGCCGGTCTTGAGCTAGTTTCAGTACTCTCCAGCTCTTCAGGCAGGAACCGGTCAAACTTAATGAACAAAGCTTCACTAGTAGCACTGCAAAGCAGAGCCTTCTCCACAAAAGGACCTGGGAAATAAAGATATTATTGATCAGAATTAATTTTTTAAATGATGTTTTAGCACCATTTTTACCAACTACGTATTTTGGTCCCCCTGTAGAAGATACAGGATGATGACCTAAAGTCTAAAGCTACTCACACATATTTGCAGCCAGAAATAAATGTCAATAATTTCTGCAACACAGACTTTCAAAATCTGTACAGATAGGTATATGATAATGGGATAGGACTGCTTTACAAGATATGGAGTCACATTCAGAAGCCCGCAACTTGATCGCAGACGGCTATCTTTGAGTGTGTTGCGGGCTCCCGTTCGTATCTAATTGCAATGCTATTCAATCGACATGCCAGCAAGTTACTGTCCCAAAGCCGAAACCATGCACTGGTTTGGAGCAGTTCAGGGCGGGAACATGATCAATTAAGCAAGCCCGTAACCTCCCATTTGAAATCAGCCAATAGAAAAAAAAAATTATAGTCATTAAAAGGAAAACATGGAGGTTGCATGTCAATCAATGAGGTTCGGGGGTCCGATATGTTTATTAACTCATTGATACCAGAGATCAATTTAACCCCAAAATGATTTGCGAGCTTGAGACGGTTGTGCAATTAATTCTAATGTCTATCATCGCTTTCCCCATTATTTAAAGTGCAGTATTGATTTTTTTTATTTTCATTTACAGCGCTACGAATAGGTATTTAACCCCCTTGCAGGTCTTCTCTAGCACTTGTTGAATTTTCTCCCTCATTTGCCATTTACGGGTGTCACAACATTTTGTGGGCTTGGGGAAATTGAGTAATTGAATAGCTATTTGCGATTTTAGCCTTGCGGACGTGAAAGATAAAAGGCTTCTGGAGGCTGTAAGTTACGAGTTTAACCATTGCCATTTTCTGAAGCCTGTAACTCGAAAGCCGTTCGGAGCCCGCAAAAAGACGCAAATAAAAATGGAAAAGCAGCTTGCGACGTCATTTACGGGCTCCCGGATCTCCCGAGAGCTCAATTGAATGGGGCTCATGGTTTCTATAGTAAGCAAACAGGTCAATATTTGACATGAGCCCATGTTCACACCAAGAACTACACATCGATTTTTACAGCAGAGCTCAACAACTTTTACTCATCACACACATCTTTGGTGTTTTTATTAAAATTAACTTAAATAGATGGCAAATCAGATTATATTTGACAGTAGATAATTCACTCAGCATTTCCGCCTTCCAAATTATTCAGTAATGATACTGAAGTATACAAAGAGGTTATCACTAAAATAGATTAAAACACAATTTGTTGATTACTTAAAAATGAAAGTACCATGAGTGGATGAATGTAAACAATCTCCAGCCAAGCTTAAGCGTAAGCATCCTATATTGTTTATATTGCCCCAGTGCAAAGCCTGTTATGTACATTTTTCGATCCTACTTCATCAAACTCCAACCTAATTTTGTTCTTTGTAAACAGTGACACTGGTGCAACCGAAATGCAAAACAGATCATTAATCAAAATTAAAAAGTCACTGAAACTACATACTGGAACATTTTTTTTTCAATGTAGATTATGCATTTAAAAGACAATTTATCTCTTTACACAACATTTTGTATGGTTTTCTTTAGCGTCAAAATATTACTTAAAAAGTGCAACGCGGTGGCACCATTTTCTACACATTTTCTAACACGGCTAAGATTTTTACAGTTTTTCATTTATTTTTGTTTTTGTTTTCACCTTCTTTTGCCCTGCTGTTTTAAAGGAAACAGATGGTTAGGCGATTTTGCGATTCTCTGGGCTGCAACAACTTCGTTGTTTAAATCTATAAGCACCTTAAGAAAACATAGATAAGTCAGTTAGCCACTTCACACTTCCACTCAAATATGGATATGGCTATAGCTCCTCAAACACACAAATTGTACATTGCATTTTAAAAAGTATATTTTTAGCAAATGTATTTCCTTTAAAGACAGCAACAGGGGAAAATGAAACAAACCAATTTGAAAGCATCAACGACAGATCGAAAAAATTAAAAATCCAAAGTATTTTTTTAAATTTGAAGCTCACCGAAACTCAGAGGCTTGTGCGTGCAGACATTTTTGATAAGGGCATCCAGGTTGGCGACTATCTGCTCAGCAGGCATGTCCAACTGAAAGAAAAAACGGAATAATTACTTAGTATTAATTACTATTGATGTAGAAAAATATAGAATTAATATAAAGAGAAAGTGCACACCTCATTTGACACTACTATGACATGTTTTAAGACTCTTACAAACATAGCAAAATCTTTAATGCCTCAAAACTACACTGTATACGGTTACCAACAGCAAAATAAGCAGAACACAGTCTTTTTAAAAATGCAATTTTCTTAGAGAAAATTAACACATAAAACAGCAGTTTTCTAACTCTGACATTTTATGGGGCCTTTGAGTACGGTTTATGTCTTTGATTTAAAGGTTTGCCATTAACATATCTTTTTCACAAGACATCAGAGCAAATTAAAACATTTACAGCCTCAATCCAAAAGACATTAGGTGATTTAAGTTATTGGATTGTTTACATTGTGATCAAACATTTGAATATATGTTATAATGGGAAAATACATGATTTACATTAAGGGTTGTTATGTTATGACTACAAATGTCTTTAATGTTATGCAATCTTCAGAAAAACAGAATATTATGCAACACAGAATTTGTTGGAAACAATTCACATTAGGAAGTCTTGGAGATAGCATTTTTTACACTTGGAGAAAGGCTATATATTTCTGCTTATTTAAAAGGCTGCTGCAGTTCAAGAAAAAAAAAAAAAGATTTTTGTTTGTCAAGTATTTCACAAATTAACAGTATTAGCAGCTGTTTAAGCCGTGAGCATAAAACATGTTTTTTGCAAAATCAGAATTTTGTGTTTGTTACATCACTTTCTCAGAGCTGGATCATAAGTGTGTGTTTTGGTTAGAGCAATCTCATTTAATTATCTTAAAGGATTTAAGTTAACATTGCACCATTCCTTCCCCTCACTGGATTCCTTGATTCAGGAAATGCATACATATCTATCCAGGAATGTAAATGCCCCTCTCACACACCTAACTTCCACCTGTGTGTCATGGATTCTACCGGGGCCCAGCAAACATATCAAGATTTTTAAAAACTAGCTGTATGACCTTTTCTACTTAATAAAAAAAAAATGTGTACAAATCAGTTCTGTACCAATTAATATTTGAAACAACTTAATATGTAAAGGATATATTTTTTTAATAAAATATTGTAAATAAATGGTCTAAATCAGCAAAAAGAAATCAAACAGAATTATTAAATAGAAATATTACTAATGTCCAAATAGTGTAGCTCGTCATTTTTTGCTTTTTTTGTTGCAATTTTTCAAAAGACATAGTTATTGAAAGCAAACCGTGGACACTAGGATATTTCAGAACCACAGTGGGAAAACACTAAGCCAAGGATCATTTTTGCTGGCATGTGGTAATACATTCTTCATTCAGTATTTAATCTATGTCTACATTCTTTGTATTAAACCAGTAAACATTATAAGACTTCTTGTGTTTTCAGGAATAGTAGTACATTTGAAGCGAATATATAACTCGGGGAACTGTACTATGAGCTCCTTGATACACAGAAATCAAATGGTTCTCCACCAGATACTTATTAGTCTAAGTGCCTCTTTTGTAGCCCAAATTTAACCCTGCTTCATATATAAAGCTATTTTTTCTACATGTATATAAAAGTGCATTCATTTTCCAATATGCCACTATCCGCCATCATTGTTTCTTGCTAAATGTAGGTTTTAATTAAAAAGACAAAATGTTGGCTTCCAGGATGTGATCAGACGGAGCTAAATCATTACACTATATTTGTACATAGCCTTCCATTGCCACTCATCGATGTTCCTCAACTGCTCTCTCCATCGTCACCTTTCTTGTAACCCAGCTCCCACACACAGGTGTTCTTTATAGGTTTGGAAGTTTTACATTTTTATAGACAAAGACCCAGTATATACTAACAATAGCATAATTAGGGAGCTGGTTTTGCTCTGCTGAAAACATTTATAAAGAGACAAAAAGCAGCATGAAAACAACCGTTTCCATGTAATATTTTTCACCTTGACAACAGGATAATATGCATACTGCCTAAACTATTATTTAGCTGTAAATATGACCAGATGCTCCTGAAAGAGACTTTTAATCAATAGTTCAGAATGACGACAGCTATAAATGTTTATCCAGCACACAGTACTAACGACGATTAATGATTCTCTAAGAAGAAATTAATGGCTTATTTTGTTAAACCCCTGGACAAAGTCTAATAAATAATTAAAATGGTAAAGGCAAATCCAAAAGCTTCAGCTCAATATTTATTACAAATATTTATTTGATGGGGATGCAAAGCAGAGATATCTCTAAGATACTCTATATCTATATCTAGGATACACAAAGCATTAAAAAAATGTATCAGAGCCTGAGCCAGCCTCGCATTTGAATTACAGATAGTGGCAATTTGAGCAATGATACTTGATTTGGCTTTCTCCCCTTGCCACCTCCATTTCCAAGCCTCGGACAATATAGTAGATCTTACACAGCATCTAACAGAGCATGCTTTATACATTTGAAAGTTGCGTTGCATTAAAACTAACATTACATTAAAGGTATATGGAAGTTTCCCTGTCTTTACCTTTTTACTAATCTAAAACATGCTGCTTATATCAGAAACACATATTATATACAGGGGATCAAATACTTTTTCCCCTCACTGTAGGTCAAACAAGTCAATTGTGATATAACAATTCTAATATAATAATATATACATTTATGCAAAAAAATAGGTGTAACAGGTAGCTTGATGTTGATACAAGCATATTTTGTTATATGCATTATTACCTTTTTCAGAGCTTTATCAATTCCTTAAAATTATCTTTTTCTATAAAATAGTTTTATGGTTTTAAATGGAATCAGTGTAATAGTTTTAGTACAGGTGAATGTCACAGGCAAGACTCAATAGTTTTTATTTAATCAGATCTGACAAGGTGGAATCCCAATTGTAATTCTAAGGACCAATAAATAAGAGAAGCAGAAGCATGCTATCTTTTTGAGTGAAGCCAGGAAATGTGCTAATTATTGTTCTTTTGGGACCTGGAAGAGGAGGAGCTTGGTGATACGCAGGCAGTTAAGGCAGAGCTAGCATTATGAACTGATAGCTTCTGCATATGGGAAGAACAGAGTGGTGCAGACACTGTGAATTTGCCCATGCCCTCCCTTGCACGGTTTGTTTTACTATAGTGCAGCTCATTGCAAGCCTGCAACTTAACACCCACTTTATCCCCCACCCCCCAAAATAATTTGTTTATTGCACCTGGCTAGAAAAGGCAAGAACTGTGTGTGAAAGATAAATTGGCAGAAATGCAAATGTTGCAAATCAGGCACCCCCTCTCAGTTAGGCGCCCCTATGCAGCTGCCTTATTCACCTAGTTATAAATCCAGCCAATCCACAGCCCCACATAAATACTAAGCTATTAAAAATGAAATGTTCCCATCTCCTGACACAGACAACTGAAAATATAAAAACAGCAAGCCATGCATCATGTATTATCTAAAAACTAGGTTGCTTAATTAGTTTTATCTTCTTCAGTTTAAATGTATATGCTGTGAAACATGTCCCCTGCATGAGAGAGAACAGGAATAAATGGCAAGGTTATCTAAGGACACACCAAAACTGTGACTTCGAATCACTGCAGAGGAATAAGAATATCCACAAATCCTAGCCCGCTGGTATGCCACGAGAACCGAGGTTGGCAAACCCTGCTCTACAACAAAAAACAGATAATACTTAAAGGACCATTAAAGGAGGTCATACTACAGGATTTATTGGTTTACATAATAACTGATTAGCCATAAAATCAGTATTTAAAGAATAAAAAAAAAAAATCAAGTGCTGCAAGCTCTAGTAGATCAGATTTACCGAGGAGGTTGTCCTATACTTCCCAACAGACTGACCACTAAAAGAAAGGGTAAATAAAGACTTATTTCAGGCACATTTCCTTGGTAAAACTTACACCCACCCCATTGTAATGTAATATAAGGCGAGGAGATGCAGATCTGCTGGAGCTTGCAACTCCCTGAAAATTTCCACCAGTTACCAGTATGTAACTTCTTTCATCCTTGTGTTATGTATACACTTTATCCCCTTAGCGCTATGCAGTATGTTGGTGCTTTATAAATGCTAAATAATAATAAAGATTTACGCTTTAAAATATTTTTTTTTCACAGTTATTTTATTAATTATCGTATATAGTTATTGAACAAACTGTGTATGAACACATATTAAAGGGATACTTTCATTCCAAAAATAAGTTGCGTTATTTTTAAAGATGTTTAAAATGTTGCTATATACTGTACCAACAGTTTTTCTTACACTAGGTTATCATATAAACACTATTACCTACAGTGGATATAAAAAAGTCTACACACCCCTGTTAAAATGTCAGGTTTCTGTGCTGTAAAAAAATGAGACAAAAGATAAATCATTTCAGAACTTTTTCCATGTGACCTATAAACTGTACAACTCAATTGAAAAACAAACTGAAATCTTTTAGGTAGACTTTTTATATCCACTGTATATGTGTGTGCTGCGAATGTGTACTGGAATGGACCTATGTGTATAAAAATAATAGAACAGATCATATAGCATCCCTAAAAACAACTTCTCATGCTACACAGCAAGTTGGAATATGGAGCCACGCCACACGTTCGCATATATAGCCTTTGGTGTACATCACAAGAATGATTTTGTTTAGGAAAAAACAAACCATAAATAAAAATGTACACATATGGACTCAATTATGGAAGGGTAGCATATGGAGTTGAACAATAGCAAACAGATATATAATGAATGAAAACTAGTAGATTATTTTAAAATTTTAAATTATTTAGCAAGCAAGGCATTCCACCCTTGCTTTTTTTTTTTTTTTTTCAAAAAGTAATGGAGGAAGGGATCCCGGTGTTCAGAGGTCTTTCATCAACAATCTAAACAGATTGGCTAACCAGTATTATTTTTATGCATTAATTGAATTTAAACACATTACTTAAAATTTACTTTAGCAGAATTGTCACTGTAATGTTCCAACACTATATGTTGTAGTTGGCAAGAGCATAAATAACTTTACAATATATTTACTGTAAACTGTCATATAACGTATTTTTAGAAAATACGTTTTTGACATTTCCCCTCAATATAAAACTTGTTTTGGGGTGCATAGGGGATGGCACAGTGCCATAAAATCCATTGCAGCCAATTGGCAAATTACTCTAATCAAAAGTGGCCTTTATGATTTTATACTAGTAAGAGCATTATGATAGCAACAAGGACAGGAAAATCACAAATATGTTGGTAAAATGTCCATTACACACAGGCCACAGGTTTGAAGAAGAAGTACCCATATCAATAAATACAATTACAATTCTGAGTGGAAGTGTTAGATAATTCTGCTTAAATACCTAACTTTCAAGCTCAAATTACCTTTAAATGTCCTTGGTCTCTGTTACTAACTTTATCTAAGATAATTACTTCTCAAAACAAAGAAACAACAACTTTGCTGGATCAGAGTGAAATATCTTGTAAGAAGTACAACAATTAAACTTTAAAGGTAAATTTAAAAGTTGGTGTCTTTCCATATAGCCGAGCCTTACAGTGGACCTCTAAAAATATAAGAAAGCATCAATTCAGTTCCATCTTAAAGCTTCTTGGACTGATTTCAGTATCAAATTACATAAATGTTTGCATATGTTCCACCAAGTGTTTTGTTAAGAGATACTTACTTCTATCTATACGAGTGTTGGTGTTCAAAGCGAAGAGAGGTACTTAATGGCTCTGTCCAACAACTATGTCCAGAAACATTTCTGTCTAATCTATTGTTGTTTCAATGATGAAGCTGTCTGAAAGCCGTGGAGTATGCGCAGCCTCTGGCTCATAGTCTCTTGGCTTGCAGCAAGTGGTGTACAAGAGAGCCATGCAAGTAATGAAATATAATCCTACGATAAACCACACCAAGCCTCCTAGCACAGCGACACAGATCGGTGATCCTTCCATGCTGTCACAAGCAAGCTGTGCTCATCTTGCTAAAGCAACAAAGAGAAAAAGGTAGATGGAGAGGCAAGACGGCAGAATGTGTGGTTCAGAGAGAAAATGGGATGAGGAAGCCAAAACAAACACGCATTATAAGCTACGTTCGCAAACACATCCCTTGGAGTGTAAAGCTCTGTCAACAGCAATCGAAATGACAGGACGTGTCAATAAAACAACAACTGAATCTTAAAATGAAAAAGGCAAAC
This sequence comes from Discoglossus pictus, assembly GCA_027410445.1. Lineage (NCBI taxonomy): Eukaryota > Metazoa > Chordata > Amphibia > Anura > Alytidae > Discoglossus > Discoglossus pictus. The sequence continues at coordinate 217,115,156 of CM050163.1, read as the reverse complement.
TAGACATGGGAGCATTGACCTTAGGCAAGTTACAATTCATTGTTTTACTCCAAGTTATTTGCAACTTTTGTTGGCTTAGTGTATATAATGACCTAGTCTAATGCCCAACGAGATCTTCTACTTCTAAATGAAGGCCAGGTCTCACTTTAGAAACCAGATAAAGCCAGGTATAGGCTCCTTAAAATGCCCCTTTGATTGGCTTCCAATTTCCACTAGACAAGACCTATGTTGATATATGTATCAACCGGATTTAAATCCCTGATTAAAGGACCGAGGTAGTTCAAGAACAATGACACTTGTGTATAAAGTATGTAACAAACTAACAATGGACAAAAATATTTCTTAAAAACGCTTATCAATAGAGGATTCCATCTTCTCAGAACTATTGCTGAGATCACTGGATCTTAGTGAAAATTACACCACCCCTTTTTCCCCCTCAAAGGCCCAGAAGCAGGCGGTTTGCAGCTCCATAAATGTAAAGTCCGCTCTCACACACACAGTTTACACCAAAGTATCATGGATGCTCTAGTGTTAATCAAAGAAAAACAATAACAATTATTCATAAAAAACTAGTTTTATGACTTTCCCCAAATATGCTCTGAATCAGATTCAAAGTTTTCAAGTATATATTATTTCATTGCATCGTGGTTCTTTAGTTTATCTACAGATACCATTGTTTGAGTATGTGTACAACAAAATTAAATAGAGACACATTTGATCAGGCTGTAGTTTCCAGATGATTTCCTTTACTGACAAAAATTCCTCCTCCAGGTTTAGAGGTCTTTTCTAGGGCTGGATTGCACTGCTCTGGTGGTCGACAGGTGCTCCCCTCTATTTTTCACATAACTCTTGTGCTTTATGCATATCTTAACATTTTATTTTAAAATAATAGAATGGACTGACTTGATGGGTGTATTTTTACTATGCATAACAACTTAGAAATGGTACACTGATATCGTAGAAGCAAGTATACCCTCCTATGCAAAGGGGCTGCATTTTATCTAAACTTTGGACTAACATTTCTACATAATTCATATAAGTTTCACACATCAATGGAGAAATACATTTTAATGATTTTGTTTTACATATCTGCACTTTTTAAAACAATTTCAAGTTTTATGGTCTGTTAATCACATATAATAGTTGTCGTAGTTACGTACGAAATAGGTCACGCAATGTTAAAAGCTACGGGCTTGCCCATTTGCAATGAGCACCGGGGCTTCAGCGAACATTGCCAGGCCCTCAATGAGAGTGAAGGCGCTCATCTTGAGGCTCGCAAGACTTGAGCAGGGAGAGAGAGGAGAAAGGCACCGGGGAGGGAGAGGGGGGAGAGGGTGGAAAGAGACACAGGAGTGAGGGGGGGGGGGGGTGGAAAGAGACACGGGAGTGAGGGGGGGGGGGGGTGAAGAGACACCGGGGAGGGAAATAAGGAGAAAAAAAAAACAGGGCAGGGAGAGGGGGAAACTGACACATGAAGGGAGAGGGGGGAAGCAGACACAGGAGCCAGAGTGTGGGGAGAGGTTGGCAAAGAGCGCAAGGCCCGAAAGTTGCGGGTTGGACGATGCATGAAATGAGCGGCAAAGTGGGGGGGAGAGGCTTGCAATGAGCACCTCTTCTTCACCTCTACCTCGGTCTGTTGGTTTACCCTTAGGTTCAGTCCTAGGCCCCCTCCTCTTCTCCATCTACACATCCTCCCTTGGTACCATTATAAAATCCTTTGGATTTCAGCATCATCTATATGCAGGTGACACTCAAACCTACCTCTCTGCACCAGATCTATCCCCCTCTCTTTTAGCTCAAGTTTCCAACTGCCTCTCTAGCATATCCTCCTGGATGTCTGCCCATCAACTCGAACTCAACATGTCTAAGACTGAACTCCTTATCTTTCTACCCTCTACTACAGCTTCCACTCCTGAAATATATTTCTCACTGTTGACAATGTCATCATCACTCCCACCTCCCATGCCCGTTGTCTTGGGGTTCTACTGGACCCTTCCCTCTCTTCTTGCTCACAATCAATAACAAAATCTTGTCAGTTTCCCCTAAAAAAACATCTCCAGAATTCTTCATTATCTTAGAGAAGACACAGCTAAATTTTGAATACACGCTCTCATCATATCTCGACTACTGCAATTCACTCCTTGTTGGCCTACCCATCTCTCATCCGTCTCCACTCCAATCCATAATGAACGCCTCCGGTGGACTCATCTTACATATTAAACGCTCAGTGTCTGCAGCTCCTCTTTGTCAATCACTCCACTGGCTTCCCATAGCCTCCAGAATCAGGTTTACAATCATGACCCTAACATATAAAGCCCTCAACAACAGTGCACCCCCTTACATCTCTGCTCTTGTTTCCTATTCATTCTGCTAATGGCCTTCTTCTTTCCTCCTAAAAAACATAAAAAATACACACGGTATATGCGAATGATGTCACATGCGCGCCACGTCATTAGCATATACCGGGTGCCGGTTGAGGAGGGGGTGGAGGATGAGGATGAGGAGGGAGGATGAGGAGGGAGGATGAGGAGGGAGGATGAGGAGGGAGGATGAGGAGGGAGGATGAGGAGGGGTGAAGAGACACAGGGAAGGGAGAGGGGTGAAGAGACACAGGGAAGGGAGAGGGGTGAAGAGACACAGGGAACGGAGAGGGGTGAAGAGACACAGGGAACGGAGAGGGGTGAAGAGACACAGGGAAGGGAGAGGGGTGAAGAGACACAGGGAAGGGAGAGGGGTGAAGAGACACAGGGAAGGGAGAGGGGTGAAGAGACACAGGGAAGGGAGAGGGGTGAAGAGACACAGGGAAGGGAGAGGGGTGAAGAGACACAGGAAACGGAGATGGGTGAAGAGACACAGGGAAGGGAGAGGGGTGAAGAGACACAGGGGAGAGAGAGGGGAGAAGAGACACAGGGGAGAAGAGACACAGGGGAGAAGAGACACAGGGGAGAAGAGACACAGGGGAGAAGAGACACAGGGGAGAAGAGACACAGGGGAGAAGAGACACAGGGGAGAGAGAGGGGAGAAGAGACACAGGGGAGAAGAGACACAGGGGAGAGAGAGGGGAGAAGAGACACAGGGGAGAGAGAGGGGAGAAGAGACACAGGGGAGAAGAGACACAGGGAAGGGAGAGGGGTGAAGAGACACAGGGGAGAGAGAGGGGAGAAGAGACACAGGGGAGAAGAGACACAGGGGAGAAGAGACACAGGGGAGAAGAGACACAGGGGAGAAGAGACACAGGGGAGAAGAGACACAGGGGAGAAGAGACACAGGGGAGAAGAGACACAGGGGAGAAGAGACACAGGGGAGAAGAGACAGAGGGGAGAAGAGACACAGGGGAGAAGAGACACAGGGGAGAAGAGACACAGGGGAGAAGAGACACAGGGGAGAAGAGACACAGGGGAGAAGAGACACAGGGGAGAAGAGACACAGGGGAGAAGAGACACAGGGGAGAAGAGACACAGGGGAGAAGAGACACAGGGGAGAAGAGACACAGGGGAGAAGAGACACAGGGGAGAAGAGACACAGGGGAGAAGAGACACAGGGGAGAAGAGACACAGGGGAGAAGAGACACAGGGGAGAAGAGACACAGGGGAGAGAGAGGGGAGAAGAG